>JANFPS010000008.1:1200000-1800000 GCA_024703675.1 Drosophila nebulosa
AAAAAAAAAAAATGCTTTCATTGAATTTATTTAACCGATTTAAACCGTTTATAACGGATTTTCATGCATGAATATGTATGCATATGAATGTATGCAATAGCATCTAACGCTCACGTCGTCTGTGTGTGTGCATATGCAAGCAGAATCGCAAAGAAAACGAGAGAAGCCAGAGTCAGGCGAAACACACACATGCATTCACACATACGCAGAAATCAACCGCCTTCTTGACTTAGCGTCCATGGATGTGTGTGTGGGTAAAAAAAAATTAAACACTTACCGACAAGCAGAATAACGGGGCTCCAAGAAATAAGCATGCGTCTTCTTGTCTTAAACGCTAAGCAAGTGTGTGTGTGTGTGTGTGTGGGTGTGTGTGTGTGTGTAGATGGGGAATAGCTACTTGGTCTAAAAAAATGAGACTCCTACGGACAAGCAAAATAACGGGCCTGTGAGACAGGCAACAGGTACATACATATGTATGTATAATGTAAATTCACATAATGCTGATCAAAAGTAAATATGTACATATGTACATATGTATTAAAACACTCTGCAATCTTCTAAGCAGTAAAACAAGAACACATGCAATTCCAATAGCAAAGAAAAAAATAGCACATGCATATGTATGTAAGTGTGAAAAAATCAGACACTTTGCGGACTAGCAGAAATAACGGAGCTTTGAGACTGACAAATTTTACATAGTTTTAATGCTGATCAAGAATAAATGTAATAAATTTAAATAAAAACAGAAGCAAAAAAAAAAAACAAATTTACTTTACACAACTTCAAAAGCAAAGCGAAAACAGTTACACCAACAACACTAACACCAACGCGAATATTGAGAAGTCGATTCATTAATACATAGCTGTTCTATGGATATTTTATTTTGCACAAACACTTTTCACTCTCAATAAAAACTACTTAATGAATTTTCTATATTTTTGACACTAAGCAAGAGATTAACCGTTTAATTAGCAGCCAAAAATAAATGAATGCAAGTGGCCTACGTGCCAAATTCACAACCGGCGACTGACAACTAAAGGAGAGATCGCGCTAACAAGCAGAGCCCAACTTTTGAGAGTGCGAGAGAGCGACAGAACTTCGGCCGAAGATATTTGCATGCGGACGCGTATGTATGCGTGTATGTATGGGAGAGTGCGTTAGAACCGAGAGAGCAAAAACTATGCAGCAACAGTTAATTGCAGATAAATCTCTTAAAGAATTATCTCGAACAATGCGTTGCGTTATGTATGTATGTGCCACACACACATATGTAAGTTTGCTTGTGTAGTGGAACTTCTTTATACAATAAAAAAAAACGAAAATTAAAATAACTGTGAATGAAGCAAAACGTAAATCGCTTCGATCTTTATTCCGTTTAACACTCTCTCCTTTCATCCCCCCTCTAGCGATTAAATTGCGTTGTAAATTGCATCTAAATGGTATTTACAGTTAACTTTCAAAAGATTATGTATGTATATAGGAAGTGCATAAAACCAATTAATATTAAATTCTGTATAATAATGACACCTAAAGAGAACTTAATTACCCTTAAGACTTAATAATCGTAATCGTCAATGTTTCAAAATGCATTTACTTAGTGACACTCAATGAATGTATAGAACGTGTGCCAGGCAAAGTTTTTGTTTCAAACATATGGCACATAGAGATTCCCTTTGGATTCAACCCTTTTAGCTACGACCATGGTCAGATTCAGCCCATCCAGCCAGCAGTCAGTCGCACAATAAATAAAATTAAAACGATGGCAAACAATGAATGAATGGACCTAGGCCAGGGGCATAGACGACGACGACGACAACGACGACTACGACTATTGTCGTAATGCGACGGACACACACGCGTAATGACCTCCGAGAAGAAAGCGCCAAACACAAAACAACAACAACAACAAAAAATAAATGCAATTTTTTACTTATTGGCAACGACTGCGAGATATCCTGTAGGCGATATACCTATTTCTACAGCAAAAAAAAAAGGCTCATTGATGGACCCAACCAAAGTCACTCTTTCTTATTAAAGATCAGTCTATTCACCAGCAGAAAATATTTGTCCAAGAGTTCATCTCGTTGACAAATGCTTATATGACCGTCTAAACTTCTGGTTACAGGGTAGTCAAAATGAATCGAAACCAAAGCCAACAACGGGGACCGAGCAAAATTGAAAAAGGAAATTGTTTGTAACTGCGAAACGAGTTTATTATTTTGGCACCCTTTTTTGCCGTGGACAATGGTCAAAAGAAAGCGCGAAATTTACATATGGCTTTTTGGTCATCCACACATACCCTTACGTACACACATACATACATATGTACATATATACCGAACACCCATATAGTCTGGGTTCCTGTAACCTTTTTTAATTAAAATGTTGACAGGCGCATGGAAAAATGCAAGCCAAAAAATTGCTAAGATGGATATGGTAAGGAGAAAATGAGAGTGTGAGCGAGAGCGCGCGGGTAGTAATATGTAATGGGTTAAAAGTGAGAGGGAGGAAGGTTTTGGTAAAACCCATCAAAAAGTCAGACATGGAGGCAGTTGCTCCGCTGCTTTAATGGTCAGACATTTGCCCTCGGGCCTAAGACAGGAGGGACACAATGTACTAAGAAAGGGTGGCTTGAAAACTTCTCAATAGGCCATTTAATCATATCAGTTGAAAACGTTTCTACAGCAATTATAAGGTTCTTCAATAATATCTTAACAACCTCCTCCATCCTGCTAACCTACGAGACTTGTAAACTTATGTTCTACCACCACCCACACCCACCCACCCCTCTACCCATACGACGCTCTTTTCTCAATGCGGGCGCTGATTTTGCATAATTTCGCCTTGGGCTACTGATTCCCAGCAACAGAAGCTGCTGCTAAAACCAGGCAGAGAGTGGCAGGGGCACAATGAGGAGAAGGGTGGTGGTTAACAAATTTATAATAAAAATTCATATTATTTATGGCCTTGCATATGACATTTAAGTGGTTTTTGCACTTTTCACGCACGCATGCCACAAAAAAAAAAAAAAACAAAAAAAAAAATAGAAAGTTGCCAAACATTCAACAAATGTTTGTGGCGAAAACGAAATGATTTAAGGTTTTTTAATTGAATTTTAAAGTGGTTCTATTTTGTTTTCCATTTCTCTCTCGCTCTCTCTCTTTCTCTCTCTCTCTCTTTGCTTTTTGGGGGGAAATCCATACGTTACGTTTTATAATGGGGATTATCGTGGACTCAGTATATTCTTTCCAAAAATGTGCCCAATATGTGTGTTGGGGCGGGGGTTGGGCTAGCTAGGTAGAAATAGATAACTACCCAAACTTGAGCTCAGGAAAATGTGCCTTCGAGGCGTATCAGTTTACAATTACAAAATGTCAAATTTTTGACATGATAAATGGGCATATGTGGAAAGCTTTCTTTCTTTTTTTTTTTCTTCTTCTCGCTTTTCACATTTTACTTAAGGCTTTTCCCCGGCCAACATTTTAAAGGTTAAACGTTTAGGGGAAAATAATGCATGACATTTCTACCCAATTTTATATACCTTTTGCTTTCCCCCTCTCCCATCTACTATGTACGTACAAATCAAATACGCGTTATGTAATGTGAGATGCCTCAAGCCTAATTAAGCCATTTCTCATTTTGTTCTCTTTTTGGCATGGCAAAAAAAAACCAAAAAAAAAAGAAAGGAAAGGAGAGGAAAATGAAAATTGAAAAACACTAGACAATAGTTTCGGTTTTTTTTTCGTTTCTTATTTTAGGGGTGTTTGTACAGATAAATTTAATGTGACGCTAATATTTACACACACACACACACAAATCATTTGAAAGTTGACACTGACACACTATTGCGGACAATTGAATTGCCTTGGATGATGGGTCGGGGTCGTTGGGTCGCTGGGTCGTTGGAACACCTTCTAACGGAGTTATACAATACCCAAATATGGGTTCTCATTTTATTCTCTGGTAAAAGATCATAAGCAATTAGCATTTAAAAACTGTTTTTTAGGGGGGGGGGGGGGGGGGAGTAACCTGAGCAATTGTGACAGTTTGGAACCATTGTGAGACCACACCTCTAATTCTCAATCAATCAAAATGGGTGTCCCCTTTTATTTTGATACCCTGCAAGTAAATACTCAATTGGGCACTTCGGAGGAAAGGAGGTTTTGTTTTGGCTCATTTTGTTGTTCCTACGGAAACTGGCCAAAATTAAAGTTATCCGAGTCAAAGTCAAAAAATTACCTTCCCCAAAGAGTTTGACTTCCTTTTTAATTAAGCATTTAATGTTTTTTTTAGTTGCTACAGGGTATCTAGAAAAAAGTGCAGCAATTGCTTGAAGATTCCTTTATTTGGTTTATCTTGCTGGTGACTCTAATTGAAACTCACCCTTCGAGCTATCCTGAGAATGCTCATGGCTGATTGCACTTGTCATCAGGCTGAGACTGAGAGAGACTGGTTGACAGTTAAATTGTCATTTCTGGTTCAAAATTGTGTGGTAGCCATCCAGCCACCGACAAGGTCCTTTTGTCCTTTGTATTTGATACAATTTTTCATGCATTTTGCCAGCACATATGTTCAACTTTTTGTGCATTTTGCCGTATGAATAAAGTTAAGTGCTTTAGTTTTGATTTTCAATTATGTCACATTAACCATCCCCGCCCCTCTACACCCGCTCTCTCATCCCACCAAATCAAAGCAAACCCAACCAAACCCTTGTCTATTAACAAGCTAAGCTTCGGCTGCCATATAAAGTGAAAATTGTTCAACCCTCTGCCATGAAAATAAATATGTATACATATATGTATGTACAAAATTGAAACTATTTGAATTGTGAAACAGCGTTCATGTGTAAAATGTGTAAAATTTTCTTTTAAGCGGATTATACAATTTCATTTGTTGTTTCCATAAATTAGCTTTCAAATTGGAACAAGTGTTGAGCTCGGAAATTATAAAAAGCAATTTAAACTTAACATACATACACACACACAAACACGCGCACACACACACACATATCCATGCTTATTGACTTTGTGATTTAAAAAAAAAATTATAAAATATGTTGATATTAACCATAATTTGTCCTTCATTAAGATGAAAGGAATGCCGCTTGGTTGAACATGAGGCAAAAAGGCGTAGAATAAGGATTTTATCTATGAGGTAGGCTATTTAATTATCCCTTATAGAAGATTTAAGTTGATCATCCGATTGATTCTTTGGAATTTTCAATTCATTTCAATTCAAAAATTGGTCCATACGAAGAAAGAAACTATTTTCTTAAGCTTTAACTTATTTCATCTTTTAAGAATTGCAGAGAAGGGCACTCACCTTTCTTCAGGTGAGTGAAAAATAAAGAGCAATGAGTGATTCTTACTTACATGAATTTTTTAGAATCGCAGAGAAAAGCAGTCACCTGAAAAGAAACTATAATAATTTAGTAGCTAATTAGAAAAATAAACTTACATTTAATGTTTATAAACTTGTAGTTTAAACTTCGGCTATCCCAAAGTTAACTTGATTGATATTTTATTTATAAACATTAAATGTAAGTTTATTTTTCTAATTAGCTACTAAATTATTATAGTTTCTTTTCTTTCTTTTAAATACCCTTGCAGCCCAATAAATGTTGGCGATGAATGTGGATCTTAAACCTTAAGTTAAACTTAAAGTTTTCCTCAGAAGAACTCTTTTGTGAAGCAAGTTTCGGGCCAATAGACGGACGGATGGACAGGCGAAAAAATTACAGTTTCTTTTAGTTTAAGCCAATAAAATAAGAATTAACTAAATGTTTTAATAAAACATATTGAGAAAAAAGGATTTTTGTGTTATTTTTTATAGTTTGTTGTTTGAAGAAAAGGTAGACTTGAAACGAAAAGCTAATATCCTTATTGATATGAGTTTTGAAAAATTAAAGGTCAAAGTGTCCTTTGCAAAAATTTGCTTGGACTACATTTCAAGGAGTCCAAATCGAAATAGACAGTACAATAATCAGATAATTGTATTTGGAGGCGTGGTAATTAGCTAAAAGAGAACAGTTTTCCATTGGGAGGTGCCCCTTGGATTTAGTCTGAGTAACTGTAATATTTTTGCGGTTTTGGTAGTGTTTGAATTGTAATGAAAATGTATTTGTATTTTAAAATAGTTAACACACACACAGAGAGAGAGAGGAGACCCAAACCAGTAAACAACAATAAGCAATAACCCGTAAGTTGCTAACCATTTTGGGGGCTAATTAATATACAATTTCAGTATTTCAAAATTTGCATAACCAAAACACAAACGGCCAACTAATTAATATTAAATTTCAAGCAAAATTCCAAAATTTAATTTTGCGCATCAAAACTTTGTTTGAAACAACTCTTCCCCCCCTCTCTCTCCACTCTCTCTCCATCTCTTTCTCACCTACCTATCCAGAGAGATTTTCCCCATTTACGCGAGAAGCAACCCCATCAACTATTGACTTTTGACTTGGCCGGCTGTCGCTTAGCCTGTTCTGCGGCTTTTGTTAACTTCAACATGGAAAGGGAAAGGGAAAGGGGATAGGGAAATGGGGAGCAATTCATAATCATGTCATAAAGCCTAAACCCCCAAACCACTCCCACTCCCTTTTGAGGAGGCCAGTGTGGGTGGGTGGGAGCTGCTTAATTACAACGGCTTTAAAAGCGATTTCAACGGCTCATTGCCAAACAGAAATTTTCAATTGACTACACATTGGTGAGTTTAGGTGAGGTGAGGGGGGAGGGGGGGAAGTTATATGCTACAGATTATTAATTAAGAATTTTACGCAAAAGTCCGTCCGGGGCACCAACACGCGAAAGCCGCTTAAATTGCTGAAATATTTTCGTGGCTCATCAAAATGATTGAAAAATATTTTTTTCCGCGTGAATTAAATTTTCGCGGTCGGCTGTCAGTGCAAAAAGGGTTGTCATACCCCACCACACTAACGCCACACCACCCCACCCCACCCCACCCCATTCCAATCCACTTCACTCCACTCTATTCTACTCAATGACAGAGCAATTTCTCTTTTGCCCATCTCCCTTAGATTTTTGTGGCTAGCACAAATCAACCCTTTTGGGTTTTCGTTTTTTTTTTTTGGCTTTGACTCGAGCTTATTAGAATTTTCCGCTTAAATTTACTTTAGCACTCTTTTGGTCAAAGTTGTCTTAGTCTTCTGCGCCGTGGCTCGATTTGGCCGCAATGTTTGCTTAGGTCTTGTTGCAGCGGCAGCACTCTAAGGAATATTGAGGATGTCCTTTTTTTTCGTTCTCGTTTCCTTCTACCTTTGATCCTTTGACGCGCTTTTGTTATTATTTGTCTGCCTTTTTTTCGTTGTTGTTTTCTTTTCGCTCTCTTTAATTTTGGATTAATAACTTCGCTACCTTTTGTTTTTTTTTTCGTTTTTGGCTTTTTTTTGTATCCAATAGCCTGAGTAAGGGTATTGGGGGTATATTGAATAAGCTGAACAAAATGTTACATGAAAAATTGATAAATATAGTAGAATTAATTGTCTGATTGATGGCGACTTGTAATGAAAAATTAATACTTTTGACTATATCTAAGGGAATTTCCACCGCTAGGTGGAGCTATAGTGTTACACTAAAGTCGATTTATAAAATAATTACTAGCCCCACCCACCAGAACTCGAGCTTTCTACTTCGTGTAGGGTATCTCAGAGTCGTTGGCCCCCCACCACGCGAACAATGCTGAATTTATTATTATTTTTGTTTTTTTTTTTTGTTGTTGCCTCTTTCCCCGTTTTTTTGTGTTTGTTTTTTCTTTTAGCCAAATGCTGCGCTAAGCTGCCAAAGTGGCGCATTTGTCTGAATGTTTTGATTAAAAAATGTGTTTTTTTTTTTTTTTTTTTGGAGTTTATCTTTAGCTGCGGATTAGTAATGAACTTTTCCCCAAATGCTAGGTGGTTGAGGGAGTTATAGCTTGTGTCTATCCTATATTTGTTTGTTTAGGTCCATAATGCACAGCGCATTTCAATTATAAAAGTATTTTTCTACCCCAAAATGTCAAGGGCAAATTACGTGAATGGTTCCATTCGGAAGTGATGAAACGATTTGCTTAAAACCCTTCCCTTTAAGAAAATTACAAGGTCCCAAATAATTTATGGTAATTGTTATCAAAAAATTGATTTCAATTCTTTGACCTGGCTTTCAAGTTTAATTTTACTTTCTTCTTCTTGCAAAGATCGTAATAGTTGAAAGCCTTTTGAACGACCCCTCTCGAATCGGTTTTGTGAAATAAAGTTTTAAATTTTTGTGGGATTTTCAATTTAAGGAAGACTTAAACTTCCATTTCTAACCTTCATCATTTCATCATTGCTCTTAGGGTCTTAGGTCTCGATTTTGCGAAGGTTGAGGTCGGGCGGGCGGCTGAGGTCGATGGATGTTGTACTGAATGTTTTGCACAACCCACTTGAGTACGCATTCGTTTGCGTCTAATGAGTTGTATCAACAACAAGTACCAAATTCTCTACCCCTCAAATCCCCGGCTCCTCCCTCATGCTGGTCTGCCCAAGACACCCATCGACTACTGTTCATTAAGACCGACTGAATGAATTCGCGCAAAAGAAGTTACTTGTCGCTGGTTCTCTGGTCCCGGTTCTGGTTCTTCTCCACCTTCGTCGTCATCGCCGCCCACTTGTCTCGGCATTTTCTTTAGCCTTGTTTAGTCAGCTTTCACTTGCAGGAGAGGCAACAAAAGCAGAGCGAAAAATCCAAACACTTGATCAAATATTTTGCAACTTCATCGTGTGCCCATCAGGCGCACGGAGTTTCAAGTGTTTCCTCCTTCTGCTGCTCCTGCTGCTTCTCATTTGCCAGTTGCCTCGTTGCACATTTTGTTGAAAAAAAAAGGCAAACAACAACGAAAAGCACAAAAAAAGAAAAAAAAAATGGGAATTTGGTTTCTATAATTAAAATGAATTCACAGCGATGGAAAAATTTCCACGCTCTTTACCATTTTCTTTGGCTTTTCGATTACAAGTTGCAAGTGAAACCCGTCGAGTTGTGTAGTTTAAAGGATTCACTGAGCTATGCCAAATGATATTGCAAATCGGTTGGTAGTAGGGGAGGAAGAGAAGGCAATGGGGTGTGGCATGAAAGGATTAATTGATGAAAAAAAGGGAAAACAAATTTAGACTGCTAAGTTAAATGGAAATTCGTTTTTGTCTTCATTAGAAGAATTGAATTAAGTATTCCTAACTAAACTGATTTTGTTTCCTATAACATATATAATATATCCCATCCCTACAGGGTGCTCTAGACGAGTTAAAGCCATTGGCTATGAGATCATTTAAAGAGATTACGTTGATTAAATTTGTTGCCTTGGTATTCTTTTGATATTATTAAAAAGTCTATTTCAGAAATTTACTTATTCATACAGGGTGCTTGCATATTGTTGGCCTTATTAAATATTTTGAAGGACATTCGGTGCTTGCTTTTCTAGCCTATGAATACAGCATTATTTTCATATCGTTTTGAAGGCTGTTTTAGAAATCTTAAAGAACTCATGCTATTTCTTATCTATACAGGTTGCTTGCATATTATTGCACGTTTTTGAAGAACACTCGTTGCTTGTTTCTCTGGCCCATTAATACAGGGTGCTTTAGCATTATTTTCAAATCATTTAGAAGACTATTTTAGAAATCTTCAAAGACCCATATAATTTGTTATCCATACGGGGTGTTTGCATATTATTGGCCTACATAATTAAAAAGATATTTTACAGATCATTCGTTGCTTGATTCTCTGGCCCATTAATACAGGGTGCTTTAGCATTATTTTCATATAATTTAGAAGACTATGTCGGAAAACCATTTTCCATCTATACAGGGTGTTTTAATATTGTTTAGATTACATTTACAAAACAGAATTTTACCAGGTACCCATTCAATTGGCTTAATTACTTTACATGACTTGTCGTTGATCCGAATCAATTTAGATATTTATATGTATAATCCATTAGGATTACAATAAATTGTTGCTCACCCATACAGGATGAGGACTCTTTGCCAATTAAATTGTTGTATTCTTCAGACACTTACCTCATGGCCCCTCATCAATTGTCTCCTTTAACTTCATTTAACCTTTAGCTAATTAAATGGAACAATTTAGAGAAAGTTTTCTTTTCGGTTTTCTGCTAACCACCTCTTTGAAGAAGAGAAGAACTAAGGGGGGGTTGGACGAATAGATAGATGGATGGGTTGGATGGAGGTTGGCTGGAGGTTGACTGGCTGAATGGGTGGGTGGTTTGGTGGCATTAATAAACATTAAGAGACATGTGCATGTTAAAATGTAGGTCGATAAGGGTTTTGTCCCGCAAAAAGTCTCACTTAACTGCCAGCAACTCGAAAATGTATCTCATCAGAGACATAGACAACTCATTTGACTGATGAACTTGTGTTGACATTTCCTCCTTCTCCACCCAACAACAGCAACAACAATGCTCTCTCACTCTCTCTCTCTCTCTCTCTCACTGGGTTCATTCTCACCCATCACATATGTATCAGTGGGTCTTCTGCTCCTCTGCTTTCCTCTTTTTGACACTGACACATGACATTTGTTGTAATGTCAATGTTGAGGCTGACTTACTTTTATTTTCCATCTCTTTTCCTCTATCTCTCTCTCTCTCTCTATTTTTGCCTATCTCTGTTGACTCTCCTGCCTTCGCAACCCACAACTTTTAGCCATTTGCCAAAATTGTTTTTCAACACAGTTGAGTAAACATCCCATCCAGGGACATCCAGGCAAGCAGGCGGCAGGCATAAACAAAAAAAAAAAAAAAAAAACCCAAAGAACAAAATAGAAAAAAGAAAAATGTTGCATAAAAAATTCGACTGGGAAAAGGGCAATAAATGGTTTGACATGTGAGAAATGTTTTTTGGTTAAATGCTATAGAAATTGTGCAAATATTTTGTTTGATTTCTATCCAAAAATATTTCAATTCATCAATTTTATATATAAAATGTATTTGGTTATTGCAAAATCAAAATGCACGATGTAAGGGTGAAGAGGGAAATGAAGAGCATTGAACAAAGAAAGAAAGATATAATTCAATATTTTTACAGAAATTGAAAATTTCAAATTGACATGTATCTAATGGTAGTCGATTAAGAAGAGTTTTGTATAAATGAAAACTGCATTTGCAGGGCCTATTTCCAGGGGCATAAGTCGGATATACCATTGGAGGTTAATAGGTAAGAGATTCTGTTCTCTTAACTCAAAAGTTCGATCAACTGATAAGCGTCATTTGATGAAATGATAGCCTCTCCTCAAACCTCTTTCCCATAATCCACTCAAGAAGTGAACTCTGCACGCCATGCACGAAAGCGCACATTAAATATTTACACTTCATTTTATAGGACCAAGGAACCAAAAACCCAAAAAAAGAAAAAAAAAAGAAAGACCGCCAAAAGGAGCAAACGAAATAACAGACAACGGCTGGAGCCAAGTAAGTTGAACTTAGATATATAAAATGCCTGCAAGTTTAGTTACTTCAACTTGAAAAAGAATATAAAATGCTCTTTTGGGAAACAAAGAGTTTTCCTGGAAAAGGGTTTTCCAGCTCATTCAAAATTGTGCTAAACCTTGAAACATTAAAAAAAAATTGGCAGAAGTCTTGACATTAAAAGTTGGTAACGATTGCCAATATTATATGAAAGGATTAAAAAGAAGTAAGACATATTTTCTTTAGAATTCCCTGGCTAGATTTAGGGTATATTAAAATTCGTTATGCATATTTTTATGGTACAAGTGCAATCACATCGTCGCATATTATGGCTTTAATGGCAATGACAACTGTTAGTTTCATTCACTACCAACACACACACAAACACACACAGAGAGAGAGAGATGGAAAGAGACACGTAGAAAACCAAACAAGAAGGACAAAGGCAAAATGAACCGCAGGATATGGCGCAGGTCAACGGAAGCCATAAAATTCTCGTTTGTCACGCGAAATTTTTCAGTTCGTCCTTACGAAAATGCCAACACATGCAAAAGACAAAGTTCCAAGTGCAGCAGCAGCAAAGGACAAAAACAAAAACTAAACAAAAAAACAAAAAATGTATAAAAAAGAGTGAGTATAAATAAAACAAAAAAATA
The DNA here is from genome assembly GCA_024703675.1 of Drosophila nebulosa. Taxonomy (NCBI): domain Eukaryota; kingdom Metazoa; phylum Arthropoda; class Insecta; order Diptera; family Drosophilidae; genus Drosophila; species Drosophila nebulosa. Next base: position 1,212,111 of record JANFPS010000008.1, read on the forward strand.
AAAAAAAGAAAAGAAAAGTAATATTAATGGCGAAAAAAAAAAGGTTGAAAGACACAAGACAACAGAGAGTGAGAGAGGGGGAGACGAGAAGGCAGCGGGCAGAATCGGGATAGAATTATTTACGTTTAGTTTCGTTTTCTTTCTCTCCTTTTTATGGTGCTTGCGGGGGCGTGGATCATAAAATATGGGCGCAGGTTTATTTATGCTCCACTCTGGCGACATTTCTACACTAACCATCCATCCATCCCAGCTCCACCCCCACCTCCTTCTCCTTTACCCTTTACCTTCGCCACCAACTCTTCATCCACATCTATTCTAGTTGGCCATTGTTTTTATGGCCTGACGGATTGCACATGGAAAGGAGACAGCCAGTTGCTGCTCCTGCTGCTCCTCCTTCTGATATTAGTCCAAATGCCCGCTAATGTCAATTAAATTTGAGCAGACGACGAAAGCCAAATGAAATTTTAATTACCGCAAATGAGCTGAGCTGGGATGAGCATGGGATGACTTGGCCACTTTAAGTTTGATAATGGTTTGACCCATTCGAATTTAATAGAAAGTAATTAAGGTGATCAGAGTTTTTAGTTGAAGAATTTTTAAGCTTGTGGAATGTGTGTCTCCCTTCTGGATAGCTTTCTTTGCTTTAGTTCATTCACATTTTTAAGGTAGAAAACTAGAACAAATTGTTGTCCTCAAGGGACAATAACACTTTGTGCAGCGATTTTCTTGACAATTTTTTGTTGCAACAATTTTTATTATTATTAAATATTCAAATGGCAATTGCAGTTGGACATGCAATGTGCCCGGTGCGATGCCTCTTCTACTTCTAAAAAATTATGAGCAATTCAATGACCAAAATTGTTAAGCAAGCAAATTTCCAAACTGATTAAGGGATTACGAAAGGGTTAATTGAAAAAAAATAACCAGCAGCAGCTAAGAGAGAGAGAGAGGGAAACAAATGATAATGCTGCAATTATGTCAAATATTTGCCAGGATATCATAAGTCTTTGTGCAAGGAGTTGGCTAAAAATGCCATCGAGTCACGCAATTAGTTTAAATTATCTAAAAGCAAAAGTAGCAGCAAAAGGAGAAAAACGCTTTAACAGAATGATAAGCATGTGCAATTAATAAACTTGCAACACACTAAAAGAGAGGGGGTGTGGAAAGGGGATATTTACAGCACATGGCCACCAGGACGCGCCTCGACAAGCGTTTGAAAAATTGCAGCAAAAAAGGACGACGACGACGACGACGAGAACGATGAGAAGAGAAGAGAATGGCCAAGTAAATTTATTACCAGCCATTTGGCCAAGGACCTTAACACATGACTAACGTACACTTATGAGATTAAGTTTCGTGTCCAAGGAGAAGTTGCTTGTCCAATCGTTCGTTCTTTTGACTGAAGAGTTCTTTCTCTGTCGCCGTCCTCTCCCTCCATCAGTTTGTTTCAATTGCCATTATGCGGCACTTTACACTTATTTGCACAAAATATTCATCGATAGGCAAAATTACAAAAATGGGCAAAATGGGTGTGTGTGTGTGTGTGGTGAGGCGAGGTGGGCCAAGATTCGTTAAGCCGTCAAAGTTGCCACCCAGACAACGCGCCGGGCACAAACTCATTGAACCACAAAATAAAGCGTATCATAATAATAATATCGTAATATGCAGTCGTGGCACTAATGCGTATTACCCAAGCCCACCCACGGTTTGCGCCGCCGACGACGACGACGACGACAGGAACTCGAAATTGTGCAAGGTTTGGGTCAGGTGAAGGGCTATGCTAGAAGAGTATGGGGGCAAGATGTCGCCTGCTTAGCTCAGCAGGGGGGGGAGCCAAAGCTTGTCACGTCTTTTGCTTTGAAGCCTCCGCCGATTCGAGGTTTCTGGCGTCAGGCGGCAGCGGCAGCGTCTGGCAAAAAGATATTGCTGCTTTTTTTTTTTTGTATTTAGCTTGTTATACCCTTTCCCAAATGAATGCATTCGAAAGAGTATCCTTAATGTAAGGAAAGATCACCTTCGAAAGGTCTTTGATAATTTCAATATAATATTCTGAATTTGGCTAATTTTAGAACCACTTCCATGCTTTCAATATTTGAGAAATGTTTTCATTTTTTCAATTTAAGAAATGTTGAATATTTTTTAATTTTTAATATCATCTAAAAATCACCTACTTTTTTAGGCTATTGTAAATTGATCATTGGTAAGAGTATCCATCTAGTCGTTCTGCATAAGTTAGTTCTTCTTCTTCTTTCTATTTTACCAATAGCCTGTTGTTTGTCGCGCTTTAATCCGCCCAAGTATTTTTTTTTTTTTTGTTGCCACAAGGACGAACAAAAAAAATTTCCGTTTGAGCTGAGCTAAGCACAAAAATTTCTCTACTTTACTCTCACTTAACTTCCATTGCGATTCTTTATTATTATTTAACAGAGAGAGACAGAGAGAGAGAGAGAGAAAGCGAATAAAGAAAAAAAGAAGCGTAAGAAGAGGAGAGGAGAAGGATATCTGTACTACTTAAAGTCGGCAAATCGACCTAATAGATACCTTTTTTAGCTAACGCGCTCGAAGTTGGCAGTCAAAAATTTAAAAGGATATCAACCAAACAATGGGAAAACAATTCATTGAACTTGAAAAAAAAAAAAACACAAAAAACAAACACAAAATTCAATGTTTTAGCATTGAAATCTAAAAAGAATTCTAAGAAAATTTTAAGCATTCGCTAAGAAGCCTAAAGATTTGAAATAGTAGTTAGATAGAAAGAGAGAGACTGGATTACAGGGTATATAAATATGCTGCTAGGTTTTTTTTTTGGTTCTATATTTTGGCTTTCTTATTTTTGCTTTGATGTGCTAGCTGTGGATTTATAATACGAATCTATTCCATACAATCTGTGGCCCTTCATCACCCCCCACCACTTTCCCCCTTAACATTATCCTGTGCAATGCCTAAGCCAATTTAATTCCTAGACTCGGTGGCGGCCGGGCCAGGCGTGGCGAGACGAGGCGAAACGAGGCGAGGCTAACTTAACAACAAAACTAAACTGAACTGAACTGAACTGAGAAGAGTCAAAAAAAAAAAAAAAGCCAGCACAAATCGTAAATTAATGAATATCACACAAGAAAACTTAAATCCTTTACATTTGGCGTCGCGCCCTCCAACAAAGTTCCCCCACAAGAGCTTATAAATTTGCCCCTTATCGTTTATATCGGATGTCCGACTTGTTGTTGTTGTTGTTGTTCCTTTTACAAGAGAGAGAAAAAATATGACCAAAATGCATGCAACTAAACTGAACAGAAACTGAACCGAAAGAGAAATAACCGAAAAACGTTATACAATTTGTAATACGTAATTTGTTCCTGCGTGTCCGCTTTGTGTCCTTTCAGAAGAGTAGGCACCAGCCAGTCAGCCAGCCAAACAGCCAACCAGCTAAGCCCGGCCCAGCCATGCCGCCAACTCTTTCGAAAACCAAACCAAACCAAAGCAATTCCGCAGCCAATTTATGCACTTTTGCCCATTGTCTGCATTTTAGGCGACATCCTTGTCCGTCGCCTCCTTCTTCTACTCGCCTTGTCGTTGTCGTTGGGATAATAAACTTTTGTCCGCGACTAAATTTAACAAATTATAGAAAAGATTACGTGTCTGGATTTGTTTTTTCTTCTTTTTTTGGCTCCACAAATTTAAGGCAATTAAATCCAATTAGTTTGGTTATTTTACAGAGCAAAATATTTCAATAGAAGGTGCAACATTTTGCAATTAATTGTAGCCAGGTAAGATTTCTCAATTGAATTTCAAAATGAGGCCGAACTAGGAAAAAAAAAACCCTTAACCATTTGATAGTCCCAATAGTCAATCAATCTTTATTATAAGCCAGCCCATTAACTTATAACTGTAACAGCGAAAATCGATCATCAGGCTCGTGTGCAACTAAACGAGTGAGAGGCAACACAACAACAACAAAAAAAAAAAAGGCGGCCAGAAATGATGATAAATACAAGAGTCCTTGCATAAATAATCCCATGGATTGTTTCCACTTGGGTTTTTTACCCCACCCGCTGTGTGTGTGTGTGGTAAATGGTGGAGGAGGAGGAAAAAGGGGGCAGGTGGAGGGGAAAGAGACGGTCTCTTTTTGTCGTCATCGATTGATTTTCCACGCGGCTGTTTTTCGTCACTTATCACTCAAAATTATGGCAGCAATAAAGCATTTTTCCGGCTGGCCATTCGTACCGTCCCCCCTCTCCCGCTCCCTTCCTCCGACGCTTTGTTGTTCGTTGCCCCTTGTCGATTATGTCCTGTCAGTGGCGGCACACTTTGCCATTTTTTTGTCACTTTTCCCCTCATTTTCTGTATTTTTTTTTAGCTTCTTTCTTTGCGTTCGTTTTTTTTTTTTTGTATGTTTATCAAATTTGATTTGCAGTAATTTCTTTGCCATTTCCCATGTGTGTGTGTGTGTGTGTAAAAGGACATTGAGCCGCCTCTATTGTTTGCACTCCCCTTGCCACCTCCTCCCCCCAAATATTCATCTGTTAGTTTTGTTAGACATCGGACTAATGTTTAACAATTTATTTAAATGTCAGCAGCTTTTTTGTGTGCTGTCAGAGAGAGAGAGAGAGAGAGTCGGGTCTGGAGTCGGAGTTTGTTTACTATATCCCATATTGGTAGCTCACGATAATGTTAAAGAGTGCGGGGCAAGAGCGGGGGGGGGGGGGGGCTGTGTTGAAACAGATGTTCCTCAAATAGATACACAAAAATCACTTAAATATCATTCTTAGCTGAATTTATAGATTTATAGATCACAGCTTAAGCAAAAGTATCCCTAATAAGCTCAAAGCCGAAACTGTAAAAGTAGAGGACAATGCTTTAAGCTAGGAACTATTTCAAGTCTCTGGTGAGAGCTTTAAATTGAAATCATGACTAGAAGTCATTGAAAATGAAAAGATTTCGTTTTAACAAATTTAATTCGCCCCATAAAATTGTGAAACATTTTCATTCATCATTTCCTTTATCTGCTGAACTAACCATAACTAAGTCAATGCCTGAATGAAGCAAAAAGAATTTGACTTTGCCTGGCAAAAAAAAAAAAAAAATATGAAAAAAACCATAACAAATCAGTTTACACCAACAAAAAAAAAAAAACAAAACAAAAAGAATGGTAGAAGAAAAAAAAAAGAAGAGGCACAAATAATAATACCCAAATTGACTTTGTTGCAGATTTTATAGGCCCCTGGGAGCAAACAAAACCCAATGGGAACAATGCCAAACTGTAGGCACACATTGTCAAAATACGCAACAAAACGAAACAAAAGGCCCACAGCACACGAAGGAAAAGAGGGAAGAGGGTTGTGTGGCAAGCACCTTGAGACTGTCTGATTAGTGTAAATAATTGTCAGACAGAAACAGAAACTGGGAAAGGTAGTTGTGTCTTTTGTTCCGCTAAACTGCCAATAAAAACTAAAACAAAATTATTTTTATAACACCCCAAAAAAAGAAGGAACAGAAGACGAAAAAGAAACACAGATCAAGGGGCGTTGACGAAGTGGAAATACCCTAGACAGAGTCACAGGAGACCCGACCCTAAAGCAGATAGTGGATTGAATGCCCCCCCCAAAAAATGCTTGCAATCCATATACCCCTTTTTCGATCCAACAAAACACCGTTGACACACACACAAATTAACAACAAAGTTGCCTTGAGCGATCATAAAATATCAACTGGCATGCCATGCAGATGATGATCCTGATGACGAGCCTGATGATGATCCTGATGATGGTGCCTTTAAAAACTTTTGCGCAGCTGTCAAAATTGACATTAGCGCATGACAAATGTAACAAGTTGTTGCTTGACTTGGCTGGCAAACAGACGACCCAACTGACTGACTGACTCAATGACAGACAAAGCGAGAATAAGGTATTCCAGTGGCAGAGGCTTAGGTGAGCTAATAAAGAGACGTCACTTAGATATTTTTATTACCCCAAAAGCGAAACAAACAAAACAAAAAACAAAAAAAAAGGGTACAAACACAAGATGAGCACAAAAAAAGCGCAAAAGTTGTGAAAAGAGTTCGTCAATTGTCACCATTGGGCGCATAAATTAGGGTTAAAATTATTAAAAAGGACTCTACATACTACAACAAAGTGCAAGGCATGAGAAAAATTTTTATTGATCAACTGTGACGCAACAACAATGAAATTTCGTTCTTTGTATAAGAGCGAGAGACAGGGGGGAAAGAGAGAGAAAGCCATCCAAAGTAGGTTTTACACATTTCTAATATCAACTAATCCCATAATTCTTACATGACTTCAAAATCGTCATTTAAGTTACTTTCTTCTATGGGTTGACATCATTTTATTAAATTTACAGTTAGTATCAGTGAATCAGGACTTCCTTACTAGCTAAAACTAGTCTGTCCTCTCTCCATTTTCAACTCGAACTAATTTGAAATGTGGACTAATTGATTTCTTGATATGAACAAATGCTTTGTTTGTAATGTAATTTTTAGTTTTTAGTTTAGCAAAATAAAAGTTCTTACAATTTAGGAGCCACTTTGGCTGTAAAATATAGACCGGCTTACCCCAAGTCTGAAACTGAATCGTATACTTGAAAAGGTAATTTAATTATGCAACTTTTTCGGAAAGAAAGTATATTGATATTAGGTGGCCCACGTCTGAATCTCGCCCCGCAACCAGGTACCATCTCCTCATACATAACATCTTTTCATCTCTTCATACATAACAAAAAATTCAAAATCTTCACATGGACTTTGATTATAAATACGAATATCTGTTTCTGAAGATAAAACTGGAAGCACAAGAGTTTGGAATCCAGATGTGGCCATATGCAAGAACATTTCCAATAAGCAAAACATTCTTTTTAAGGATTTAACTTCAATTCAAAAGTGAAAACCCTTTTTTTGGTTTAATTGAGGAGATACTTTGTGGATATTTACACAAAAATATAAACGATAAAAGAGACTTTAAAAAAAAAAATCGGTCAAAAAAAAAAAAAATAGCGAAATAAAGTTCTTTAAATTTCTTGGCATATCAGCTCAGTCCATATCAAAAATGGATGTCTCAATTTAACGCTTGGATTTGCTGTCTTTATTGCCTCTAAAAAAACTAACATTTTTAAATCTTTTAAAAAGAGACTGAAAAAAATATGAAAGTTCTCTCTCTTGCCAATTAAATTTGCTGAAAAGATCTAAACTTTTCAAGAACGATTACTCCATAAGTCATGTGATGATGGATTTTGTTTTGGTGAAAGATGAAAATAAATGAGAAATTTCAGTGGATTATATAGCACGTTCGCTTGGGTTTATGCTGGTTGACTTGTAATCACAAAACCAACAACAAGAATAAAAATAATAATAATAATAATAATTCTGCAATCGGCCGTTCGCATTTAATTATAAGTAAATGTTTTACTTTATTTGACCGCTACGAAATGAAGGCAAATAACCTAAGCAAATAGCATTGGCATTGGCCATTTATCACTTGTTCCATTCCATGGCTAATCCTTTGCCCAACTTGGCCCGTATATCATGTTTTATGGCTAACTAAGCAACTGCCGCAAAACTTTACATGGCCCGGGCTATGTTACAATTCCTTCAACTAACTCTAGGAACAGCGCTCGATAGGTTTGTGAAGGGAGGGTATGTGAGGTAGGGTAAATAACTCATCGCATCGATGGGGCTGGGCTGTTGGGCAACTGTTACAGAGTATTTTACACCCGCAAGAAACCAACTTCATGTTGTCGTCGTCGTCGTCGTCGTCGTCGTTATGTCTACAGACAAATTGCCATAACCATAATAGTTATGTATGGCGGGGAAAGGGGGGCTGGCTGGATGGATGATGGGCGAGGGATGGAGGCCTTCTGCAAAATTTAGTTGTTGCCCCATAAAAAGATGATTTCATAGACATTTACGCACTGCGAGTTTACGGCTAGCACTAACCGCCTGCCATTTCCCCCCTCCCCTCCCCACCGCTCACATATATATGAAAAAATAATAATACAACATAATAATAATAAACAATAATTGTTATATTGATAAAATGAAACGACAACGACCAACGACGACAATGTCTAGCAGTGGACAGTTTCTTTTTGGTTTAATGGCCAAAAATATTTCTCTCACTCTGTCTCTCTTTCTCTCTTTTTCTCACTCCGTCTCTATTTGGTAGTACTTTTTGATGGCTCTTCAAGGCGCACTTTCTGTCTGTTCCCATGGCTGCTGCGACGCATCGCTCACATCGCTCACATTGCTCACATCGTAAAGAAAACAAACGTAATAATTATGCTAAAAACTATATGGCACTTCGCTCACCCCAATGAAAAAACAGAAGCACAAATATACTGGCGTGTCTTAAGCGTTCTTCCTTCTTTTTTGTTTGTTCGCGCTAATCTGTAGATTTATATGCAGAGAAGTTGTTACAATAAAATCGTCTAAAACCAGATCATAAACAAGGATATTTTATGCCCCGTTTCTTTCTTTCTGTGCTCTCTACCAAAAAGATGAACTGACCACCACTGCCCATTAAGACAAAGATGCAGGCACACACACTCACACACACACACACACACATATATATATGGACAGTCGCAGTCGCAGTAATTCACAGTGACATAAAGTCTTTGTCAGACGAAGAAGCAACTCTCGGCATGCTAATCCTTTGGCCAATTGCACGGAAAAATTTTGCAAAAAAAAAAAAAAAAAACTCATTTTTATGAAACATGAGAAAAAGGTGTGAAGAAAAGGAGCAGCAAAATGTAGCCCAAAAAAGTTGTCTCTTACTTTAAATGAATAAAATAATTTGTGTTTAAGTTTTAATATTTATATTGAACTTTAGGAAACTTTCGAAGGTGCTTCAAAAAGTTGCAAAAACCAAGAAAGCGTTTGAAGAATTGACTGGTTCCAATCAATTTGGTTATCTCCCAGGAAACTTTTTAGCTATTAAGAGTCTCCTTTCATCTGTACACAAATTGTAAATAATTTAAATAAAAGAATATGTTTAGGAAAATTATTCAAAGCCAAAATGATTATGGTTTTTATTTGATGCATTATAATTTATCGACAAGCACAAGAATTATACCTGTTCTGAAGATCCTTTTGGCCATAAGCTCTCATTGAGAACTTCTTCAAGGAGGCATGCAGAGCTTTAATGGACGAATTGCGTAGTAAATTGAATTGAACCAAGACCACAAAGGTTTTTATCAATTCCTATACTCAGGAGGGAACTTTTCATAAGTCTTGAACTCTTATAGCTTTAGCACTTTAAGATTTGGCTATCTGAACATTTGGAGCCCTTTCATTAAGAGAGAGAGAGAGAGTGTGAGAGAGAGAGAGGGGGAGAGGTAGAGAGAAAGATACTTTTTTTGTAGTGCTCACATTCTATGCTCGTTAAATGTTTCAGAAATCATTCGCACACGTCATCATGGTAGTCATCATCATACTTATGGCACTTTCACTCAAAGATCTCAATCGCGTTGAGGATTGGCATTGGGGGATTAAGATTTGGATTGGGATTGGGATTGGTTTGAGGAGGAGTGTGAGGCCATCTTATAAATATGTCAAAAAGGACACTTAACGCAAATGCGTTCAAATGATAATTACGCTGAAAGAACAAAGGCGCACAAGGAACAGAACAGAACAGAACAAAATAGAATAGAAACTGGGATAATCATTTCAAAAGCCAGCCAGATGAAGTGGCAACAACTATTACAACGCACTTGCCGCTTATCGAGAGAAAAAGAAACGCGATACTCATTCCCGGGTCTCGGAACGGAATGCCAAAATCCGTCTAGCAATAACACTAAAAAATTATGACCAACAAGAAAAAAGACAGTGAGTGAAAGAGAGAGTGAGAGAGCGGCATGCGTGTGTGTGAAAGAAAGGGGGATAGAGGGAAAATGTTTGGGAAAAACAAAAAGCTTTTCCCCAACTTGCCGAAATAATGCCAACTGTTAAGCATTCATGAGGATTTAAACGTTTATTTATAAGGTTGATTTTGGCAGTTGGAGCCAGTTGGAAAAAACAAGAAGACGAAGAAGTTAAATTTGTTTTTTTTTTTTTTTTTTTGTTTTAGGGTTGCTCCTGGCCTGGTCATGGGTCGAGTTAAAGTTGAACGCTTCATTGAATTGAATGTGAATTGTGTGTGTGCGGGAGTTAGAGACGAGGAGTTTCTCAAACTCTCCTACATGAGACAGGATGATAAAATCAATAGAGAAGAAGCTGTTAGATGAGACTTAAAGTCAAACCAAACACATACACACACACAACCAGAGAGAGAGAGAGAGAGAGAGAGAGAGAGAGAAAGAGAGACGCACACACTTAATTAATAATATTTATCTAGAGTCTATGTCTATGGCTCAGAGCTGTAATCGAGAGATTTTTACACACACACATAGACACATCTCCATGTAAGGTATTCCCCTTTGTTTGTCTTTCATTGCATTCTCTATTTACTGTTGGATATGGGCACTCATATCTGGCTTTTTATTTCTCATAAAAGCTCACGACTAAAAGGGGTATAACAGGCTTGTGCTGAAACGCCTTTAAAGCCTGCTAAAACACATTTGCATGGGTCACCACACTTTAGTGATGACACTTTTGCCCAATTTTTAATCGTTTTACTGACATCACCCAGGCCTAACTCGATAACTCTTTGTGAGCAAGCTATTGATCAATCAAATTGATCTATGTTTGAGTTGATGTCTTTAGCTTCTGATTAAAGTTCTACCTAATTATTTCAATGGATTCATTTAATATATCTAAATTCTATCTAAATAATGTTGAATTTCAAACTTTATCGTACTGGGCATCATTTGCGTCAGCATTTAATTAATAAGAGTTGGGAAAACTCTCTGAATATCCCAAATTTCAATAAGCAAATGTGAAATGTAGCCCAAAAAAAGGATCTTGTTCTCATTCTTGTGTAAAGTGTTGTTTATCTCTTACCCTTTCCTTTCCTTCTCCTGTTTTTTTTTTCTTCTCTTTTTTGTTTCGTTTCCTTCGTGCACTCAATTAACCCGAGGGCCATTTAGGTTATTTTGTTGGTAGTCAGGCTGTTGACTTGTTGTCTACCAGTTATCAGCCCAGCAGCCCAGCAGCTTAGCCCTTTTGTGTTGTTGTTGTTGTTTTTTTTTTTGGGTAAAAACATTGCAATTTCCTGTAACTTTTCGTCATCCCTGAAAAGAAAAAGTAAACATTAATCCATTACAAGCCAAGCTAAAGCTGATACCGATGATGCTGCTAGAAGAGTAGTTGTTGTTGTTGTTGCTGATGAGGATGATGATAATGATGATGATACTGAGTTTCGCCTTAAGTGACGTGGTTTTAAAATTTGTCAATTAAATTAAGTGCAACCGCAGGCGGCATACGAATGAGTGACTATGTATGTATGTATATAGACGACAGCATCGCTCAACTATTCATAAATAAACTGTGTCTGTTTCTCTGCGGATAGTTTGTGTGTCTCTCTGTCCCTCACCCTGTCTGTCCTCCTCTGACAACGATGTAAAATCGTGTGGCATGTGCCCGGGCAAGTTATTTGCCGCTTAATTTAATTTGCTTTGGCATTTTTGGGTCGAGAGTCTTTGTCGTCGTCGTTGTCGTTGTCGTCGTCATCATCTGTCAAGAAGGAGTCAGTGAAGGATTTCAGCTAACCTCAGACTCTGCCACATATCACTTTGTGTGATTTATGAAATGCTGTTATTTGTGTGTAATTAACTATTTATGAGTTCAACTTCTATACAATGTAAACGTTGCCAGTTAGCAAGCTCCGCCATAAAGTGCCAAATGAATGAGAGAAGGAGAAGTTGTTTTCATTATGAAAGGGCAAAGCTTTCCTATAAATAGTCAGCTGAGAATTTGTGGCAAAGTTCTTTTTTTCGTCTATCATCAAGCGTATGATTAGGTTATATACATTTTGCTTAGCTAATGGTATTTTAGCTTTCAAGATAGTTTCACCTTGCTGTCAGCTTGCTAGAAATCTATCTCTAAGCAATAAATGTTCACCTTATCTATTACTAGTAAAAGCTAAGAGCAATTGAAGAGAGCAACTGACATAATTGAGATAAGAGCTTAATGAAGGGCTTCAAAAGTCCAATAATCAAGTAACCCTATACCTTGATTTACTTAAGGTGTTCCTGAATCTTTCCAATCAAAATTAAGAACTTCTTATATAAATCTTAAAGTGGTAGAAATTGAAAAAAGTTATGTTAGACTGAGTTTCCTTTAGGTTATTTCATAGGAAACGTCTTTATAACAGGAACGTGGGAACTGACATCCTTAAAATTTACAGAATTTTGTGCTTCAACATTAAATATCAAAGCTAATAAATCGAAATTAGGTCACAACGACTAGAAATCGAGAGATTGGCGCGTTATTATAGAAGGTTGAGAAATAAAAATACTTGTTTTGCATAATTTATAAGATCTACTTTTTTTTGGTGATCTTGAATAATATTAAACCTGCTCGAGGATCGAGCCAAGCTAGCTCAAAGCTTATAGTTTTGAGCTCATAGTTGAAATAGCAATAAAAAATTAGCTAAAGAAGTAAAAAAAAAAACAAAAGTTTCTGATATCTATAACTTTTGGCCAACTTCTTAAAAATAGCAATCGTTTCCTGAAAAACTTAGTCTTGTCCTTTAATGCTTTATATATTAACATTCGGAGCTTCTTCTTTTATGATCTTATACGCTTTCGAAAGGAGCTCAATGGAAAGAAACTAAAGTCTTGGCATCTTTTTATCATAGTTGAATCTGCCTGGGCTGGGTTCATTATGTTGAGAGACCCCTTCTTTTTGGGGCCGTGGTTAGGGTATTAAATGTACTGTTAATTTGACACTTGCAAAGTCTGTCTCGTTTGGTTGCTCTTCTGTTCCTGTTCTCATGACATGCCATCCAAAAGGTTATACTTAATTATTTAATACATAACATTTTATTACATTTTTAGCAATTTAAACCCGCGGGCAGCGTTTTTACAATTTTTGCCTGGCAGCGCGCAGCAATTCTGTTAATTTTTCCTGTTGGTTTCTGGTTACGGTTTTTTTTTCTGTGTTTTTTAATAAAAAAAAAACAAAAAAAAAAATGTTCACGTTATTCTTTGCCATTTGGTTTTTTCGTTTGTCACATTTAATTGAATTTATGCATGTATTTTTATTGTCATTTTGCCGTACAACATTTTTGCATTAATTTTTATGTTTGTGGTTTGTCTCTTACCCTCTCTCGATCTCTCGATCTCACTCTCTCTCTCTTTCTCTCTTTCTCCTGTTCTGTCCTGTCCAAAGATGAACTGTCAAAATTATGCAAATAATTTTTCGTAGTCACGCATATATTTTTGTTTTGTGTCGGGCCGGGCAGCAGCAGGGCAAGGGATCCCTGTTTGGACTAAACTAATCTAACAATCGTCAATCGTCTCATTTTAATTTTAATTGTCCTGTGTGTGTGTGTGTGTGTGTGTGTGTGTGTGTGTGTGTGTGTGTGTGTGCACCTGTGCATTTCTCAAGGCGTGCTGCTAATTGGCTTAGAGCTAAAACCTTTGCTCGGAATTCCCGTGAATTCGCCGTGTGTGGCTGGCTGACGCGGCCCTCACACTGTCCCTCAAACTCTATTCTCAAAGAAGGGAGACGACATCAAAAAGACAGACGGCATGGTCTGGTCTTGGTCTATCACCCCCGCGCCATCGCCCTTCTTGTTGGACTGTCAAAATATTTTCATTGCATTTTCGGGTGTGTCTCTTCTCACTCACACCTCAGCTCAGCTCACCTCACCTCACCTCACCTCACCATTCTCTGTTCATGTTCCTCTCTGTTTTGTTAGCAAAGTGCAATCGTTATTGGGCTTGGTCTGCAGGATTAGATGAATTTATATGAGGTGGAGAAAGGAAGAGTGGGACAGGAGATCTGTTTGTTATTGTTGTCGCAGTTTATGATGCGTAGAGAGCCTTCTCATTTCTCGCTCCACATTCGCCAGTTCATATTTTGTGGTCTTTTATGGCTGACAGTTATGGTGGGAAGCACGGCAAGTTGCGCTTAAAATTTTTTTTTGGTCAGGTGCTTAGTAATTAGTAATGGAACAGAGAGCAAAGAATATGAATTTCAGTTGCTCAACTGTCGGTTAGCCGTTTGTCAAAAACTCTAATAAAACTAATCCTGCTGACTCTAGTTCTAGGACCATTTCTATACACAATTTGCCAACATTTTTCTAACCTTAGTCAAATATCTGTTTCTTCTTGGTTTACCTTTTGCCATCAACTGTACTTGTATCAATTTTTAACCCTCTCTTTCTCTCTGTCAATCTCTTATTGCCAAAATCAATGTGCATATTGCGAAAACATGATGGCCAAAATATGATGAATTAACAGAAAACACAATTGGCTGGACAATCGGCTGACAGAGAGAGAGAGAGAGGCAGAGGGTGAGAGGTTGTATCTAAAAAACTATGAATATTCATAAAATTATTGAACAATAGAAATTGATGATGTGTTGTCGAAAAATGTTGATTGATGATGCATGTGAATATAAATCTATATATCTCTATATATACGACTATTTAAATCCCAATGACATGGAAAAAATATTTTCCTAGTCGGTCACAAAAAATGAGACATTTCTTTTCGATTTTTCTGCATTTTTTCTAGCCAAATGGCTATTGAAAATGGCATGAACGAAGTTGATATATACCCTAACTAAAAAGGACATTTTCGATGATTTAGAAATAGTTTTGGAGTTTCATAAAGTTTCAAAACAATTCTAAAAATTGAATTTTTTAATGACTTAGGCACCAAAATTTCTTCCCAACTTTAACGCTGATTTGGAGTTTGAGTTTCCAACATCTAAGCAAAGTTAATGTACCCCACTTAGGACAATAACAAAAAAAAAAGAAAGTATATATCATATGGAGCTACTAAAAAACAGGACCAAAAAGAAGTCAGTCATACACATAATCATCCGAGCAGTTTCAGTGACGAAGACAAAAAACAAAAATGGAAACACCCTCAATATGTGTGAGTGTGTGTGCAGGACTACACACACTCTACACCCTTCTGTTGTCCTCAATGCCCACGCAAAAATAAAACTAGATAGATAAACCAACAAAAAAAAAACCAGAGAATATGTGAGACACACACAGAGAAAGAGAGAAAGAAAGATGTGCCAGTTCCCTGCTGGCAATCAAAGCCGAAAAATATGATCGATGGCTTGGCTACCGGTGGTCGTGGTCGAGGTCTACAGGTTTAGAGGTCCTCCACCTCTACCCCGTTAGTGGTCCTGGCTATGGTTCCATTCTTTTGGTTCGCCTGCTGCGACTCTGTCCACAAAATGGCACAATTAACGTGGCATATCCTTTCAGTCAAATTGTTGCCCAACAAAAGGCTGTCAGGGCGCTACAATTGTTGAACACAGTAAATAAATGTCAATTCCCCCGACCCCAAACCCCCCCTCCACCTAACCATCCACCCAGCCTATCTACCCCGCCGCTCATCGATAACATAATGACATTTCGTATCATTTTTCAAAATTGTAAAAACGAAAAGAAAGGAAAATGCGCGTCTTTTTTTTTTTCATTTTATTTTGGTGTTTTTTGGAAAACCAAAATTGAAATTGTTTTGTCAGTTGGTGGCGGTGGTGGTCGGGGATGGGGTAGGGTTCAATTCTGGGGTCCTTTTGGTCACACAGCAGGATATCGTCAAACATATTTGAGTTTTAATTATGACTTTTTTTTTATCTCTTTTAATTTATTTTTTTTTTTTTTATTGGTTTTTTTTCTGGGTTGAACGGCGGAAGAGGCAAGTTGTTGGCTATTGGTCAAAACAATTGTAAAACGATATAAGCAGAGATTGGGGTAACCCTTGTAACGGATTATCACAAGTGCTGAGATCGATTTTTATTATAGAATGATAACTATAATTCTTGAATGGGTCCAGCGAACAGCATCAGCTGGCCAGCCATTGATGTCATCAGATTGAATGACCTTTTTTTGAGTAACCCAAATTTATTACCACGCTTAGGAGTCCATAAAAGGCGCGAAGATAGGCCAGAGATCACCTGCTGTGTCGTCTCATCCACCCGCCCCCCACCCTTTTGAAAATGAACAAAGTGATTATCACAATTGATGACCTAATGTCTTTAGCTAGTCATAATCGTTTGGAATTGGTGAAATATTGTTAGTAAGTGAATCTTCATTGAGTAGTTAATCACTGGAGATGTCCTTTTGAAAAGGTTCAAAAACTTACAACTTTTATTGAAATTTTATGCTTTTCTCAGCAAATCAATTTTTCGTTTCATTTCGGTTTCAATTTCAATTAAGCATATGTTTAGTTTTTTTTTTTTTGTTAAAAATTTCTGCCACTTTCCCACAGTTTGCCTTTAATTTTTTAGAGATTTGTTCAGAAAAATTTCGCCCCTTTTGAATGAGGGAACTGGCCAATTTTGCCAACCAATAATTGTTGGGAGTGTAAAAGGAAGAAGAGGAAATAAAGACAGGGGGTTGGGATACACTCGCTTGCCTTGGCCATTTGACATTTCCGGTGGAATTGAACAATGTATGTGACACAGGATCTCCGAAGTTCCTTACACAACAAATTACGGTAATTTTCACTTTTCGGCCAACGGTTTGCAAATTATGCCTCAGCCGAGCATGTGTTAGCGGTGGCAGTTGCAACCGCCACTTAAACTGTCACACGTGTGCGGCATTGCGGTAATTATAAAGTCATCTTGACATAATCAAAAGTGACAATTACAGCCATTGACCATAGAGACCAGAAAGAGGCAGAAAGCGGCAGGCAGAGAGCGTCAGGCAGGGAGGCAGGCAAACTGTATGATTAGAAATAAAGTCAATGGCATTTGAATGAGTGTGTGCGTGTGTGTGTGTGATATTGGTAATTTCAGTTAGCCAAATAGTCACGCGTCATTAGGTAACTTATGTCCAAACCAAAAAAAAAAAAAAAGTGGGCGTTGGACAGGTGACAATCAAGCAAGGAAGAGCGAAAGCGAGAGAGAGAGAGAGAGAGAGTGTGAGAAATTTCGAATAACAATCGATCATTTTCTTTACCTGCCCTTAAAAGATGATGAATGATAAAGACAGATCCAGCCCAGAGACAAGGGATGCCAACTCATGACATTAATCCTGCTCTCTATAACATAAACAGAGAAAGCAAGAGAAAACAGATAAGAGAGAGAGAGAGAGAGGAAGCAACAAAAAAATTGATATGCAAATTTATTTAAGCCTCAACTAAACGTTAATTTTGTCTAAGCTGCTAAGCAAAGAGATAGAAAGGAGAATGAGTGAGCATTACAAGGGTCGCTCCCAAGATACCTTTTCCTTTATTTTGTACAATGTAATACCTCAATAATATATCACTCACACCCCTCAAAAAAAAAAAGCAGTTATAAATCTCATTAAAAGGTTGTTGACTCCGCCACACACACACACACACACACACACACACACACACACCGCACACACACACACACAGGCTCAGGCCGAGGCCCAGGCCCAGGCCCAAGGATTAACTGCAAAAAGTGAAACACACACACAAAAAAAAAACAAGGAACCAAGAAGAATGTGAATGGAGAGAAAATAAAATAAAATTTTGTATTCCAGCAAAACTCCCGACCATGAAAATTTTCTTTCTCTTTACGCTTCAATTAATACAAAAGTGTTTAAGGAGGGACTACTTTGACAAGCGTGACATGCAAGTTGAAGGAGTGGCTAACCCTAAAACGCCAAAGAAATCTCTTCTGTCAATAGACAAATGGCGAGTCGAGGGACGACGACTCGACAATTCGACTGACTAGGCATACATACATACATACATACACATACAAGGACGAGAGTAAATGCAAATTAATTTAGAAATGTGTCCACCCTCAAGTGTCAGGCGAAGCATTACAATAGATCAAACAGAATGGGAGTGAGACAAAGACTAAGCGAGACTGAGACTGAGACAGAGACAGAGCTAAGGGTAAGGGTTAAGTTAAGGGTTTTGCGATTTTCCAACGACTTTTGTAATTAAGAGTGCGTATCAAGTGGTAAATAAATGCTGATAAAATATATTGCAAAAAAAAAAGAAGAATATGCAATCTAAAAGGAATAATCTTGTACAGTTGTGCTAGAGGGTCCTCAGCAGGAAGTGATTCAGGAAGTATTCAACTATCTTTGGGGTCTAGATTTGTTGTTTTTTTTTACAGAGCATATTAGATACTTAAGATCGTAGGAAAGCGTTGTTATTGTGCCTAGAGTTAAACGATCCCAAAATCAGGTTAAGGTAACCACGGAGCCTGCAAGAATGACCAAAACTCGTTGAGAATTGCAAGGCTAAGAGTTGAGGGAAAGAGAGAGTTTTCTCTTTATTTCAATAAATTGATTTGCCATCAAGTGAGGCTTCACCGCCCCTTTGGTTAAGCCAATGTCAAGTGGAGATGAGAGTTTTCCCATTCACTCTTCATTTGGTCGTAAAGTAATGCATTTAATATTTATCAAGATTCAACACTATGTCATAAGCTGCTGCCCCACCTAAGTATCTGACACTTCCCACCCAACACCGAGCGACATGTTCGTTCAAAGCTAATTAAGATCTACTATCGATAAACCCTTTTCTTTAAATGGCCAAAGAGTAGGCGGCGGGCCGAGAGTGAGAGAGAGAGAGAAAGGGTTATAATAAAGTGTTGCAATTTAATGTCAAGAAATTAACTGATATTAGCAGCATTTTTAATTAAACAAACTCGATGTGTGTGTGTGTGTGTGTGTGTGTGTTGGCCATTTAGTTTAGCATAGTCATAAGTACCCACATGTTGCCAGAAGACTTTTCCGCAAAATGCTACATAAACTATGCAATTTTACATAGACGACTCCTGGCGACAACTCCTGGCTGAGGAGAGGGCCCGTTCCTTTCCGCCTTCCCGCCTTTTCGCTTACCCGCCTGCCTGCCAGTCAAAATCTCTCATTGCGCGCACAATTTCGCCTCAAAAGTTGTAATTATTTTTCAGCAGATGTTACACACACAGACACCGATACCCCTTCCCCCCACCGCCCACTGCTACCCCTTTATGTTAGTTCTGTTTTACTGGTTTTTCCATTTTATTTCATGTTTTGCAACTATCCTAGAAAAAAATTAAATGCCACAAAAATAAATGAAAAGTGTAGGCTTTCCGATGACCTATAATAGCCTATCAAAGACAATGATGGGTGATCAAGGCATACAAATAAATGTCCCTCAAAAAATTATCTCATCATTCTCTTGTCTTGGCTGTGGATAAAAGTCGAATTTATATATAGTTTTTGCTTTGTAGGCAAATGACCTTTATCCAAACATGTCCTTGCGTAATTTTTAATCAAAGATCTATATAATTTCCAGTTGATAGAAAGATAATTTTGGAAAGTTTATTAACTCTTTTTTGCCCGCTTAGTGCAGTGGGTTGGAAATGCTTTTCCAGGCGCTTTTTCAAGGGTATCAAAACATTGCAAATGCAAAAAATAGAAGAGACACGCAATGACAATTTTCTCTAGTGGGCGAGAGAGAGAGAGAGAGAGTAAGAGCGGCGATAGAGTGAGCGAATGATGCGAACGAAATGAAGAGGGAACGCCGAAGGTGAGTTTATGGAATATATATGTATATGAATAGGGGAACTCCTTTTGTTTTTAACACTTAAACAGCCAAAAGGGGTTGATGGCCACGCACATTTTAGCAGCTGTTGAGGTTTGCAAAATAACACACAAACACACACACACACGGAAAAAAAAGGCAAATGCCCCCCCTGTAAGCTCCCCGCAACAACAACTGCAGCAATTGCATCTTCCTTTTTTTTTTTTTTTTGCATTTGACAGCAGCAGCAACAACAGAGAGTCAGCCTCCTTACTTACTTCCTTCACTTCAACGCCAACTCCAACTCCAACTCTAGCTCTTGGTTCTCTGTTCTCTCTATTTCTCTCTCTCCCTCTCTCTTTTTCAGTTCATTGACCGCATTATGCGTTTTGCTACCCAAAGGAAAGAAGGAAAAAATAAACCGATATAAAGAAGAGGAAAAAAAAAAATTTAAATGAAAAACAAATCCAAAACCCAAAGAAACTGCGTAAATATGCGTAGAGATGTGCTCTCCCCTACTCTCCCCGCCACTCCTTCGACACTCAATTGTTTTACCCAGCCTTGTCTTTATCATTTTTGGTATACCCTGCACTCCGAAAGGGTCAAAGGATCTCAAGATATTGAAATCTATTCTTGCTGCATTCTTAGGTCAAGTAAGATATTTGTTCACGCCCACAAAAAGACGCCCTAGTCTACCAAATTGGACACTTTTCAAACCAAAACTCGTTCCAATTTCTTAAAATTTACAACTTTCTCAATTGAAAATAGCATTTGCGATATAGAAATGCCATTATGAAAACCGAATTAATCGAGGCCAAGTATTTAAATATTTCTTTTTTCCAAAAGAAGGTTTCTCTATGAGACGATATTTTGAGATGTCCTCAAAATTCACAAATGAAATGTATTTGGATTATTTTAGTGTTGAAAACTGATCAGCAAAATGATTGAAAATTAGCTTATAAAGTAATTGTCAATATTATCTCTTTTTGACCTTGATTTTACTTTAATTACAGGGAATTTACAGATCGTTGTGACGACTGAGGAAATATGGTTGTTGTCTTTACCTTTGTATGGCTTTGCTTTTACTTTATTTGCATACGATGAGAATATGTACGTTTGGGCCAGGCCAAGTCTCTCTTTGGCTTTGTAGCTAGCTTTTTGAAGTTTCCCGGGACCTTTGGCCTTTTGTTTTTAATCGGTAAAGTGCAGTGCAGTTGCAGGAGCAGTGAGCTTTTGATTTTCCTTGTTGTTATTTGTTTTGCCATCTTGCGGTTACTTAGAGGTCTCCACTCATTCTGATAGCTTTCATTTCAATGATTTTACAATCACTTCAAACTTAAAGATCAAGATGGAAATGTGTCGATTGTTGGTTTTTGTGTCATTTGGCCAACATATTGTTCTTCTCGTTGTTGTTGTTGTTGCTAATCAAATAACAATAAAAAAAAAACAAAGTCACTGCCCACATCAAATTAACGCTAATTAACAAATATTGTGGGAGATCCTTTTTTTTTTGTTGAACTGCTCATAATTTACTTCATTACGATTGTTAATGAAAACAATCAGCGGTAATTCAACAACTACCCGAAATCTACATATAAAAAAAAAAACATAATAAACGAAACACACAACACGAAAAAAAAAACTACCCAAAAAAAAAGAGAAATTTGTTCGAGGACCTCGAGGGCAATTAAAGGCGACAACAAACAGCCCCGTGACCCAGACCCAGGGGCCAAAGAGGGTGGCTCTCTAATGACGACAATGATGCCAAGAAGAAAAATCGAAATGACCGAACGAAAGGCCAGAAATCAAAAGCCACTACAACAGGGGCACAAAACACACACACACACACACATTTATACTAGTTTGTGTGTTATCCTCTATCTATAAGTCTGTCTGTCTGTTGATAAGTACAGTTGCCTCCGTAAATTATGAGAGAGTGAGAGTGAGGAGAGGGTGGATTCGTGTTCGTATTAAGGGGCACACCTGAAAGCCATAACCTGTACCTCATACACGCATGTGGCACATAAAAGATACATTTATAATGGACTATAGATACTTATACATAACAATAATTTGGTAATTGCCCGACAATCGTAACATTTGTATGCGATCCATCCAATATGCGATGCGTTTCATTTTACTTTGCGTGTCCTATTCAATTTTGAGGGCAAAAGTTTCCCATTTTTATGCGGGTTGTGTGGGTGGGCGCTCTCTCTCTCTCTGTCTCTATGTGGATGGATTTTTACTGACAAGTGCCCAAATGTTATTTATGGCAATTATAAGCAATTTTTTTTTTTTTTTACTTTTTTCTCTTTTCCTGTGAAGGGACGTTAAATGAAACACGTGCTGTCTGTTGTGTGTGTGTGTGTTGTGTGGGTGGTGTGCGGTGTGGTGTGGGTTGAGTCTCAATATTTGATGATTATAATAAACGCAAATTAAAGACACAGGAGAAAGAAGTTTCGGCAACTTTCATCATACTGCTTAACCTTTTCATTAGCGAAAGAGAGAGAGAGAGAGAGAGACAGCAACTCGTTTGATTCTTCCCATGACCTCGATATAGAATTTAACATGCTCTATCGAAAAATTACACCGTAATTCAATGCATTCAGTCGCTCATCTATGTCACTTTCACACAGAAATTAGCAGACAAACTCACATTAAATGCAGTTTAACTTGCATTAGCACAGTGTGACATTTCATCAAGATCAGATGAGCCAGGGTCAGTCAGTGGCAGTCAAGGGAAAGGGGAGTGACAACAACAACAACATTATTCCCAAAAACTGAGATTGAGACCCGCAAGCACGCGCAATTAAACAGCAGCCGACAAAACGAGCGACTGTGACAAATTTCCACTGTCAAGGACCATTCAAAGTAGAAACCTGAAAACCCATTGAAGCGGCAAAACATGAGAGAGCAATCACAGATCGAGATATAGATACCAAATACCAACAATATGTATATCCGTATACAGAGATTCACAGAATACACCAAAATACAGCGGGGCGTGAGAACGTTGAAAAAATTGCGCGAACGCGCGCGCCCGATTGAAGTGAGTAATTAACGCTGCATGCGTCCTGAACGTATTGCATGGTAGAGAGGGTCCTGCTTTCTGGGTCCTGGTTCCTGAGTCTTGGTCCTTGGTTTCTGTAGCTGTTCCTTCTTTCCTCTTTTTTTTTTTTGTTTTTGTGTTTTCCATTTTGTGGACATGGTTGACGGTGACATATGCGGGTCGTTGTGTCTCTGCCCCCTCTGCGGATGAGTCAGTCAGTTGGTGTGTGTGTTGTCCCAGGTGCCATTAAGCAAGGGTGCGTCCAATTTACATGCCGAAAATCCATACAATTGTGGCACAGTGGGCCTAAGTTTCCACATCAAAACTGCATAGAAGGTTCGATAATTGGGAAAACTAAGCATTGAAGTAGAGAACTATGATCCTTTTGTGGGTAAATTTTCAAAAGATAGTCCTCAAAACAGCTTAGCCCTTTTAAATTTTGTTCATTTGATAGATCAATAGATACATTCTTTAATGTTTTTTAATGCTTAAACATTTGAAACCATAATTTTTGAACATTTATGCCAATTTCGAAGTCAACATGGCTGGTAAAATGGCTATATTTAGAAGCCAGTGTGGCTAAACGTTAGTTAAGGTAACTATTGACGCAGTCAAAAGAATTTACTTTCAAATGGAAAGGTAGATTTAATTTAAATTAAGAGAGTTTTTTCCAAATATTTAAGCTCAAATTCAAAGTTCAACTGCACCAAATTGGCTAGATTGAGTTTTCTAACTGAAAAGTGCCTTCTTTGGCACTTTGACTTTTAACACTTTTCATTGCATATTGAACCACTGTGCCAATGAATGCATAGACATTTTTTAATTGTTGCAACACGCACACTGGCAAAAGATTGCCGAAAAACTTCCTTAGACTGACGATGGGCAATGAATGGGTTTTTGGCTTTTGTCAGTCAGGCGACGGCGTGTGAGAATCCCTTTTTTTTTTTTTTTTGTTTTGGGCTCTGTTTCTGTTTGTTGTTGTTATTGTTGGTTGTCGGCTGTGTGTGTGTGTGTGTGTTTGGCGTTACCCACCAACCACCAAATTAACATCAAATGAACTTATCGCTTGGAACTATTTTACGCCACTTTCCCAAGTGGTTTCTCGTGTTTGGCTTATCTATTTCATTCCTCCTTCAAACAAAAAAAATGCAACACGTGACGCAACAGCGTCAACTGTACTACCTACCCATCCCCTCCTTCACCCAACCCCCCACACATTAAGCCAAGTCAGAAAAGTTTTTGAGGGACTTCCGTTCATGTTGCTGCTGTTTGCTGTCAGTTGACATATTGTCAAGCCCAAACCAAACGTTGACTATCAACAATTACACGTGTCCATTTGTAGTGAATCTTTCTTGGTAAAAAGTTCGTGCTGTTTGCCCTCTCGGTAACTTATTTTGCCGAAATTTGCATATTTTTCTAATTAATCGCCATGAAAATGTTCACTTTAATATTTGTCTTAAAAAAAAAGGGACACCCT
This sequence comes from Drosophila nebulosa, assembly GCA_024703675.1. Classification (NCBI taxonomy): domain Eukaryota; kingdom Metazoa; phylum Arthropoda; class Insecta; order Diptera; family Drosophilidae; genus Drosophila; species Drosophila nebulosa. The sequence goes on from JANFPS010000008.1 coordinate 1,236,209, forward strand.
GTGTGCTGTGTGTGGTGGTGTGTGTGTGTGTTTGTGTATTATATCTTGGGAGTGATAACATTTTTGATTCATATAATTAATATTTGTCACGTGCTCACACCCCGAACCCCGAACCCCGGACCACAGGATCATGGGTTTTTTCTCCTTTAGTTAATGTGTGAAAAATTAATGAACAATTCAACTAAATTTGAATTATGTAAAGCGTGAAATTTAAATTTCTTTAGTTACTAGTTAATTAAACAATTTGTATTAGATATGCTAGATAATTGGATTAACCGAATTCAGTGACTTTCTTTTAGACAAGGAAAGCACTACAATTCACAGCGGCTGAAAAAACGTTCTTTTGTGGAACTATTTCTTTAGATTGGGCAGGCGAAAAAATCATGAATTGTTCTATAAGAGAAAATTATTTACACAATGATCCTTTTACTTTAGAAAATATTTTAATTTTACTTTCTTTGGGTATCCCCCCTTCTTGACTCTCTCTTTGCCCATCTAAACTGACCTCATTTGTTTTAATTATTTGAATCATTTGTTCTTTACCCATTGAAAGTTTGCAAATTTTTTCATTCCATTTCTTCCATCGCCTTGCCTTGTGCAAATCAAATGAAATATCAATTTCCGTTTTCCTTTCATTTCACTTGGGGATTAGCCGTTTATACTTGCCCCTCAAAAGGTCCATTGATCTGTCTGTCACCTTTTATTATTTATCAATTAGATCTGGGTACAACATGCCCGTTCGTTAAACAATATTTACATTATCCAGAAAGGTAAATAGGTTCATAGTTGGTTGGTTGGTTGGTCGTTGGGCCAATTGAACGATCGATCGATCGATCGATCACAACGACAAGGCGCTCTTGGCTGCTGCTTTAAACAATTTTCACACCTATTTCAGAGAGAGAGAGAGAGAGAGCTAAAAACAGGTGGCCCAGGTGTTTTTTTTTGTACTCGACTCATTGAAATGAGGTTAAGTCATCAATAAACCATGCAATGGTATATACAAATGAGTCACCTAATACCCCATTCCTACAGCTCCTCCCTCCCCATTCGTTCCTTCTGTCTTGTTCGCGGCTTGCAACGCAGTTTAATTCATCCAAATTCTCACAGTACTTAGAAAAGGAAAGGGAAGGGACAAAGTTTACATAACCTAAAAATAAGAAAGCGCTAAAAAGTTCCCACACATATAGAAAATTTTCTATGCAGTTTTAATGATTTACAATAACAAGACCCATAGAGAGAGAGAGAGAGAGGGATGGAATGGGGAGCAGGAGAAGGAGAATGGATGGATAAATAGATGGCACAAAGGGCAAACAGATTTACTATGATGCATTCTGAACAGGTGCTGGTGCTTCTCTTGTCGCCATCGCCACACTGAGATACTATAGCAATTTCAATTAAAAGTGACACAAAAATGCGTTGACAAAAGGAAACAATTTCAAATTGCATATGTGTCATGGGAAAGTTGTAGGATACCTTACCTTACCTCTACTTCTCTCCTCTTCGCTCTCTCTGTCTTTATAGCCCCTCGAAACTGCGTAGCACTTGAAATTCTCTCTCCAATTGAGGGGAAGCCACCCTAAAAATGAAAGAAAAAAAAAATAAAGGAAAAATTAAAAATGTGCCAGGCAATGTGAATGCAAGTAAGCCAGAATAGAGTAGAGTAGAGTAGAGTAAAGTGAAGTAAAGCAAAGCCCTCAAGTGGTTTTTTTCATTCAAAAGTTTGCAGGTGTTCCCGGTTCGATACTTAATTTTGATTGTTGTTGTTGCTGTTGCTGCTGCCCTTGTATCCTTGAACCAAAACACGGGTTTTTCGAATGCCAATACACTTATCGTCGTCGTTCTCATCCTCCTCCCTCATCGACGTCGTCGACAAACGGGCCATGCAAATATGCTTCAAGTGTGTGTTGCCTGCCGCGCTGTAGGGAGTTTAGCACAATAAACAAGTAAAGTGAGCGACTGTTTTTCGAGGGTTTAACCACTCATCGAAGTGAATACAGTGATTCGAGCAATCTGTTAATTTTGCCTTAATTCCTATACTCTAATCAAATAACTAATGACTTTCACAGAAACAGAGTGCATAGAAATTGTTTTTTTTTTACTTTTCAATGGCATCTACTAAATCTTAAAGTGATCAAAATTAATTTCTTAAAACTTTTTAAGTTATGCATTTCAAGTTTTTGAAAATACTTTGGGAAAGCATATATCTAAAATAAGTGCACAAATTTGTGGTTAAAGCTTATAAGCTCAACTTATAGAAGTAACTCCAATATTTAGTTTGAGGTTTTTTGTGACGAAATTTAAATTTAGGGAGTTGAAATTAGTCACTTTAGGAAAGTAAAATCAATCTTGACGATAAGCAAACTTACAGCTTTTATTAAATAAAAGGTTTCAAACTCGATTTTTGGAGCGATAAAAAAGACAAGCTAATTCAATTTATATCTTTATCGCATGTATGAAGCTAAATAAGGTAATCTTCTATAATCTGTAACATTATAGAACCCTATAGCAATAATATTTGGAACCCTTAAGGGAAATGTTCCCCTTATTTTTTTTAAATACGTACTTAAAAAACTTAACTCTGGAGTCCCAACTTTTAAAACTAAATGCTCGATGCTCCTACCTCCAGTATCTATCGAAATTATTCTAGTCTTATCTTTGAATAATTTTTGAAATGAGGTCTTCAAAATTATATTAATTTAATATCTTGTATATTTAATCAAAAAATTTGTTGTTTATCTATTATATAAATAAACCTTTTTTTGTATTGATTTCCGTTTTTATAAAATTTACTGCATATGCATATGTCAAGCATTTTTGTCTTAGACTCAAGCCACTGTGCCTGGTTTAGAGCTAAAAAGTTATGAGTCACAAACGGGACTTGATTGGACAGGGTTGGAGCAGGAGCAGAAGCAAAAGCATTTGTTGTAGCTGTAGCTGTAGCTGTAGCAGAGAATATCAATAGCCTCCGGCTGAAAACTTTGCTTATGCATTACAAATTTATTAAACATTAAGCGCTCCACTTGATTTAGGGGTTGGGCAAAGAGAATGAAGATGACGATGATGATGATGATGATGATGATGGAAATGGAAATGATGGTGAGATGACGTTGACGATCGGCACATTGATATCCCGTTTCTTGATGATGACTATTGAACTTTTGAAAGAAACAACACAAAAAGGAAAAAAAAATAAGAAGAAAACATGATGAAGTATTGCTGCCGCTATTCCTGGTGCTTCTGTTTTTGTTGTTGTTGTAGCTTCTTAGACTCTCTAGCCATGCACGGAGAAAACAAAGGAAACCCTTCTCGGGGCACCCTCTTCTCGAGAACTAATCACAAAGTGCATTTTACGCTTGCGGCAGTTGATGGGTAAACAGCGGAGCATAACAAAAGTCCAGCGGAAAGTCCGTGCATACAATTTGAGCATTAGAGAGAAGGACTCCCATAGCCAGAGCCAGAGTCAGAGTCAGAGTCAGTCGTTGTCGCTCCTTGGGCAACCCTCTGCTCAGCTGCATTTTTATGCACTTTTCAGTTTTCTTTTCAACTTGAAGCAGAAGCACCAGCAAATACTACAAATAATCATAATAATAAAATGCCAAGTTGTACATTTTCTTTCCACTCTTTCGCTTTTCCAACTCAAACCATCATTTGCCATTGCCACCTTCTTCTCCACCTCCTCCTCCTACTGCTTCTCCCACTTCGTCATTTGATGAGTCATTTTGCTAGCTGTACTCGGTCTGCTTTGCTTTGGCTTTGGGTTTGGGTTTGAGTTTCGTTGTAGGTCCTTAGTTAGGTTGGAAGGGGGTATGGGGTATGGGGCACAAAGGGGTTAATGCACTGTGTATTTGTGCTTGCCTCGGAATGGTAGAGTCCTTGGCAATAAATATAAAAATCTTTTTAGGTTTGCGTGTGGACAAGTAAGATTTAGTAGAGGCGGCGGCACTCCTTTGGGATTAAAGTAGGTGAAATTGAGTTGTGGATTGCTTGCTTAGCGTTGGAGTGGTAGGAGAAGGGTGGGGAGGGGGGGGGGGAGATATCAGGGGTTGGAGGAAGTCACAAACAGGTAGGTAACTGTCATTTGCATAGGTAAATACGTAAATGCGAGTCCGAGTAGCAAATGGAATGACTTTAAAATCTTTTTTCTTTTGCCAACATTTGTTTCATTGCTCTTCTTCTTCTACTTCTTCTTCTTTAAAGGCATGTCTAATAACAATTTCTGGTAAACATTTTAATGCAAATTTTCTGTTCGTTTATATGATGTGGGACAAATCATATAAATAGAAATGGTTTATTACCCATCAACAATCAATTAAACTAAAATAATCAAATAAGAATCATAATTTTCGCGCATCTATTCTTTGAATATTTCGAAAAGTTAAAGAAAAATCATGTAAAAAATGGCAACAAGATGCTGAAATAAATCGAATAATATAATATGACTTAAAGCCTTTTACTTATTCTAGCTTAAAGAAATGCCATTTACGTTTCATCAAGTCTATTCAGTAGAGAATTTTTGTAATTTTTTTTTTTTTGGCCTTTTAGATGTTTGAGTTGAAGTGACACAAAAAAAAAAAAACAAATTGGAATATAACAAATCGTAAACCTATTAAAAACAGAAAACAACTTCCTTTTGCCTAACGCCGCCCACATAATAAGCGTCGAAACAGGGACAAAAAAAGAGAAAAAAAAACAACAACAAGAAGTACACACAATGGACCACTTAACCACAAGGACTACCACCGTCAGCACCAACAACAACAGCAACAGGAACAACACCACCAAGAGTAATAATAATAATAATCATAATAAGAGCCCACACATTTTAATGGCCTGCGGAATGTAGAGCAGAGAGAAAGAGAAAGCGATAGAGAGAGAAAGCGGCACACAGATTACAAACGATTTGAATAAATTTGCAATAAAAAGTGCAATTCTATTCTTTACTTTTTTTTTTTGTGGTCGACAATAAAACAATTTGGAATGTCCTCCCCCTTGATTGACCCCCATTCCGAGCATAAGAGAAGGCATTAACAAGGCAATTGTCCAGCATTGTAGAGTTTAAAGATTGCTTCACGAAGCGTTAGCAAGGAGGGGCGGAGGAGGGGGGAGGGGCAGTCAAGTTAGTGTATACATTGAAGGCAACATTCTGCCACAATGTTGCAAGGCAGGCAGGCAGGCAGGCAGCAGCCATTACAAGTGTCAAAACAACAATTTATTGTCTGTAATCATGTGTATCTATAATTGCACTTACTGGGTGTGTGTTTGTGTGTGTGTGTGTGTGTTGCCAGTGTTGCAAAAAGCAGTTAATCAAATAAATATGGCGACGCCGGGCGCTTATTATTATTATTTTTGCCTCCCAACAGCAACGGCTGTGATAACATCATGGACCAACAACTTGCACTTTGATTTACAATGGCTGTAAGTTTTGTCTTCACACTTTCCTAAAAACCCCCTTCCCCTACACTTCTCTCCATTCCCCTATCCACCCACCATGCCATCCTTTTATCATTTGCCCCTTCTTGTGTGCCAAAACCAAAAAGAGGAAGAAGAACCTTTGGCTAAAACCAAAGCTAAAACCGCAAAGTCATAAAATTACTTTCGCGCATTATAAATTTATAGTTTACTTTGGTCTCCTTCCATTTTCTTATACCCTAACTTTCAGAAAGGGGTTTATTTCGTTGTCTTTCGTTTGCTAAATGCTCGATAATGCCATGAATCGAAGAACTATATCATTTAAATTCAATTTGAAGCAATTTTTTCATTGTGAATTTCTATAAGTTTGATTTGGTTTAGTTTCATGAACTAAATTAGCAATTAAATTTCATTTTATTCATACAAAAGTTAGAAAATTCTTAAATAAATTTATTTAATTTGAATTATTGAAATTTGTTTATAAGATTTTGAAGATTCCAATAGAATACCTAAAACTCTTTGTCTCCTTGGTGATTATTAAAGTGAAAGTGTATAGCAGTATTCGGCTTGGCTTTAGTTAATTTGGCCCTTTTAGATTTTTATGCCAGTTGAGTTTTTGGCGCTCAAGCGTAAAAATTTATTATGCTTATGGATAAAATGCTCTAAGGATAAGCAGCAGCAGCAGCAGCAGCAAAAGCGGTTACAAGTCGGCAAACAGACAGACGAATCAACAGCAGCTGCTTTTATATATATATATACATATTAGTTTCGTGTTTTTTTTTTTGGCGCCGCGTACATAAGTCATTTATATTGTAACAAATTGTACGCGATTGGCGTCTTTTGGTTCTGTTCTAACTCTGCCTCTGCCATCCTTTGCTTCCTTCTCTTGTGTCCAGAATCTTGAAAGATATTGTTCCATCTAACAGATGGACGTTTTGAGTAAATGTTTTTGTCTTTTGAACTTTGCCTTGACTTGGGCTAAGAATGAAGTGAAAAAAAGGGCAAGCGACAGCAGGCAGGAGGCAGGAGACAGAGAGGTTAAATGGCGTTTTCAAGATGCCATTGAGGGTTAACTTGTGGTCGCGCTTTAATGAAATGGAATTAATGATAAATGATTAAGGCAAAAGGGTTAAGCGATATATATATAATGAGAAAATCATCAGAAAGATTATTGTGAAAGTTGCCAACAAAATTGAATTGAAAAGACACAAAAAGTTGAAAGAGATTTCATATCAATTCTTAAACTTAAAACAGAAACTCGAAAAATTAATTGGCGACACCTTTTCAAACATTTTTGAATGGGAATCCATCTTGTAAAATCTCTAGCGAATGTCTCAAACATTTCCCCAAAATAAATAAAATTGTGAAAAAAATAAAAATATTTGTAGCAGGTTTTTTCCCTTTCCATTTCGCTTCCCTCGCTCACAATATCTTCAAGTATCAAAGTTTGCCATCAAAGTTTGGTTTTTTTTTCTTTCTTTTGCCGGTCAGAGGGAGGGGGGGTAAAGTGCAACAGACGAATAAATGAATGAATGGCAAGAAGATACATCAAGTTGTACATAGACGATACTCCATTTCAACTCCCTTGCCACAGGGACAACAACATCATCTCGCTGGATCCTTCCCCAACCACAATGCAAACAGTTACAGATACTTTGCCACAGCAGAGTGACAGAGAGAGAGGACAAAAAACGTGGCAGGAAATGCGGGCTTGCTCATTATTTGCGCTGAGTGCGGCAACATCGAGTACTTTGCATAAATTTCAAATCTTACAGAAAGAAAGAAGCAAGAGAAAAAAGAATATAACCAGAAGTAGATGACAGGGCGCACAAAAGGACATCGATAGCTAACACAGCTGCAAATGTAATGGAAATTGAAGGGCGGTCGGTCCGCTGACTCCCCTCGCCACACCGTGTTCCCCGTGTTGTGTGTTTTCGTGTCCGTTTGTCTGCACCTTTGCCTCCTGCTCATCGCTTCAACAGTGTCAAGTGCGAGAGGCTGCGAGATGGAGACCCAAGAAAAAAAAAAAAATAAAAGTTATATGCAATGATACGGAAAAATTAAAAACATTAAAAAAATGGGAATGCGAATGCTTGGTGGCAGAAGTGGACGGAAGAGAAGAGAAAGAATGCGGGGTGGAGACATCTCAAATAGGCGGCCTCAGTCAGACTCAAGTTGAGACTGCTCAGATTTATGGTTGCAATTATGCAGCCGAGTCAGCATTTGCATAAATGTGACAAAGAATGAAACGAAATGAAATGTTTAAGTAGTTTGAAAAGGATCACCCTGTTGTCCCCCCGCCCACACCCCACCCCACCCCAGCCTCCTGTTCGGTGTACAAATTGTCCACAGGAAATACACCCACACATTTGGGTGTCCTTGATTTGGTTCTCCGCTCATCTTGCTGCCACACCGCACCATTTTCATTCCGTTTCGTTTGCTTTCAATTGACGTGTAATCCTGTCCTTGGCATTTTTGCGTGAAGCTCAAGGACAATGCGTTGGCTGCTTTCAAACGCTTGGGGTGTCAAAGTCAAGGCGACCAAAGCGACATAGAGCAAAAGACAGGCAAAAAAAAGAGAGAGAGAGAGAGAGAGAGAGAGAGAGAAAGCGAAATGTCAGCGCGTGTAAAGGACTTCAAGGACTCGACTGGGATATTGATTTAGTTTCTTTTCTCCTACTGATACTATTCAAACATTTAATTAGCGTTTTGGCTCAAAGTGTTTAAACGGAAATGAGGGAAATCAAGTAAGCTATTACGAATCGAAAATATATGTCGTATAGAAAAACAAGCAACTCAATAAGTTTGGGTGGAAAATCATTTAAGAGAGGAAACGCTTTAAAGTCACTTGGAGATGCTTTAGAATGGCGATGAATGGTCTGTAGAAGAATTTGAGTAAACCTTTTACCCCCATCCATCAAACGGTTCGTTTTAAATTCCATTTCATTCTTAGTATTTATCTCAATCAATAATTTAATTCAACTACCGAACAACAGCTGCGTACATAACGAAAAACTGAAGCGATACTCGCTTCCTATTTTAATTTGTTTAAAAACTTTTTCTCTCCTTCATCTTAAATTAGATACAATACTTTGGTCTCAATTGAATGACCAAACAGCAGCAGCAGCAGCAGGCGTCGCTTTGTAGTTTTCTAATTTTCCTTAGACGGAAGAGACTCAACTTAAGGAATTGAGATAGTGGGCCAAGGAGGCGAGTGGCCGAGAGGGTCGGGGAGGGGAAGCACATCTTGCTTGCATTTATTTTGTTAGCAATTCGAAAAAGAGCATTTCCTTGCCAGGAAGTACAATAAAACTTTTTGGGTTGCCCAAACGCCCAACTGCAATAAAAGAAAACTTATCTGCGGTCAGAATGAAGAAACCAAAAAAAAAAAAAAAAATAAATAAAATAAAAGAAAAAAACAAAATACACAAGAAAGAAGAAAGAAGCTTCTAAATAATTTCGATTCTTAACGAATTTTGGAATACTCTTTACAAATAACAATGAAAAATCATTCAATCGTTCACAGTTTAGATGAGAAAACTAAAAGTTAAAATAAAAATACAAAGAGACATTAGGAAAAACTCTTCTCAAAGTTTAAACAAACCTTTTTCCATAAACAAATACCTTTTAGCCCATATTTTTTTGAAGAACCTTGTTTCAAATTATTCGATTTTTAAGGCTATTTTCTTTTCCTTTTTTTTTTTTAGAACTTAATTGACTTTAGGTGGCCATAATAGTCGATATGGTTTTTTTTTTGGGAAGAAGATTACGAGACAGTAGGAAGAATGTTTGAAAACGGAATGAGTACAGAGAAACGCAAAGTTTATGCCAGCTGATAAATTTGCAGCTCGGACTTGATAAAAACGGGTGGCAGGCGGCAGGCGGCAGGCGGCGAGCGGTAGGCGTCTGGGGGCAGCCAAGAGACAGCGCGAGACAAACGTTCTAAGCATTTTCGGGTTAAGACATTCAATTGAGGAAAATTCTCTTTTTAGTGAAAAGTTTTTCTCGTCCTCCTTCGCATAAATTGCATATAATTGCTTTCGTTTCTCTCTCTCTCTCTCTCTCTATCTCTCGATGTCTCTGTCTTTAGTTCTTGTGGGTTGTGTGGGATTGGGGGGGTAGTGCTTCTTGGGAGAGATTTATGCGCACATGCTTCGTTTCATTTTGTGTGTTTCGTTGGGTTTTTCTTTATTCTTTCCTTTTGCTTGGCTATTTATAAGCAATGATAAAAATTTTTATTAAAACAAAAGCCGCATAAATTTTTGCCCCGCTGTGTGTCTGTGTCTCTCTTACATACATATATCTCTCTGTGCAATTCTCAGTTTCTCTGTATGGCATAATTAGATTTGACCAGTGAGCTGATGCTCCTGCTGCTGCTTCTTTGTGCCCCAGCAATTCACACTTCGATAATCCGCTTTCGCCTGGAGCATTTTATGACTTAATACGTTTTATTTCATTGCATTTTTCTGTATGTGAAATAAATCTTCTCCTTCATCACCAATTCAAATGTCCTGCTGCTTCTGCCTCCACTTCTACTCCTTACGCTTGACCAGTTGGTTCAAAAAAGTCTTTTACTCTGGTGACATTTGTTGCTCTTCTTCATTGAGTCTCTCATGCTTTCTCTCTCTCACTCCCTATCTCTCTCTCTCTTTCTTTGTCTGTCTGTGTTGCGGTTTATTATTGACCAGTTTGCTGGCATTATTATTACGCGCACACACAATGCTGACAGTTGGCTCAATGTCCATTGATTTATTAGCCAGTTTTGGGATTCCATTTCATTCTTCCTTTCGTTTGCTCAATTGTCTTTCGGTTCGTTTCCTTGAGAAGCGGCAGTATGGGTTTGGATGGCATGTGGATGTGGTAAGGGTGGGGCAAAGAGCAGCTAGAATATTCACTTTATGCATTCCGTTCGAGGTGGGCAAAATCCGGGGTCAGTAGTCCCTTCTCACCCCTGAGGGGGGTTGAAGTGACTCTGCCAAGAGTGAGTAATAGAGCCAAATTGTGACACAAAAATATATCGTATATATATATAAATATGTATGTAGTATCGATGAGACCACAACAAAACGTATTTCATAGTGGAAAATACAATTGTTCCCAATAATAAATTAAGGATAATTAAATATTGGCATTTATGTTGATGACTAATCTCATTAGATTTAAGATAAGCAAACAATTCTGCTTTCCTTTCTTCATGTAAAATATTTAAGTCATTTTTAACTACCAATTTTTTGATCTAAAAATGTCTTAAAAAGAAAGAAACTTTAAGACAAAAATTGGTCAAAAAATTCTTAGATATCTAAAGGATTGTTTTACTAGATTTTCGTGAAATATGTAATTTTATTTAATAAAACTTTAAAACTGAAAAAAAAAAAAATATGGACAAGGCATACAAATTTACTTCTTATTGAAATTCTTGAGTCAGATTAAATGTTTCTTTTCAGGATCAGCTCATCTGTGTTGCCGCTTTCGAAATAATTGTTAACCATTTTCACCTTTGCCCCCCGCCCCCTACGCATAAAGAACATTAATTTTTGATTTTAGATAGACTGTCTAGAGAATTGTCTCTACAATTAAAACTGTTTTTTTTTTTTTTTATATTTCGTTGATGTCCAAGCATGTTTAATGTTATTTTGTATATGTAAAAACAATAAATAAGTTGGAATTTAAATTAAAGAGATAGAGACAGGGAATAAAGTGGATGAGAGTGGGTAAGTGGGGATAGAGAGGGGGAGGTCGTGGAAACAGATGCCGTGCAAAAAGCGTTTGGCATTTTGGCAAATTGCAAAAGTTGCAACTGGCAACTGGCAAAGGTATGGGAAACAGACGGCAACGCAGTTAAAAGCAACAATAAAAACTGTTTGCAATGTTTGAGATAAAAATTAAAAGGCAACGTCATTTAGCCAACATCTCGTGTGGGTCGCTTGCTCGCTCTCTCTCGCTCTTTCTCCTTTTGTCTCTATCTATCTCTGTCTGTTTCTCTCTGTCTGTCTCTTGGGTATTTGCGGCAGTCGCGTGTGTGTCGTCCGTAAATGGCACACAAAATAGACATTAAAACCAAACAGAAGATGTAGGAATGGAGCAGGAGCTGGATTTGGACCTAGACCTGGACCTGGACCTGAAACTGAAGTCAGCATCACCCTAATCTTGCTGCAGAACACCTTGGCTTACCGACTGATTTTCTCTCTATCTTTATTTTCTCTCTCTCTCTCTCTCTCTCTCTCTCTCTCTCTATCTGTTTCCCTCGTCTTCGTCTCTCTCGTCTCGAATTTTTGGCAAATGTAACTTTTATTGTTTTCGGTTTTGGACTTTGGTTTTATTTGCTTCAGTTAAGTTCATTGCGTAAAATGATTGGGCAGTGTCATAAATTCGATTTGTGTAGCATAATTTAAGGCGCTTTGGCATTGATGTTTGTGTGCTGATTAGATTGAAGCACGAGAAGCGTTTTAATTGTTTCGACCCAACCTCTCTCCCCCCCAACCCACACACACACACACACACACGCGTAAAACATCAACGTCACCTCATCAGCAGCATTTACACGTAATGGCCTCGTTAAAGTGACTTTTTCGAGTTTTTGTGTCCTGCTGCAGGCTCCTGGAAATGAAATCCTGATGCCAGTCAAAATGTTGAAATGGTGAAATGGACGCCATTAACTTTGCGTTTAATTGTGTGCACTTTTATGAGAAGAAGCAGCGTTAGAGCAAAGCAGGCAAACAACTTCTCTATATCTCATCAGCTCATGTGGCAAGGAAAATGCCTTATCTTATAGCCTTTAGCTTTAGCTTTAGCTACCAACAATAACAACAACAACAACGACAACGTTTTATGTGATGGGCGACTAAGACTGAGACCTACGACTGTGAGACTACGGAACTGCGACTGCGACTGCGACTGAGGTTGTAAAATGTTAGCCAAAATGTACAAACACCTAACCAAAATGGGCAGTACTCAAAGCTGTCTGTCTCTCCTTCTGTCTGTCCTTCTGTCTGCCTATTCGTGGGTGATGGCAAATGGCGTTGAAACGACCGTTTCAGAAATGAAAAGGTGGGGCATAAGCTGCTTAAGCAGCGTTAGTCATTAAGATTGAATATGGTAATAACCGATGCTTAAATATCAAATTATGCAAACGTTTCGCTTCGATATCAGTCAACAGGTTTTGGAAAAAGTAAAGAACGTTCAGTAACAGAAATCTTTATGCATTGATAAGTCAATTTCTTCTATTAGTTATAGCAATTTCATTAAGTTCTGTATTTAGTTTAATAAAGACATTTGTGGGAGTTTTTGTAGAATTTCTTAGAATTTTTGAGAATCGTAGAGAAGAGGCTTTTTAAGGGCTCACTTGAACATTTGAGAATCGTAGAGTAGAGAAGTCCCAATAAAAACTAAGAAACTTGGTGAGCTTATTTAAACCTTTGACAATCACAGAGGCAACAATAAAAGATTCTCAATTATTCGCAGAGAAGAAAACCATTTGTTCATTTCAGTATTCCAGTTGAGTGTTCTTCTAGGGATTTTCAATCTATAGTATCTTTAAAAACTTATCTTAGATTTGTTTACTCTTTCAAATCCAAGATTAGGTATGATTTTTGTGGTTCTTGTGATTATTCAGTTATTATCTTCAACTTTAAACTTACCAACTGCATCTATTATCCTTTGAAGAACTTGTTAGATTTCATATCCTGGGCTTAAAAGCCGTTCAATTGAGTGAATTAAGCAAAACGGCTGCTTTTTTTTTTTTTTGTTTGGTTTCTTAATCCCTTCAAGCTCAAAATGCGCAACGCTAGAAAGGAAGAGAAAGAGAGAGAGTGAGAGAGAGTAAATGATTGAGAAGTGAAAGGAAGATGGGCGGTGGGGAGGGGGAAATATCCCTTTGTCAATTTGCAAAAACGGAAACGGATTTTGCATATCATTGCCGCAACGAGTTGATAAATTTCAAAGGACACGCCTCTTATTTTTCTCTCTCTTTCTGCTTATTTCCATTTCTCCTTCGGCCAACCCCGTTGAGCCAGTGCGAAAGAGAGAGAGAGAGAGAGATAGCTTGCATGATTTTAATAATTTTAATGGTTTTGGCAATTTACAATTTTTTGATAAATTTCTTTTATTTCGTTTTGTTTGGTGTCTGTCGCAAAGTCAGCTTAAATGTCCAAAGAGTTAATTTGATTGCAAAATGTTTGCAATTTTTTTTTTTTTTTTTTTTGCCATAGATCCAAAGAGCGCACAAGGGAGGAGGTGATGCGGGGCAATGATGCTGCGACGGCTGCGTGTAATCAATCATTTTATCAATGCGCTTGCTGAAAATGGAAAATGACAACAATTCCTCATCCTCATGCTTAACCTCATCATCATCATCATCATCCTCATCGGTCCTCCTCATCATCATCCTAGCAAATTGTTTGCACAAGATCGTGACTTTGCCAAAGCGAACCAAAAATAAAAAAAGAATTTGCATATTTTTGATATTTTTCTCGAGCAGTTGGCGCTAATGAAAACTGCTGGATAACTGGCAGGCAGTCGAGAGAGAGAGAGAGGAGTAGGAGGAGCAGGGGTTGCGAGTCCACAAATAGTGAGACAGATGAAAAAGAAAAATTGCCAAAAATTGCCAACAGTTGTTGCTGGTAGAAAATGTTGGTGAAAATTTCACAAATGAAAGATTGAATTATATATTTCTTTCTTCTGAGAACTTTGAAAAAGGTTTGCTTGGGAAGCAATTTTAGATGTGAGCTCCTTTTTTTTTTTAGTTGTTTTTCTGCATCTTATGCCATCTCAATTTTATACTATTAATAATAATTTTGCTGTTCTCTAAGCTTTGCTATCTTTTTTGGTTGATTAGTTTTGGCGATTTCTTGCGAATTATTAAACAGCGATCATTAATTTGGCAGACTCGAGACTTGTCTCAGAATTCCTTTCAGTTCCTGGAAACTAGAACCATTTAACCATTTTTTCATCTCCCTTTTTTTATTTTTAAGGATTTCCAAGAATTCTCTTCATTCGTTGCTAGACAAAAACTTGCGGCTAGAAGACCCTTTTAGCATAGAATAACAGACAGAGGGGGGACCGGATCGCCCTCCCGACTTAATGATCCTCAAAATACCCTACCATTCAGTTTATGGAAAACGAATAATTCGTAACTAAATCTGATGATTGGACTGAAACTTTATGCTAAATTGATTTTAATAACCCATTGTCGCACAAAGTTGTCAGACAAATGCATTTTAATTACCCGAAACACTAAAAACGGAAATATGAAATATTAAACACAATTCGACAAACCAAAAACTTTTATCTTGAATCATAAAAAAGTGAAAAGCAATGGAAACGGCAAACTTCTGATGACTGACCAACAATGATGACTGGAATTTCAAATGGGGTTCATCTTTTTGGACATTTCTCTATCAGTTCATTTCGATGAGGTCGTCGGTCGTCGGTCGTCTTTTGGGGGTTAAGGGGGAAGTACTCTATGTGGGTCATAATTTTCTTTTTCTATTTTTTTTTGTTCTTTCTGTTTCTGTTTCGGTCTCTTTTTCTTTTTGGCTGATTTGATTTTTCATTGCTGCATTTTTATGGCTACTTCGCTAGCTTCTCTAATAAAAAGGCGTCGTTGTCTAACAATGTTGTTGCCTAATAAATTTACTTTGATTGATTTTAATGGTTAAGCGCTTCATTGAGCTTTCGAGTGGAGTACGCTGCGTTGCGGTGCGGTGTGGTGCAGTGCGTGTGCGGCAAGCAGGCGGCCAGCTTTAACCCTCCCCCTCCCCCCATCCGCCACCATCACCACCCTCCACCCCACACCCAATTTATGAGGATTGTTAGGGAAATTAATTTCTTAAGCGTTAGCCGAAAAGGTCTTAAAAATTTTTTCGGTGGATTATATTCCACATACAAAAGCATTTCTTACGATTGTTTGCTTTGCAGTTAAATGGCTAAAATTGCGTAGAGAAGACGCCTGAAGGGTGACTGAAGAGGGGGGGGGGGGGGGGGGGGAGGGGGGGGAGGGAGGAGAGAGAGAGGTGGTCGTGAAGGGAAACTTTCAAATGAATTGAAAAGATGGCATTTTTAATAGCTTGCAATGGTTTTTGAGAGAGGAAAGAAAAGAGAAAAGAACCGACAACCTCTTACAGTGGTTCGAAATTCAATCAAAATAAGTACAGTTGTGCATGAACAATATAGTTTCACATTCAATGAGTAATTTAAATGTTCCAATTAAGCTGTGTTTAAGCTAACCGATCTAAAATGTTCTTCTTAAACTTATTAACAATAATTCCATTATTCAAATTAATGAATCCTTAGTGAATGGTCTTGTGAGTTGTTTGAATGGATTCATTAATTTGTTTGAAATAAAATGTCATTGCCCACTGTGATGTGACTAGAACAAGTTTCATCTCACAATTGTCATGTTCAATTTCATTCGTAGAATTTTTACTTGTCATCGGTCCACCACCACCTCACCCCCTCCCCGCTATCACAGGAAAGGGAAGGCAAACGAAAGAATGAAAAGAACTAAGAGCTTTTCTTTTTTTTTTCTTTCGTTTCGTTTTTATTTTTATTATAACTTACAAAGAATATAAAATTCACAAATACCCAAAAGAGAGAACCAACGAATGAACGAGCGAACGAACCATTCATAAAATTCAATTTTGTTGCATGTCATAAAAGTGCGCGGCGGCTCCTTTTGCCTTTGTGTTTTGGAATCTCTTCTTCTTCCTCCCCCCCCATCTAAAGCAAATGGAAATGCGAAATCTGTGCATTGCTTTGCTGGTCACGTTGGGATTGATAGTGGAGAAACGGCAGCCCGCCGCCGGCTCAGCACAAACTTCAGCAGGTTTCCCCATCAAAATGGTCATGGAGAACATTCCCAATGACTTATAGTGGCCATATACGTTGATTTAACTGACCAGCAACAGCAGCAGCAAAGTTATGAATTGATGAGTTTATAAAAAGAAATGGCAAAAGTGTCGTCAATTTAAAATCTGAGTCATTAGTTGACCTTCAAAAATGGTTGGAATACATTTACAAGCCTTCAGAATTGGAATGCCTGCAAGGAGCTGCATCTTGTAAGGCCAGGCAATGCTCTTTAGGAGCATATCACATTGCTTCAGGACACTTCACAGACTGCTCTTGTGGCTGATCTATCTAGGTTAAGCCTTCTAAAGTTCTCAAATGCGATATCACTTGTCTAACTTGGGCCTTAAAATCTTAGCTACTTCCCTAATGATAAGATCAACTTAAATCCTTCAATGAGCAAAGAACTTATAAACTTTACTCTTCTTCTATCATTAATTCGTTTTTGTTATTTGCAAAATTTTTGGTTTAAAGTTCAAGTTGTATGTAAGTATATTGCCTTCTAGTGCGGCATTTGCATATCCATTAAATTGTTTCCTTTATCGTATTTTAAGCTAATTAACTGCCAACTAGTAAATAGCAAGTTACTCACTAAATGCCAAGTTACAGAAACCCACCACGCCCACCGCGAAACGCCCATTAAGTTCGTTTCAAGCTAAATATTTACACATGCAAGTTCCATTCACCTTTTGGTTTCTTCTTCTTTTTTTTTTTTGGCTGGCGCATTGAATGTTAGGAAAATGGGGAAAATGGAGAAGCACACGTCAAAAGTCTGACGCCAAAGAACGGAAAAACGGAAAAAAGCAACAAAAAAAAAAGAAATGAGGAAAAACGTTATGATTAATGAGTGAATTATGCGCGAATAAACAGTCCAACAACAAGTTCAACAACAACAACAAAAAATAAAATAAAAAGGCAACACCAAAAACCATTCTCTTTGTCTGGGTGGACCTTTGACTGGGTTTGTTGTTGCTGTTGTTGTTGCTGAATGTCGATGTCTAGTATATGTATGTGTTTTGTCGAATGGTAGGACTAGGAGCAACAGCAACAGCAGCAGCAAGCAACATGCCGGCAGCAAATTTACTTCTTTTGCCAACGCAACAGACGGCGGCAACATTTTACTTCAAATGATTATGCAGCGAAAAAGTATGTACAATTTTTCGTGTTTTCATATTTTTATTTCTCTAAAAAAAATTTTGACTTTGCGTTTACCCTGTAACCAAGAGTTTCTTGTGAGTTTCTTTTGTAGATTTTGGCATCTTATTTATGAAGCTTCTCTTTTGCCTTTGAGTGAGGATTAAGACACTACTAGGCCTCAAGTCTAATATGCCCATCAAGTTAACAAAGATTGAAGGGTATTCTTCTGGAATATATCTACCTTAACATAAATCTACAATATGCAAACAGCTGCTTGTCATTCGCCAAAGTCGAAAAAGCTCTCATCTTTTATTTATTTTAGATTTTTAATAATTATTTTCCTGCGTTTTTCTCTCCTTGTTTTGTTTTTTTTTTTTTGTTGTTTTGCATTTTGTTTCATGTTTTTCTATTGCGCATTTTAATGAATTTGTTTGTTAATATGAAGTCTATATGTATATATATATATATATATATATATATATAGGTACAATATCCGTTTTTTTTTTTTACCTCACGCGAGACTCTTTTGTTGCTGACATCTCTTTGGGAAAATTTGCGCTTGGCTGCTAATTAAAAATTGTGTCTATTTGCATATTTGCTGTTGGCCATTGGTTTGAGTTGGGCTTCGGTTCTCTCATTTTGGGTTTCGGCTATGGACATTGCTGCCGCCTGCATTTGAGTTTTCGTTTCGGTTGTCTCAACCAAACAAAACCAAAAAAAAGAAAGGGAAATTCGCAACGCTTGTCATTTGCCATGTACAAGAACAAGATTGCCCATTAGCAAAGGTTGAATATGGCCAAAAAGGAACCTGTAACTCATAATCCGAATCGAAATCTATAGCCAACTACTTAAGACGCATTTTAGCTAATTTTCTCTTTGATAGATTTGAATTTTTAGCTTAGGTTGGTCTGAAAATGATTGATAGTTTGGTAGGATACGCTCTGAAGGACTGAAAATTGTGTAAGGAAAATTATTAATCAACTTCAATCAATTGAGCCCAACGACCAGCCAACCCCATTGAACTCTCAGGTGTAACCAATTTAATTACCTTTAACCTTAATTAGTTCATTGAAAAACAAGTCAACAAGAAAGTTAAAGCCCTGCCTGTCAATTCTAATGACCTTTCTGCTTGCCCCCTTCTCTCCCCTCCCATGGGAGATATAAAATATATCTGAGTATGTGTGTGTGTGTGTGTGTGTTTGGTGGTCGTAACAAATGTCAACGCCTCACCTAATAGTTCTCTTAGCTGTACCTGTCAATAATCATAATGAAAACAGCTGCCATGTCCCATTCAGACGCGCCCACCTGTGCGCCCATTTACAATCAACAACAACAACAACAACAACAACAACAACCAAACACGAAGGAAACTTTTTGGCCAACTGTCACTCAGTTGGCCAACGGCATTTAATTTACAGCTGCGGTTCAGTTCCGAGTGGAGTGGAGTGATAAGTTTTTTTTGTTTTTTTTTTTTTTTTTTTTGTTTCTGCTTGTTCCGCTGTCCAAAAGTCAAGTGTCGGGGTCAGTTTTAGATTAGTTTCTCTCCACCACATATGAAAAAAGTCCTGAAAACTATTCACTATGCTAACCGTGTTGCCTCATGTGTGTGTGTGTGTGTGTGTGTGTTAATTAGCGTGTTTTATGACTGCATTTTGGTTTCCAACTCCTTAGGGTGCAATTAGCTGACAGTTGAAAACTTTTTCAATTGGTCTCTAGGAAGTTGCAATGCTTTGACAAAGAGCCACAAAGAGAATGAAAAATAAAGAGATATATGTATATATAGAGAGAGAGAGAGAGAGCTAGAGAAAACATTATGCAATTGTCAGTGATTAAATATTAAATAAAAGATTACAAAAAACTTGTTTATTACTTTTACAATTATGTTAAATTGTATGCACACCGAAATAAAGTTACTTTTTTTGATTTTAACATTTAAAATTAATATAATTTGGATGTTGCTTTTAACTCTTGTCATCAAATTTGATTATAATATACATGATTCTAATTATAATTTGGAATGAGTGAATAAACAAAAAAGTGTTGTTCTTTAAACTAAACGTGTTATCTTTCAATTGTTTTGGTTTGCTTGTTCTTCCTATTTGTTGCTCAAGTTCTCCAGATTAGTTTGACTATTTAAACAGTGAAATTTTGTACGCAGTTTGAGGATATTGGCAACCAGCAGGCTAAATGCTAAATGAACAAAATGAATAAGTTGACTCACCTAAAAAATAAACACAAATAAACATCTTCACCAAAGTGAGCAATGTTTACCCCACACTATTCAACAAAACAAAAAAAGGCTATAACCTTCTGAATAGTTTTTTAAGTCATGCCCCCATTTGGAGCTTGTAAAAATCTTCGTCTTTAAATTGGCTAAGTCACAGCCTTACAAAATTAAGATTGGATAGGAAAAGTTTGGTACTTGTTTAGGAATTTACCACTATTTCAAAAATTGGTTTTAAAATAAGCATTTTAGATATTAATGAAAAAAGAAATAAGCTTATAAAGACATGGCTTTAGGAAACTGTCTAAGCAATCTATCTAAGTTAATTTTTTGAACATTTGGTTTAAAATTAATTGGCTGTGGATCACCTTCTAGAACCTCCATATCTTCATCTATCTCAATATCACTTTCAGTCTTCTTTCTACTAAAAAAAATTGAACATGTTAATTTAGAATATCTCGAGTCGAAGGCCTCGTAGCTACTACTCTTAAATTTTTTGTTTATGTCTAGTATTAATACTTTAAGAAATAAGTAAATAATTGATACGTACGATATATAAACAAAACATGTATTAGCGGATCCAAATTAAATGACTTTCCACTTTTAACACAAAAAAAATTTCTTAATCACCATTTAAACTTAGCTCTCTTCTAGGACGTATTCATCTGTCGATTATTTTGCATTTTTTTTTTTTTTTGGCAGTTTTACTAAAGCCTTCATCATTTTATTAACATGTGCCGCTAAGCGGATTATATATATATAACCGACAGCCGCGCCGCCACACATAATATTTAAAACTCTAGCATATTCAAATCCAAGTTTATGGCCAAGGCAAATAAACCAAAAATGCAAGTCAAGTGTACACATAGACCAGCTCTTGCTCTCGCCCTCGCCCTCGCCTCACCGTTATCGTTGTCGTCGAGGGACTCATAATTATAATTAAGCCGATAACATTGGCAGATTTTGCACTTGTTGTTGGTGGATTGCTTGGCGGTGTTAATGATAGTGCCACAGAGGTGGCGGGGTGGTAGGGTAGTCAAGTAGTAGTCGTAGTGTTTGTATGCCCTAAGTCTGGGGGCATAAAAAATGTCTGGCAGCAACAAATGTTTAATTGTTACACATATGCAAACAATAAGCAAAAAGGGCCAACAACCCTCAGACTGGAAAAAAAAAAACAAATCCAACCAAGCAAACCAGCCAAAAAGCAGAGAACGAAAAAAAAAATAAAAAAAAAAACAAAATCCTAATGCGCTTAGTCCCTGGACCCAAAGACTGTAAGAATTGCACGTGCAGCAACCAAAAATTGCCTCCTGACTTGGCACTTTTCCTGGTTGCCTTTCTCGTTTCCTTTTCACTCTCTTTCTGTTCTGTTTTTTAGTTAATTTTATCAAAATGTCTTTTTGTCTCGATAGACAACTGTTGGTCGGGTAGTTTTAGTGTTTAACCCCCCGTTGACTATAATTTCGTCACTTTTGGATGGGGTAAGGTAAGGAGGTTGGGGTAAGTTCTATTTTTTACCCATAGATACGACACAACCTGGTCTAGCTATAGGTATATATTTAAATGTAACAGATGTTTAAATGAGGGATGCTAATCATCATCATCGTCATCCTGATGAAAATTGTGCGTGCGAGTTGCGAGCACAAAATAATGTTGTATCATGGCAATAAATAGTGTGATTATGTATATATATATATATTTTTTTTTTTTTTGTTGTTACCAAACTAATATTGTTACAATAGAGCATGGAGGGAGGGGTAAGAGACTGTGTAAAAGTTGCAAATGTTATGAAAATGTATTGATTGAAACATTTAAAAAAACAATGGCATAAACAAATTAAATCTAGGATTATATGAAGTAGAGAATCTGGTGCAGAGGTTTTCTTGAAACGAACTAGAAACTATTCGTAATGCTTTCTCGTTTTGGAATTAAAATAAACTTAACCAGAAGGCCGGGCTTACTTCGACCGTGCCGAAGTTTGTATACCTGCAAATTTTTTGTTACACTTTTCTTTTATGTAAAAATTGGCTGTTTTTCGTACAAAATTTTTACTCGATCGTTCCTATGGGAGCTTTATGATAAAGTGGTCTGATCTTTATGAAATTTGTTAAGGACGTTTGAATGTAGGGCTTGTTAAGTTTTTCGTAGTTCCATGAAAAACAACAGAATTGTTGATTGGAAACTCTATTTTCGACTGATTTTTTCTATGAGAGCTACATGATATAGTGGCTCCATCCGTCTGAATTCGAAATATACAATGCCTGCAGTATATAGAAGACTATATGCAAAATTTCAGCACTGTAGCTTTAGTGGTCTAGAAGGAATTTATACCGATCCAGGACATCTCTAGATAAACTCGTCATATCGTACTGATCTAGAATATATGTATATACTTTATGTGGTAGGAAATGCTTACAAATGTTTAATTAAAATGAAACTTGAACTCAGTAATCTCTAGTCTAGAATATTTATCGATTTGGCGTCAAAAAACGTACATTTTTGTGGTAATAAAAGTATTTTTTCTTTAAAAGAAAGATTTTTCTTTAATTGTTGACAGTTTGTTCTAATCCATTGTATAGGAAAAGCGTCCCAGCTTAAGGATACATTTATTATGTTTGGTTTGAAGGCAAAAAGTCGAAAAGGAGATAAAGTTCATACACAATAAAAATATAATATGAATATACTCTAGGATCTGAACCCACATCAATCAACTAATAAATAAAAGGCTTTAATGCACAGAAACAACGTTCGTTTACCTCAACCTCTCATCATCATCATCATCATCATCAACATTAACGAAAGCTTTGAATCAAACTTAGACTCTAGTAACCTTTTGCATTTCCCATGCCAAGCAAACAAAAAAAAAAAAGAAAACTAATTTTAGGCGCCATTAGCACATCCTTTTAACCATACTGAACAATAGGCGCTAATGTTGGGCAATTAATAATCGACTATATAGGAAATAAACAATACAAAAAATAAAGGGGGATAGCGAGATGGAGAGGAGTAGGGGGAAAAAAAAACCTTAACTATTGCCTGCACTTTGCACTAATATTTCCTGTCGATAAGGATCAGGCAAGGATTGCTTATTCACAACACAAAAGTGGCGGAAGTGTCTCTGTGTGTGTGTGTTTTTGTTAGTGTGTGTGTGTGTGTGTGTGCGCGTTTAAAACAAATACATCATCCATGACACAAATGAATCCTTTTGCTTTTTTTTTCCTGTACACAATAATTCACTTTTAGACATTCATGGCTGACTGCTCAGCTTAGACTATCTCGACTACTATTCACCTGTTTTACCTTCACAATTGTGGCTAACGCCCACGCCAATTTGCGGCTTTTGTTATCGAACATTCGTTTTTTTTTTTTTTTTTTTTTTGGTTTTAAAAGTCGCCCAAACAAACACTGACATGACATTCCATTAGCACACAATTTATCAAAGAAACCAGCCGGAGGGACTGTTCACTGTCCAGGCGACTGACTAGGCGCACTTGTTACCACAGACTTGATGTGGCTTGATCTTATCGTCAGGTGAGAGCGCGCTTCCCGCTTCCCGGTTCCTTGGACATTGTCGTCGTAGGGGAAAACGACTCAACCCCGAGTTGAGTTCCATTTTTTTGTTTTGTTTTTTTTTTGGGCAATTAGTCAAAGGTTCCTGACATTAATGTGTGCATTTTGTAACAAACCGAACCGAAAAGTAGTTTTGCAGCTCAACACGCCCAACCGAAAAGAAAAAAAATTAACTAAAATTGGGGCCAGGGTGCAGAGGAAATTTATGCATTTGATGAGAGAGTCTTGATAATTTTTAATTCCTTTCGCACTTGGTCTCCCCCCTTTTGGAAAATGACTGAATGGTCGTCGTCGTCGTCGTCGTCTTTGGCCAGTTAGTATGCTAATTTCTCTCTCCCCTCTTTACCCTGACCCATCCCATTCCTTATAGCCTTTTAACGCCTCATGTGTCGCCGCCAACACCGCTGCCGTCGCCGCCACTGCACTCTCTCTCCCCCCACCCCCGCCTCCTGTCGTTCACTCTACCCATAATTAAGTGTTTAGGCAGTCAAATAGGCGTAAAGTTTTTAACTCAATTTGCATTTTTGTTGGGTTCCTTTTTTTTTTTTTTTTTTTTTTTGTTCTCCATTTTGTCAGTTATAAAAATGTTTACGATTATTTAATAGTTGGTTCCTTGGTGCGATTTTTACGATACATATTGCATCTCATATACAGGTGGCAGGAACAGAACAGAGTGTTGATTTAATTAGTCAATTTAAAAGCTTGCCGGAACTTACTATAAAAAAAAAAACGAGAAAACGAACCCAAGCCAAATGCTAACTTTATGTGTTTCAATTTAAAAGGAAATTTCTTTTAATTATTATCGGATTGGTTGTAAAAGTCAAGTTTACGAGCGAATATATGAAGCAAAGTTTCGAAAATTTAACAACTTAATTTTTAAATAATTATACAAAAACCAAGACATAGACCAGAATAGTGACTGGACTAGCTCCTCAATCCAAATTGTAGGTGCTGTACAACTTTGGAAATAGTCAAATTATTATATTTATCGATATTTTTTGAGTTATCGAGAATAACCCGTCACTAATAAGAGAGAGAAATTTGAAGTTATAAAGATACGCATGGAAAGAAGCTGTCCCAAGACGAACGAACTTGAAAATCGATAAATGGTTATTGTGGATCTTATAAAGATTACATATTGGTAAAAGCAAATTCAAATTTGATGTGCTTGCAATAGAGATTTCAATCTTATCGCTTTCCTATTAGTAGTCTTAACTAATAATCGAGAAAAATTAAGGTTTCCATCGATAGTACATTAAATTTCAATATATAGTAATCATGATAGAAGTTAGCAAACAATTTCAATCATCACTTCCGTATGTAAAATGTATTCCAAATTGTATGTAAAATTCAATAATTTAATTGAACATGTGAAACGTGTGGAAAATTGTACAAGTTTTCACACAGTTTCATACAAGAACTCTGGCGATTTGAGAAAATCAAAGAAAAATACTTTGAATGCCAACAAAAATGGTGATCGATTGACAAGATCAATAAATAATACGCGCTGGAAAAATTCACCATGGAATAATTTGGAAGTGAATCAAAAATTTCCCGAGGCCTATGAACTGTGCAAGAATTTTGTGTTAACCAAAAAAGATATGAATGAGGTGGTCCAACGTTTGAGTCAAGAGATCGAATTGGGTCTGGCCAAGGCCACACATGATGAGGCGACGGTAAAGTGTTTTGTCACATATATTCAGGATTTTCCCACTGGGCAAGAGCGTGGCAAGTATTTGGCCTTGGACTTGGGAGGCACCAATTTTCGTGTCCTAATGGTCGATCTGAAGAGCGAGAAGCGAGTGGAGATAATGTCGAAAAGCTTTGAATTGAGTGACCAGCTAATGAGAGGGACAGGGCAGATGTTATTCGATTTCATAGCGGAATGTCTGGTGAAATTTTGCCGAGAACATCATTTAGATGGGGTCGAAGAAATTCCATTAGGTTTCACCTTCTCATTTCCTTTGCTGCAAAAGGGACTGGCCAAGGGCATATTGAAAGTCTGGACAAAGGGTTTCATTTGCAGCGGTGTAGTGGGCCAAGATGTTGTCCAGCTGCTCCATGAGGCCATCAAGCGACGCGGTGACATCAAAATCAAAATAGTGGCCATCATAAATGATACGGTTGGAGCTCTGATGTCGTGCGCCTATCACAAACGCAATTGCCGCATTGGTTTGATTGTTGGCACCGGAACGAATGCCTGCTATGTGGAGAAAACTGAGAGGGCACAAATGTTTGAGGATCACAAGACAAGCGGCAAGGAGCATATGATAATCAATTGTGAATGGGGCGCATTCGGGGATAATGGGGCAATCGATTTTTTGCGAACTCCCTTCGATCGGCAGGTCGATCAAGGTAGCCAGAATCCGGGTCGACAGATCTATGAAAAATGCATTTCAGGTTTATTCATGGGCGAACTGGTGCGTCTAATTCTTGTCGATCTAATGCAAATGGGGGCCATTTTTGTAAATCAAGACTCCGATTTGATAGAAAAAAAAGGCAAATTCCTTTCACGCTTCGTCTCGGAGGTGGAAGCGGATATTCAGGGCAACTATGATTACAGCGGTTCTGTACTCAATGGAATCGGCATCCTGAATGCCAGCGATAGGGATAAAGCTTGTTTGCGTTACATTTGCCAATCGGTATCAACACGAGCAGCTCAATTGACAGCCTGTGGCCTGGTGTGTTTGATCAATAAGATGAATGTGAGTGATGTGGGCATTGCCATTGATGGTAGTGTCTATCGCTATCATCCCAGATTCCATGATATGCTCTATGTCAATATGAAAAAGTTATTGCGTAAGGATATTGAATTTCAATTGATACTATCGGAGGATGGTTCGGGTCGAGGTGCTGCTTTAGTAGCCGCTGTGGCAAACAAATCCAAAAAGAATTAAGAGAGAATTCAGTTTTTGTTTTTGTTTTGTTTTTTACATGTAGAGAGATTTTTGTAGAGCAGCAGCAGCAGTACAGAAAGAAAAGATGAAAAGTTATTGATTTATGCTATAAACATTTATAAATAAGTAAAATTTTTGTGGTCAAAATGAATTGGTTTTACGTGTTTAATCAATTCTTCTCCATTGCTTGACAATAATCTTCAATCAGAATGGACACGCCTATTTGTATCGCCAGAAATTGAAAGAACTTCAGGAATGAATACAATAGATCAACAAATCTTTCTCTATCTATCTCGCTCTCCATAGGAGAGAACATGCCGCCAAACACGCTTGGACACGTGACAACAACAACAACAACAAGAATAACAAGAGCAACGACAATCAACTGAGATTCTGTAGTAAGCAGCATGAGAAAAAGAGAAATGTCACTTCCGACGGCTTAACACATTTGCCACTTCTCTTCTCAATGGTCTAAGGATTTTTGCACCCTCCGACTGCAGGATGGACTAGCCATCCAGGCATCAGGGCTACTTTCTAATTTATGTGCTGTCAATTCTTTTGTCATAGCGTGGGCGGACAGTGGCAATAAGAGGGGGAGGGGGGACGGGACGGGGGAATGGGAGTGGTACGACGGCCGCACTTAATGAGTCTTAAGAAAAATTATTCGCAATTAATAATTATGTTCATATTGTTTTGCCAACCGCATCAGAGAGAAATTCATCCAACACAGAGAGAGAGAGAGAGAGAGAGAGAGAGAGTAAAGCCTGAGGCGGGGTGGAGCGGTAAGGAAAGAGTGAGTCAGTCAATTAGTGGGATTAAGGGGGCGGAGTGGTCGGCTGGCCGTTCGATTTGTTCCTTTTTACTTATGCAGTTTATTTGATGTTTGTCATTTAATCAATTTTGAAGTATCTACACTTATTTGTTGTCATTCACATATACAGAGAAAGTAAGCAAGAGGAGAGCGAGAGAGAGAGGGGAGAGAGGGATAACGGCAGACAGGAGGGGAATTTAGTGTGGAGTGAACTGTAGTGAAGTGAAGTGAACTGAAGGGATATTTACTGTAGAAATCATTTAACCTACATTTAGTTCGAGCTTAGATTCATATTTTATATTTATACATTTATCTGAAGTTCCAGGACACAACGACATAAACCTTAAAAAAGTTTTTAATAACTGTTCCTTTCCAAAATTGTCACTTTTCATACAATTGGACAACATTTTTAATGCTGATAGAAAGAATGTAATGAGCAGTTGCATTATTGTTCGATTGCAAATCGATATTATCCCTTGCCTTTAACCCTTTCTGCTAAGATGCATAATGCCTGAATAGCAATTGCAATTTGCTCCACCCCAATTAGCAATCTCATCATCAGCAGCAGCAGCAGCAGTTGCAGCAGCATAAAGGGGCAGCCTCATATAATGAATCATCCATCCATCCATCCATCCATCCATCCATCCATTCATCTATCCATTCGTTCGTTCATCCCATTCATCTATCGATTGTTGGTTACATTGTTCCCGTTGCACCCAAACCTGATGACCAATACGTTTCTCGGACCACAACTTGCCACAATGTTGGCCCAAGTGACGTCACCTTCATTATTACCATCTCTCTCTCTCTCTCTCTCTCTCTCTCTGTTTCGCTTAGTTCACTCTGTGTTTCTGGGGGCACAACGCGTGATAATGTTAAATCAACATTATTTAGGCATTCATGCATGCGTAATGCGTCTCGAAATTGCAATCCAAGGAGGCGGCAAAGACAATTTGTGTCCCAAAACGAAGGTGCAATGATGCGACGTATGGGGCGGGCAGGACAGGACAGGACACAAAAGTTTGCATTTAAATTAAACGATACAGGGTGTGCCTGTTTTGTGTGTGTGTGTGTGTGTGTGTGCGTGTGTGTATTGTCAATGTGTGATAAAAGTTTAGCACCTACTCTTTGTCGATTCTATGGACTCAAGAGGACAAACATTGTTGTCTCTTCTCACACTCTCGAACTGAACTCTCTGACTTGGTTTTATGCATTTTCCATAACGACATTTTGCATAGGTAGGTAACAACAACAACAACAACACAATGGCCGGGGCCACTTGACTTGGGCTGTCATTCAAAGTGACAGCTGGCTGCTCCTCCTTCTCCACCGCGCCCTTCTTCAGTAAGCCACAAAATGTGCAACAAACAGCGAGGTGGTCCTTCGAAAAGGAATAGACCGAGAGTCTATTTTCACAATTTTCATGTTGATTTAGCCACGCACGAAGTACACGGAACTCAAACTTCAACTCTACCCCCCCCCCCCCCCCCCCCCCAACCCCAATTCAATTCCACCCCACCCCACCCCACCCACCAGTAAATGTATCTGGACAGTGAATGTATCTTATAGTTTGCTTAGCATCAAGTGCAAGGTAAATACCAGATATTTTACGCAAATTTACCAAGTGTTTGTTCAGCATGTAAAATTGGATGGAGGGCCATGAAGAGAGTGAGAGAGAATGAGAGAGAGAGAGAGAGAGTGAGACACAGAGAGGGAGAGAAGTGCAGGGGGAATGGTTAGGTTATTGTATTTACTGGTCCGAACCGTGGCTGGGCTGGGGGGGCGGGTGGTTGTGGGTGTGGTATAGGCGTGAGTTAAGGGTATTATTGTAATTTACATTTTAACGCTTAAATGAGTTTTTTGTAGGCTTAATTTGAATTAGTCATGCAATTCGCATGTTCTTCTCAATGTTTGCCAATCGTTTTGCATTTGATTTGCAAAATCTTGACTTTAAATGAAATGAAAGCCATAAAAATGTATCCATTAACTATATAGGTTAAAACTAGTATAAAGAAAATAGATTTTTAAAGAGAAATGTTTAAGTTTTCTTGGTTTTTCGATTAAAGGATTAAATTTTACATGAAACTTTCACACCAGGCGTATGCGTAATATTTATACATATAAGATTCTTGAATAAATTTTTATATATATATATAGATCGGTTTCTGTTAATTAAATATGCTTGGCTTTGTCTCAATTTATACACAAATTAACCAAAGTATTTAAGGGGTAGAAAAAAAATATTGGCAACCGGAAAATAAATTAATATATCAATATACAAAGTGTATTGAGTGCAATTTCAATCAAATTGAAAAGAGATCTCCCGCTGTGCCCGCTGCTGCCAGACACAACACACAACACACACACACACACACACACATATATATAACACAACAAACTGGCTACCAAATTGACATGTTTCGAGGCAGCAACAGGAGTAGCAGGAGTATATATTGTATTTCATTCTCTCGCTGCTTTTTTTTTTTTGCTCGTTTTGTTTGCTGAATGTAAAAAGAAAATGCTCAAACGAAAATCAGTTAAAACTCTCATTGCTGGAGGGGAGATGGGGGATGGAGATGATGTCGGAGAGGTGATTCAGGGATATATTCTGTGGAGTTGTTGTTGTTGGTGTTATTGTTGCTGTTGTCGCATGCATGCAACAAATTGTTTCAATTAACTAAATTAAATTTACACTCCTGCAGCTTGCAACAGCAGCAGCAACAGCAGCAGCAGCAACAGCAACAGCAACATCATCAGCAGCCAGCTTCACGCACATTGGACATATTGAATGCATTTTGCTCGTACGTGACATGACACTGACAGATAGAAAAAGACGAACACAACAAGCAGCAGTCGAAAACAAAAGAGAGAAAATGGAGAAAATCCAAAGAGTTATACCTAGGCCAGACCCAGAGCCCCAGCCAGAGTCAGAGGCAGAGTCGGAGGCAGAGTCAGAGCATTGGCAATGCAAATGAAAACATGTGCCTGCTGCTGTTGCTGCTGCTGTTGCTGAGCGAAAAATAATGCCACGTAAAACATGCAACATGACATGGAAATTTATAAAAATTAACTGCCAAAAAAGGAAGGCAGACACAGTATTCAGCCCACATAAGAAAATATGCACTGAACTTTGACGAAAAGAAAGTTACTAGCAAGTCATAAAGACAAAATATATATAAGTATAATTAATTTATTCCTTATTCAATTGGAAAGTTTAGGCTGAAGTTTTTAACTCTAACAAAAGCTATAAATTTAAATATTAAAGAACATTCAGAAACGAATATTATATAGAAATAAATTAATAATGAATCTCAATTTGATTTATTCTTGTTTTAGTTGTTAAATAAATTTAATGTTTAATATTATGAAACATTTTTGTTTTACCAAAGCTTTTCTTTAAATTTTATCATAATATTTCAAGCATTCTCGCAGATTCATATCTCACTTGGTGTTTTTTCTAATACAAATTCCCATTGATTGAAATTGTTTCAACACTTAAAAATGGTGAAAACTTTTCCAGAAAATATGCATAAATCCATTTAATTCAGAATAGAAAATAAGAAAATGTGAAAATGTTGCACTCGAAAAGAAATAAGTTTCAATTTTCATATAAATAAATGTCTAACCAATATCTAAATTTATCTAAAAGCTTTTATTCTATGCGAAAAATCATAAAATTTTTGGTACAGTGTGTGCGTGAGGGCGTGGTGAAGGTGGAATGCCAGCGTGGGGGGGGGGGAATGGAGGTAAAAGTGGGACTTTCCGCCCTTGGAAGCAACATTGTATCGGAACGGCAAGGCAATGGAACAGCACAACATTGTTCGTCAATATCAATTATGCGTTCAAATGAATATTGAAGTGTAGCCGCCGCATGCAGGACCACGCATACACACACACACACACACACACACACACACACACACACAAACACACACACATTCACACCCATTGCTTACAACAATACCACAAAGCCACCAACTCACTGATTTCACTCCCACACACACAGAGGCTGGGCGAAAAATTGGCAATTGTACAAAAGTGTTAACACGGCGCCGCATCCTGCAGACTGACCACAGCAGCAACATTACCAGCAGTCAGGCAGGCTGGCTGGCTGGCTGCTCGACTGACAATGCCGCCAGCTAGACAACCAGTACAATCGACTAACCGACCAAGCGACTGACCAAACGACCGACAGACATTCAGCCGCCGCCGCCGCCTTGGACACATCCATCAATGCCAAGCAGATTTAATCGCCATTTAAATTGTATGCCATCGGTACCGATGGTCGAGTCGAGTCTCTGGCATTTACTTAAGCGTGTTATCAGCGTAAAATAAATCTCTATGGAGAATGGTCACCACCCCCACTCCCACTCCCACTCCCACCCTTTCCCTTCTCACTTGTGTCCTGGTATCGGTTTAGTGTTTTCCAATCAGAGAGGGTCACGTGCCTTGCTGCTGCTGCTGGTCAGTTGAGTGTGACATGCGTCACATAATTGCAATAAATTAGAAATTGTCAGTATTTTGAAACAATGTTGACCAAACCCCACCAAACATACACACACACATACACCCTGCCTTCTCTCTCTCGCTTTCACACTCACCCCTCACCACCTTGTACCTGATAGGAAAAGAGAAAAGAAGAAAAAAAATGTTAAGTCGGCTGAAATATATTTCGTCTTAGCCCAGGACGCAATTGCAAAAGACTAGTTAAAATTAATGTGCCAAAGCGAAAAGTACAAGTAGCCCAAGCAAACGAAATGCAAACTCAAGGAAGTTGTAAAAATCAAATTTTATGATTTTTCCGGCATTTTTCCTGTGGAAATTAATGCAGAGACAAAAACCGAAAGACAATGTGTGGCCTAGCAGCAGCAGCAGGCTTAACGTATTTCACATTGAATTTTTCTTAGTGCGCCCTTTAGCCTCAGTTGTGCCACGCCCATTCTCTTGATGCGGAAGTGCCAAACAAATGGGGCGCGGCAATAACAGTAAAAGCAATTGCCCAATCGTTAGTTTTTATAAGACATTGCTTGCTTGCTTTCTGTTTTTCTTTACCGATTTCGGGCCCACAATTTTGGCGTTTTTCTTTTCTTAGGCAAGGAAAAAAATCTAATTTCCACTTGACCAAGGGCGACGCAAAATCTGTTTCTCCCTTGCGTCGTCTCATTCTCGTCAGTCAATCAACAAGAGACACCATCAAGCGAAAAGTCTTGGTCAAAACGGAAATTTGTCGCAACGTAATTGTGGGTAGACATCATTTCGATTGAAATTAGAAATCAGAATGTTATATATATTGTCCTAGAAGTTTATGTGTTTTTCTTTTTTTTTTTTTTTTGTCCGCCCTATTGCGTCATTTCGTTTCATCGTTGCAAATATAAAGAACGCACTTGAATTTCGGTTCTTAATTGTAGGCAAGGTAAAGGTTGAAATAGGCAAAGTTTTCATTTTCCGATTCGACTATAGCAGATCTGATTAGAGGTGGAAACAATCGATAGTCCAAACAGTCGAAAGTCCCAATAACATTAAAAAAGTTGGTTCCCCGATACCAGAATACAAAATAATACTTTTATATGACAATAGAAAATCGAATTGAGAAATTGTTCTAATTGTTTCCTCAATTAAAATGCTATTGGGACTATCGACTGTTTCTACTATCGATAGTTCTCCACCTCTAAATCAGATTGTCTAGACTCAAATCAATTTATCTATTCATTTAATAAGCTAAGAATCAGAATCCAGATTTTTACCAAGTGTTTCAAGGCAGTTTTTGGTATAATCTCTACTTCTTAAAAATATTTGTCGCTATTCAATCTATCAAAATCTTGATACCAAAGAAATTTATAAACAATTTTTGAACATTTTCAACAGTATTCATTTTTCAGTCGAAGAAGTTGAAATTAATTTGAAAAGTCGAAAATTGGCTCGCAAAAAAGAAATTTTAAAACTGAAAGCAAAAATAATTATTCTTGCTAGTGTTAGTATGGACTATTTATAGATAACTCAATGAGATCCGAAACTACTGAGACAGAAATCTCTGCTATACTACAAGCTTTCGTGGTAAGGTCCCAAAATATATGTAAGGACTGTATTCATTTAACAATTACATAAATGAAGTAAATAAGGACAACATGTAAATTCTTTAATGATCAATTAAAAAAATCCAAAAATTATATCCTAATATCAACAACTATAAACGAAATCTTCGAAATATTATTTAAAAGTTTTTCCTTCTCAATGCTTTAAAAGGAGCTCCAAATTTTGGCATGCTTTGTTTAAAAGAATCTTAGGACCTCAAAAGTCAAAGTTGTTAGCTATTGCCATTGCTCTCGGAATTAAGTGATATAGTGACCCTCGCATATATTTTGTTGTATTGTTTGCTCAGGCCAGGCCAATAGCAAATCAATTAACAATTAATTTAACCATGCCAAACAACACACAAATCGGTTACAATTCATAATAAATTCGAAAGCAACCATGAAAAGAAAAGCAAATTGAAACGAATATCGAAATGGATGATTATGCTTCATTAGCATTAAAGCCGCAAGAGACCAACAATAAGACGAGACGATTGAGCACTGCTACCGGTTTCGGTTAACCCAACAAAAAACACAAAATCTTAATGATCCTCAATCAAACAGTCGATGCGATTCAATAGCTGCGCGATTTGTGTTAGTTATCTCTTTCGTCATGCCATGGCTGGTTTCGGTTTCGGTTTGGGTATTGGGTATTGTGTATTGGTTTCGTTTTCGGTTTGTGTTGCTAGACACAGGCACAGGCACACAGGGTGTCACATGTCAATTCCTTGACTGACAGACGACAACCGAAATGCAACGCCAATGTGTTAAATCTAACCATTAATATTAATAGGTAGTAGAGGTCTGGTCTCTACATAGTTCTTTATCCACTCCCCACCACCGCACAGACATCGCATCGGTTCGATGGAAGAGCAGTGCGTGTTGTACGTGACTTTTTCCATAACCCCTTCGAAACGTCTTTGCCAAACTTCTTTCACTTCTTATCGTTTGATTTGTAGACATTTTATTGCTTTATTGATGCGTTTTTATCAAAAGCACAGCACTTTTTGTTTGATGGATTGCTCAACTCAACTCAACTCTTTTTCTTTTCTTTTCTTTTCTTTTCAGTTTTTTTTTTTTTTTTTTTTTCATTTCCCTGGCCTGCAGCACCACCCCCTTGAGGCGGGCAGACCCCGGGGGAAATTGTCAGCATTTTTATGCTGGTAGACCAAATCGGACAACCGCACGCAATTTGCCACCACCTTGGGAAACTCTTTAAATCCTTTGTCAAAATTCCCAAGTATTTTGATTGGCACTTACTCTACACACTACTCAGACCAGACCAGACCAGGGGGGAGGGGGAGGTTAAACCACGGGAAACGTGCGCACCCAAAAGGGTGCGTTCCAAATGATGGGAAACAAAAAGAAGCCGTCACAAATACGATAAAGAGTAATCTTTTGATTAAATTTAAAACTTCGCATAAACAGCTATGAAATAAAGTCAAAAATCATTAATATTTCCAGTCAAAGACAAAATTTAAAAAATTTAAAATAAAAAACAATTTGTATGTTTTTAAAAGTTACTCATTTTTTTAACATTGTTTTATAGAAATTATGCAGTCCATTAAGAATCTTTGCAGAAATTTGGAACCCAAGAATCAGGATGTCCACCCCGATCAGTAAAAAATTGAAAAAAATGGAAACCCTTTTTATCCCAGATTCATCCTTAAATTTTCTCTTCTCTCTCTAAAAATTTTTGATTTGATTCTTTTGGAAACTTCATTTTTAAAGTTAGCTAAAAAAGGTTTTAAAAAATCTTTCAATTACCTGAAAACAAGGGTTCCATTTTGCTAATATTTGTTCAGGTTCATCAAATTATAAACTTTTCTTGGACTAAATTTTAAAAGGGTTTAAAACCCAATTTGGCATTCAAAACCCAAAGAAATGATGTAAACTGTGGGGGCCCCCCAGCATCTAAAAAATCCTTTAAAAAATTTCTAAAAAAAATGTTCCAAAAAATTTGGGTTTTGGGTTTTTAAGAGATCGAGGCGAATGAAATCAGGAATATATTTTTTAACCCCAAATATTAAATTTTTAACAAATTATTCCCAATGTTATACTTCAGAAAGACTTTAATAAAAAATATTTCCCCCTACACAATTCCCCCAAGATTTAAGCCCAAATGAAATGACCAAAAATGCCCCTTTTTTTTATAGGGGTTTTCCCCCCCCCTGCCCCCAAACCCATCCGCCCAAAAGTGTTCCCCCGAACTGAAAGTTTAATTTTTTTTAAAAATAAGTTGTCAAATTGATTTAAAAATTTC
The DNA here is from genome assembly GCA_024703675.1 of Drosophila nebulosa. Taxonomy (NCBI): domain Eukaryota; kingdom Metazoa; phylum Arthropoda; class Insecta; order Diptera; family Drosophilidae; genus Drosophila; species Drosophila nebulosa. The sequence goes on from JANFPS010000008.1 coordinate 1,271,433, forward strand.
CCTAAATCAAATAAAATTGAGGGCCCCAAAAATCCCCCGGCAAAAATTAAATTAGGAAACCCCAAAAAGAACCCAAAAATAGGAAAAAACCCAAAAAAAAGGAATTTTTTAAAAAAAAGGTTTTAAAATGGCATAAAATTGGGATCGGGCAGTTTAAAAAGGGATTTTTGGAGGGTTTGGCGATGGGGAAAAGAGGGAAAGTATCTCTATGGTTCTATGAGTTGAATCTGCCCACTTAGGATAAAGATAGTGAAGGAGAAGGAGGAGGAGAAGGAGAAGGCACGAGAGCATCAAAAATAGAAACATGTTTACTTTCATCATAATTTCTCGACTTTGACTTGGCTTTGGCTTGGCATGTGCGTGTGTGTGTGTGCTCTCTGTGTGTATATACATATATTTTGATGCAATTATAAATTGTTGGATAACAAATTACAGGGTTTGCGTTTGAAATGGACAAGTTTAACGCCCTCACGCACCACATATGTTGGGATTTTCAGACGTTTTGTCGAGGGCGGGATAGGGAATAGTATGTTCTAGTTTTTGTGGTGTGCAGAAGGAGGGGGGAGAATGCATGATGATGGGTGGAGTGGAATGAAGTGGAGGGAGGCGTGTGTGTGTGTGTGTGTGTGTGGATATATCTTCCAAGTCCGACATTGATACAGGTAAACTCTGAATGGAACCGCCGTTGACAAGTCGATGCTGTGCGATGACATATGTTAGAACAAAACCATACGATGACGACAACAACTTCAGGTGGTCCCCCGCACCACCCCAAAGTCTGACACACACACACACACAGAAATATGTACTTTCTCCGCCTCCTCGCTTTCTCTCTCTCTATCGCCGAACCCTGCTCAATCGCATCATTATCCTCCAAGTATAGCGACTTAAATTTGACATGTGGCATGCGGGCAGGCAACAGGCCATGGAGTTTCGGTTTCTTGGTGTCATTTTTCTAATAATAAAATAAACATTTTTAAATGCATTTCCATTTTGAAAGTTACGCTCGCATCAATTTTTAGTTTTCGTGTATTGAACTTTACCAAAAATTCTTTAAAGTTAACCTTAAAATGTTCGCCTTTGTTTTTCTCTCTCTCGTCTCTCGTCTCTCAGGTTATTTGCTTCTTGTTTATTTTTTGCTGTCTAACTAAATGGGAAAAGGGTTCATAACCGGCACTTAGCTTCATTGGCTTTTGGCTTTATCGTGCGTCCCAGACGTAGCGCTCGGGCAGGGCATTTCCACTCGAAATTAAATTAAATTTTCTGTCCCAAAAAATTCTGCACGCAGGTTGTGCAAACTTTAAAATTAATGAATAACAATAAAAGTGAGAGAGAGGAACAGAAGTAAGAAGAAAGAGAGTGGCAGGTAGTGGCAGTGCAGTGGAAGGACAGAACTTGGCTGAGTGACTGTCTATGTTTATGAATGTCTAACAGAGTTAGACCCGAATGAGTAAATATAGAATAGGGTCAAGCAATTAAAATTTTTAAAAACGAGTGACTGACCTATTCAAAAAATATGACTAAAGATTAAGTCGCTCGAAGTTTGTTAGTTAAGAGTTTGACTAAGCGATGATAAATGTTTGGAGATTGATAATACAATACAAGATCGAAACATAGACAGGTCAGCTAAATCTTTCAGACCTCTCACAAAACAGCTGATCAAAGGGAAAACTTTTAAAATGAAAGCTGCTTTAAATTTCTGTCCAAAATAATTAGAATAAATTTCTAACCAGAAAAAAAGCATTGCTTTTAATTAGCTTTTTTAATTGTGAACAATTTTTGTTTAGCTTTAAAAAGAAACGATTGTGAATTTTCCCAACTGGCCCCCACATACCCCCTTTTAAAGACCCTAATAAAGGGTATTTTTAGAGGCATTGTAAACTATTTTTAGTGAGCAATTATAAATGCCTATGAATTTTCATTGATATTCAACAACAATTTTAATGGCCTCCATATGATTTAATGCCTGGTGGATGGATGCCTGATGAAAAGGTTTTTGTTTATCATAATTATAACTCCTTCTCTTCTACCATATAAATTACATTTAAATTTCGTTTCGGTTTTTACTCTCTACACCACACACCACACACATTAAAATTGAGTCATGATGCCAATTTCGACAATTGCTAACTGAAATGCATATATGCAAATTAATTACTAAAATTATGATTTCATTTTGGCTCATCGTCATCATCAGGATGATGGGTAAGTTAGTCTAGGCTGTCTGCTGCTAGCATCATAAAATTCTGAGCCTGTCAATTGCAAAACATGAAACTTGCGCCACCGCCGAGCCGCCTCCTGCTGCACATGTGTAAAGCCGTAAAATTCTTTCTCCTTCTCCTGCATACAATTGGAAATTGAAGTCAAGTCAAAGCCAATGTTAATGGCTCTATCAGCGAGCGAGTGGATGAGGCGATGATGATGATGACTACAACTACAACCACGACCACATCGAAATCGTCGTAGTCGTCGTCGTCGTCGTCGTCTTGTCTGTGGCTGTCACGCACATAATTCTTGCATTGTGCAAAAACATTAATTGCGCAATTGTTCAAAGTGAAAGAGAGTAGAGGTAGGCTGAGACAGAGAGATCCTGCGACAGACAGAGAGAGAGAGTGAGAGAGAGAGAGAAAGAGAATTTGGTTGAACTTTTTAGTGTCCCAACAAATGACGGTACGATTTGTTCTGCACGAATAATCAAATCATTTGTAGACACAGGCACTTTGTTTTATGGCTTGACAACAAGCCACCTATCCACACATCCTCCCCACCCATGCAAGTAACCAACCAACTCAAACACCCACCCACCCACCATAATAAACCCCCTGCCCTCAAATGTGGCCCCTTCATCTTGAATGCTAGTTTCCTTGCCCAGCTGACGCTCTGAAGCTCTGTCTCGAGACACAGTCGGGTCTCGGGTGTTGCGTGCGTGTGTGTGTGTGTGTGTGTTTTTTACCACCTAACCAAGTGTAAAACTACAACCGTTTGCCCCACTCACTTACAACTCACAGCAATCATTGCGTATCCACCTGATGCCAGTATGCGGGCTAATTTATGGCCTGCTCATATGCTTTTCTGTTTGTTTTACTACAAACCGATCCGATCCATCCATCCGACCGACCATCCATCCATTCATCCATCCATCCATCCACCCACCCGGCGGCAATTCTCATTTACTGCTAAGTGTTTCTTTTTTTTTTTTGTTCTTCTCTCTTTGCATTTCATAATTTTCTAAATGACATATTTTGCTAACGCTTGAGTAGTTTTGTTTGTTTTTGTGTGCAATATAATTGGATGGGTATACAATGAATGGATGCGTATGCACACACACACACACACACACGCACACACACATAATGGGACCCCGAACCTCTAGAGAAGAGAAGAGGAGGTGACTTATTGACATGCGTAACAAATTGAAATATGTCAAAGTGGGCGGAGACGGAACGAAACGGAACGGTACATAAAAACTGGAAGCCCATCTTTAATAATTAATATCAAGAGCTTTATTACTCTTCCATTGATTACAAGATGAGAGTGAGATTAGAGTCTACTGATAACTGGACTTGAAATTTTACTAGATTTACTATTATCTACTTATGTTATTTTTCTTAGTATCTTCTAGAGTTGAGAAAATAAAGGATTGAAGTAACAAAAATTGACTCACCTGGATTTAATTTTAAAAATTTGCTTTAGTCTTTCCTCTGAAAAAAAAGAGCATATATATTTTTTTAATAATACATATTTATTAAATAAAATATTTTAAATTGGATTGGGTTCTATTTTAAGAACTAAAATTGTTTTAAAGAATTTGTGGTTTCAATTAGCATATGACATTTATTGACTTTTGTTAGGTAGAATCGGTATTGCCAATAAAAATCTTTTGTGTACCATTTTGGAAAATTCATCCCATTTATCGAAGTATTCTAAACACTGCTTAGAGTAAATCACAAAATAAAATGTTAAAAATTTCAAATTGAGGTAATGGATTGGTTTTTATTTAATGCTCAGAAGCAGTTTATGGTCTTCTAATGAGAATGATTTTTAGGTTGCAATCTTTACTTAGTCCATCTCTTAGGCGAAGCTAAGATCATTTTAAGATTCTTTATTGGGTTATATAAATTAAATTTATAGGCAGAAGCGATTCGACTAGTTTAAACCAAAATTTATATCTCTTGGTCCCAGAAAACTTTAAAAGACAGATGAGAGAGAGAGAAAGAGAGACAAGAGATTTGAGCCCCCAAATAAAGCTCTATATTCATTTTGAATAAAGATAAACCCGGAAAAATTCTTGCCCTGTGATATTGAAGTAAATTGCAACTTAGGGATACCTAACAATTTGATGGACATTAATCATAAAATTTTTTTTTAAGCGTAGCATGCAAAATGCGACGCGTAAAGCCATTAAAATTATTTTTAACAACGTTTTTTTGTTTTTTTTTTGGTTGGTTTTGGTTTTGTTTGTTGTTGTGCGTATGTAAAATTGCATGTAAATTATAATGTCTAAGTCGTACAAGGGCAAAGTAGGAATGGAAGGAGGAAAAAGGATAAAACTTACTTTACGCTTCGTTTGATTTATAGGCTTATGGGCAGGGGTTAAGCTAACCATGGTGTGGGCGTGGCATATGTGTGTGTGTGTCTATAATTTGCCAGCCTACACACACACACACACACACACATACACACACTTGTTATCGAGCAAACATCTTTATGTGTTTATTTTAATTTTCGGCATTTTATGACTTTCAATTTTTGCGCTTGTTTTACGAGCCGAGCGCCCATTAAAATGAAAGACAAAAACCAAGCTAAAGGAATAAACTCAATTAGATAAAAAGGCTCGCTCTCTGCTGCTCTGGTTGGCTGCTAAGTGGACTGACTACACACACACACACGAATGCGAGTGCTGTGCGAGTTGTGTTGTAAAATACACTTGGCTACACACACGCCCAAAAGCCCGGAAAACGAAAAAAGTAAAAGAAAATTTTATACAAATTTCTGGAAGCGTGTTAATTTCTTTTTAATTTCCGACAAAAACGAAAACTGAGTGAGAAACATGAAGGGAGATATCGAGTGGGAGAGGATAAGGGCGAGGGTGAGGATACCATAGACGAGACGCAGAGAAAGTCGTGGTAGTAGTAGTAGTAGTAGTGGCAAGAAAAGTATCTGTAAGATACTCATAAATTAACGTTTAGTTACGCTACATAAAAGATCTGTCTGAGGCAAGTTGCAAGCGCTGTTTATTATTATTTTGTGTGTGTGTGTGTGCAAGTGTGTGAGGGAGGAAAAAAAAACTTTGTTAGCCCTTTCTCTGTTTTCTTTTTGTCTCTGTGTGTGTGTGTGTGTGTGTTTGGTTCGGTCGGTTAGTCAGTCTGGCATCGAAAGCAATATATTTACCTACATCATTAGCTAGCTTGGGTCTGCTTGTCACTGGGCCAAAGGCATCATTCGTTTTATTTAATTATGCCTTTGATATTGATTGCTTTGTTAGAACAGATTAACCCCCTTCTTCTTCTTCTTTTGCTGCTGCTGCTGCTCACCAAAAACCATCAAGCCAAAGTTCAATTAAAGGAATCTTCCCCCCCCCCACACACACACACACAATCATACACTCTCGTTCTTCGCTGCTCTTTTTACCACATATTTGGTATGTGTTCCTCCAGCTGTGATTCGGCAAACCCAACACAATTTGATTTGATAATGAATAATGATGCTGATGTTGATTTGACATTCGGCAAACGGTATAACATCAAATGGATATCGTCACGCTTATAATTCCCAAATGAGACCATCGATTCGGTTGGCAGAGATATCTTGCGGCGTAGAGGCAGCAGCTCATTGCGCTACTTGGGTAGATGATCATTTGATTTTAATTTAATTAGATTTTCCCCATAATTTTCTCTATCTCAGTCTCTAATTGTAAGTATGATAATTTAATGGAGCATGAAATTTAAAACAGTTTTCTTATTCGAATCAATTTCACAGCAGCAGCGCATCGGCGATCGAGGATTGATCCTTTTTTTTTTTTGTTTTGTTGGTTTGGTCTGGCGTGTGGTCAATGGATTTATAATAAACCATGACAAAGGTCATTAAGGATGAGATGAAATGAAATGAGATGAAATTTTTGTCTTTGCTGTTTTTTACTCGAGCATAATTTACAAAACTTTTTGTGTGATGAAAGTTTTTCGACAAGAATAACAACAACAACAGCAACAACAACAACAACTTCATTAAAATTAGCTCATCAAATTTGCAGCAAGTTGTCTTATGCCAAAAATCTTGTTTAGTTTTCATTTATGGCTCAATGCTGCTGCTGCCGCTCCTTTAGACGATGTGGAAATGTGCAACCACATCCCACACATTCACATCCTTCACATTCATATCCTTGACAGACAACGACAACGGCAACGACAACGGCGACGACTTTAACGCATTTCAGCATAATTTGCTGTGACAGCTTCCTGCAAATGGGAGTAGGAGCTTGGTAAAGGAGTTAAGCGTGTCGGGGCGGTGTAAGGCGGGGTATCGGAGAGGCTTCCTACTAATTCCACTTTACCAAATGACATTTAATATGCAAAGTTTTCCCAGTCAGTCCGTGCGGATGCTAGATGCTGGATGCGGGCATATCTTTTTGATGACTTTTGCGGCGCAAGAAGATAGATCTATGAGCCATGTTGGTACAGTCGCCAGCCTAGTCATTGGAGTTGTTGTGCAGTTTTGTGTATGCAGGCGTTCGTTCGCTAGCTCTCTCTCTCTCTTTCCCGAAAAACAATGGCCCTTGGCGTTACTCTTGTCTTTCTATAGTCCTTTCGGCAGTTCTCTCTTCAAAATTCATGTTGAAATGTCTACGAAATACCCTTTATTACAAAATAGCTTTGCATACTTTACGGCGCACAAGCATCGTAAACTTTAATGACGCCATTCTCGACGCTCGACGCGCAAACTTGGCGTTGCCTTTTGAAATATGAATAGGACCTCTTCTAATACTCGCCTTGTTAAGAAGATTAGTTCCATGGCCCGCAATTGCTGGCCAAGTTGTTGCTGTTGTCCTTGTTGTCGTTGTTGGCTGTTGCTTTTGGCTTTTCTGTTCCGCCTGTCCTCGTCAATAAAATTTGGCTTACAAGTTTTTGGCCAGGCCACTTTTCAATCGCTATAATTGTCCAGGGCAACCAGACAACCAGCTCACCCTCATCATTTCGTCCCTCTTTCCTCCTTCTTAAGCCGAACACGCACACAAATTAAGCCCATAAAATTTAATATTTTGAGCAAAAGTTTTTCTGTTCTGCCTTTCGTAATTTTTCGGTTTTTTTTTTTTTTTTTTTTGTTTGTCCTTTTTGTAGGTGTGTATTACAAATTTATTACCGAGTTGGGCTAAAAAAGACTTAACATAAGACTTTGCCCAATTGAGCCAGCATAATTTAAAAATATATTCACAAAATAAACAAAAAAAAAAAATATTATCACATAAAATTTAACTGCAGTTACAAGTTTTGCATTTTCCCTTTCCCAGCATGACGAATCATTGTTTGTTGGTTTAGTGAATTTTCACAACAATTCGCAGAATCGTAAGCTTGCTTTTCTAGGATCTGTTCTATGGCTAAATTTGAGTGTTAATCTTTAGCTAAATTTTGAGCTTAAAAGACATATCCTAGATTCTTATCCTTCTTCGCTTTCAACCTTTACAAATAAGCTTAATTTTGGTTACTGCAAAAACGAAATTGCCCAAAACATTCGTAAAATATAAATGAAATGCGTTTTTTTTTTTTAGAAATCGAATCAATTTCTCCAAATTTATTCCCATGAAAGATTTCCTCAGACTTTTGTGTAATATTTTGACAAGCATTGAAAATCTTTTCAACATTGAAAAAAAAAAATAAAAAATAAAATAACACGAAAAGGAAGCCAAATTGAATGCACTTAAAAAATCACGAAAAATCAAACATGAAATTTTACAAGTATTAAAATAATTTCCAGGCGTGACGAAATCTGTTGAAATGTACACACAGCGCACACACACAAGTCTGCCTTTCTGCCTGTCTGTCTGTCTGTCTGTTTGGTACCCGCCGAAGGCCGTCGTCGTCGTCTGATCGACAGCAACTTGTGCGGAAACACGGGATGCGTGCCAGCGCAACGGACTGCTGCTGCTGCTGCTGGTGTCTACACGTTGTTGTTGCTGGCGGGCGCCTGTTTGGTTCTTTCTTTTTTTTTTTTTGACAACTCAAGTGACGTATTACTCAATGGGTGTTTGGCTATGCCTGCCACCAGAGACATAGAGAGAGCACCCACAAAAGGGACGAAACACACACAACACACACACGCACACTCAGAGTTAACGTCATCAATCTAAAAAATTTGTTGAAAAATCTCAGTGGGCTGGAGTGGTCGGAGGTGAAGCATAGTTTAAATTTTTTGTGCGCCTTTCGCTTTTCAACTGGATTTTGATAGAGCGTTGGTCGAAAATTTTCATGGGAAAGTGTTATAATTTAAATGAGAGAGAAATCCATGATATAATTGATTCTCTCAGCTCAGAAATTAACTAAAAGAAACCAACTATGTATAAAGGATATGAGATTATAGTGAATCAATTAAATATTTCAAATGCTTCAGCAGATTCAGAGAATTCATTGGCAAATATTTGGTCTTTAAAGGAAAAACTTGGATTAAAGATTTATCTCTTATAATAACGAAACTTTCTTCATTTAAAAACTATCTAAAAGCTGTATAAACATCTACATCATTTAGAGTTCTGTTCTTTGTTCTATCATAAGCAGATATTACCCAAGAACTCCTGCATTTTAATGGTTATATCACTTTCTTAATGCCAAAACTAAATGAGAATCACAACTAAATATAGCCACAAAAGGGAAGGCAAAGCATTTATCAATGTTAAAAATAAGCTAAAAAAAAAAAATATATACAATTGAGTTTTGTTTCTAATCTCAATGGATTTTATTTTATGATTATCATATACAATAAATTGTGAGCTTTCTATTTACTTTTCATTCTTTTAAAATTCATTTTTTTTTTTTCATGTCTATTTGCCTTCAACTTTAAATCAATTGCAAATTTACAATCATTTCGGTTCACTTTTTTCTGCCACGAAAAAAATATTATACCCATCTCTCACCTATGTGAACAAAACTAATTACAAACCTGGACCACAAAGCGTCAAGAATCGTTTTCAACAAAATGATTTTTGTCCACAAAAACCAAGAAGAGAAAAGGCGAAATGGAGAGAGAGAGAGAACAAACCTTTGAAAGGAACAAAATTCAATTGTGCTGACAATTTGATACTCTTAACTTTATTCTACTTGATCAAAAAAAGATTCTCTCATATAAGTCAGTATTCTAGTATATATTTCTACTCCCCTCCGCCTCTAACATTATCTTCCTATAAAAGGGGAAAGGTTCTTTGTCAAATTTAGAATCGAAAACCAAACCAAACTCATGAAGAGAAGAATTCAATAAATTGATCTGAAGATATATTTTTCATGGAGGATAGTTGAAAATATTTAATAGAAAAAAAAGTGAATGGACTCATTTTTGGTCAAGGGTATTTGGGGTATATAAATGGAATTCCCCGCATAGGGAAAATTGTTTGGCTTGGCTCTGTTTTTGTCAAGCGTGTGCAAAAATGTCAGCACGAACAAAACCACTCGACATGTGAACTGAAATGGAAACTGCGAAGAGAGTTTTCCCCAAAAAAGGAGAAACTTTTCAACATATACATGGCGTTTTTTTTTGTTGTTTTTTATTTCTTCTTTTTTTTTTTTGGCGAGTGACATGAAAAGGACATGTCACACCGTATGCGCACATTAAGTGTAGCCACAATTTATCAAACCACATAAATCTAAATAGAATTCGGGGGTATAAAGTTCCAAAAAAGCTCAGGATGTTGCTGTTGCTGCTTCTGCTGATGTTGCTGCTTCTCGCATCAAAAAGTCAAAAAGCTAATTTGCATTTAAAAGGACCAAAGCCAACAACAGCAAGAAGAAGATTGAATGAAGTATCCAACAATGATGCCCATATGCAGGCAAATGTATATATATATATATATATATATATTCTAAGCAATATTTTCAATTTAATAAGCCAGGATAAATGCGAGAAAGGGCGAGCGGACGAAAGGGCGCGCGGGCGAGCGGTAAAAAGGTGCAGGCTAAGCAGGCAGACGAAAATGTGGCAGACGTATTTATATATACATATGTACATATGTATGTATGTCTGTCCTTATCCGTGTCCTTATTTGCATAGTTGAATTTGAGCCCTCACACTGTCCCTGGCCATGAGAGCTCTCGACCATTTCTGTCAATATGTGCCACCCAAATGCACTTTATCAAATGTGCCTCTTCTGTTGTCCTGTTGTGCTAGGATCATCGTCATCATCATCATCTGCTGCTGCTGCTGCTGCTGCTATTGCTGCTTTTGCTTGTTGCTGCGATAAGAAAATCTTTTGTAGAAAATGCTCTTTTCGTGGTTTGTGCTCATCACAAGAAATGAGAAAAGTTAAATTACTTTTGCATCGGCAACAACAAAATTCTCAATTGTTCTTTTTTTATAAAATTTATTCCAGTTGATGGACTTTAAATGAAATTTACTTGCATTTCTACATACTTGTGGAAATCAACAATTTGCCAATATACATTTAGCAAATAAAATTGATAGAGAGACTAGAATATTATGTTAACCATTCAATTTACAGTTGAATGCATTTTGTCTGGCAAAAATTAGCCCATAATCAAATAAGTCAACGAGCAGTAACCAAACTGACAATTGGCGCATATAATTGCTGGCTGACTGGCTGGCTATTTGGCTAGCTCCCCCCGTTTGAAATAAATTCACCAACAATCAGCAACATTTTCAAACCTAATTACGTCACGACAACGGCAACATCCTTGGGGACATACAATCGACAGGAGACAAACCTGGCAGAATGGGGGGAGGGGGAGGGTATAGATACATTGACTCGCGCGTTGTCACAAATCACAGTTCACAGTCGAGAGAGTCGAGTCGACTTGAGTGTGGTCGCAGCAACTGAAATGCAATAGAGCGTGCCGCCAAGTGGTCAGGCCAATAGAGCATAAAGCACACAACTCAAGTGGTCAATTCTCCTGGCAAGGACACAAGGAGGCTAGTCCGAGCAAATTCTAAGACACTCACTGAAGCAGAAAGTAATTTTCTCTCCTCCCCTACCACCCTTCCGCCATCACAATATGGACAATAGTAATGTTTGGGGAGAAGTATGAAAGGAGAAGGAGCAGAAGCCGAAGTAAGAGTGTGGGTCGTTGGCAATTTGATTTTTCAATTGCTGCTAATTAGCCTGGTTTGCTACCAACAACAACAATTCAGCAACAATCAGTCAGCAATTTGTCAACCCAAAAGGACCCAAACCAAGCATTCACTCAATATTGCCAACAAATAGATAATGACAGTGATAATCGTTATCCCGTTTCGGGTTGGGTGACCTACAAGTTCATAGGCAAATTAGTTGAAAAACCTCAAAACTAAAAACCCCTTTCTATCAAAGTAAAGTCATGAAATTGCCTTTGAAGCAAAAGTCCTCAAGCATAAGGAACTCTGTTTCTTAAGCATTTCTGAGTTGAAATTTTATTTCATATATTAAAACTTAATTTGATTTTTTTCAAGTTGATTTTCCTCAAGTTTTTTCAACAGTTGAATGTAAAAAGCAGTTAAATGAGACATTATCATACGATATTGAGGTTAAAGTCAAAGTTGAAACGATTTTTCTTTTTCTCTCGTATCAAATATTTGACCAATTTCATAGAAAGCAAATTGAGTTCAAGGAATAAAACTTTGATCGATTAGGACCAAACTCGAGTTGGCTAGTTGGAAATCTGTTGGAATCCTTTGGCTTTGAAAATGCAAGAAGATCATCAATTAACTAATTGTCAAAAGAAATAGCTAATATAAGGATAATAAAATTGTCAGGCCTCTTGTTAAGCGGCAAAGCTATGACTAAATTCGTTTTTGTATCTGCATCTTTAGATTTCGTTTAGTATGAAAAATGCTGACAAGAAGTTTTCCTCTTCATTGTGTTCTGTTTTACACTCAAATGGTAAAAGGGTTTTCCCCAGCTTGGGTGGGCAACCCTTTTCACTCTTGTTAAGCTGTCGGGTGAAAGCCTATTAAAAGGAACCTATGCCCATTGCACCTTGCTGTCAGCAGCTTTTTTTTCTCTCTCTCTTTTTTGCTCTCCTGTTTTCTGTATTCGCATGGAAGCAGCAGCAGCAGCAGCAGCACCGGTAGCAACTTTACTATTGCCCACCTTTTCGGATAATTTTTTTTCTCGTTTGTTTCTTTTGTTGGCTTTGTGGAAAAGTCAGTGGGAGTAGTGCAAAATGACAGCTGTCAGTGGCATTTTGCAATCAACGAGTGCCTGTCAAACTGACAGCCTGTTGCTTGAGGCACTCTAAAATGCAAGGCGAGTTGAATCGCCTCTCTCTCTCTCTCCCTCTCTCTCTCTCTTGTTGGCTTTCTTTTTGCTTTTCTTTCTTGTGATTGGACCTCGTTTGGGTTTCATTTCGTTTCGAGGAACTACTAAAGACAAGTTCGATTAATTTCATTTCATTTCCACTTTAACGCCTTAATGAATGCTTATTTATGCTATAGAAATATTATCCTTACTCCCTTCTCTTAACGGCCCCCGTCAATGCCACGCTCCGTTCTCATTTTTGTGTGGCAAACAATGCCAAGTGCAAAATGCAACAAATGTCATTAAAAACGTGACATAAAAAAATATTTTATGCTTACTCCACAAACATCTTTGAATCTCATTCTCATTCGCATTTTTCTTTTCCTCCTGCTGGGCATGTGTGTGTGTGTGAATGTTGTGCTCATTTTATGCTATACATATACATATATATATATGTATATATAGCATCGCATCGCGAATATAAAAACGCAGAATGGCATTTCGCATGCGTTTTCGAGATTGCGATTGCGATTGAGATTGAGGTTGAGGTTGTGAGCTAAAAAAAAAAAGAGGTTGAATGACCTAGGACAATAGATTTATGCTTGGGGTAGTTGTTGTTGTTGTTGTTCTTGTTGCTGCTGCTACTTGCCCGCTGCGCTGATTAAGGGCGTTTGCTTCTTAAAGAAGGGTTATTACTATGGGGTTTCTTTATTTTTATTTTTTTTTTTTTTGCTGTTTGCCGATTGCATTCCATTTAGTTACGAGAGTTTTTGACTTCAACTGTACCGTGTACCGTGTACCGACCGGGGCCAATTTCCAGGCAATTTCCAAGCAATTTGACTTGCCAAAGTTAGCCCTAATGAGTCCAGGTAATAGTACACAGACTTCTCATAACGAAATTCCCACGTAACAATGCCCCAAAGTGAAATGATTGCCAGACGCTGTTGCTGTTGCTGTTGCTGCTGCTGCTGCTGCTGCCGTCATTGCCCATTGCCATTGCCATCGACAAGAAGCTTGAACTGGCTTCTGGATATGGATATGGTAAGATGAAGAAGAAGTGGCACAGGGCATTGGGCGGAAAGGGAAGGGCAAAGCAAGCAGGGCAAAAGGGAGTCAATGTATTCCCAAAAGCAACAGCGGCACATTAAGGCAAAAGGTAAAAGAGAAAAGCTACAATTTGACTTGGCTCCTATACACCTCTCTCTCTCTCACATTCTCTCCCTCTTTCTCCCCCTCTCTACCTCTCTTCCTCTCTTTTCTTCTCTATCTTTCTCTGTGCATATTAAATATAACACAAAATGCATATTAAATGGCATAAGCCACAAGAAATGGCATGCCAGAAGACAACCAACCAAACCAACTAAACTAAACCAAGCAAGGTGCATCGCATACTCTCATCATTCTGTCTACTCGGCTGGATACTTGGATGCCAATGATGCCATCAGGCAGGGCAATCCCCCAGCAGAGAGCTTAGCTGTAAAACCTTTAAGACTTGACGGAAACGCTTTCGTGTTGTAAAATTTTATAAGTTTGCCATTTTTAGTGTGCGAGTGTGTGTGTTTGTGTGTGTGTTTGCTTTTATTTTGGCATTTATTTTCGTGGCTGGCTAAAGAGCTTACGTGAGAGACTCGATGTAGTTAGTTGGCATCTTGATTCAATTCCTCAAGATCTACATACCATTTGCCCATAGAACATATCCCGTAAGCTTCAATTCACTCTCAATTTAACACATAAAACAAGACAACTTTGGACAGGTGCGGCAGCTAGCAAAGCATTTATCAATTGCTTTAAATATTTATCAAAGAAATATTTTAACAATTGCTGATAATAAAACAATGATTTTCAATAATTTGTTTTTAGGGTTTTATGAGAGTATTTTTCTCTTATCTATGTAAAAGCTGAGAAATGGCTAAAAGAATGCGAAATTTCCTAAGGAAGTATATGAAAAAAAATGCTGAGAATGCTATTAAATCAAAGATCTCTAAAATGTTTACAACAAATTTTCTGATTATTTTGGGTCCTTAAGTAGTTGTAGCTTGTTCAAAAGGTGGCGACAATTGCCCTTAAATCAAAACAAATTTGATATTAAAATTTAATTTGTTAATGAGAGTTATTTGTGCTCTATTTTCTTGTTTTTTTTTTTTTTTGTTAATTATTGAATCGAAATTTGTTAAGCTTGGTTGAAAGTGGAAATCGTTTAAGTCTTTCGCTTGGAACAATTTTAATATTTAACTGTTAGAAATTTGTTTTATAGTCAATTTACATTTTTGAAGGAGACTTCCTTCCATTAGCAATGAGAATTATAAATTAACATTTTCAAGTAGATTTTCATTTTTTTGTTGTTTTTTTTTTTTGCCCCCGTCTCAAGTTTGCTTTTAGATGAATTTAATATCAAGACTTTGGGGGCTTCTTAATGCAAGAAGCTGCTTAACGCATTTCTCATTCCAGAGCAAATAAAGATTCCGCACCGCGTCTAATTAAACAAAACTTGAGAAGTCGACGTGTAACCACCATAAATGAACATTAACTTGAAAATAATAAAAACCAAAAAATAAAAGGAGTAAGTGAACACAACTCCACTCCACCCCATTCCCCTCCACGCCTCTTCGCGCCATCCAGTTTCATTACACTTTATTTTTTTTTTTTGCTTTCCTTTTGTTTTTGGTACATAAACAAAACTCCGAGTCAAATTTCATAGCATAATAAATGGCGTACAGACCAATGCAAAAAGTTTCCTGGGCCACCTTCAAACAAACACTCCATCTCCAGCAGCTCTTGACACCGCATTGACTCCTTTCTTCCTTCCTGACTGACTGACTGCCTGCCTGCCCCCATGCCCGCCTGCCTGCCTTTCGTCCTGCCCGCCCTGTCGAAGTGATGAAGTAATGAAAGCGCGAAGAAAAAATTACAATTCAGTAGCGCACAACGCGCTTGTGTTATGAACTTTTTGACGGTACTAAATAATGCACACGAAAGTGGCTCCAACACCCGACACCAACATCAAGTGGGCGGGAGGGGGGTAAGGGGGGATTCGACCTGGCATTGGCTAGGGGTTAAGGTTACTTCATTAACTCTCCAGCGACGACGCGACGCGACTCTGCGCTCGCTTGATGATGATGAATTTTATATAAAATGCTTAAATACCTGCAATTTAACTTTTGTTTGGGTATGTCCATAAAGAGGGGGAGAACTCCCATCCCTTCTTTCTCTTATCCTGCCAGCCCCTAGAACATTTCAATATGCAGCACAGTGGACTTCTTTTAATTTAAATTGACTCCACCGAGTGGCCAAAAGGGAGAAAGCAAGAAGGAGAAATTGGTAAGCTCCGTCCAGTGGGAAAAGAAACTAATCAAAAAGCTATAAAATGGGGAAAAAAAAAGAGGAATACAAAACACAGAAAACCGACGGGCAAGCGAAAACTTTCAACTTGGAACAAATGGCAAATGCAGTTAGCAGTTGACCTAGCTGAGCATTTTAATATATCCAAGTTAATACTCACAACAAATAAAAAGTTAATACCATAAAATTTGCCACTAAAATATCAATATATTCGAATTTGAGTGACTTCATTATTGAAATACTTTATTTGATATGGTTAAATGCAGGTGTTGGGAGTTTTGACTTTTGGTAGATTTTGATTTGGAAATGGGAATTGCATTATCAAATTAGTTTATAAAAGAGGTAAGCTTATATTTTTCAACTAGGAAATCAGTATAGAAGGATTATGATAACGAGAACTTAAAAATGGAATCAAAATGGCAAGTGTTATTTTTCAACTAGGAAATCAGTATAGAAGGATTATGATAACGAGAACTTAAAAATGGAATCAAAATGGCAAGTGTTATTTTTCAACTAGGAAATCAGTATAGATGGATTATGATAACGAGAACTTTAAAATGGAATCAAAATAGCAAGTGTAGATAAGGTTTTTATGGAAGCCTTTCGAAAGTACTAATTGTTGTCCGTCTGTGGGAGTTTTCACTTGGCCAACAAGTGAAAATTGTTGTACCTTGACTTTGAAGTTGCTATGAGGTATTTCAGTTTTGACTGTACAGTGATCCATCTACTCTTTGCTCTTAATTTAAAATATGCAATTATAAGTTCCTTGCACTTTTTCTGACTTTCTCTCTTCCTCGCTCGCTCTCTCTCTCTCTCTTTCTGTGTCTCTGTCTTCATCTCAACTGTCACTTCAAATGCATAATACAGAGACATAATTAATTAACCATCCTGACAGCATTAGCAAGCAGAGTTAGCTACCAGCGAGCAAAGACCAACCCTGTACACATACAATCAGTCATCAGTGTGCGTTGTCGTCCTTTTTAACTAACAGAAATGTCAAAAATGCAAGTGACAAGTGTGAAAAAAGAGGATGAACTGGCCCAGAACAGAAGGAAACAGAAGGAGAGAGTGAGAGTGGAAGAAGGGAAAGAAAAACAAAAGTCACCCACACAAACACACACACACACACACACACAGAGACACACATATGAGTAGCGATTACTTGGGTTGAAAGTATCTGAAGACGTTTCCAAGGACAAGGCCAAAGGAAAGGGGCGGAGAGCTAGCAAGTGAATGAGCGCGCGTTCGTGCAAAGCAAAATAAATTGAAATTTTAAAATGTATGAAATTAATTTTTTGGCATAAGGACAGGACGCTCGAACGCCGCCGCCACCGACGCCATCGTCGTTGTCGTCGTCATGCTGATGATATCACATGATTATTTATCTTTTATGCACACTTACACAGCAGTCGACACATATGCAGCAAAAAGGAGCCAAGTGAAGGAAGACAAAAAAAAAGAAAAAAAACCCAAACACAGCTAAAAAGGATGTGAATTTGGTTTGAGTCTGCTTCTGGGCCTGACACTTGCCAACACTTTGTCAAGTTTTTAGTATGTTGTCAGCCTTTTGTTTTACTCCTACTCTTGTCACAAGCTTGTGCTCTTTTAGGCCATTTGTCAAAACACTTAGCACATGACGTCATGTGCAAATGAAGGGCAACCCCCCAGCCATGCCCTGCCAGAGATACTTTAAGTCTTCTCTGCTATCAGAAACCAAAAACTTTTGTATTGGCATTTCCAGAAATGTTCAATTTAAATTTACATATAGATTAACACAAAAAAAAAAAAAAAGAAGAGGAAAAGCACTCGTCTTTCCGAATTTTGGTATGCAATTTTCAAAGCATTGGTCCAGGTCAGGATGGACCTGAGCCTGGCTGGATGGCTCTACTCATGAAATGCATAAAGTGGTAATCATTAAGTGCCCTGGCGCATCTTGTAATCCTCTCTCTTTACCAACCTCCACCCCTCACGCACTCCACTCCATCAGCCAATGGTCAATTGTTTTCCATGCAATGAGTATTGTTGCCATTTCCGTAGTCCTTCCAGCTTCTCGACTGCTACTCTCTCTCTCCATCTCTTCAGCTTCAGCTTTCATTGTACGCTTACAGAAATCCCCTGACAACACTTTGTGTGCGTATCCAAAAGAAGAAAATTTCTGCTACCGATTGAACAATCCTTGAACAATGCCTGCCCATAATTGTTGGAAAGTTGTTGTGGTCCTTTGGCTGATGCTTCTGGCTCCTGTGTTTCTGCTACTGATGATGATGATGATGGGCATTAAAACGCGTATGATGAGGCTTAAGTAGTTACACACATACACACACACACACACAAAGAGACTGAGGCTGAGAAGAAGGTATCGGCCGCTTTTTGAGGAGGGATTTAAGCGAAGCCAACATATGCATGTCCGTTTGGGAGGGGGCAGGAGATACTGAGGGTGAGAAGGTGGCTGATTGGAGGCCCAATATTGTATGATGATATTTCTTAATGATGACTCAACATACACATTACGCACACACAATCAGAAATTATTACAATGCGAAACAGGGGAGCAGCTTTAGCTTTAGAGCAACATCTGTCCAATGGGCAAGTGGGTGAAATAAGACTGAAATTATTAACCAAATCTATACCTGATTAGCTCTCTCTCTCTCTCTCTCTCTCACACACACTCTGCATGCTTATGAAAATTAAACAGGTGCGCATCTGTGAAAAATTCCAACGAAATTCACCATAAATTCTGCAGCTCAAAAATATGTTGCCAATTGTAAGTGGTTTTCTCAAAACTACTAAAGTTAATTTTGAGATCATCTGTTAAACTGTAACTCGACTGTAATTTATTCATTTAACGAAACATTTTAAGAAGTTCCTTAAAATTTTACAAAGTGAGGTCATTGAGGACTTTTTTTTTGTCGCATTCGAATTTTTCTGTTTGTCACAGAATCAAGATCCATGTTCCATGGACATCCGGCTACTTTATCTTCTTCTTTCCATTTTGAATATTAAAATATTTAACTTTAAATAAATACAAATTTTACCTCTAACAAAATTATAGTAATTTGAACATGTAAACTCAGAAATTATTTTTGCCCAATGCTCAAAGTTTCTTAACTTTTTTCTTACTAAATAAAACTATAAGCATTTATTTTTAAATTCAATAATTATAGTCACATTATTTTATGTTCCTTTTGTAAAGAAATTTTAATGATTAACCAACTAATCCTCATTTAGGAAACCTCTTCCTCTCTCTGTCTCTCTTGCCAGCTTTCAATTTGGTAGTTGGCACTTCAGTTGGCCAATTAACAGCATTAAACAGAAAATGCAATGCAAAACAGACTTAACAATAAAAGCAACTGAAACAACTGACAGACAAGCAGAAACAACAACAAAACAATAACAAAAAACTCTAGCATAAACATAAAATTTTATGTTTATGGTCATGATGAAAAGTCCACACAAAATGCCCGACAATGATATGTACAATGATGATGATGATGATGATGAGAGATGGGTGATAATGATGTTGTTGCTGTTGTTGGTGTAATGGTGGCAACGGCTGTCCAAAATAAATAATTACCATAAACAGCAGGCTGGCGGCAAAATAAAAGGTGGGGCAGGTGGAGAAATCGGTGACAGAATAGACTACTGACTCCTCAATTTCCATTGGCATTGATAGGATTTTGTGCGGGGGGTTTTTATGCATGTTAATGCCTTGGCATTTATCAAAAGGTATATAAAAACGATGAAAAGAAGGAGGAAAAGTGGAAAGGAGTGTAGGAGGTGAAGAAGACTGGAACAGGAAGGTTCTACTACTAACTACTACTACTACTCGGTTCAAGCATAATGTTTGTGTTTGTGTGTGTTTCAACAACATTGGCATTCTTGTAATTACGTTTTCACTCTTCTGGCACCCCAAACCAATTTCCTTACTCACCCACACCCACACACACACACACACGCATACAATCTGCTCCTGTTAATTCAAATTTACGTTAATGGAAAATCATTACGCACAAATGTGTAAAGTGCACTTTTGCATTCTCATTTTCATTTTGATTGCCGTGTGGCAACAGCTCCAACAGTTTCAGCATCAGCATCAGCATCAGCTTCAGCTGCAGCTTTTTAATGCGTTTTCCCTACGACGAAATGGGGTAAAGGCAAATAACTGAAGTTGGCCTGCTGCAAACATTTTTAATGAGCTTCAAGTGCACACAAACACATTTGCCAGCTGCCAGCGAACTGATAAGAGACCGTCGACTGACTGAATGCCAGAGCCAAAAAAAAGAAGGTGGAGAAGCTTTTCCTCTAAAGAATAAGATCCTCCAAAAAAAAAAGGAGAGAGAAGCGAAATTTAATTTCATTTCTTATTTTAATTTATCTTATTTTGGCTTGGTTAAATTCTTAAATTTTGTACAAACATTTTCTTCAAGTTAAACTTGGTTCCTATCACGCAGCAAAACACACACACACCCACACACACCACACAGAGCGAAGCACACCCACCATTTAATCAATATCCAACGACCTTGAGCTGAGAGCTTGGCATATAAAAAGCACGTGCTGTCAACTGTGTCAAACGCACCCACTCAACCAACTTAACCACCCACTGGATATAAGGGAGCTGCTCCCTAAACGAATTTTCATTGTCAAGGTCAAAAGCGCCGGGCGAAAAGGGAACAAACAAACAAACAAACCAAAAGAAAAGAAGCAGAAAAAGCTACAAGCAAGAGGAAACAAGTATATGCCGGCCGGCCTGGCCTTGGCAAGAAAAAAAAAACGAAAAAAAGCGAAAAAAAAGCTTCCTCCCTACGAGTAGCTCGCTCCCTACAATTGGCACTTGGCAGTGACATTGAAGCTTGGCTGAGTCCGTCCTCCCTTCCTTTGCTTAGCAACCAAGTGAAATCTTTTTAGTTGTAAGTGTAACAACTCTAATGCCATTTATTGCAACTGAAAAACTATGCGGGAAATGGTTTATCATAATAAATGCGTTCCATAGATGGTGCGAGGGGATAGGGGAAAGGGGTTACTGGGGGCTAAGATTGAGGGCGGCGGATGCATTCCATTTACTTCAAGGCCAATTCAGGCACTGGCATTAGATGAGTTTGCTGCAGCTGCAAAAGGAATTGTTTGAAGGTTAAATTTGTTAGAATTGTGCGCACAGGAGGAGGAGGAGGAGGAGGAGGAGGAGGAGAAAGGGAGAGTAGGTGTTTCTTCCCACATTGGAAATAAAATCAAATTGTATGAGCAATTCAGAAAGAAATACGGCAAAAAATGGGGGAGACAAAGCTTTAAGCAAGTTTTGCCCAAATCAATTGTGAAGTTGAGTTAAGAAACATTTCAACAACTTTTTAACTCGTCTGAAAGTCTGAATTATTTCTTTACAAAAGGCATTCCACAAAGCACATGTAAACCAAAATATATTTTCGCAATTTTTGCTGATATTATTATTTCATTTAAGAGCAATTCTTTATAAAATTTGCAGTTGGGTTCAATCTCATCAAACTTGAATAATTAAGCTGACTATTTTCTTTGTTTCTCTTATTTTAAATGACTCATGTGAATTTTTGTTCTTTGAACATTGAAAGACTAATTCAGTTGTTTAATTTAAGGTTTTTTTCGAATTTCTCAGATATCTCAGAGCTAGTTTTTTTAGTGTTATAAAAATGTTAGCCTTATCAGCGACACAATTAATTAAACAATCAAACAATTGTTGCTTGGACTCTAGCAAAAAAAGAGACAGAAACAAAGAAAAGAGAGAGAGAGAGAGAGAGAGAAAGCATCTTGCATTACGTTCGAAAATTCGAAAATAGTTTTTGCCCCTCAAATCAAAGAAATTCAGTTAACCCCTCTTTCGAAAGTCATACGGACGGAAGGAACTACCCTTGTGGGCAGCAGCAACAGCTACTTACGTTACGCTTTGACGTAAGCGAATTTCTCCCCTCTTCGTGCTTCTTTCCATCGTGCACACTCTCACAAAAGTTCGCTCTCTGTTGGAGGTTTTTCTCTCGCTCTCTCGCTCTCGCTCTCTCTCTCTCTCTCTCTAGATGTGAAGGTAATGGGTAACAAAGCCAAAGCCCAGCCGTGACTGTGGCAATGGTGGTAGCGGCTGGAGGTGGTGGCTAGTAAGTGGTGGTGTGAGTGTCTGTGGTTGGTGGTTCAATTGGTTGGTTGTTGGCATAAAACAAAGCGCGCACACACACAATAGATAATACTCCCGTGTGTGTGTGCCCCTCTTCTCTGTGGCATATCAATTCTGGGGGGGTGACATTTACCATTTCCCATTTAGCTTCACGGGGAAGCCAAAGCCGAAGCCCTTCTGTGTGAGAGGAGAGTCGGGCGTTTCATTCGGTTATTTGGTGAGCGCCGCTGTTGCTTCCTAGGAAGCCAAGCGAGTCGAGGCAAGGCGAGCCCTTACGCTATTTTATAAAAGTGACTGCAGCAAGGATATTTACAGTCAGTCCATGCTGAAACCTTGATAAGGCAACAACACGACAAAATAGTAAGAACAAGAACAAAAACACGACAGAGTCATCAGAACCCTGAAAGTTTCGTCATTTTTTTTCCCGCCAAATAAGAATTGAGTGACGAAGAAGTGACAAAAAAAAAAAAACCATAACAAAACAAAATAAACTTTAAAAAGTGCGCAAAGTGTGAATAGAATTGAAAAAGACCTACAAAAAAAAAAGAAGTAGAAAAATCAAAAAACAAAACAAACAATGGCTATAGCTTATTTCATACCCGATCAGGCGCAATTGCTGGCCCGAAGTAATCAGCAAAATAATGCTCAACAGCCCAACAACAGCAGCAACAGCAACAACAGCTCTACAGAGTCAAATAGAAGAAGTGCAACAGCAACTTCACGGCAACAGCAACATCAACAGCAACAGCAACAACAGCGTTCACAATTTCGCGCCAACATTACTGTGCCTTTGGGCAGCCAACAGGGAGCCATGTCCATGTCTGAATTTGGCTGCTGGGAACTCTTGGCCCAAATCTTTTGCTATGCCTTGCGACTCTATAGCCATCAGCCCCGTCGGCCGACGGTAATACAAATCTCCTTTGAGATATGTCCTGGCACCGCAGCCGAATCCAATGCCGATCCAAACAGTAGTTCAACGAGAGAATCAACACGATGATGTGACTGATAATGCCAATTTGAGTGGAAAACAAGAATAAATCGTTTTCACGGCGATAACTTGTACAGATTTTTTGAATGTTTTTCTTAAAAAAAAAAAAAAAAATGTTTGGTTTTTTTTTCAAACGGTCCAAAACATTTTTTTGCTGGCAGCTCAATCAAAGCGCATTGTGATTTCCCTTCATCGTTTTTTTGTAATTTGTTTTTTTTTTTTTTTCTTCTAATGATGGAAAGCGGAAAATATTTTTGGGAAAATTTTTTGGAGAAAAAAAAATTAAAAAGAAATTTGTCGTCGATTTGCTGAAAGTGATATTGGTATTAAAAAATTGTTGGCCAACAACATTCTAAGACAAAAAATAAAATGTATATTTATTATATATTTATTTTCATTTATTTTTCTTTTTTTTTTTTGGCATGAGAAAAAGGTTTCCTGGTACGAAATAAAGAAAGTTGATCAGAAAATACATTTTTTTGTTTCGATTTTTCAAATGAAATATATCATACAAACAACTTACACTAAAAACAAAACCAAAAAAATATCTGTGTCTGTGTCTAGCCTAAATCAGTCGAAACAAAATCGAGAACAAAAAATAAAAGTAAAAAAAATAAATATATCTAAAGAAATTGTCACACTATCATATAAAATATACAAACGCAAAATATTAACAAAATATTTGTCAAATTTAAGCATTTCTACTACATCTATTATATATTTAATATATATATATACATCTATACAGAAATCAACTAATTTCAATATGCATACACAGAACCAAAACCAGAAGTAACAAATACAAAATACAAAGACAACAACTTCATTGTACAAAATAGCAATTAAGCAGACGAAATATATATACATAAATATATGTATATATATATATATTTATAGGAAGACAAGCCCAACTTCAACTTGGGTCTCAACTGAAAAAACTGAAAAACAAAATAAGAAATACAAGAACAAAAAATCAACCGCCGATGCCGAATGATTAACAAAACAATAACAACAATAACAAACAACAAACAACAACATGAAGAAATGAGAACAAAGAGATAAACAACTTTTTAAGCAATTTTGATACAACAACAAGAAAAAAATATTTTACCATTAATTTTTTTTATCGATTGATTTTAGCAAAATTAAATTTAAAAAAAAAATACTTTTCATTTCAATTTCTTGGCAAACGAAAGAAACAAAATTAATCGAATGTAAAAAATTAACATTTATAAGCAATTTAAACATTTTTATATAAGACAAAAACCAAAAGGCAAAAATAAATACAATTTTATAAAAAAAAAAAAACAAAACCCAAACGACTTTAATTGAATACATTTTTTTTCAGCAAGAAGCGAGACAGAGACAATGCAAAAATTTACCAAAACGAAATGAGAAAATTTGATTAATTTAAAATACTAAATGCTTAACTAGATTCAAATTATTTTATTTTGGTTTTTGATTCCAAAATTTGAGTACGAATTTCATATTTCAATTGAATTTGTCAAAGGTCGAGTGGAATTTGCAAAAACTACATATGTATTTTAGTAAATGTTTTTTCTGTAGTTTTTTCTGAGCTAATTTGTCCTATTCAAATTTTTCAGAAAGAGAATTAAAATTTTATCAAACTCATTTTGATTAAATATTGTTCAGATAGTTATTTTCGTTGGACAAGTTTTCGAATGCTTTGGGAACCTTTAAAAATTGCAGCGAATCCAGCCGAGATCATACTCAGAAAGAAGTCTTTGGTGGGCCTTGCCAAAATTCCATTAAATTGGTAGATTTGTGTAGAGAATTCTACGAGGTAGTGCCAATTTGTGTTTCTTTCAATCGCAGAGTATAAAACCTAAAAAGTCCATTGAATTGACAAGATGATTTCTAAATAATTTCTAAAATGGATCACAAAAGCAATTTATACCATTTTTTAGTCGGAGATGCCACCTTTTCTTTCCAAATCTTCAAGGAACAGAAAATGTAAAAAAAACGAGAAAAAATTTAGGATACTAAAGATGGTATTTAAAAGTCTTATGATAGACATGTAAAACAAAAAAAGATGACGTCATTTCTAAATTTTTGTAGATTCGATCATCACAGATATTTGGCCACTTGTTTCAAGATAAATTAAAAGTAAAACGCCCAAGTCCATCAAAGTATATGATCAGTTTTTAAGTGTGTATGTCTATATGTGTGTCTGTGTGAGAGGAGTGAAGAGTGTAGAAGGGGAGAGTGTAATCAACATATGTGCAACTAATTTAAACAAATTAACCACAAATATGTTATCATAATTGGCCAATGTCTCACCATCGCGCATACCAAGCCTAAATTGCAGGCGCTTAAAAATATTCAATCTGGAACACGCGCTTTTACACTCACTCTCGCTTAGGACACGCGACAAGGACAAAGAGTGACGTGGTAATATAGTATGACAACATTTGCATACCCTACAATTTCCTCAGTTGCTTATCAGTTGCCAAAAATCAAGCCACACGCAAAAACAAAAAAAAAAGGGAACCCTTTTGCCCGTCCTGCCCTCTTGCTCACACTTCGACTCTAACTCTGTCTGTCTGTCCGTCTGTGGCCAGGTCAGCACGTTAGCTAAGGACCCTAATTTCCAGGTCGCTTATTGTCATGTCACGACAATTAAATTTGTTCCTTTTTTTTTATTTTTGCCTGTTGTTCAGTGCGCGCTTTTGGCCGATTTAAATTAAGATAGGCGGCAAATTAGCGGCCGAGAAATGTTTGCATAATTATTCCACAACAAATTTTTGACTGTCAAACTTATCAGCGAGTGTTGATCATTTCCATTCACACAGATGTTACACTTTTCCCCTGTAATTCATTTTTTTCTTGTTGTTGTTGTTGTTGTTTTTTTGTCATGGGGTTAAAAGTGGTGTCCTATGGGCTCAACACGGGAGGGAGGTAGGTAGGAGGGGTCGATGGGGGTGGGCGACCCTGATGACTTGAGCATTTAATGCCTCGGCTCGGTCTTTTTCGCTTTTGCTTTTTTCTTTTTCTTTTTTTGTTTGCTGCGGTTAAGCGTAACCTTTTAATTTTTAACCCTTGCCTGCCTGCCTGCATGACGCTACAGAAATTGTTTTCCTTTCAAGGTGACATATTGGATTTTGCGATAAATATCGCTAAATGTTCACTTTCCTGTGCGGGTACGAGGGGTGTCCGGTGCCCGATTGTCTTCCGGGTGGCAAAGGGTTTACCGACATTCTTATTGACACAACATGTTAACGGCAGCAACAGTCAGCTGGGGTAAGTGAAAGTGAACAAGGATTGGTCTACGTTTTCTGTGAGTGAAACTATTAGGCAAAAGTTTCCTATGAAATTTCACAACAGTTCATTTGCTGCACTTACAAATTTATCAAGAGAAACAAAAGTAAGCACTTTTAAATGTCCAGCGATCGTCAAAAAAACTAATTGGCCAAGTTTTCTGTGCAATTTCAAAACAATTCAAATGCCCCAATAAGAGTCAGAACTTTTAGATTCTTGACAAATTTAGTCAAATGTTCTTAGGTCGGTAATTTACTATAAAAGAACATATATTTTGTAGTTATATTTACTCACCATTTTTCTTAATGAAGACTCATTGACTTCGATCTGCAAAAAGAAAACAAAAAGAGAAAAAAAAACTGTTTGCATTACAAAAGAAGTAAAAAAAAATGCTTAGAAATTAATAAATAATAATAGTTTAAATATCTGTAGGTAACTAAAGGGAGAAAAAAAATTACCTAAACTTAATCTCTTGTAAAAATTTATTTGGCATTCTAAGAACTGCTATGAAACTTTTTCGTTCTAGAATTTGCCTCAGTTCCTTTAATAAATTGTCTTAGTAGGCTTTTGATAGAGCTCAAATGTAGCAAAATAAATTTTGGTTCGTTCTCTTGGCAAATCTATTCAAAATTTTGACTGTTCATTTTTTCAAAATACCTGGACAGGGGATTTTGTGTGTGTTTGTTTGTTTTATACATGGGAGCTATGAGCAACAGCAGCTAAAGTAGAGAGTGTTGGGTAAGAGGCAAGAGCAAGTTATTATAAAGAATCGTTCAGTCAATATTATGGCGGCCATCAGTGATGTCAGTGAGGATGTCGATTCACTAAATGCTTGTGCCAATGCTAATGCTAATGCTAATGCTAATGCTGATGATGATGATGATGATGCTGATGCAGATGAGAGAAGAACAATGAGGGCAATCGATAGTTTTGAAGATTGTCAGGCATACAGGACAAATAAACATGCAGATGAATTGTTTAAAAGGACAATATCTGTATCCACCTTAAAAATGGAAGAGAATCATCGTACATCATCCACTGCTCCGCCTGCTACTCTGCCTCCCAGTGAGATTGAGGATTGTCGTCCGAGCTGCAGTTCGAAAACGAATCCAGATGATGAATATACCGAATTTTTAAAACGTATGAATGCGCGTTAGTAAGTATTTTTGTAAAGAGAAACCAAATGGAAGTTTTTTTTTTTTTATTATATACTTTTTATCTTTTAGCTCACAATATCAGTTTATAGCGGAACCAAGCGGAGGACTTCAGGGTCAAAATATGGAGTTTTGCGATTACAGTAAATGTACGTAAGAGAAAGAGAGAGTGAGAGAGAGAGAGAGATTTGTAAAGAGAATTCAATTGTATTTAATTCGAGTTATTTGCAGATTATAGCTATGGAGCAGGTTCAAACAGTGAATCACATGTTTATGCTCAGGATCAAATGGATGGCACAAGTTATTGTTATGGTGGCTATGGCCACCAACAAGCAGCTGGTTCTATGCCCCAAAGTGCCAGCTGTTACAATTACTCCTTAGCCTCAGTGCAACAGCAACACCCACAGCAACACCCACAGCAGCAGCAACACCAGCAACATCAGCGGCAACATCAACAGGCAATGCCTGAAAATGGCATGTATACGTATAGTATGCAATCGCATTCTATGCCCATGACCCAAACGGATGACAAAGAGTCCATGAACCACAATTATAAAAGTCGAGACTCTTCTCCCACTATGCAATCGACGCCAACTCAGAGCTATTGCAACGATTCATGCTGTTGTTTTCCAAGACGTGCCGAGAGCCGTTCAGGTGGTCAGGAATTTGGACAGGAACATGGACACAGTCAAGGCACGCCTATGAGCATGGGTATGGGCATGGCATGGCTGGTGGTGGTGTTCCCATGTATTATCCTGCAACAGGTGGAGCCACCGCCACCGCCTCTGGAATGTATGGCATGAATATGAGTGGAACACCATTAACACGTCAGCAAAATGTTGCTACTGCTGGCTATCCATCAATGGCCATGGGTGGTTTCCCAGCTGATGTGGATAGTTTTATGAGTAAATTTAATCAAAGTGCCGCTGCCGCTCAGCAATGTTTTCCCCAAGCCATGAGCATGCCCATCTCGATGCCCATGCAAATGCCATGTTTTCCCATGAATGATGCCATCAATGGCAACACAGTTAACCACAACAACAGCAGCAGCAGCAGCAGTTCCTGGGGTCAGTTGCCAGGTCAATTGCAAGGTCTGGGTCAGGGCTATATAAATGATACACTACAAACACAAACGGTCTATGCCTCTGATTATAAACCCTTTGCCGGCATGGGTAATAATTTTAATCATTTTCCAAATGGTGGAGCTAACGGTGGCTTAGATTTGTTGAATGCCACAGAATCTTCTGCTGTCTCATATGGCGCTGGCAATGGGCCAAATCCTCTAACTGAACTATATGGAGGCGGCGTCGGCGGCGCGGCTGACGGTATTGGTCAGGCAATCTATGGCATGAGTGATCAGCTGCAAGGCTATCCATTGAGCCATTTGGCACAAATGTCTCCAGCGATGATGGGACAAATGTCACCAATGGGGTGAGATCTATTTCTATGTTTACGCATCGCAACTCATTTGTAATCTTTTCCTCTTTTTTGTAGTTACTCTTCATATCCTCCATATGCTGGTGGCTGTGATGTGTCTGGCATGGCATTAAATGGCAGTGAATCCTCATCCTAATATGCAATCTCTTGGCATTTGTGGCATGAATTCTAAAGCTGCTGGCAGCTAAAAAGAATATCTATTTCCTATTATAACCTTTATTTTGAAATCTGAACCGATAAATTGTAAGAAATGTTGCGATCCAACTGTGCTGAAGAAGGGGCAAAGCACAGTTGGTGTCTAATGATTAGCAAACAACTAACTACCAAAATAGGTGGCACTGATTTAATGGGAGGTCCCCGAACAGCTCCCCCGCTCCACACTCTTCACTCACCTCACATCACTTAGTTGCAACTCATTGAACCTCAACTGGAGCTCGTTCTCTCTGCTCGTCAGGCATTTTCAATTTTGTTAATGACCCAAAAGTGCCGTAAAGCAATTTATACCCACCAAAAGAAGAAGAGCAGTAAGAGGCGGAGAGAGGAATAGGTCTAACACACACACACACACACACACACACAACACACACATAGAGAGAATACAGAAGACAAATAATAGCGCAGCAGGACATTGACAACAACACCCGAGAAAGGCAACGGGAACAGCAACTGGCCAACAGAGTCAGACTCTGAACGGAGTCGGAGTAATTGACTGACTGAGTGACGGACTGACTGGACCTGAGCGCTCAGGTTTTTGGGTTTGAGTTTGGGTCTGGGTTCGTTCGTTCGTTCTCTGATGGTCACTGACCAAACGCCGATAATGAAGCGCAATTGTTCAACGTGGCAAAAAAATTTTTGTATTCTTGACTTTAGAAGGAGCGCTCGCTTGCATACACACTCTCAAACAAAGTGCAACTGCAAATGGGCAATTAATCATATTGCAGGTATACATATATGTACATATATGTTCATATATTCGTCTTCTGTTTTTTGTACTAATTTAAGGTGTTGCCCTATTCATGACGTAAATAAATCATTCATTATCCATTCTCTCCTTTTTGGGGGAAATTTTCATATACGTATAACAGATAGAACGCCAAAGTTTTCTGACCGCCTGCAGTTTTGTGGGTGTTGACACAACATTCCTAAAGGGCTATGCGCGTTTTTCATAGTTCTCTCTTCTTTCCCTATTTTTTCCCACAAGATTAATGAAGTGTATATGTAATTCTGGTGTAGGAAGGGGGAAAGGGGGGAGGAATCGAAGGCAAGGCAGGGGTAAAACAAGATTGGTATAGTAGTAAATGTCATTCCAACAGACTGAAGAAGTCGTCTTCAATTCCCAACTACTTAAACGATAAACTGCTCACAAGAACAACTTCAAACAATTAACTTTTGGAGCTTAAGCTCGCTATCTCTCTCTCTCTCTCTCTCTGTCTGTCTCTCACTCTGTCTTTCTATGTGTCGCGGAGCCCTTTGATATTTGATTTGCCTTTTCCTATATAGAGATATAGGATAGAACTTTGTTTGTGGTCATATTGCGTTTCACTTTTGCTCTACTTTCTCCGTTTTTGCGTCGATTTCATGTTAGGGGGGGGGCGTTGGTTATTTGCCTGGCCCCCTTTTCCTTATTTTCTTTTTTGCACACTAAAGTCAAGGAGGGGGCTAAACTGGGTCAGTGATGTTTGTTGTCTTATATACATATGCCCTGAAGGAGGACCCATGAACGACTGCTGACTGCCAACTGCCGACTGCTCCCCCGCATGTGGCAAGCAGGGAAAAACAAAAAAAATCAATAGACCAACTCACTGTAATTAGCTTTGACTTAAAGTGCATGCCAAAAGTACAGGTTGAGCAGGCTAAAGGCACTATCTGAGTCATTCGAGCCATCGACCAAGGGAACAAGCAAGTGGATGACTCCTACTACATTAAGGGGCAAAAACCGTGTAATTATATATAGAAAATATTCGTAGCGAAAAAGAAAGAGAGAGAGAGAGAGAGAGAGAGAGTTATAGTCTTTAAATGAGCTAGCATTAGAAATTGGGTTAAGTGAAAGAACTTTTGTTTTTTACCTAAAGATTTAAGCGACTAAATAAAGTAAATTGCACTTTGATAGCTGTAACAAGCTAGCCGATCTACAATTCCTAGAAGATTTCGTTGAACTCTTATCTTCTTTAGGTTCTAACTGATTTGATTTCTAAATTTTTATGTATCCTAAAGTCACCGAGCATAGCTAAATTACTTAGAAAACTTTTAGTTCTTTATGCCTTTCCCATGGCATTTGCATGGAGAAAAATCTTCCCACACGTCGGTCGGTCAGTCTCTCGGTCTCTCGCTCAGATGACATTGACTAAGTAGCCATCATTGACCTCTGTCCAAGCACATTTATTGATACGATGAGTGCTAAATTTGATTTTTGCATAAATGATATATTTATTGTAGTTTTCCCATACACATTTATTTTTTGGTCGCTGCCGTCGCTTTGATGTCTCTTTCGCTATCTGTCCGATGAGAGGGACGCGTGTCAGTTGGGCATGCAAATTGGTAACGGCCATCAGTTGTCAATGCATATTAATCAGAAATCGATTTGCACGGCCTGTGCCAGAGCCATTGAAAGGAATTGATAAATTTGCCTAAAGTGACATAATTAAGTGGAGGCAGACCAAGCCAGTCAACCGGTCAACCGGCCAACCAGCCATAGCCAGAGATGCTGCTGTCGCTGCTCCTGCTGACCATTGTCCCCTCCAGGCACTTCAGAAACAACATAATCATAATAATGAAGTGTAAATGCCTCTACCCTACTTACCCCTGCTGCAGCATAATCGGCTTTCAATACGAAACAAAGAATCATCTCTCGGTTCGCAATTTGATGGAGAGAAAATGAAAACGGACAAAAAAAGTCACGTGCCTGCTAATCCGAATCCCTGTGTATGAGTGTGTGTGTGTGTGTGTGTGTGCGTTCAGTGAAAGTTGTGCCTTGTGCCTTTTACTCTCCTGCCCCTGGGCACAGGCAATTTGTTACGCTTTGATTTTCGAGTGAAAGGCAACCGCGTAAATCTCTATCTTTACCCTTGGCTTCTGATCCTGCTGACTGCTGTTTTGGTCCCCTTTCCTTATTGTCTTGACTGGTGGTCAGGACTCTCTGCCTGCCTACCTAGCTACCTAGCTAGCCAGCTACCTACCAACCAATCAACCAACCAACCAACCAACCTACCAACTGAAAGTTGCCCTGATTAAATTTATATGTACAATATCTAGGGTTAAAAGTGAGTCACTCTCGTGACACAATTGCTACTTGATTGAGCTGTTAAGCCACAAACAAAAAGTCGGAAGGAAAGTGACATTTATCTTGGTGTAAGACGAAACAAGGGCAAGAATGGGTATTAATTATTTCAAGACTAGCAACAGATATCTAATAAGTTTATTAAGGAATGAATAGAATTTAAATATGTATTATTGATTGCGGTAGAATCTCGTCTAACCGAGCTGCGCTCGAGGTAGAAACATAAACCAACTAATATTCTGAGCAAATCTTTCCTAGAAACGTTAGAGCCTCATTTAGTTTGTCCAGTTGAATCATCTTTAGTTGGAGCATCTATTTAGTATCTATT
Organism: Drosophila nebulosa; assembly: GCA_024703675.1. Lineage (NCBI taxonomy): Eukaryota > Metazoa > Arthropoda > Insecta > Diptera > Drosophilidae > Drosophila > Drosophila nebulosa. Next base: position 1,303,798 of record JANFPS010000008.1, read on the forward strand.
AAAAAGCTTTAAAGGCACAAGAAGGCAGCCTAATTAGTTTTGACTTATTATAAGATCGTGTCCTAACTTCTAACTTGAACTAAATCAAAGTCCAATGCTATTAAATTGTCAAGTGAGTAGGTTCAAAGCCATTTAAATGAACAATCTAAAGATGAGGTAATTGACTGTGTACTTTTTACGCTTTATTTCGTTATAATTCGCAACTAGTTTAAGCGCTTAAGTAGTAGTATGGTTAGCCAGGTATTACAATGACTTCGAGCTTGCTCCTTTGCAAGTTTGATGAAACAATGAATACTAAAAATACTAGGCCCCTAAGCCTAGGATTCCCCTTCTCTCGCCAATTGCTTAAAAACAGATCGACCTAAGAAATCATCGTTTCTCACGCTTTCTCTTAATTAGGAAATCCTTTAAACGCACTTCCACTACATAAAATCGACGCGTAATCTACACACATGCAATGCGATGCGGCGATATTTTCCCCCTTTTTTTTTCTTCTTGTTGGGCGTTACAAATAACGACAAATTACACACACCAACTGTGCCTATAGCTTTCACTCTCACACACACACACACACATTCTCATTCACTCCTATGTCTTCTGTCTCATATTTACTGAAAATTTGCAAACAATATTGATTTCGAAACGATCAAAATAAAAATTAATCAATGCACTTAAAAAATTGAAAATTGTAAAAAGGGAAAGAGGAAGAAACGTCGTAGCGACTCATACGACATAAGTGGCAATTGTTAAAAAAAAAAAAAATAAAATAAAAGGCAAAGTCAATGGCGTGGAAATGTCAATGGAAACCCCTTCTATTTTGCCCCGCTCTTCCCTCTTCCCTAGCGCTGTCTCTCTCTCTTCGACTTTAAAGTACTTAAAAAAAAACACACACACAACAACAACAACAACAACAGCAGCAACAAAAGGAACTTTACTAATTTATAACTTATGACTGTATGCCATAAAAAACAATTTTCTATGCCACTACAAAGCAGAGCAAAAGCCAAAATTTGACATGAGTAGCGGTCGCTTAGCCCATACACAAGCAACCAACCAACCAAACGCCCAACCCTTCTTCATTGCATAATCTGTAATCCGTAACCCTTTTTCAGTGTTTTTTTTTTTTTTGCTCCTTTCCACATGTGAGTATGTCTATATACATATACACTCTCCACATGTCGGCAAGCGAATTAATCGAAGAGAAATGATTTATTTAGCGCTTTGGACGGCGAAAGCAACACTTCAGTGACCCAAAGGGTTAATACACACACACACGCACACAACAACCCAAACCCAAGCTGAAACCGAAACCCAAACCCAACCCAATCCAATCTTCACCCTCTCTTTCTCCCTCTCCTCCACCCATCACCCTTTTTGGGCATTTTGTGTAGCCGCGCGCACCCAAATCAAATTTAAACTGTTTTCAAAACTGCATTTACTAAAAAAGCAAAAAAAAAAAATAAAAAACAATTTCGAGAGAGAGGGAAAAGAGGGATCGACACACTATTCCATTGATGATGGGCATTTATTGGAGTTTCGTGATCCTTCACTTCGCACGGGTAGTTTATTTCCTCATCATCATCGTCATCTATTCCATGCATTTTGGGTTGATTTCTTTCACTTTTTGCCCTTCGTTTCATTTTTTCACATGCATTTCGATTTATATATATTTTTTGTATTTTTTTTTTGGCAAATTTCACACTGCATTTTTATGGTTTTGCCTCTTTCAAAATATTTATGACCACGCGAATTTTTTATATGTATTCTCTGTGTTTTTTTTTTTATACATTTTCTTGTTTTGATTGTTGTTTTCTTTTATTGTTGTGATTGGTTTTCTTAAGGATTTGTTTTGTGACATGGGCCATGGCTTTTTTTTTTAGTTTTTTTGATTGATTTGCCGTAAATTTGCTGCAATTAATAAAACTACAAAATATTTGCCAAACGAATGAATTGTGGGAAAAATATTCGCAAACAGCTGCAAAGGGGAGAGAAACTCTACGACGGAGAAGATTCTCCTCCTCACTCAAGGGAATGACCAAAACGTAACGATACTAAAAACTGCAAAAATCATATAGTCGTAAAGTTGTCTCAGGATTATCCATCCCATAGGTAGCCGTTTCTTTTTGTTTTGATCTCAACTTTTGACTCCAAATTTTGTCTGTTAGAGTTTTGATATTACAGTTGGGAAATTTTAAAAGACAATGACTCGGACAACTGGATAAATGTTGGGTCACTTGAGTCACTTAGTCAATAGAGCTTTAAAAAATGTCTTATTGAAATGGCTTGTTTCTTTCGAAATCTTGTATTTCGCTTTTGTTTTATATTATTTCTATCAAAAATTCATAGCCACTTGTTTCGTGTTAATTTACAATTTTCTTCAATCGAATCAACGCATTAAATTGAGCCTAATGAATATGTGAGTTCGACCAATTCAAGACTTTTATTCACTCAATTCATTTTAGCTTTTAAGCCTCATTTATGCCATTGATTTTGGAACTGCATACCCTAAATATCGCTTTAAATGGCTTAATGTGGTGTTCTCTAGTAAATATTATGGACAAAAGTCAGCTAAAATAGACTCACAAAACTCATAATACAGAATCAGAAATTAGCCTATTGCAATGCGGCAATCTAAGGCACTCGATTGTTTTTTTTTTTTTATCGATTGCTGTTTTTAATTTCTTTCATCTCACATTTCTCGTCAAGATCTTTCTTCTCGCTTCTCTCGACATATCATTTCATGCCAATGGCTCATTGAACTCGTTACCAATTATAATGCTAGTTTAAATTTCTGATCCTAGACATAAGCTCGCCAAAGCTTTTACCAAGATTGATGGATGGCGTGGCAGTTAATTGGCTCGTTGTCTCATTGCTGAGGATTTTCAAAATGTGCACGGTTAGTTTGAAATTAAATGACTTTACAGTTGAGTGACACCTTGACATAAACGTGTTAAGCTAGTTTCTGTATAGTTTTCGATTTCGATAGACCCAATTGAGCATCACTAATGTGATGTGTCGCTGCTGCCGGCATTGGCGTTGGCGTTGGCGTTAGCGGTGGCAAAAGTCCTTAAATTGATTTTGACACATTCATTCATTCATTGCGTGACCCCTTCGAGAACTCGAAACGAATTTGCTGTCGCGTCGGTGATAAATTTTTGTTGTTTTTTTTTGGTTGGGTCCACTTCTATGGTCATTCAGGGTTGGAGGATGGAGGATGGAGAGTATGTTTACAATTTCCGCTCACTCTCCCGGTCTCTCTTTCGCTCTCCATCTGGTTTCCCAGCATTTTTATCAACTCTATTTTAAATAGTCCTAATGACATCCGTTCCCTTTTTTGCTTGAATGTGGGTAGCCTTTTATTGTTTTTCATTTCCTAATCAGGATGGCTCATTGTGTTTCACAGGATGTGTGTCCGTATGCATGTGAGTGTGCGTGTGTGTGTGTGTGTGGTTAAGGGTTGCCGCCTGCCCCTGGCCAACTTACTGACCAAGATTGTCGTAACTAAACCTAACCCCATACCCATCTCTTCTCCTTCTCCTTCTCCTCCTCCTCCTGCTGCTGCAGCTCTTTGATATTGTTATCAAGTATTTTATAGTAGAAGCGATCAAAATTTACGATAAATGCTTTAAATTTTCTACACACCTCCAACACAAATATAAAATACAAAAAGTTTTTGTTCCGTTAAGTGAGCATGGCCAAACTGATTTGTTAGAGATCATAAATTTCATTAGAACTTGAAAATAGAGTATATATAGAGTAGATAATAGATGACATCACATGTGTGTATGTGTGACACGCACATATGAGTGAGTTAGTGTGTGTGTGGAAAAGGAGTTTTCCTTTTTGATTTTGGTTTTGTTTTGTTGGTTTTGTTGGTGATATATCTATTTTGGGGAGGATTCTTAAGGGAAAGTCTGCACCTGCTGTTGCTGCTGCTGCTGCCGTTGCCGTTTCGCTGCTTGTTCAGTTTTAATGAGCAAAAGCCTTTCATCGTGTTGTTGCCCCAGCAATTACTTTATACAATATCCATATGCATATATGAATCGCAAATATTCTTGATTTTTTATCTATTTTTTATTTGTTGGCCAAAAAAGGCATCATCAATCTCTGTCTACAACTGTTAAAAGCGCATGCATTTAAATTAGACATTTAAGCCACGTCTAAAAATCGAAACAGGACCCGTGGCAAGGGGCAAGGGATGTCGAAGTGTCAGGGTGACGGGACGGTTAGAGGTAGCTCGGCATACCCCAAGTGTCAAAAGCATGTGGAGCTACTGCTGCTGCTGCTGCTGCTATTGCTGCTGTTGCGTCGTCACCCAGGAAACGCTTAATAGGATTTTCACAATTTTTTTTTTGCTTCCCCCTTTTTACTATATTCTGCTGTGGCAGTTACTGGTTACCAACCAGTCAATGGCAGTCACTTTTCTTTACTTTCCTTTTGTGCCCGTCGTTTTTCTTTCTTTCTGTTAGATTCTATTTTTTTTTTTTTTTTTTTTAATTTCCCAAAATATTTTTGCCTTTTGCCGAAAAAGGGGTTAGGAAAAATGCCAGAGCTCAACCCTCTTTCCGTTCAAAAATTCTTTTACACTCACTCTAGCTCGCTCGTTCTCTCTTTGTGTGTGTGTGTGTGTGTATTTTTTTGTTGCATGTTTTGTTTTAAACAGGATATAGCTTCCTGTTGTTAGGGTTTCATGCACCGCATAACATTAAAATTCAGATTTTGATTGATCATCCTGAAGCTAGATGCTGCCGCTGCTATTGCCGCTCCTGTCGAAGCTGCTTCGTGGAGTGGATGATGAGGGCAATAAGCATTGCGCCAAACAATTTCTGTTCGTTGGATATGCTTTTCTATTTTTTTTTTGGATTTTTGTTTTGGGCTTGTTTAAAGCTTGTCCAACATGGTTGACAATTACTTGAGGTTTTTTATTTTTTTCAATTTTTTATTAGCCCAGCCAGATGTGAGAAAAATTTCGATTAAGCTGGACAGGCAAGCCTTCCCTTGGGTGTGCTCGGTTGCCAGTTTCAGAAACTAACAATTTTAAATCAATTTTTCAGTACAGACTACTCGTTTATTTGCTTAAAAGTTTTTTTTTAAAAGATCAACTACCTCAACCAGCTACTCCAATCAATTCTTATAAAAATTTAGTTTTTGCCAATAGACTTGCACTTTCAAGAACTTTAGGTTACTTGTTAGACTGCCTTGAAATTAGAAAGCCCAGTGGAATCTCTGATATTGGGTCAAATTTCAGCACAACCTTTGAGGCATGTGTCAAGGTTGTCAATAAGTGCTAATAATGAAGGTTTACGGGGAAATCAACCAGTGCACAAGTAAGATAGGGACGCACCAGCAGTTCACAATTGAAGCCCAAAATAAGGTTATAAAATGTTTAACTGACACAAGGAGCTCATGATCTAAATTTCAAGAAAAAATCATCAAATGTGTAAATGATCCCCGCACAAGTGTTTAAGCAACGCACAAGTATCGAAGAGACGCACAAGCATTTTAGGCTTTAAAGTCTCAGAAACGATCAAGAAAAATGTAATTGATCCGCGCACAAGTGTCTGAGAGAAGCACAAGGATCTTAGTGCAACGAGAATGAATGACGCACAAGCAGATCATGATCTAAAGTCTGCGAAAGAATAATTTCTATATAATTGTTACGTTAATATTTAAAATTGGTTAGAATTTCTGTTATTCAAATGTTTAATCTTTTTTTGAATTCCATGAAAATATCGAAACAAATAAATAAATAAACCTTTGCTTAGGCAGAATTTATGTTAATTTCTTAAATTGCATTTGTAATTTACTGCATTACTACAGAAACTTTCTTTCGGCAAATCAAAGCAAGAAACTCTTTTTTTCTTTATGCAAATCTCGATACATATCTCTCTTTCTCCATATATAAAATTTAATCCTTTAACTGTGCATAGAAGAAAGTCAAATTAAATTTCGTCACGCTAACTAAACTTTCCCAGGAAAAATGTTCAATCAATCTGAAGCGATTTCACATGCATTGGTATTCATTCTATTCTATTTTTTTTTTTTTTTTTTTTTTTACATTTCTGTTGGTTGGGATGTTGGGTGGTTGTGTGTGCACCACTTAAATATGCATGAATTTTTTTGTAGTATGTAGCTGTGTCTCTGTGTGTGTGTGTGTGGCCCGACAAAACCGAAATTCGATTAACAACAATGCATATTGATGGAATAATTGAGCAATTCTAATGAGCCACAAACAGCAACAGCAACGGACAACAAATTGCAGTCAGTTGAGGGACCGACCGCTGATTTCCACACTGAGGTTGGTTTTTGGTCTCGGTTGTTGTTTCGCTTTCCTTCGGTTTTTCTATTTTCCAAAGAACCGCAATATTTGCATTTGATTGACAACAAAGTTAATTGAGTGTGGAGTTGAGAACTGTGCGACGGCATTTGCATAGAGGCACAAAAACAAACATTTATTATACTTAACTATGATTTTTTTTTTTTATTTGATTTGCATACCCTTTTTTCGGGTACATTGTTTCGCGATCAGTCGGGACTTTTTCTAGTCTCTTTTTTTTTTGGACTATATTTACTTTTGATTAGCATTAGTAGGATCTGAGTTCAATAGAGGCTTTTAGCCTATCTAGAACTGCGACTTTAAATTTAGTTTCTAAGAATTTAATGAAGAAACTTCTCTAGGAGCTTTCAGTTTCACTTTTTTAAAGTATATCTATTGAAATTCTTGTGTAAGGGTATAACGACTTCGTTATGATGCTAGTTAAATTTTTTGCTCTTGGCTGCTGCAGGGGGTTGAGTTTTCATTAATTTCGCAGTTCGCGCTGACAGTGTCATTTGGCTAGGTGACTGATGATGGGTGTTGCGAGTTCGTTTTTGAGGTGAGATCTCGATCTCTTGGGCCTAAATGTCATTTCAATGAATTTATAATTGGGAATTATGCGAAAAGCAACATGAAAATTTACATATTTCTACTCTCTTGGATCCTTTTTTTTTCTTCTATTTTTGTTGGGCTGTGTTAGTTAATTAATGATTTTATGCAAAGTTTTCTTTCAACTTTTGTGTGTGTGTGTGTTTGTGTTTTTTTTTTTTTTACTTTCAGTTGGATTTGTATTTTGCATACATGACACTTTTTTTTTGTTGGGTGTTTGTTTTTTGTTTTTTCAAACTGTTTCATCATTAATCAGACCTTTAAGCAGTTGCCATGTTGTTTGATGGCTTCAACTCATTAACCCTTTTGTTAGCCCTTTTGACAGTTGAAAGCAAAGAAAACGGAAAATAGCAACAAAAGTTTTCTTCTTATATAAATATTTGCATTGGCTTCTGTGTTCTTTTTGTTTTTTTTTTTCGTTTGTCAAACACGTGAGAAAGTATTTTTTTTTTTTTTTTGCTTTTGCGCTTTGTTGTTTTGTCTTTCAATTCTCGACGATTGAAATCCTTATTAATGATCTGACATCCAACCTTTTGGCACTTTTAATTAGCTGAATCTTGACTTTTTGGCACAGCTGCTATCACCACCCTGGCCCTGGCTCTGGCCCTAGCTCTGCCTCTGGGATTGACTCTAGCCCGCTGTGAAATCGTTTTTTCCCAAAATCCAAATCTTTGATACAATATATCAACATAATTTCCTATACCTTCTATCAAGATGAACATTAAGTCAATAAGTGGGCAATAATACACAAGTTTCATAAGAAATCAAAAGCTATAACAACAGAGCAACATAGAACAACAACAAAAAAAAACCTGCCCCCCTAACCTTAAGAAGGAATTATGCCATATTTTGTAAATTGCTAAAAAAAAAAGAAAGAAAGAAAAAAAACAACCAAAAGGGATGATTGCTGGGCATTTAAGACGAACTTTCTATACCCTTGCGACTAAAATTTGTTTCAAAAAAGTTAACAAACGTTTTTTGAGAACATGGTTTCTCGATTTTATTTGAATTGAGCCCTTAAAATGCATTTAAAACATGTTTAAAGGCCTCGACTGCCAAATAGCCAAATCCTTATCGACATATGTACATATGTAAGCTCAACTGAATCAATGAAATATGTTTGGCAATCGTTTCACTATTTCATCTTCAAATAGTGTATGACCTTTCACTGGCAAGGGCATAGAAAAAGTTTGCCAAAGTGCTGGAATAAAAAAAAATTGCCAATTGTGATAAACAAAAGATTGAGGTACATTATGTCAGGCATAAGAATTATGGTTTCTGATTTTGGGTACACGATAAGGCCTCTTTTTGAGTTATGGGGGCACACAAACAGCAGGACACTAAAAAACATAGAAAAAAAAACAAAGGAGAGTGAGAAAATGAGAGAGAGAGAGAGAGTGATGTACCCAATGGGGTAGCGAGCGGGGCAAGTAACTACTGCCAGTAACTGGGGTGGAAAATGATCTTCAAGGAGCTCACGTATGTGCCAATGTTACTCAAACACTCGTTCACCTTTCACACTAATAATAATTCATAATTAAAACTATTGAAACAAGAAAATGGAAATGGAAATGTAAAAAACAAAAACCTTATGCGGGTAGATCGCTTTAGCTTAACCCCATCAAGCCCGGCAAATTGCCGCTTCGGCATTAAAAGTCACGCAAAAAATCATAATTAATTGCTTCTCAATGTTTCGTTGGGTTCTCTGATGTCTAAACATCATTAATATCTATAAGATTTTTTGACGAGTTGTGCTACCAAAATGTTTAACCCGCGGCGCGTACATTAACCCACCACACCACGCCACACACAACCACCGAAGACCCGCATAATGCCTTAAGGCTAAATTTGACGCCGTTTGCCTTTGCCCCGGCTCCAGTCTGAGGTCTGTGTCTGTTGCAAAGTCAATTTCAATTAAACGCGCGGATTAAAATACAAGACAAGGAGAAGGAGTAAGAATGAGAGAGAGCGAGAGAGAGATAGAGAAAGACTGGAGTTTCGCACTTTCAGTAAGTAGTCCCTTACTCTTACGTTCTGTCACTGGACAAATTGGATTTTCCTATATAAAAGCTAAAGTAGCAGCATATTTAGAATTAAAGATCGTGTGGGGCATCATTAATAAAAATCATAAATAAAGGCATAGCGAATGACGTCACGTTTTTGTGATTAGCTAGGGCAAAAGAAAGGATTGTCCCTTCCTAATATACATACATATGCGTCGCGTCTCTGGGTGTGTGTTGTGTGTGTGTGTGTGTTGAGTGTGGGTTGTGGTTACTTGAACAAAAAAATATTTTCTAATTAGTTTTTCCCTTTCTTTTTGTTTTTTTTTTTTTTTTTTTTTGGTTGGCATTTTTCTTTGCATCATTTTTGCGTCTAATGCATTCTGATGATCTGTCTTATGGTTGAGTGAGCAGCAGCCCAGCAGCAGTAAGTGTGACAAATTTGATTAATTAACAAATGTTGCCACTGAATTTTATATGTTACACTAACAATTTGTCATAAGTAAACAATTTTTGGTAAATTGGCTTTTGGAAACATTTATTTATACTCTCGGCATTGATATGCAACATGAGCCTTACATTTAAGCCAAAAGTTTGTGGTGACACCAGAGATGGAAAGAGGTCCAAATATATTTCAAATGACCATAATTAGTTTAAAAATTAATACGTCATTTGTCCCCTATCGATTTAGTTAGCAGAAAGGTAAGTTATTACCTTAACATCCATCGGAGCTTGATCAATTTTTGGTTACTTATATATAAATTGAATTATTTGCCTTCTGAAATATCTAAGTTTAATTTGCGTTTCATGAAATTTCAATTTACAACGATTCTATAAAAGAATTACTAAACAAAGTCTCAAAAATATGCAATAAAATAAACGAAATAAGACAAAAAGAAAGAAGGAAACAACAAATGAGCAAAAGTTTGCTTCAAAAATTAAAGAAACAAATGGAAATTAATATAAAAAAAATGCCAAAAATGTATAACTTCTAAAAATTTGTATCAATTTAAACTTATTGATTAGAAGAAAAAGCAAAGAATACTTAGATAAGATAGAGCTAAAATTGACCTTTTGTGGTCATAGAACCACGAATTAATCAGAAACAAGCGAATAAATTTATACTAATTTCTTATTATTCAATTTTTCATGCTTAATTCCAATTGATATAGACTCTGAATAGTTTTTTTTTCTTCTAAACATCTTTGGACACATTTTTAGTGCAAAATTTCGCAGTTAAAAATTCATTAAAAATTTTTTTTTTTTTTTTTTGTCTCTCCCTGCAGCACCCTTTTTGTGTGTCTTTTATTTTCTTTTCTTCGAAATGCCAAACAGCTCTATAAAAAAGCAACAAAATTTACATAACTTCTCAATATATGTATGATATTTTTTTTTTTTTGAGGAGAAAAAACGAAATCTAGCACATAATTATGTCGTCCATAATTCACACAGAAATTTTCCGCCTTAAGAAACAAGTTTAAGGGCATCTCTGAAGATGAAGAATACCATAAAGTGAGTGGAGTACACAGAGATTATTATTATAGAAGACATATAATTTAATGCATCAAGATCATAAAAATTTCCGCATCATATATGACCGTTGGTCATAAATATTCAAATTTCGGCAATTTTCACAGCATCCCATCGCAGACACAGAAAATTGTTGCATCAATCATATATAAAAAAATAATAAAAAAAAAAAAAAAAGAAAACAAGCTCATTAAAAGACTTCAAAAGGAATTTGGTTACAAATTTTAAATGCGTCTTTCAGAGGATTGGAGGATAGGAGATGAAGAGTGGAGTGGGAAGAGGGGAAAGCCGGCCAGGCAGCTGACCATGATTTGCATATAAAAGGCATTTAAACGCAACAAATTGCATGTAAATTGTTTCCCTTCCTTTCTTCCTCCTCCTTTCAGACTCCTTCTTCCTCATCTCGCTCGCCACTAATTATGCCCATCGAGAAAAAGTGTTGAGAGATAAATCTTAAACAAGAATCGGCAGGGAAGTATCCTCTGTCCCATTTGAGGGTTGGCTTAGATTGGGCAGAACCTGGACCATCCTTCTTCGGTGGACCAGTGTGTCCTTTTCTATAAATTTTCAAATTATTTTTGGCAAGGCCGCAACCCAAAAAAAAAAAAAAAGAAGCAACAAGAAAAAAAAAACGCGACTATTTCCTGTTTCCATTGTCGACGACAGCAGCGGCTTGTCCTAACAACGTGTTAATGTCCTTGTCCTTGTCCCGGACCCGGAGCCGTAGAGTCAGAGAGTCTAACCCTTTTTCCGCCAGCAACCTCTCGTCATCGCTTGACACTAATGTGCCGCATTACAAACTGTTGAGCAATTTAATTTAATGTATAGTCGGTCGGGCCTGTTGGTCGGTTGGCTTGTTGGTTGGATGGATGGATAGAATGGATGGTCGTCTGGTACATTGGGTTGCATTTTTGTTTGTCGTCGTCTCATCATCGTCATCAACGGGGTCTTGAGATTTATTCAAATTATTATTTTTTTTTTTTTCGGTTCGGCAAAGCTGAGAAAAATTTCTGGTATGAGAAAATTTATTACCTTTTTAGAAAATTTTTGCGGCTTTTTGTGTTATTTTTGGTTCATTAAATATAATTTCATGGTTGAGTTTTGACTTAATTAAGTGGCATTTGGAGAATTGAAGTGTCCTTGAGTGCTGCGAGAGACTTAATGAGTTGGAAAAATGTCGCAGTGAAATCTTTGGCAAAATTTCACTAAAAACTTATTGAGTTTAAGGGAGAGAGAGAGAGAGAGACCCAAGTTGATAATCATAATTATTTGAATTAAACTTTGGAGAGAAGAGAGAGAGAGAGAGAGGGAGACAGCAAGTCGTCCGTAGTTTTTAAAGAGAATAACGTATTTTTGTCTTGTTTTATAGATAATTTGTACTACTAGAAAGCATTTCCGGTCTAATTGCTATCAGGATTTTTAAATCTAGGACTGCAGCTCAAAAGTTGTTTAAATAAACAAAAAACTTAGCACCTGATTCATGTTTATGATAAATTAAAGGTCAATTATTACTCAATTGAAGTAAATTTAATAATAAGATTCAACTAAATGCTCTTGCATTGTTTCATATTCTACAAGTTAGCTCAAACGATGAAGTTTGTCTAAAACTTTAAAAATATTCCATACAACTTTATGAAGTTCCAAATAGTTTCTTAATAATCGAAACGACAAAAAAAAAAAAGAAGGTTCATTATACCCGCAAACTAATCGCCATAGCCAACTGTCAATCAAGTTTATGACTTCTAATGACAATTCACATTTCTATTGTATTTGGTTTTTGCTGTCGTTCTGTTTTGTGTGCTGTGTTCTGTGTCCCTGCTGGTTTTTATCGTGCGTCTGTCATCAATAAATTAACTCGATACAAAAATGCCAACACGCGATTGAACAGCTAGCTGGCTATATATGTATGTATATAGTTTTTTGTATACAAGACAAATCAGAAAAAGCTTAAATGAGCTGCGATTTTTTATTGCATTCGTTGTCGTCGTCGTTTTTGTTGCCGTTGTCGTTGTTGTTGTTGTTGTCGTTGTCATTTCACCTTTGTGCCTTTTGGCTCGCTTCAGAATCGGAAATCGTTGACTGTGACTGGGCAAATGCACAGAAGCAAGCAAAACTGAGAGAAGAGAAGCAGCTCAGACATCAAATGTCGTTTTCTTGCAACGAAACTTAATTTCATTTTATTTATTTAGCCATGACAGCCAAAACGGTTCAATGTTTCGTATTTTACAACATTATTTAATATTGACTGGGGTATCGGGTACGGTAGTATTCGGGATATCTGTATCGGTAGTTCCATTGTGTATTGGCCATGTTAGTGCCAAAGTGCACTAGCAATTGCAACGCATCCCCAAGTTGCTGCTGCTGCCGCTGCTACTGCTGTCGGTTGTCAGTTTTTCGCTTTTCGTTTTTCGTTTTGCCCTGCCGTGACTTTTATGCGCAATTGCTCGCTAATGGCCCGGCAGCCGTCGATGTCATCCGTTAAGCGTAACGTCATTCACATCATCGTCATCATCATCATCATCATGGCCATCATTGGCATCATTGCCATTGCCATTGCCATTGCCATCTCAAGCCATTCGAATGCCAGCGGGCAAGTTGCATTTTTCACTTGGCCTGTCAACAGGGCAAACACATAAAAGAAACTGCTAAGAGACCAGACCAAATATCTAATACAATAACGAAGCGAGAGGAGCTTCAAAAGGAAAGTTAACTTACACTGAGTTTATCTTTAGTCAGATTTTTAACTAATTATTAACTCGGGTAAGGCAAACCTACATATGTATGTCAAAGGTTCTCAGATCGTCTAACGTTTTTTATCTCTTCTTGCTCAATTCTTTCCTGATTGAAAGCTAATCCAAATAATATAAATTACCCATCTAAGAATCTATTTAGCTAACTTTTTCAATTTCTAATTTCTATTTGCTATAGGAAAAATACATGATTAAGTTCTATTTACTGGAGGTTTTACTTTTCTATAGATCCTCCAGTAAATAGAGTTCAATTGAGCAGGTTTGGGGGGTTTTTTTTTATCATTCCATTACGCCCAATGTCGATCAAATGAAGAATGTAGTTTTTCAATTTCCATAATCTACTTCTCTAGTTTTTATCAATGGGAGAGCATACTTTTAAGGCTTGTTTTCGCCCAGTTTCCTTTTATTGGAAGATCTACCAATGTAGTTTGAAGGATCTTTTTAATCATTACAATCAATTTAATTCATTTAACTTATTGCTACCAAATTCTATAGTTTCATTTAGTTTAACTCTTAATAGACTAACAAAAACTTTATAAACATCTCTCGTTTTGTGGCCAATAAATAGCAATTTCTTGGCCAACTTCCAAACGAACTTCCATAGATATTTCTCCCGTCCATCAAGTGAATAAGTGAGTGAGCGAGTGAATGAATGCAGTGGGTGGGTAAAAATGATTTAGTTTATCCCACTACCTGAGTTGCGATTTAGCGCTGATTGAATGGCTTGCGGTATAGACGGCTTGCCACTACCACTTGCTATTTCGCTTCCCCCCCCCACTCCCCAACCACCCACGTCACCCACACCTTATCTGTCTTGCTCTGTTTTGTCTTCTCTATCTCTGTCTATTCGCTTTGATTATGCTTTAGCTAGCTAAGCTAATGTCCCATTCTCTTTGAAGGGAAGCCCAGTAGTTCGTTTTATGAGCGCTTACTATCACCTAGTGTTGAGGTTCCTTTTCTTCTCTTCTCTTCTCTTCTCCACTCTCCTTTAGTCCCTTTCGTCGTTGACCGTAAAATCTTAATATATGAAATTAAGCTGTCATAAATTTGCTTTAATGCGCTTTAATTTAATTGCCAGCAAGGAAAGAAACTGCAATGAAAATAAAATTGGGGGCAGGACTTGGCAAAAACCGTGTGGCATACACACGTAGAGTAGAATGAAATGGAATGGAGTAGTGCGTGCAACAGCAGCAGCAGCAGGTGTCGTTGAAACCTGAAAAAGCTGTTAAAGGAACCATACAGAATTGAGGATGAGTTTCGCCATGCCATGGTATGGCACTCTGCTTCACTTCAAGCAATGGGCCATCACTTCACTCCACTTTTCGAGTGCATTATTCCAAGGCTCCAAGGTAGATTATTAAAATAAATTGGTGAAGAGCGCATTTTCTAAATTTGTCGCATGAAAAATTGAAATTTTAATGTCAGACTCGTCGTCGTCGTCGTTCCTCGTCGTCGTTCCTCGTTGTCGTTAGTCGTTGTCGCTCTCCCTCTCCCCTCTTCACGTATTTTCTTTTTCATTTTCTGGTTTGCCGTTCTAATTAGAATTTCTCTCAAATCTTCATTAATAAACCAAGTGAAAGGAATTAATTTTGGGAAATAGTTGTGTGCCCTAACATTTTGGGTAATTTTTCAGTGACAATTTTTCGAGGAGGGACAAAGGGGGGGGAATGCACATTTTGTTAAGATTTATGAATGCAAACCGAAACGGATAGTGGAACGGGAGTGGAAGTAAAGTGGAGGCACGGGCCACGCTTCACCGCCCTGTGTACCCCATAATTAAGTGTCAGCTATGGTTTTTGACTTTACAAATTCCAATCACTTGATGAAGGGGGACTTCTCCGGCCCCGCCCCTACCAAAGCTGGTAGGCTTATCATGTGTCCCATAGATCAGTTGCATGATTTATGATGACGAGCAGCAAATGGCGCCTACATAAGGAGAAAGATCCTCAATATGGACATGGAATATCTATCTGTTAATTAGAATATTCCATTGGTCTAACTCTCCCTCCATTCCTCCCTTGGCTTTTCAATATTTAGCCCACAAATGGTCTCATTTATGGAATTTTTTGATAAATTATTTGAGAACTTTAGTTTGGCCTTCTGCTGCCTGCCTGCCTTGTTCTCTTCTTCCTCCTTTCTTCTCCTACTGGCAAAACTCTTTGGTAAGTTTGGTAAGACATTTTGGCACCCAATTATTATTGTTATTATTATTTTCAGACGACCGACAGGCAGTCAGGCAGGCAGCAATCCATAGCATCATTTTACATCTCATTATCTCGAAGCCTTTCACCTACTGACCAAAACCAATTGCAATCAACACGCAAAATGCTTAAAAACGAACAAATAACACGAAACCAAACCGAACCGAGCTGAACTGAACTGAACTGAACCAAACCTCAAACCCCAAAAGCTCAAAACCCAATTCAATCCAACGGAAAATCCACAAAAATTACCATTTTGACCGCAGACAAATTAGTGTTATTAACACTTTTTTTCGCCTCCTTCTTGTTTTTTTTTTTTCTCTCTCGGTTGCATCTCCTCCACCTCCCTTTGCTGATTCGGCGTCCATCTACTTTACTGTTGTATTTATGGCCAATGGCAGAAACATTTTTCACGCTTCAGCCACGCGGCAGTCGTTGTCATTCCCGAATCTCCTCCAAGAGAGTCAAACTCACTTTTTCATGCTTACAACGAAAAACACAAAAAAAAAAATCACAAAAATATACATATAAAACAAAAATCGTTAAAATCGTAAAAATCTGCAACTGCAACACGCCCTGACCGCAGGTTTTAATATACCTCCCTCAATTCCCCCCTCC
Organism: Drosophila nebulosa; assembly: GCA_024703675.1. Taxonomy (NCBI): domain Eukaryota; kingdom Metazoa; phylum Arthropoda; class Insecta; order Diptera; family Drosophilidae; genus Drosophila; species Drosophila nebulosa. Next base: position 1,319,822 of record JANFPS010000008.1, read on the forward strand.
TTCTCCCCCATTATCCATTACCCACAAAAACCCTCAAAAAAAAAAAAAAAGAGTGAAAAAATTGTTGAGCTTCTCTTTTTGTCTGGTTGTTTTGTTTATTTGTTTGCTCTGCGAAAACAAACAACAATAATACCGCATAATACCCGGGGAGCCTCACAATCACCAATTCCCCCTTCCCGACCATTCTCCCTCTCTCAGCCATCATCAGCAACCGACACATCCAAAAATATACATATACCCATTAAAAATGCGTTGCATTTTAATACCCCAAATAAAAATCAGGTATATTAGCTAGCAGAAAATAGTTCTCCTTTCATGGACCAAGGGGATAAGAGCCAAGATCATCTTAAGCCAGTTACCCAGATTTCTGTTTCATTTATATTTTAGAAAAATCTTTAAAACTAAAACTTGAAAACTAATCAATAGATTTTTAGGACTATAGTTTATGATGTAGATTAAATCTTTCCACAATACTAAGATTCATAAAAGGAGCGAGAACTTGGAAAAACATATATCTGAATTTGGTTAATAAGTTCGATTTTCCTCTCTGTCTGCAAAAGTCAATTATTGTTAAGGTAAAAAGAGCTTCGGCTTGTTGAAAACTCATTTGGCAAACAGATTTTCTTTCTTCTTGTTTTCTTTTTTTTGATTTTTTTGGTTCGGACATTGTGGCAAGGTGTTTCGTGGGATTCCATTTGACTTTTTGCCTTTTACACCAAATTGCTGGCTGCTGGGAGAGATTCAAAAGTTCTGAAGCGTGATGATGGGGGCACAACAACAGCAAATGAAAATATTTTTTATATAAGTCCTTCAAGCTGGCAAAAGGGAAATATAAATTGACAAAAAATTTTATATCAAACGTAAAAGTACTTCAGATTTCAGTGAAATTCCTAGAGAACTCTTGCAGCATACCTCGCTGGTCTCTTTGGCTGGCTATCTTTGTGCCTTTTGCATAATACTTTAATACATTAACCAGTAGCTGTTGCAATTTTTACTCTTATTTTTTTTTTTTTGTTCACTTTGCAATTTTTATAATGATGCAGTCGAAGAAGGAGTCGAGCGAACGAAAAACCAAACGATCAATGAAAGGAACTTCGTACATTCGGCAGCTAATTAACTTAATTAGTTTATTTTAAAGTATATAAATCAGCAAGATATGCCCTCCAGTTAAAAAAAAAAACAAAAAAAAATAAAAAATAAATAAAACACTACCGAATTACACGATCTACTTTTCGAGTCTCTTCCCTTCTTCCCTTTCCATTTCTGGGCTCTCATCAACCCCAAGCAATTGTTGTTTATATAGCCTAATTGCAATGTTTTGTCTCCAATCTGAGATTCTCAAGTGGTCTTTCAGTTTAGTTGTCAAATTCAAGGTTGCTTTCTGCCGATTTTGCATAAACAAAAATTCTCTTCGGCATGCCAGAGACAGATGAGAGAGATAGAGAAAATGAGAAGCATGGCTAATATGCCTGCCTGCCGGCTGGCAGCCTCTCGAGTGCCATTTGCTTTTGACAATAAACGAAATGATAACAAAGGTCGTCGTCATCTGCATTGTTGTTGCTGTGTGTGTGTGTGGGGTGTGTGTGTGTGTCACTGACAGTAGCAACTTTTCAAGTGGTTTGCTATTTGTTTGTCTCAATTTTCACACTAATTGCCAAGCCACTTAATATCCGTTCATTTTATTAAATAAGGTTTTCAATTTAAATTTTCACTGCGCAATTATAAATAGAACTTCCGCAATTATTATGAAATGATAACTTCTTAGGCTTCATCGTTGGGTTGGTATCTAATCAAAAGGCAAAATAATCAATAAGAATTGATATTTTCTCTCGCTGTTGACTTATAAATTTGTCTACTTAATTCACTTTTAAATCGGTCAGAATATTTTAATTTTCAATTTTAAAAGAATGAAAAAACAACAAACGATACAGATATGAGAGCAGGCCTGAATTATTATAAAGATTTCTAAAAGAAAAATGTTATAAGAATTCTGGAGACCAAATTTAAGATTAATTTTGGTCAATTTTTAACAATGCGTAACATAATGCGTCCTCATTTTTTTAGGCTCTTATTTGCCCATCTTTTGTAAGATTTAAAAAAAAAAAATTTAATTGACAAAATGCTTCCACATATAAAAGCTACGCATAGACAAACCCAAATCGATTATAGATTAAAGTTTCATTGGCACAGAAATTAGTTTCAATTTTTTTAAATTTTAAAGCCCAAATTATTTTGAAGTAAATGAAATTTCATTTGCTTTAGACCAATTTTTGGTGTCCTCTCGTCTAACAATGTCTAATTATTTTGAAATTTAAAAGAAAAAAAAAAAGAAAAACAAAGTTTATTACACGAAAATTCATTTGAAAAGCCAAGCTTATATGTAAGTATCATTAAATTGCCTCACTGTCTCTATTTCTCGGTTTCCCTGTCTCTGTCTCTGTCTCCCTCTCTCTCTCTCTCTCTCTCTCTCTCTCTCTCTCTGTTGCATCACATTTTGGTGTCTCCTTGAGAAGAGGTAACTAGCGCCAGTTAATTGCCATTGCGCCTAGACATAGAGCCAAAACCTCGAACCCAATCTTGAATCTCTTATGGCCCAGACGCATGTCGCGACAATCGTCTCCAAGTCTCAAGTCATCCCAACAGCTGTGTGATCGGTTGGATTCGGTTCTTCTGGTCTCTTGGGTTGTGGCTCTTCTGGGTTGGGTTCGCTGCTGTCTGCGGTTAATCGTGCCTCGTCTTTATATATGTTAATGGCACTTTACCAAAACACAGAGAGATGGAGAAGAGTCTTACTTAATTTTCAACAATTCTTTTTCTAGCTATCTCTCTCGCTCACTCTGTCTCTTTCTGTCTTTTAACTAATTTACTTTAATTTGGCTTCTATTTCTCTCTGGTTGTTCTTTCGTGATTTGCAGCAATTTGGTAAAGTGTCTAGCGAGGTTCTAATGTTATGACCGAGGCCACACCGTGGCGTGGTTCTAATGCATTTTTTTCTCTCTTTTTTTTTTTTTGTTTTTTTTTTTGTGGTGCCGATAAGAGAAGAAGAAATTGTTTATAATGAGGTTCTGCGGTCTGCGGCTTAATTCAGGTTTGTTTTTTTTTTTTTTTTGGTTTTTCCTTACTTAATTGTTGGGAGAGGAGCCACTGGATTTACGCTAAGCATAATAATCTTCGGGCTTCTGTATTTTATTTTTTTTTTTTTTTCTCCTAATGGTTTTTCCTACTTCGAGTTTGGCTAATGCCTAACTAATTGAGTAATTTTCAAAACTGACTGGTATCAATCATTGGAAACCCCTTTTTTCAACTCGTTTGGCAAGTTGGGCTTCCTTCAAAACGATATCGGTTTCTTCCTGCCCTGACTTCATCATCATCATTATCATCATCATCTTCTTCGTTTTCATTCTTCAGCTGGGCATTGCAAATTTCCCAAAAGGCGCTTCAACTTTACGCTTTATTGTTACAAATTTGCTGTATCCCTTTTTTTTTTTCTCTCTTCTTATCCCCCACCACCACCACCACCACCACCGCCGACATCTCCACACTACTCAGCTCAGCTTCCCATTCAGGATGTGCAATTCCTTTGGGCGACATGCTTTCACTTCTTAAACTGGCAATCAATCATTCGCCTGACTTCCTCACATCCTTTTCTTCTCTTCTTATCGGGGACTTGTAGTGCGTCTTTTTTCCCCGCCCTAACCATAGTCCTGGTACTGGTCGGTCCTGGTCCTGGCCCTGGTTAATCCAGTATTGTCCGAACAGTTGGTAAATAAATGTGACTATAAATCGAAAAATTATAAACGCTTAGCGCTTGACCACCATTTGAACATCATTTGCTAATGTCGACCGACAACCCCTGAACCAAACATTTGGAGAAAGCAAACCAGTGAGTAAGTAAAAGGGTTTCCATAACAAAGTGCAAATACTCTGACTTTCGTTGTATCTGTTTATCATTGACAAGCTATTTCAATGAAGTAATATACCTCGTTTTGCCATCCCCACCCACACACACTTAGATCGCTTGTATGTCGATTAAAGTTAACCCAAAAACCAAACTGTCTTTTAAGCCTTTTAACAAATCCAATTGCGGCCATACTGAAGGCTTACCAAATTCACTCAATTCAATTGATGGGGAGAGAGAGAGAGAAAGAGAGACTGGACGAGGCTGGACAAAACCTTCTTCTCTGACTGAAAATTGGAATAAATTTATGCATTTATTTTGACAAGCGGCATGATTTATTAACCGTAAGTAATTTGTAAAAATAAAACCAAAAATAAAAGTGCAGGAAAAGAAAAACAGAAAAATGGACAACACCCCATTCCCAGTTTTTTTTTTTGCGCCCTTATCACTCGAGAGGGTAAAGTGGAGTGAGAAAGTCCATTTCTTAAAAATTTATTTGCATTGACGCATTTGTAACCGCAACGAATTTGTTTGTAATAAAAATGTAAATGCCATCGGACGCCACTTCAAGACGAGTTTTTGTTTTTTTTTGTTTTTTGTGGCCAAGAGAAGAAGGAAAAGCAAACCGAAAAGGAAAAACGAGTTGAAGTTCACAAGTTGGAGAAAAAGAAAATGAAATACGACCGCAAACTGACACTTGAGGATGGACATGGGGCGAGTGAGTGCGTAACCGTAACCCTTTTCGGTTGACCAGTAACAACAACAACAAGCAGGAGGAGGATTGCGTTTACGTTTTAGGATTGGTATTGAGTTCAGACGGGGTGAGGGTATATAAGGTATGACTTCTTCTTCGGTTTGGTTTTTTTTTTCTTTTTTTTGTATCAGGTTTGGCAGGTTGGCAGAAGGCAGGCAATTGCAGGGTTTGACCCGCTTGGCTTTTACAATGTATATCTATGTGATTGAGTGTGTGAGTGTCTCTGTGTGTGTGTGTGTGTGTGTGTGTTTGGTTAGCCTTTGCCTTTACTTTTCTTGTTTTTTTTTTTTGGAGTTAATAAATGGTTTTCTCATATATTATCAGTTTGCTTTTGATTTATGAGAAATGTAAATATATGCACAATGCAAAGCCAGCCGCCAGTTGAAACAGAGCCACGCATATATTTAACTAATTTGTTTGATGGAATTATGGAATATTAAATGAAATCGTTTTTGATTCGGATTTATTGGCAAAGTTTTTTTTTTTTTGAATATGTCATTATAATTGTTTTCAGTTTTATTTTGGGTGTCTTGGAAAGGAATTTAGAAGCTGCATGCTCTTTGCCAGACATTTTTATTGGAACTATTAAGCTTTCTCTTTTAAGGTCTGCTTTTGCCTTATCCATCAAAGCATATGTGGTCCAAGAATCCCCAACTATTTAGCTGTATCATGAAAATTATAAAACATGGCAAACATTAAATCGAAACTTAATATATAGAATCACAATGATAATGCAACTAGTTTGCGCTTTGCACATATACATAAGAGTCCAAAAAACCAAAGGAGCAGAATTTAATTTGCAATCCCCAAGGATGCAATGTAGTAAATTCAAACTGTCTTGACAAGACAATAATTAATCATTTTTTTAGGTTTTTTTATTAGTCATAAGCTTCTAAGACAAAGTGTCACTCAATAGTTCTGGTCTTATAAATTAAAAAAAACTTAAATTTTTTTTAAATATTTCTATTCACAAGTGGAAAGGAAAACGTTCTTAATGCGTTCTCTCATATGAGACGCCCTTATTCTGTCCTATCTTCAAGTAACAAATGATTGGGATTACTTTAGTAGGTAAAATTAGAAATATTCCCTTTCTTTCTCTTTCTCTCTCTCTCTCGCTCTCTCTCTGTCTCAGATTGTGCCCAAAACGAAGCAACGTCGACAATATCAAAATGCGCTAATTAAAACGCTGCTGGGGAGCATTTTGGTGGCTGCCATTGCCGACGCCCCCATTCCATGGCATTTAAATTCAAACCAAAATTCGAGCCAAACACCTCATTCATATACGTAAATATACACACGGCACGGCCCTTTCACCCCTCCCCCGACCAATAGTCGTGGTTCAAGTGGGCCCCCCTAAGCAATTGTGTTTTGTTTTTTTTTTCTTCTTTTTTTCGTTCTCCCCTTTTTTTTGTGTGAGTTTTCTTCTCATTTGCCAAGGTGACGCCTTTTATTGCTCCATTTGTTGTTATTTTTAGATGGCAAAAATGAAAATTCAACCAACACAATAACGAAAAAGGAAAGAACACTTTTTCAAATAAATTGAGTTACACGATGAGATGATGATGCTGCTTGCTGCTCTGCGGCCTGTGGCAACTTCTGCGGCAGCGGCTGTTGCTGCTGTCCCTGCACCCGCATTTGTTTGTTGTTGTTATTTTTTTGTGCTGTCTTCGAGTGACTTATTTGAATTTTGTTATCTTGGCTTAAAAACAATGAAATATGTTAATAATTAATTAGCTTCTCGTTTTTAACAAATTTACATGATAATTTTTTCCAGCTGTTGACATTTTTGTGTGTTTTTACGCTTTGAAAGAAATATGAAAGAAGCGTGAAGAGTCTAAGACGGGGATATGAGAAGGAAGGAGAAGGAAGAAGAAATCAAGACTAATTCCTATTAAATTTATATGCACTTTAATGGCCTAACCACACCCATTTAATTACCCAAACAAAACACTTGAAATGCACTTAAAACAATAAATAAAATGTGGCCAACGGGTCGAAACTATCGCAGCTACTTAATAAACAAATTTTCACAACTCGCTGGCAAGGAAGGAACACCGGGAAACAGGAAGAGAGGAACAGGAATGAAAAAAAAAAAAAACAAAAGGGAAAATACACTTAGTACAATTTATGGGCCAAGGAGTGGCTTAGAGAGAGGAAACACACACAGCAGTTAGATAAGGGATAAGGCGAGGGCGTACTCACACACATAAAAAAAGATTAAGTGCCGGGACATCATGCCCATGGACGTAGCCAAAAAGGGGATCAATTTAGGTGTGGGCAGTTTTTCAATTCGATTATCCTTAATAACCGTTTGAAGGAGTAAACAATCTGAAACTTTGGAAATGTCTAGAATTGCTATTACTCAAAATAATATAAAGGATAATAATTTCCATACTTAGTTTTGTATGTCTTCCTTAGAACCCTTCTTTGGGACCTTTCTACAGGCAATTTTGCTTTCTGGGAACTTTCTCTGAAACTTTTCATAGGGATCTTTTTTTTTTGGAGCCTTCTGTGCCACCTTCGGAAGAGGATTTCCTCTAGAAACTTTCGTTGGGCTCAATCGATTCTATGGAACTTCTCACTTGTGGCTCTTTTTAAACTTATCAATAATAATTCCACAACGCCCACATTCAAGTGCCCCTTTACGGACTACGCCTCTGATGGGCAACCACCTGAAGGTGGGCAAATGTGTGTGTTTGTGGGTAAGCCAAGCGAGTAATAATTATATTTTTATTGGACATTTATTGCCCAAAAAATGGGCAACATTTTAATCAAATTGTTAAGCGTAAGAGAGAGAGAGAGAGAGTAGACAAGAGCGGGGATGACAAGGGGGAGGGAAAACCCAAAGCTAATTTATATTCTTTTTAGAAATGTGGGAAATCTCTAATGCTGTCGGCCAGCAAAGGAATGCAAACAATGGACCCTAGGAATGAATTGCTTTTTGGAAATTGTTTATCGAACAAACAAATTCCCTTTTGACCACACATCCTCCCAAAGAAGAGAAAAAATAATAATTTGCGATCCAAAAAGAAAAGAAAAATGAAAATCAAATGTAATTCAATACAAGAAAAGACCAAGCGAGGCGAGGGAAATAAGCCGCCGAAATAAGGCAAAGGAATCTCTTTCGAAATGCTCTCGCTGAAGCGGTGGCCAATGAGTAAGTGACTTTTCGGTTCTGCTGGATCTGTCTGCCGGTCTGCCTGTCTGTTTCTGAACCAATAGATAAAACCACACAAAACAAATAAATAAATAAATCGCTCTGCTAATTAAAGGCTACGTTGAAGTCGGCATGTGTTTCATGTGCAGCCAACAACAGGGTAAACACTTTGTGCCTAGTTCTTTTTCTTTTCTACACTCCCTTCCACCCAATTTCTATCTATATATGCTCATCCCCATGCCTATCCCTATCCCCATACTGCTTCCCCACCCCCAAAGAAAATGAGCAGAAGAAAAGAAAATTCAATTGAAAGAAAGCGACACACCAAATGACATGAGTGCCAACACAGGAAAGGGAAGCACTAGGAATTTTCTTGTCTTTTTTTGTAGAGTAATTTTGTATAGAATGAATATCGAATACCCTTTCCCATTACATTTAATTCGTTTATCGCTTACTCATAACCGATACAAGTTATCCTATACCGTAACCCGGTATTCTTTAATTCTCTTAACCAAAATTATTATTACCATGAAAAATTGCGATATAAACATCTTCATGTCATGAAAAACCGAAAGAACGTTAGTCAATATTTTATTTCGGTTATGCGTGATCTTTATATTTCAACCCTTCCGATGAATGAATATAATATTACTAGTAAATTGTTATTATGTAATTAAACTTATTAAATTTGTTTTATGACCTATAAGAATTTAGACAATAATACAGCATTACATTTTATTTCGGTTATTCAAGATTTGATTTACCATTATGATCTAGCTGTTTGCAATTTAGTGCATGAGATTTGCAATGTCAATACAGTTTTCAATTTTTTGAGCACTTAATTAGCGCAAGCCCCTTTTTTCATATCGGTTATTCGTTATACCATTACCTGTGGTTATTGATCTGTATTTTTGGAGGAAGATATGTTGCATTCTCCGCAATGAATTCACCTAACCCCAAATGGCCTAAAAATAGGGTATATCAGTTCAGTTTAGCATAGACATAGGGCCATCAAATTGTCGGACGACCCCCTGGTGCGTTTTTATATAGAAAAAGTTTTTACTTTGATGTGCGTTCTTGTATGCGTATGTATGAAGAGAAGAGAAGAGATGTCAGTCAGTCAGTCAGTCAGGCCGACAGTTAGTCAGTCGATTCGTTGTTTTGGTCGTGGGGTTATTATGCTGCGTTCCGTTGCATGTTTCACGTTTGCCTGCAAGACGCAAGCAAGTGTTAAACTGCACTTTTTTTGTTGGTGGGGGCGAGAATGAGGGTGGAGAAATTGACTGAAACTTTGACGCTCTGTCTCTGTCTGTCTGGGAGCGTACATTGAGAAATGCCATGCAATCAGGTGCTGACAGCAGCAGCACAAGCAACAACGGCAACTCCTTCTAGTCCGTGGGCTCCAATTCGTGCCGGGATAGGATTACCTTACACATTTGTCTGACAAACTGAAATATGCTTAACGCTGCTGACAATTGACATATGCAATCGGAGTAACTCAACTTAGTTGAGCATCTCTCTCTTTCCTCTCCCCTCTCTCTATGTTTCTGTCTTGTGTGGAAAATTGCATTTCGTCAAAGCATTTTTGTGGCTGTCTTTGACACAAACAAAGACATACCGACCCGACCGACCTCTCCGCTCTGCCCCTTATTCTTTTTGAAAACACAAAAAAAAAAAAAAAAAAAATAGAATGACTCACAATAAGCTTTGACAGGCTGTCAATATGTAAATTGTTCAGTTATACGCACGATTTGGCGAAAAGAGAATCTCAAGTTCAAGTGTCTCGTTGTCTTACGATTGGCTTTTTATTATTAAATTGGGCGTGAGAGAGAGAGAGAAAGAGAGAAGGGCAGTGGTGAGGGCAAAAGCGAAATCTCTTGTAAGCACTTTAAGCCTTTTAATGGAATTTATGAGCATAAAACTTTATGAAAATGGTTTTGAAGTAGTTTTTTATTTTTTTCAGCAGCAGCCGCCGCAACTCACTCCTCTTCTCTCAATGCCAAAGTCAATGCCAAAAGTATTAGAAACTGCTGAAAATTGATGACAACATAAACTCAAGTATAAAAATATTGTCAATTAATTGCAAATGGGCATTAGCATTGAGAACAATTAATTATTTGAGATTTTGAAATTCAAAGATTCTGAATCAAATGACTCAACCGCAATGACCTCCTCCGCAGTAGTAAATAGTAAATGTTATAGTATATGGCAAGGTCAGTTTACTTTCCGTTTCAAATTGATCTCAAGACTGAATTTTTCACCAATCAAATCAATGTTCAATATTGTTTTATGAAAATATTTCTAATTAATAAGTGCTAAGTATAGTATACAATTTCTGCATGGCTAATTGTAGCGATTCACTGTGTTCTCTTACACTGACCATTTATGTTAGTTTCAAAAGTTATAAAAGATTTTCCTAACTAACTAAAAAAAAAAGAAAGAGAGAGAGAGAGAGCGAGAGCAAAGTGAAGCACGTCGAAATCAAGAAAAATGCTCTATCAATCCCAATCCATTTAGAGCTCCTTACATCTTTTTGGATAATTCAGAAGCATATGGTGGTTCATTCTAAACATCGATCAAATTGTATCGATGTATCGAATTTCTGTGTTTCCACTCTTGCCATTCATCTAAAGAAGATCAGCATTCTATATAACTACTTTTTAGCTTCTTCCTGCTTTCTTATTTGTTTCAATAAATACGATTCTCGTCACGCAATCCTTTCTCTGTTTTACAAATATAAATTTCAATTGCCTCAAAGTTTTTCTCAAAAGTTTCAAGAAGAAAAGTGAGAATAATAATTGAACTTTTTTAATTTTTTGTTTTTTTATTTTGTTTTTTGACGTAAAATTCCTCAAAGAGCACTTCATGACAAATAGTGTGATAAAGGAATCATTGAAATCATAATAAAAACTATGTCTATAAGCCATATAACCCTTTTCCCAACCAAATTAAAGTTCACTCATTTGTAAAGCTCATGAATGAAATAAAAAGGAGAGAAAAAAAATCCCACAAAAATGAATTAATCAAAGCAAATTGCGCATCCACAAAGAGAGAGGCGAAGGAACCTGAAAAGCAACCAAACAAGTCAAAAACTTCTGACAAGAGAGAGCAGCCAACCAAACATCATCCATACAGTTGAAGGATTAATCATCTAATATAACATACATACGCAAAACAAAACTTGAAATTCGTCTTGGTACTTGAGAAACAAAATAAAGAAAAAAAAAAGGTACGAAAAATCACTTTGTAGGAGAGACTGAGCGACTGAATGTCTGGTCTGTTTGGATCTGGTCATCCTCCATCCTCCATCCTCCATGGTCCTCGCTTGACAATGCCCAAAAAAAAAAACACAAAGTTTTTGGTCAAGGTGTTGACTGAAGACCTTTTGTGGAACGAAAATATTAAAGGGAAAAAGGGTTACAAAATGGCAATTAATTGAAACATGAATTATTAACGCCACCCATTTTGTCCATTGTCCACACACACACACAGACAGACAGAGAGATGACCAGGTAAGTTTCAAACGGATGCTGCAATCTCACTCACTGACTGACTGACTGACGGATGGATGACTAGATAGATGGATGGATGGATGAGGCTGCTTTTGTTCTTGATTTATAAAACTTCATTAATCTTGCTGAATTCTATTTCGGTTTTTTTTTACACATTTTTTTCTTCGTCTTGTGAAGAGAAAAAGCGCAGCAAATGCTTTTGGTGAAGAAATTTCAATAAAACTTTTTGGTGGAATAATGCCCAAAAAATACATGAAAGTAGCTTAAAGACGACTGAAATTTACCCTGTAAGAAAGAGCCATAGAAGAGAATATTTAGACTTACAATTGACCTTTGATTCTCAAGGTTGAAATAAAGTATTTCATCAAAAATATCAAAAGAGGAAACTTTTTAACTTTGTTACGTTTTATAGGTTTCCAACTCTTTTTCTTTGTGTCTTACAAATAAATGACCCTCAAAAATGACATGTCTTGTCGTAAACTTCAACCTGAGCCAATGCGACGAACCCAAATAAATAAATGACCCACAAAAATAATTTATACTGCATTTATTGCTGCATTTTATGGGCAAGATTTAATTATAAATTAGCCAATTTAGTAATTCAATTCAAAGAGTTCTCATTTTAAATGATATTTTAGTAATCCTGGTATATCAGCCCGATAATTGTAATTCATAAAACACTTCAGTTTTTACTTCCCTACAGGGTATTTGAAGTTGCCTTTGTGGCGAGTGGTCAAGTTTTACATGATTAATTAACAAATTATTCATTGCAATGGAAGGAGTTCTAAAGACACAGAAGAAGATGAGGAGACACAGCGGCAACAGCAACGACAACGACGATGGAACGTGAGAAAATTAATTGAAACTATTTGAAAATTGAAATGACTCACAATAGATAATTACATTTTTTTTTTCCTTTAAATTCGCTAGCTAAAGAAAAATGTGACCGTTAAAAGTGCATTACGCTGCAGAAATTGCAGAAAAGGACACCAACTAACCTAACTAACCTGGAGAATGTCAAGGATAATTGCACACACACACACACACGCACACACACACACACAGACACAGACACAAAGGGTTTTAGTGGTAAGGGTTAAAGGTTTGGGGTGACTAAGCGCCAGGTGGTAACTCAGGTAAGCCATTTGACTAAACCGAACTAAACTGCGCGTATTTACGTTAAGCACTACGCCATGCGCTCATTAAGTTAAATAGGTATGCGGGCGTGCAATTTTCGGTTAAGAGGTGCGGTGCGGGAGGAGAAGAAAAACTTCAAGTTGGTGGTTATTATCATAGTTTTTGCCACTCGAAGAAGTTTTTTTTTTTGTGACAATTTATTTAATTGGATTTGTGTGTGTGTGTTTAATTGAGCATAAATTTAGTAGCGATCAAAATTAACATTGAAACTTGACTATGAGGACAACCGTTTACCCTTTAAGACTTAAAACTTCAAGAAAAAAAGGAGTAACTCAATTTTCCATCTTGATTAAACCTTGAATATTGCAGAAAAAAATATCTTCAACGACCATCAGCAGCAACAGCATCCATACTCATCTAGCCAAATGCACTCAAGCATATAGCGCAATAAACACAGCCAAGCAATGACCACACATTACAGCCTTCTCCCTTCTCATCTCATCTTGTCCAGGGCCATCCCAACAATGTGTCCAGCTTGCCGTAAAAAAAGCAAAAAAAAAAAAAAAAAAGAGAAAAACGAACGCACACTTCTTTGCTCAATCAAATGGAAATAATTGTGATACGAGAGGACCAAGGAGAAGAAGTGCCCACCACTGCCCAACTGATGCCTGCTGCTGGACACTCACTGGCCACACAACCCACACTTGAGGACCCAGAAGAGAGTTCCGCTTCATACTTTCAGAGACTGAGACTCGGAGACTTCAGTTGCTGCTGCTGCACTCATTGAAGTGTTGATGCATCCAGCGGCCTATTGATGTGGTGGACATCAACTCATGCTCCTTCTCTAACCAGCCAGCCAACCAACCAACGAACCAACCAACTCCAATGATTTCTTTATTGAGCCATTGTGTGCAAAAAGTACATAGTCTCCATTGGGATCTCTCTGGTCATTGTAAGTAGAATGGACTCAGCCAATTAGTTGGAGGCTAGAATTGGAGCCCTGATGTGAGTTCTACTGAACAAAAGGGATTTTGTGGTTAGTTAGTGGCCGAAGCTTAACTTGAGTTTTGCGCAAAAGAACAAAAACAAAAAGGGTTTGAGGAGTAGCAGCAGCAGGCTGCATATGATTTATTCAAACATAAAGTCGGTTCATTATGAGTGAGGTAAAAAGTATGAGAAAGTTTATGGGTTACGGTGAGGTAGGAATTCTTTAATATAAAAGAGTTGAGATGCCTTCTTAACTGTACTTTGTTTAGCATCACATATTACCTTACTCTTTATACTCTTTTATTTAAAGTTAGAGTAGAATAAACTTTATAAGCTTAAATTTCATTGAGATTGATTAGAATTTAATGGGACACATACAAGACGAGGCAAGTAAAACCAATTCGAAAAATCAGTTTGGCAAGCAACCTTTTGCCTTGCGAAAGCACAAAAAAGTGTCAAATGGGCTTCAAATCAGCGAAAAATATCAAACCAGCTCATGATTATCTATTTCAGGAGTCCTGTAAAAATATAAGCTCCCAGGAATACGTAGGTCCTTTGCATAAAGTAATAGGGTCAGAGACTAAATCAGGAAGGTGCCTATGAAATCGCAGATCTAATGAGGTGAAATGAGGGTAATTTACTCCCAAAAGTATGCAACATACATTTTAGGTTATTAATTCGATTATTGTATATTTTAAGGATACCAACGGTTAGATTTTTCCACCGTCTGTTGCATAGTTAAGGGGGCATTACAGGTCTGTAGATCCGCAACTGCGTCCAGGCAGGGTTTGGAATTAAAATCTAAACTACTTTAGCATTTAATACATAGTTTAACGGAGGTTGGACAGGAAGAAATTAACCTCGCTGTTCATGGAATTGAACTCTACGATCGTTACATTCAAGTCTCTTTGATTAGATCTACCTTCCAGAGCGCAAACATTAAGCTGAAGGAAAAGCAGTCCTGACCATTCTACTTGGCAAATTTTCTTTTAACGCCAATCAATCATAGTTAGAAAGAGAGGGAGAGAGAGAGAGAGAAAGTAAAATCATATAAATCTTTATCTCATTTGCTTGTATAATTAAGTTTCACAATATCAACACTTGCCATTTCGAATTGAACCTTTCACTGCTGGCATCCATCAAAGTCAAATGGGCTGCTGCTAAATAAGAAGACCCACTCTTAGCCATTCCGCTCACCGACCCACCCACTCAAGCACTTCACTTCACTTGCTTGCCGCTTGCCGTTTGTCAACCCCTAACTCCATTTCTCATTATACAATACACCTTTCACTTATGCCAAAAAAAAAAAAAAATGTTTCCAAACCAATTACGCTTGGACATGTAGAACATACACACCCAACGCACACACACACACATATATACATACGCACGCACTCATCACATCTCAGGCATAAATATCTGGTTCAATAGTTTAATGAAATTATCAATATCCCAGTAGAACGATGGGCAATGTGACTCATCATGGCACATCAACACACACACACACATACATACACATATAATCACCTACTGATGTAAATACAATATTTTCAATATAACCACTTAACGCTTAAATCCAAAACCCAAGACAACCCTCAATTCAACCAGAGGGGGTAGCAGACATGAGACAGAGACCGAGACCGAAACCGAGACAGAGACCTTACCCACACGGTTATCTGCATGATGATGGGTACTACTACTACCTATAATATTGAGAGGACTACCCCTACCCCCGTCTATGTCTCCCTCTCTCGCTTTCTCTGTCTTTGACCCCATCTCCATGCAATGACGGCGGTGACTACCGACGACCACAACAGTATCAATGCACAAACTGTACCTACTACCGACTAAGGGGTCGCTCTCTCTCTCTCTCTCTCTTTCTCTCTCGCGCGCTTTCTCTCACTCGCTCTTAGGTAGCAGCAACCCCCAAAATGCTTTTTTTTTTGCCATAAGGGTTCATAAGACGCGCCGACGACGTCGACAACGACGACAGTGAACTGTCATATTTACTTTAACTGACTGACTGACTCTCGTGGACTATCTAGCTGGCTCGCTGGCTGGCTGTCTGGCTGGCTGACTGACTGACTGACTGACTCAGTGACGAACTGCCAACACGTTCACGTTTTAGTCTAGAGTCTAGGGTGGTGATGGTGATGGTGATGGTTGGTGGTGGTGGTGGTTGACGGTGACTTACCAACTGACCATCTTGTCATGGATGAAAATATGCCCAACTCCAATTCAAGCAACTCTCCCATTCATTCTTTGGCATATTTTTCAGCGCACATACACAAATTTTTTTTTTCTTTGTGTGGTGTATGTGTGTGTTTGTGTTGAAAAATTTCAAATGGGCCCAACGATCCCAGTGACAACTGTACACACCCTTCCCAGCCAGTCAGTCAGCCAGCAAGCCAACCATCCATCCATCCATCCAGCACAAGTGTAGTAGTAGTCCTGCCCTCCCCTCCCCATATCGCCTATTTCCTCCTCCAATGCCTGGCAAGTGCTTCTTCTTGTTGCTATTGCTATACAACACAAATTTGGTTAGATTTCGGTTATTTGGTTTTTTTTTTTTTTTGCCTGCTCGACAGACATGAAATTTGCATAACTCTTGAGAAATTCCTTTAGAAGCGATGAGCGCGATTCAACCCTTTTATAGACTCCTCATCTTTTTGTCGAGTGTGTCGGTATTTTGAAGGACAAAATTTTTCAACACAAAAGGATTTGAAATTGTACCAAATTGTGTGCATTTTTCTTCTCTTTTATTTTGTGTTGTTGTTGTTGGGCTTAATTGTTTGGAAGAAGAGGGATCTTTAAAGAAGTAGAATGTAAGATTATGAATGCATTTTGTTAGGGAAATATAGAAAAAGGGGAACTAATCCTTGTACAAAACTTTCAAGGATTTTGAGGAGTCACCCGCATTACCGTGCTCCTCTTAGCTCAGTTTAGCTCAGCTCTCTGTCCACTTGAATATGTCCAAAAGTTCATTAAGTGAAACGAAAAGTTCAAAAAGCAGCTGAGAGCAAAAAATCAACACACAACACACAAATGAACTCAATGCCTGGAAGCCACATAAAAAACCGACTACAGAGGAGTAGAGGAAGAGGTAGTGAGTTCAGGGCAGGGGTGAAGGGTATTGGTAGGCGGTTTTTTTTTGTTGTCCGGGATATTAATGATTTTGCGCTTGAATTGCAATTGCAATTGCAACAGCAACACAATAACAATATACAACGGCAACCACTGCGGTCAAGCTGTCAATTTTTCAAAAACTGAACTACATGCACCCCACATAGGTACAGTGGAAACTCACTCAAAGGCTGAAAATTTGATAGTCATGTAAGGAACTGAGACCGAAGGACCCCGCCTCTCAAAGAGAGTGTCTAGAGGGTAAAAGCTCTCAAAGGGCATTCAAGTATTACGTACTTTTTGAGAATGCTACCTAGTAATGTGATTTTATGTCTTTTTGAAGCGCCTTTTTCCCTTCTGTTTTCGTTTTCTTTTTTATGAAATTTCACAGCAATTTAAAAACGAAACTACGTAACGCACTGCTTAAACCACAAAATGTTTTACAGGACCAGTGCCGGATCTATAAGTGTAAAATAAGTAAAAACATTTTGTTCTCAAAATTTTAGATGGACTTTTAAAGGCCCAGCAGATAAAAAAAAAAGGTCATGGTTTCTTAAACTAGTACAAATCGTCAAATTTAAGAAAAATGCATTCAATAAAATATCCTGAAATGTCTATTGCATAGTTAAAGGAGCAATTTTTTTTTATTTTTTCCCATACTGATTCCCCACTGCCCCAAATGGCGTTAATCCAAAATGATTCCAAAAAAAAAAAAATTAAATCTTTTTTTTTTAACTAAAGGTACCAATTTTTCATGAAGAACCCATTCAGGTGAATCCCCAACTTAAAAGGCTCACATAATGGTAATGGTCATAGAGGCAAAAGTGAGTTTGGTGTTTGTCAAGGCGAGTGTTTACTGTTCTATGTCATATCTATGTATACTTATAACGGAGCTCTGAGCCCTCTCAAGGGGATCGATCGCTCGCTTGTTCACTCGATGTGGTGTTGCCAACGCAATGACATGCAGTTTTTTGCATATCACTGCACTTGGGCACAAAACCCTTGATATAACAACAATTTTCCTCCGTTTTTTTTCCAATCGCCCCCCTCAGTTTCAGTTTCAGTTGTTTTCCTTCTTTTTTTTTCATTTACTTGGCATCCCTCAATTTGTGTTGCTTTGTTGTAATTTTATGCACATTTGTGTTTGTTTGCCGAATGACCAAAAATTTGTTTTTTCGACTGCAGTATGTGGGCACTGTCTCCCAATGTCGCCCTCTCTCTCCTTCTCTATCTGTCGCTTTTTCTCGTTTTTTTACATGGAAATTAATTGAGTTTTTTTCTAGTTGACTGCATTTTTAATGAAATTGTTAGTTCAATGTGTTTCTTCCCCATTTTTTTATCCTCATCTCTCTATGTTGTCTGTCATTGCCGTGGTGATAATGCCATTGGTATAGGATAAATAGATGTTCAATGCTTTTTTTATATACACTTGCAAAATATGGGCATATATAATAGTGCACTCAAAAGGGTAAACATTTCACAGCACAAATCTACCAAATAAACATTTTTAGCAAAAAAAATTAGTCATCTTTATCATATAGACTCTCAAAAGGTTATATATCGGTTGTAAGATGTTTTTATCAGTAATTGAATTGGCCTATATATAAAAAGATTCATCACATTTTTGGTAAGGGTATAGAAACATTGGCTCAAAAGAAGTTTACTTTAATTTGTTTTAGTTATTTTTTTTTTTTTTTGGGTCGAAAATGTGTTTATTTGTACAGTTGTTCGATTTGTTGGCACTTGTAGGTATTTGAAGGATAAACTATTGAAACTGTTGCCATTTTGTTAAGGGTCAAAAGTTGTTTGGATGGCAAAGCTCTTGAAATTCGACAGAAAGAGAGATTGACCGCTCTTCATCACTGTGTTGACCCCAGACAATAGCAGGTGGGGTAATAAACTACGATAAGTTCACTAAAATAGATCACTAGCTATCTATAAAAAGCTGTCAAAAAAAAAAAGAAAATGATTACAACAAGACATCAAATAAAGTTTTTACAACCAATAAGAAAGAATAATCATAAAAAAAAGAACACAAATACGTTTTTACAATTAAAAACCAAGTCCAAAGAGCTAATTGAATGCCAAACAAAAGACTTGAAAAGCAAAAGAATGCAATTAGTGGGGCTAAGGAAGAGAATACCTGGAACAGAAACACATACACACACACACACGCACGCACACCTATCTACTTAATTACGACCCTACAAATGGGCCATGTAGATCGTTAAAAAGAAAAGTGTGTCTAAAATTATGAGATCAGCCACACACACAACTCTCGAAAAATTTATGGAGAATTTTTGTTTTCTTCTAGTTTCTTAAATATAAAAGAAAACTAGGAGACAATTAACTTGAGTGAAATTACCAAAAAAGTTATACCACACACACAACACACACACACACCTCACATACATAATACTTTTTCCCTGTAATCATAATGTGAACAAAGGTATAGTCGACTATACAAAAATTAAATGGAATAGGAAAAGGATATACACAACAAACAGAAGATATCTGTTCTCGTTTACCACAAGTCTACAAGTCTTGAAAATCAAAGCTTTAAAGCGAAAACTTTCAGCCGCTAGAGGCGCCAAAGTGTTACAGGCAGGACAGTCGAGTTAGTATATCAAACGCAAGCCCCTTTCATAAGGTTACCTAAATAATGAGCTCAGCCGCCCGTCGACGTCTCTTTTTACCCGGGGTATTTCTAGGGGCATTCATCTGGGTTTAGAGACTTGCTTATAGCATTTTTTGTTTAATAAAAAATTGGTTTTAATGGCTTTTTAACATAATGAAACCAAGTATATTCCAAGAATGAAAGCTGCCCCGAATAAAAAAAAAAACAGAATTCAATCAAAATGCATTAAAAAAAAAAAGAGAGAAAAATCAGTGATTCAAAAGGGTGCGAAGAGAAGAGTGAAGGGGAGTAGAAGAACTTATAATTAATGTGAAAGGTGGTGGCCGTTTATCGCCTCAACTTGATCTACATTTTTCAGTCAGTTTCAGTTTGTTTGATGATGACTTTGATGCCACCCCTTAAAAAAAATACAAAAACAAAAAAAAAATGCCAATGCACCCACCAATGGATAGAGAGGGAGTAGGGGGCAGGGTAGCAGATCGGGTTAATTTATTAGCTTTTGAGTATTTTTCTTTGGGCTGCGTAGTTAATCTTACTCAGATTCACCACCGATTGGACCTGACTGCCTGATCATCATCATCATCATCATCTACCACAAAGACAGTTTTGTTTTGTTTGTTTTTGGGGGTGTTGGCATTTTTATAATGTAAAGCTTAAAACAAATTCGTTATGGCTTTTCTTTTCTTGTAAGTAGATGTCTTTGTAAAAGAAATTGATGAAGATTGAAATCTGAAAAATGTTCAAAAAAAAAAAAAACTTCAATTTGTTTAACAATTAAGAGAACACAATTTTCGGTACAGGAAATTAATGATTTATATCTTATACTTATGATCCTACACACACACACACCACAGAGATTGGAAAAAGACCCACGCAGAGTTCAAGACACGTGCCCTTTCTCCTGTCGCACTTGCTCCTCCTCTTCAGCACATGCCACACTTGAGTTGATGCTGCCACACTTTTTTTTTCTCTTTCTCTCTCTCTTTTTTAGAGATCTCTTATCGCCAGCCCTTTGCAGTGGATGACCCAAAATATGACGAATATTTGCTTCCCCCCTAAACCCAACCTCAACCTCAACCCCAACCCCCACCCCAAAGGAAAAGTGCGCCACCCAAATCTTTCTCTCTCTCTCAAAAGAGGCAACGCGCAATTAAAACTTTTCATGCACATCAACTTTCACTCAAGCGGCGAGTGAATGACTAACTGACTGACTGACTGACTGACAGCGTCAGCGGCACCACAGAAAACTCTATATGAAAACATAAAATAAAATCATATTTTTCTAAACCACACGACACAAGCGCATTTTCTGGGAAAAAGATCTTGAAAAGGCAAAAAAAAAAAAAAAAAAAAAATTAAAAACAAGATGAGATGATCTTCAAGCAGGCAGCATGCAGCAGGCAGCAGCAGCACCAGCAAACAGAAGCAGCATCCACACATGTCAAGGGGGCAGGCAGCAGCGCGGTGGCTCACGCCACAGCGGCAAGTGTCAAGTGTTTCCATTCGGTTCGAGATAGATATTTTGTTTTTTTTTTTTTTTTTTTTTTTTGGGGTCTGTGAAATCTTTATGAATGTAAGGCGCGTTTTTCTGTGTGACAACACTCGAGACGCTCTTGAAGTTGTCATACCAAAAAGCATATTAAAAATGATCTTGGAAACCAAATGGCATGGCAATGACATTAATAGATCTTTAATTTGCAGTTAGGGTAAACACGCACACACACACACACACACACATACACACACATGAGTGGTTACCCCCTCTCTCTGTTATCCTCACTTCAATACACTTCCATTGCAATGTGCATCTTACTCTTACCGAAATTGTTTTCTATAACTAACTTAGGTAATCCACTTCTATAAAATTTTCTTCTGCTAACCACCAAAAAGATTAGCTACTAAAATAGCAAAATGAAGAACTAAGTTTTAGTATTGATGACAATTAAGTTGCTTTTAAAACCCTTTTTTTAGGGCGATTGAATTTTCATGAAGACTTTTGAACCAATTTTGCATAAACTTTGACTACTTTAACTCTAGATTACTGTTTGTTGTCATTATTAAGTGGTTTTGTTAGTCTTTGAAACGGTAAGCAACAGGATACTCATTAGATTGGTAAGTTTTCTTTGGAAATTTTCAACGATCGGGCACACATAGACAATGTTGATATTTTAAGCCTAACAACAAAACCAAAAGTCAAATTGACGTTAGCATAAATACTGTCAAATTTTTGGGCAATAGAAGATGCAGGCTTAACTTGGGCGTGGCTGAAATATTATATTTGTAAATGGTACAACGAAGTCCGTTGTAGATACAATTAAAAAAAGATAATTCAATATTACTTGGACTCACCTAAGAGTTACAATGAATCAATTCTGTAGCCCACTTGGATTTAAAAAGTCATCTGAGTCTCCTTTTGTCATTTTGACTCCTTTTTGGGGTGTTGCAAAAAAGACATTGTCATGTCATCAGTCATGAAAGTTCAAATAAAAATCATTCCTAGACGCAATTAAAACCATTCAAAAATGAAAATGAACATTTCATTGCCAAAACGAATGACTTTACTTACCCTCTCCTCCTCCTTCTCCGCCGCTTTCCCGTTCTCCATCATTTAGCACTTAGCAGCACTTTACCTGAAACCAAAAAACGAAAAGAGAAAAAAAGTTTAGCATTAAAAATCCTTGCTGACATTAAGATAACTTTTAATCATCATAAACAAAAAAAAAAAAAAAGAGGGAAAAGGAAAAGCTACAAAAATTCCAGTCGCCATTTATTTGCGTTTTTGAAATGCAAATGCAACGTAAGCGGCTTTTCGTGTTGCAAAACAAAAATAAAGAGAACGAAAGCACGGAAAAATTTCACCAAAATATCTAAAGGATTTGCTGATGATTCCTGATATTAAATTGTTTCGTGTTCACCGTTGGGGAATGTAGAAAGGAGTCATTTCAGTGAAGGGGAATTGGGGTAAGGGAAATGTAATGAAAATTCAATTAAAAAATTACATTTTCTACAGAGATTTTTTACGACTTGCAGCGCAGCGGCATGTACAAAAAAATAGGGGATTGCAAAAGTGCAGCACTATTTTTTTTGTTTTTTTTGTGTTACATATTTTGTAAATAATTACATTTTAGCAACAGCATCTCAATAAAGAGAGGAGGACCCCATCGGCTTTCCCCTTTGGCCCCTCATCACGTCGTCGTCGCTTGTAAACAAATCGGCAAAACATGTAATTTCACTTATCTGACATAATGTCAACAATTCTGAAATGGTTTTACCCTAACCTAAGGACCAGTAGACCAGCAGACAGCCGGGAAAATTCACATATAAATTACGCAAAAAAAAAAAAAAAAAAAACGTTGAACCCTTTATCCTGGGATCTCTTTCTGTCTCTCTCTCTCTCTCTATCAACAATAACAACGAGTTGACTTGTGTAACAAATAAAAAAGTCACTTGATAAGCCTTATAATGCAGCAATCTCTCCTCCTTTCCTTTCCATGCGTGAAAGGGTGTAATGCCAAAAAAAAACTTCGGGTGTGTGTGTGTGTGTGTGTGCTTGTGTATGCTAATCGCACACCACATAGAAGACGACACCCCAATATAAGCAACCCATAGAGAACCATTGAGTGACGCCTTTTAACATGCTTAAGCACAAACCAAACGAGCCAACGAGCCAAGGAGATCTTTTGCTGTTCCATTACCCTGTAAGCCTACGCTAAGTGGGGTATATTGAGGCATACTAAACGAAAGGTGCTACTGGATACTTTGCAAACTGGAAAAAAAGATTTTACCGTTTAATAAAGTTGGCTTAATTTTTTTTGAATTTCTAAAAATATTTGTACACTTGCCTTTGAATTTGCAGTTTTCAAAAATTCTAAAGGATAACTTGCTGTCGTTACTTTAGCTGAGATGTAAGAAAATTTGTTTTTTCTTTTTTCACTTTTCGTCTGTTCTTTTTGGCTACCTTTCCTGGTGGAAATTGTGATTTTTTATAGCCTGGCGCCGCTTGAATGATTTTTATGGGCTATGGAGGCTAAAAAGGGAGAGGGAAAGAGAAAAGGCAAAGCAGAATCAAAAACGAAACGAAACGAAACTGATTTGCATGTCTTTTGCCAACGTGAGAGCAAAATGACGGAGAGGGGTAGGTAAGGTTGTGCGGCGGCGGCAATAGAATTGTGCTCTAACAAAAGAAGAGTCCACCAACCTATTATTGATCTCTCATTTGATTTTGCATTGCAAATAAGGCTTAAGGATCAAGGAATTTCGATCAAATGGAAATTAGGGAAAAATTCATGATGAGGGGAAAATTTTCGGTAAACAAATTTAAAACAATTTCAATTTAATTGATTTCTTTAAATATTTGCTAAGCCATTGCGATTTATCTCGTTTTTATCTGCGCTCTCTCACACTTGTTGGATTCAACAATAAGCAAGAACAAATTCCGTTACCTCTCTCTCATATGCTAAGCTGTCGCTCATAATCGTAGTTCTCTCTCTCACACACACACTTACACTTTTACATAATACACAAAAAAAAAAAAAAAAAACACACACAAGCAAAAGCAAAAAAGAAGGCAGCAAAAGCACATGTGGCTCTCGCTCTCTCTTTTACTCTTTCACCTACACCGCCTAGGGCTCCGGCAGCGGTGGGCCACACACATTTTTTCCTTGCAGCTCAATTGGAAATTTTTTTGCACAAAATTTAAACAAACAAAACAGCGATTTGAATTGCCAATTACTGCAATCGAATGCCAATTGCCTGAACTTATGGCTTATCTAATTTAATTGCACTTTTAAATAAATTAAAACACGCTAAAAATTTAACACAACCAAAACCACAACCGAAGTGTCCGCAGCAAAGAAAAAACTAATAACGTTGCCACAAAATACCAAAAACCTAACGGATCACAAATGGCAAAGTAGCTTATTTTAGCTTTAAAGCGTAAAAATCACTTTCGCCGCCAAAAATGTCAGCACTAAAAGCGAAAACCTAAAACAAGCATAAGAATAATAAGAAGAATAATTAAATAAAAAAGAAAATGCAAATTGTCAGCTTAATTTAGCTGCTATTCTTGATAATAGAAATCCTATATTGATTTAAAGTTTATAATTACAAAAAATACCAAATTTATCGATAGTAAAAAAGATTTTTGCTCTAGTGGGTGTGTGTGACAGAGAAAGATATATTTCAAGGCGGTTACATTTAAATTGCATAATTTTCTGCAAAACTAAAATTTCTTTTTATTAGGGTATAGAAAGTTCGCCTTTAACTGTTTTTCTTTTCATGTATGTATATTCTAAGTTGCACATTTTAAGCTACACTTTCTTTTCGTTTTTATGTTCCTTTTTCAATTTATTTTTGGAAATTTTATTTGCATATATGCAATAATTTACAGGCAAATACGAAACCATACTTCTCGCCACACCGCCCCGCCCCGCCCCACCCACAACGAAGAGAAAAGGGGGAAATTTTGAATGGGTTTTTTGGCATGTGGTTAACTGAGCGTTACTTTTTGAGAGAGCCTGCAATGAATAGGCAATTGTAATAACAAGAATCAAATTTCGATTTGATGCCAAAAGAGGAAGAGCAAGGAGGAAGAGGAACATTTAATAAGCAGTAAAAATCATGGAGTTCCTTTTGAGTTTTCTCTTCCTTTCCTTTTTTTTCCTTTTTTTTTGTTTTTGTGTCTATTTTAAGAGATTGAAAGATTTGAGACTTTGACTTTGGGACTTGGGATTCGGTATATTGTAGTTGGTGTGTGTGTGTGTGTGTATTTTTTTTTTCCAACATTTGTTGTGCATTTCAATTTCAATTTCAAGAGCCATTAAAAACTATGCATGCAATTAAGTCGAGTGAAAATTTCATAAAGATAACAATCGACAAGAACAAGAAATAAACATGGAAATAAGAAAAACCTGCAGTTGCCCGTCAGTCAACACTTCAAAGGAGGAGAAGAAGAAGGAGCAGCGGCAGCAGCCTCTGGGCAACACTGAAGTAGGAGTTCAAGAAGAGGGCGGTAATGGGAGATAGGAAAAGAAGCCCAGCACCAGCCTACATTAATTTGCATTTAAAAACTGTTTTTAGTAGCATTAAAAACAAACATCAGGGGGAACGAGCCCCAAGTAGGCAACAAACATCATCTGGAATGAGAATGGGAATAGGGAATAGGAATGGAAATGGAATGGGCATAGAAAGAGAAAGAGACCCATTAACAAAGTGTCTCCAGATGTGAGCATCTTCTCTCATATTTAACATACATATACATATATAAAAAAAAAGATGAAAAAAATAAAAAAAAAAGATGAAAAGTTTATTATGATTAGCTTAAAGAAATGGTTATGGGTCCAGCGCACGCCACAGAAAGACACAGAAGAAACACAAACACCAAATGTCAAAAGTCAGCGGTCAGAGACAGACGACAGAGATGAGCTACTCACTCCTCTGGTAAACACTCCGTCTGCTGTTGCTGCTGCTGCTGATGATGATGATGATCATCATCTTGTCATAAAACGTTCAGTCATCAAAGTTGCACTTTATGCGAAACGATCGCATCGCTGCACGTGCACGTGTTCATCGTCATCAGCATTAGCATTAGCGGGTCTGTTGTATTAGGCGAGAACAGAGAACAGAGACTAGAATAGCACCAGCAGACCCTCCCATACCCACTCCTCCCATGGCATCATCCATTCTCTCTAGGCAGGCAGCATAATCATAGAAATTATGTGCCTGCTGGCTAAATGGTGTTGGCAGCATCTTAAGCTCTTGGCTAATAGACTGCATGGGGTCTCTTTCTTCATCTCTGCTCTGCTCTCCTCTTCTCTTCTCTTCTCTTCTTTTCTGGGGTAAACATTGGCATTATTGTATTCTCGAAATGTTATGGGTATATAAATTGAGATTTTGGTCAACAAATTTACTCATAAATATGTCAAAGAGGAACAAAAAAAGAAAAAGAAGCGGAAGTTCATTAAGTTAATATTTTGTCAATAATACATTTAGAAAAAGGGCTTACTAA
The DNA here is from genome assembly GCA_024703675.1 of Drosophila nebulosa. NCBI lineage: Eukaryota > Metazoa > Arthropoda > Insecta > Diptera > Drosophilidae > Drosophila > Drosophila nebulosa. The sequence goes on from JANFPS010000008.1 coordinate 1,346,034, forward strand.
AGAATACAGCAGAAGCAAATAAGCTTAAAGATGATCAAGTTCTTTTGGCCTGAGTTGTCTAAAAAAAAACCGTTGAAAAAACCTTTTTCATAGCTTCTGAACTGAACTTATCTGAGTTAATTTTCCAAAAACAAATCATCAAGTTAAGAATGACATTTAACATTTCAATTTAAAGGGCTTTGGGTCATTTCTGGTTCAGATTGTGGTTCTCAATTTCAATGGTCAAGGACTTGTATTTCACCTTTGTTTTTTTTATTTATTTTTTTTTTTTTTATCAGGCATGAAGATCTTCTCAACTATCCACACCAAATTACAATTGAAGATATTGTTTGGTTGCTTTGTTTTTTTTTTTCGTTTCGTTTCGTTTTTTTGTCTACCCAATGTCTACCCATGTCTCCTGGTTGGTTTTGGTTTCTTAATATTTTACGCTCAACTAACTTTGCTCAAAGGATTCGTATACGCATTTTCTGCAGGTCAGAATGGGCAGACAGCGCTAGATGCAAAATCCATACACATGTCAGTCACACTTAACCCCGGGCCATGGGTTTTATGACAACAGAGAGGGCAACAGCAGGGAGCAGCAGGGAACAGCAGCAGTAGCAGAGGGCAAGGGGGAAACTTCAGTCTAGGCGACCGCAAGAACTTTTCCAGATTTGGATTTGCTTTTATTGCCTGGCAGCGTTAAAATTATGGTTATATATACATATACTATTCTTGAAAGGGTATATTGATTTGCGAATTCATTCGAATGTTGCATTTGTTGCACCTTTTTCTCTTTTTGATATATCGAAAAAGTTAACAAGAGAAATTTTTTCATTTAGTTAATGGAATAGTCTCAAATGTTAGGGTATTACAAAATTGACTATGGCCTCGGGTTATTATTTGAAGTCAGTCAGAAATTTGCTACTTTTCGCATACGTATATACTTATGTATATATATAATTTTCAACGTTTATTATGATTTCCGGAAATGTTTTGAGGCAAACTCCCGAAAGATGGAACAAAATTTATGCACATCGCATATGTCAACAGTTTGCTCCTTTTTCTTTAACATTTTTTTTTTTTTGTGTTTGTATGTGAAAGGATATGTATCGTATCCTTTGCTGGCTTTTCGTGGAATTTGCATATTTGCATTTTCAATTCAATTCTTTTCTTTTGCCGGGTTTTTTGTTCTGTCAAAGATTTAATTGTCAATAAAAATATACGAAGCGGAAAATTTGTTTGGCAAACAAATTGAAATTCTTTTGAGTCCTGAGAAAGCCAAAAATAAATAAAGACGCAAGAAGATTGAAACGGCAACTGTTTTCTGGGAAACATTTTGCAAATTTTAAATAATACATGGACTTCTTAATGGATTTGCAATTTGCCTAAACCCTCTTCGAGTGTGTGTGCGTGTGTGTGTGTGTGTGTGTGTGGGGATATATGTAATTTTGTAATTTACATTGCAGGTTTTGAATTTACACTTGCAGGCAATTAATAATGCTGCATTAGGGTTATCCTACAAGCAGGATAATTAAGTTTATCGTTCATTGGCTTTGCATTTCTCTTTCCCTCCCACACACACACACACACACCTGGGGGTGGGCCTGGGGGGGGGGGGGGGTTGGTTGCATGTTGAAATATGTACATATGACAGATTACAGGCAATGCGCAAAGTTGACGGGGTTTGAGCAAGGGACTTTTGCTTATATTTCGAGTGCATTTGCTTGCCAATCAACACGAACTGAAAACTTGTTTTTCGGTGCCATATCCAAAGCAAAACGAGACATGTGTCCATGCATTAATCAAGATTTGTCAAGAATCTCTAATTGAACATATGAAAACGCAGCCACAAATAAATTTTGAGTCTACTTTGGCAATTTAAAACCCAAATTTGTTTAGAAGAGATCAGATCCATTGCAATTGTAACCAAACTAGGAAACTTCAACTTTTTCAAAATTATCAATTTTCAAAAAAAGGTTTCTATCTTTTTCTCTGGCTCTACAATTAAGTTACTTGTGTCAGATTGTTGCTATGAGAGCTTCTGTGTTTAGCCATTATTCGGTTGGTTAGTTTTTTTGTTTAGCCCACCCCGCTCTCTTCACATCTCTCCTACAAGTTGGAAAATTATCTTTGCCATTATTATTTGTCTGCTTGAAGTGGCTTTTCCTTCATTTATCCTTAACACAGGGCATTATGGGCAATAAATTATATTAAAGACAAAAACGTATTGATTGCCTCTTACTCCCCACTCCCCTCCCCCCCACACACACACGCAGATGCACTTAGAGTGTTGCCTTGTACGTTGCATTTCATTTGACACCTTTGAAGTTGCCACACTTTGTATGTGTCTCTCTCTCTCTCTCTCTCTTATTCTCTCTCTGTCTATCTTTATGTTTCTCTAGGCAACTGCAGCTGCATCTGCATTTGTATCTCTGTATCTCAGTCTTGGCACAATGAGCAAGCTTTTCTGCACACACATAATGTAAAATAAATTGGATTATCCTTTGATTCATTCACAGTTTGTCGCCCAAACTTGGCTGGGACATAATTTATATGCTTTACATATTTCAAATGGGTCCCTGCCCCAAACGAAATCTGGTAAAGTCAATTGCATCACTGGCTGGCTGACTGGCTGACTGGCTGACTCTCCGTCTCTCTAGCTGTCTGTCTCTCGCTCTCTGTCTTTTTGCCTTGGTTTGAGGGTGGTCATTAATTTTCTTCGGTGTCGCTCAAAGGAGGCGATAACAAGTTTGGCTGATTTGATTTGCCTGTCTGTCTGTCTGTCCCTCTGCCTCTCTGAATATGGGCGAGAGCCTTTCGGGATTTAATTGCTTTCGCTTCGAGATTTGCCTGGCTAAATCATGCATTTAGATCCAATCCCTTTTTGAAATTGAACTAATAAAACAACTAAAAGAAAGATAAACCAAAAAGAGTCACAAAACGCTTTCTCAAATAAATCTCCAAAAAATTGTGTTGTTTTTTTTCTACATATTGTGCTCTTAATTCATTATATTTACTTGCTTAAAAAGAAAATTAATTGATTTTCATTTATATTTTTTTAATGTCCTGTTTTCTAAAATGAATGAATTTTGGCATTGAAATTATTTGTAAAAAGCTTTGAAAATGTTCTGAAAAATAGTTTTGGTCCTTAAAGATGATCTCATTTTCTTTCTTGAGAATTAATTTGAAGTATGTGCTAACTTTTGGCTAATTTTCAGAGGCGTTTTAAGTATTATTATTATGTAATTTGCATAAATTTGTTGAGCCAGAAGTGACTCAACTGTTTGGTCATCTTAGATATAATCTTTATGTATTAAAGCAAGAAATTAATTTACGAATTCGTAGCGTAACTTTCCAAACAGACGACATTTGATTTCTTTATTCAAAACTTGCATTAATCTATTCTTTTAACAGAATTTGCTATATTTTTGGAATTCGTATAAACGAATCAGACGATTGGAAATCCCAACCAAGCCATTTACAATTTCTTTTTGTAAAGCGGTGATAAAGGATTTTGTTTACATGATTGATAACCTAAAAGTAGGCTCTAAAATATAATTTTAGGTTTAAAATTTATTCATAAAGACAGTTTTTGGAATCCCAAAATCCTAGAAAAGTTAGTCCAAGTCGAAACATTTAAAGTACTTTTCATATCTTTAAACAAAGTTGGATTTCTTTTTTTTGTAAATAAGTTTTCTCTTTAAATATAAAACTAGATGTAAGTTCCATTCAAGTCTACGAAACTGCACACACACACACACATACACAGAGAGAAAACACACATGTTTCATTACTGTTAATGCAGCTTAAAGCGCTTATCTCACTTTACTTTACTTTTGCCAACACACACACCCCCCCCCCCCCACACACACACCCGCACCTACACATGATGAGCTTGTGAACCTGGGCTTGGAATTTTTTTTTTTTGGCCAAATGACTGCTTTTTGCTTTCGTTTTCTTTTTGGTCATATTTTCTGGGGATTTTGTTTGTGTTGTCTTGTTGTAGTTTTTATATTAAAATCGTAGCAGACTGGACGAGAGCTATTAAATGCGATGCTGCCAGACATGACGATGAGAGAGGCAAACGCGAAAGACAAAAAAAAAAACAAAAAAGGATAGTGAGAAGAGATACCTTTTACGTAAATCCCAGTAGGAAATTAAAAACCAAAATGAAGTTGAAATGAAAAGCAACAGAAAAAAAAAACAAAAAACGAAAAACGAAAAATGAGAAAGAAAGAATGAAACACGGAAAAAGTCACCCACGCGACAGTGGCCAACGAAATTTATCGTCATATTTATAAAAGCGCAATGCAACGGGTGTCCGCAGTGTGTTGCGGACTTCTGTGCTGGGGACAGAGAGGGTCCTGTCCTAGTCCTGTCTCGGCATTGGCATTGGCATCCATCCAGTCCAGTTGGGTCGTCAAAAACACCTTATTACCGATAAAAACACCAAACACACCCACACACACACACACACACACACCAGACTGACGGACGGACGATTTGACTGACTGACTGACAAGAACTCACCGAGCCGAGAAAGAGAGAGAGGAAGAGAGAAAGAGTGAGTGACTTAGTGCGGCATCAGCCGCGAGTGTCGGAGTCCGTGTCATGTTGTGGACTTTGGGTTTTGTTTTGTCCATTCAGAGTCCTCGGTCCTCAGTCCTCAGTCCTCAGTTCTCAGTTCTCGGTCTCAGTCTCGCACAATTAAAACGTCTCTGGCGGCAAAAGTCGCGACTCTAAACAGAGGACATGCTACAAATGTCCTGTCGTTTGACACCGCATTGCCTTTGTGTCTGTTTGTGTGTGTGTGTGCTTCTGGCTTACGATTAATGAGTCTTTAGCGTTTTCAGTCGCACAAAATTATGATGATTACTTTGACTCCCCCTCACTATCCTTGCACGTCATATCCCTCCAAAGGCTTTGCCAGTGTCAAACACCTGTCCATATAATATATATAAATAAAAACCAACTTTCATACGCAAAGCTTTAACTTCTGTGAAATCTTTGAATAAGTTGACTGGAGGGCAATGTTAGGCAACTTAAAAAGGCTATTTGAAGATCCTTCAAGTTGTATTATCGATCAACTTTGCTAGGGCCAAGTCCGCAAGTCTCTAAAGTTAAAACTAGTTGAGAATCACAGGTTAAAGAAACCGGAAAATGCAAAACCTTTGTTTGGTTTCCTATAGATATTTCCAGCTAGTTCAAAGTTTATATTTTAAATATAGTGACTATTTTTCAATTTTGTTTTAGATTTTAGGGAACTTCGGTCTATTAAAAGTTATCAAATAGAAGTTAATACTTACAGAAAAGATAAACATGGTACAACGGTTCTGTTTACATTAACAGATAGGAAATATCTATTCGATTAAGAATCTTTAATAAATTTTGGATTTAAGATTAAATTAGCTGAGGGTATTACGGATTTTAACAATTTCTTGTTTTTCTGTAGGTAAAGCAGACAAAAAGAAATGAATCGGTTAATGAAGTAATATATAAATAATAATCTAGAAAAGACAAGAGTTTTTCTCAACTCTGTCTACTGAGACTTTAGTTTTGGGTAAATATCTTAAAGATTCACGAGAAACAGACAAAAATAAAAAAAATACCATAAAGATAAACACAAATCGAAGAGAGTCAACATAGTCTTTAAGATCTAATAATTCTAAAACCATATTGAGAGAGTTTGTCTCAGAGTATGGATCTCTTTTGGAGTAGTGGAGAGTTTATCACTGCGAACCATTTGACAAATTAAATTTCTTGCCCTCCGCCAATTTCCCTTCTCTTTGGCACAACATTTTTACTTTCTTTGTGGCTAATCAACAAAAAAAAAAAAAATATATATATAGCAGAGGAGAGGAGGAAAGGAATGGAATGTGAAAGCCAAAAAGGGAAAAGAGAAAAAAATATTAAGCGCTGATTTTGACGCGACATTTTTAACGTTCGAGCGTGCTAATGAGTTTTTGGCCAAGTTGGTGTATCCCTGTCTGGGTCCCTTTTTTTTTTTTTGTTTTGCGTTGTTGTTAATTAGTTCTTCCGCTTAAAAAGTATTTAATGCTTACGTGCTAATATTTTTATTTGGTTTTCGCCCATATTTTTTTTTCTCTATTTGTGTGTGTGTGTGTGTGTGTGTCCCCTGACATGCGATTAATAAATAAATGTTGAGGTCCTTGCGTGTTCAGAACCTTAAATGCCTTTGTTTTGTAATTTGTTTATGGGTTCATTTCCCAAACGGTCAATCGCTCGTCTGTGATTTGTTGTTGTTGTTTTTGTTGTTGTGGCATTGACTCAACAGTCGCTTCCTCTTCCTGTCGCGCCTTTTGTTTTGGCCTCTCTATTTAAAAACACCTTTTCAATTAGCCCTGGCCACACTTGAAATCCATTTCAGGCGTTAACTTCAGCCTCGTTGGTCTAGGCAACAAAAAAAAAAAAAAAAAACCGTTAACGCTTCGTTCACCCGGCAAGTGACAACTTCCACCTTGCACCTTTCACCTTTCCACTTGTCCGCCTTCTTCGACTGCTTCCCCCAACGCCCACGCCTCCATTCATTTTCAGTTTTAATTGAGCGCGCAGACGTGTCGCATTAAAAAGCGCATTGAGTATTTTCATTGGAATAAAATGTCGAGGAAAAAAATAAACCTAATAACGTTAATTTCCAGTAAAGTGCTACAAATTGATTCCGGGCAATTCAACTTAAAGACCTGACAATGGCCGCGTCTCCAAAAATTAAGTTGTAAAAATGCAAGAAAAGGGTTAAAGATCGACATATGCGATACCCTATAACTATATTCACACAGTGGGCCCGGGCAAGCCTGTAACCTGCCATCGTTATTACATACTTTTTCATCTACCTGTGTCGCTCCTAGCGGCCAAAGAAGGCTTTTTATAACGTACATCCACTTTAAATGTTTCGTTTAGCTTTCGTTGTTTGTTAACTTTATTTGTCTGTCTGAAACCATCTAGCCTACTTTCTGCACTTGTGTTCTATACGTTTGTGGCGCTCCTATCGGCTAATAGTTAAAAGAAGTCATTATTTAAACCCAATTTTACTTTTAATGTTATATTTACGATTCTTAGGTGTATGGTTAACCAATTTATTGCCCTCTTGAAGACTTCTAGCCACCGGCTTTCCATCTAGATGTGACGCAATCAGCGATCAATAGCCAAAACAGAATTTTTCTATACTTTGGTCTATTTTAGGGTTTCATTTAGGATTCTCTGTTGCCTGTTTAACCGATAAATCTACTCTCTGCACTTATATGCTAGATCCATGTGGCGCTCCTAGCGGCCAATTCTGTCTGTCTAAGCTTAAATTCACCTTTAAGGATTCATTTAAAAATCTGTATAGCCTAGGTAACCAATCTGTTGCCTGCCCAAGTTCGGATGGTCATCTTTCTGCAGTTATATTTCTATTTGCTAGTGGCGCGCCTAGCGGCCAATAGTTGCAAACAGCGTTTTATAAATTCAGGCCCCCTTTAAGGTTTCATTTACAATTTTTTGACGCCTAACTAACCAATTGGTTGCTCTTCTAAAGCCCTTGAGTCACCGTTTTTAGCTTAAAATTATATCTGGTTGTGGCACTCCCAACGATCAATAGCTAATAAAGGTTTTTAGCATACTTTGTCTCCATTTTGTTCTCTTTATGAAAAATTTCACATGGAAAGAGAAAAATTGTATAAAATTCTTGTCTCACTGATTCCTCTACGCTTCCTGAATATACCCTTTCAAACAAATTACAGGGTACAACTCAAATGTAAGATGAGCTATGCGCCACCCAAATGTAGTTTGAGATATGCAAGTTTTTATGCGACAAATTTCCTAGTTAATTTCATTTGTAACGATAATAAAAAAAAAAAAAAAAACAATAATATAAAGAAATGAATCCTCTTACTCTCTATCTCTTTAAGTATATCTGAGATCATTACACATTTCACACGTCTCACTCATTCTCTTTGGTCTCTCTGACTCATGTTTAGCGACAGGCTCATCCATTCTCTCAATGATGAGATGACGATCAACAGCAACAACAACAACAACAAGTTGAATAGAAAAATTGTAACATTGCCACAAAATTGGTTAACACACAAAAAAAAAAAAAAAAAAAAAACACACAACAAAAAATGACAAACATATCTTTGGTATGCATCTTCTTTTCATTTGAGTTTTGTATCTGTTTCTTTCTTTCTCTTATTCTCCTGTTTTTTATTCCCATTTTTGTCGTCATTAAAATTAACCTTTTGCGCCTATGTCATCTAATTGACATTTGTTAATAGTTTTTTTTCTATGATTTTTCCAAAAAGAAAAAAAAAAATGAATTTCTTTCCTTTTCTCATAAAAGGCGTTTGTTCATGAAATCTGTCTGTGATTCTTTTTTTTTTTATTGCTCAGTTCATCGTTTTGTTATTGTTCTGATTTTTATCTGAATTTTTTTTTTTTTTCCAAAATGTAAAAGAAAATCGTCGACAATCGATCAGTGGTTGAAGAAGAAGAAGAAGAAGAGCAACAAAAACTAAATGAAATTGTTCAATAATTGCTTTAACATTTTGTTTTCTCATTTCTTGTATTGTAAAATGCAAATGGCATAATTGGACATGAACATGAACATGAACTGCTCTTGACCATCATCATCATCAATCAATTGTGACGATCGATTGATTGGTTCAAAGGGCCAAAGATAAGAAGAAACTGATAAAGACAATGAGGGAACAGTTGGTAATCCATTTAGGCCAACAGTAGCAGAAAAAGAGAGAGAGAGAGAGAGAGAGAGAGAGAGAGAGAGAGGTCCTCTAATCTATATGGGGAAAAAGTAAACTTTTTTAATAATTCAACGATTTTTTTAAAGGTTGTAAAGTGAGTGGCTAACTGACGCCTAATCTAACTGTTTTCCCTTCCCCGCTCCCCCTCGGTTCAGTCAACTTCCTTTTTGCCTATGGCAATTAATCAAAAAGTCCTGTTCAAGAAGGCATAAAATTAAACAGAAATGTTCTCAAGCGCTGAAGCTAAATAAATTGCATAATGGCAATGGCATAAACCATACATAAATAATTAAGTCTTTATATATATATATATATATATATATGTATGTATATATATATATATGGATGAAAAACAAAAGGCAAAAGTGTTAAAGCAAAATATATAAGCGAAAAGAGTTTTTCAAATTGTAATCCATCAAAAAGCATCGGCGGCAGCGTAAACTTCACGCATTGTTAGGCAGGCAAAAAGCTAAAGGGTTTTAAATTAAAATCTCTCTTTTACTGCCTTCTCAATCCCCCCTCCCCCTCCCACACACACACACACTGAATAACTCTCCCATTTGAAATTTGTGGGTGGTCTGAGGTATGTACATTCGAGTTCAAGGAAGTCACAGCAGCTGCAGCCTCACATATTGTCCATGGAAAAGAGCAAAAAGAGCCAATGCCAAATGTACAAACACAAAATCCATATATACATACATACATATATATATCTACGATTCCACATCTCTATATATGTATGTATACTATGTGAATGTAGCTAAACTAAGCTAAGAAAGACTGAATCTTTTGGAACTGTAATTTTTGTCCATTTAGCTGGCCGGGCACGTTTTGCATTTAGCGCGTAAAATAAATTTGCACAATTTGTGACAAGTGTTCGGGGCTAAGGAGAGACAAACAAATTGACAACTCAAACTGCAATGAATGAGGGCGGAGGATGGATGGGGCCGGGCTGTGTCAGATGCACAGTGGGGCCAAAGAAAAGTGTTTCAAGAAGGGATTTGAGAATTTTACACTTGCTCATCTGTTTGTCTCTACGTATTGACCCACTGTACTGGTGATGGCTTACAAGCCCCATTCCCCATGTCCCCTAGTCGCCCTCTCTCTCTCTCTCTCTCACACTCTCTCGATGTTTTGCTCTTTGTTTCGGAGGCGTCACTGTGGCCAGCCTGGTCGGCTAATTGTCATGCCATGCCAGACTTGGAACGCTTGTCTTTTGCTGCTGCTGCTACTGATTTTGTTTTTCTTCTTATACTTATATATAGTATATACTATAGATATGCATGTGTGTGTGTGTGTGTGCGTGTGTGTATATTTTTCCCTCCACTTACCGGGAGGAGAGTTCGTTCTGTCCATCAATTGACTTTATCTATTTGAACTCACATGTTAAAAATATCAATTTGTTGTCGCGGGCGAATGTTGTTGTTCTCTCTGGTCCCTGGGCGTTTGACAGGCAGACAGACAAAATGACAAAAAGACGGACAGACTTTCATACATACATATGTACATACGGTACGTAGGGACAGTGTCAGTCAGTCGAGTTAAGTTGGTTGGCTAGCTGGCTGGTTCCAGCTTGGCTTGCAATTTTGCCTTTTGGTGTGATTTATGGCCACTTTATGGCATAAATGTAGGTGCGGCCCGCACATACATAAATCATCGTCGAACTTACAAAACGCATTTGCGTTTGCACAAAATTTTGTGGGCTTGCAAAACGACAAAGAGAACCAAAAAAAAAATAAAAAAACCAAAAACCACAACAACAGAAAAAGACGCAACAATCCTTCTACTTACTAGTTACTAGGCCTTTTGGCCATTTCAACCAGGTGTCAGCAGGTGAGCAAATTACTACACAGTTGTGAGTTAAATTTCAGTTTCAGTCACCTCCTCTTGCCATCAAGAAAAAAGCCAAGAAGTAATGTTCCACTGATTACCCTGGCCAAGTTAAAACTATGTTTTAGATAACTTACTAAGAGATCGTAACAAAAGGTTTTCTAGTTTAATCTATCTCTCTCATGAGAAATATGCCTAAAGATATCACTTTTAGAAGAGCAAATGGATAATGAATAACTTTTAGTAATTTCGAATCAAAAAATATTAACGAGAGGCAAAAGAAAAAGCTAATAAATTTGATTTGAAAACTATTCAACATACAGTTTCCATTATACAACGAAGTTTTGGGACATGTCCTGAAATGTTTTTTAGAATCCTTAGAATATCCTTTCCAGATGGTCATGCTAAAACAATAATCTAATATGTTTTCAAAAGTTGTCACAAATGATGGCCGTCATTAGCGGATTTTTACTGTATTGTGAAGTGTCAACATCTGTCAAAAAATATTGTTTACAAGCCTATGAATTTTACACAATAATAATTTCAATTTTTATTGCATTAAAACTGTCGAGTTTCGTTCCATTTGCGGGGAGTTAGCATGTCAAAAATGTTGACAATTCTGCATCAAATGTATTCACTATGAGCAACCTGAAACGCAAAGAGTCATATGTAAAGCCTGGCCAACTGGGAACATCAATGCCAAGGCCCATTATGGGAATCAGAAGGAAGGGATCCACTATGAGCTGCTAAAACCCGGTCAAATCAACAACAATTAATCCGTTTTAAGCGAGCTATAGCCATGACAAACTATTTGAATAATATTGGATGGAAAGTTCTGGCTCATTCGTTTTATAGCCCAGATCTTGCCCCTTTTCAACTACCATTTCTTTAGATTTGATGCAGAACACTTCATTATTCAATTTAAAAAAAAAAAATAATGTTACTTCCGCGATGGAATCCACAAATTGCCAAAACGATTAAAAAAAAGTAATGGCAAGCGTTGGCCAATATTTTGTATGAGATTTTAATTCATTTTATAATTTAAATAAATGAGTTATTTAAGCAAAAAAAAAAAAAAAAACGGACTGAACGTACACCAAATATAATAATCTAATAGATATTAGATATTTAGATAGATACTAGTTATCGAGGAGAAGGACAATATATTTGATTCCTCCAGCAGTTTCATTTAAGTTAAAACTTTTACTATTAATTTGAGATAATTCTCTTAATCCATTAGCATTATCCTGCCACCTGTGCTCTTTGGCAATTTTGGCAAGTCATCACACAAAGAGAGATGGATAGAGAGAGAAAGAGACCGAGAGAGAGAGAGAGATGAAGGGAAAGAAAATCACTTAATTCCCGTCCACTAGTCACACACTATTAAGCACTTGAGCCCAATTATGAATGAGATGAGCCTTTTTGGGCCCATAAGTGTGCCACTTGTAAAAAGGGATAATGATGCATTTCGACCCCTCTTTACCCCAGCCCCTCTGAGAAGAAAACAAAAAAAAAAACCCAAAATGGAAGTGAGTAAATTAAATACTTAGTCAGCCAACTGGCTAACCTAGAAATCAAATTCATTGGCAAAAGGGAAAGGGAGTTGGCCACACCCCCAACCAACCCACACTCACATAACCACACTCATACACATTTATGAATAATTCATAGAGCAGTGTCTGAGCCGGCATTAATGAGCCATGCTTCTTATTTACCATGATGCCGCAAAAAAAAAAAAAAGAAGGAAAATTGGTAAAATTTTCCCATTGAGACAACTTTAATTAGAGAGAAGTCAAAGTCAAATTGTCTTATCATAATCATTTTTCGCCCCCGCCACCCCTCTTACAAAAGATAGAAAATTGTGTTGTGTGATTTTTGCACGCCAAATGACTAGAAATTGTTTAGTCATTCTCTCTAGCCCTTGCCCCTTGCCCCCTGCCCCCCATACCATGCCCATGCCCATCATACACATCAATCATAGTGCTCACTTTAGTCCATTGGACAGCTGAGTTAATGGCTCTGTGGACTCTGATGGGATAATGTGTACGTACTCTGGGTGTCCTTTGAGTTTTGTGGACAAGTGCATGATGATTAATTATTTTATTATCTATAAATTGGTTTTTGTCTATCCAAAGTAAAACATTCTTCGTTCCGTTTACCTTTTTTCTCTCCTCTCTGATTTTGCATACTCAAAAAAGGTGTTGGACAATTGTGATATGGAAAATGTTGTTGCTGATGCTGCTGCTCCATCATCATTAGCCGCCGCCGCCGCTCTTTCTCTCTCTCTCTCTCTTTCTCTTGCTGAAATACTTTCAGCAAATCGTAAAGTTTCAACACATTTTTAGGCCAGCGCCATTAAAAACAAAAAAAAAAAAAAAATGTGTGTCTGCTTTTTATTAGTTCGAGAAAATTAATGGAGATAATTTGGGTCAACGATTTAAAAATTATTATGGCTCTATATGGTTAGAGAATACACTGAAAAGTGGGCAAAGGAGTGGGGAGTTAGATGATATATATACTTAACAAAAAAAAAAAAAAAAACACATGAAATTTGTTCTATGCGTGCGTGGGAAATGTATATTTTTCGATTAAAGTTAACCAATTACAATTATATTTATATATATATAGTAAGGAGAGGGAGAGAGAGAGATCACCTTTGGCCCTCTCAAATGGGGACTCATTACCACCATGGGGAGTCTAGTCTAACACGGCAAGTCAATTGAAAAAGGAGCTTACCAATTAGAAACTCTTTTTTTCTCTCTCTATCTATCTATAACTCAATCATTATGCAATTAAGCTATAGAAACAGCGGCAAGAGAGGGGGGAAAATAACAAATTATTAAAGCTACCGACGCATTTTTTTTTTTACAGAAGTTGAAAATATTTAATCATTGTCGCTTCTCTAACTTCTCTCTCCCTCCTTCTCTCTCTCTCTCTCTTTCTCGTTGATGCCATAATTCTGTTGAAAACAATTTGTAGACTTTGATTTGTTGGTTTTTTTTTTTGTTTTGGGGGGGAACGGGTAATGCAGCTGTTTTTTTAGGCCCAATCATTTTTTTTTGTTTTTTGGTTTTTATGGAGGGTCATTAAATGAGATTGAGATTGTGTAAATTCTGGAAAAAAAAAACAAATCAAATTTGAAAGAAGACATAAAAATTACATCGAATATAGTAGATTTACTTTTAATAAGCAAAAGTGTGACTCTTAAAGAAGGGCTCCAAACCGAATTGAACCTTCAAGAGTTCTCCATATGGTTGAGAGGATAACTGTAAAAAGGAGAGTAAATGTAAATTTCATTTTCTTTAAATGATTCGTTATGAAATCTCTCACCTTGGCATTGATGTCGCCATCAATGCCAGTATATTGGGCTAGCAAAACAAAGGGTTGAGCTTTATCTACTAGATTCCCATGGAGTGTTTCCAGGGCTTCGAAGGCAAATTGATTGGTTATTCCCGCACAGCCCTGAATATCGAGAAAACGTAGTTTTTTGCATTTATTCAAGATTTGCAAGAGTTCGAATTCTGGGACACAGCCACGCACACACAGACGCTCGAGTTGAGTGAGATTTTGAATTGCTTTTAGGCAACTGCCATCATTTAGTGGCTGAAATTGAACACATTTCAATTGCTTGAGATTCTGCAAGCTGGCCAAGAACGTGATATGCGCAGAGGTGAAAATCTCAATTGATAACTCCTCCAATTGGGCAGCATATTGGGTAACAAAGTCATTGAAATACATTAATTCAATGCTACTTATCCTAAGCGTATCATGGCTAATGGACAAATGTTTCAATTTCGGCAATTGCGGCAATTCCAATTCGTGCCCATCGCCCACATTGTAGAGCACCAGTTCCTCCCATTCGAATTGATAATGCGATATGCGGCGTTCATTCCATTGCGTGGAGTCAAACATTTTTCCATGGCAATTATAATGGAGACAACGCAATGTGGACATTGACAGCAACAACGTATGAGAATCATAATAGGAAATGGCCACCGTAGAATGCAATCTTAAATCTTGCACTTGATTCAGATTAAGCACATTTACCACTAAACAGAGAAAGAGAGAGAAAGAGAGAGAGAGAGAGAGAGAGAGAGAGAGAGGGAGAGAGCGAAACAGTGAACTACCAAAGAAAGTTGAGCAAAAGTCGAAACTTACATGTCATTTCCAAGACGACGGCTTTTAAGGAAACTTTACGCACATTGGGCAAGTTCTTTAATGCATCCAAATGCCACGACCCAGAGCAATTCGTATCTGACCTCAGTAGTTCGATGCCCTTGAGATTTTTGAGCCGCGGAAAAAACCTACTTATTGTCGTTTTTCCACCGCGTCCGGCAGTCTTCAAGCGCACCGCGAGAAATTCCAGATTTGGGCAATACTTTGTTATACGAAGCAAAGTGGAGACCTTAACAATCCTTGTCAAAACCATTGATGGATGTTATCGACGGTCCATAGTTCTTTAGGAAAATTATAATTTGGCTAGCTTTGAATTCATCGAAATTGAATTCAATGAATCGCTTGTGGTAATTATGGTCGTGAGATTTCGAGAAATTCAATTCATTCATCATATTGCCTAAATACGAAAACATCAAATGCAGTATTTCGAGGGGCTTAGACTTACTAAGTTTTCCATTATTCACCTTTTAATTGGAACGAACGGGAGGTTGAAAAAACGTGCAGTCACCAAAGAAAATTAGCTTTAAATCAGTGTTGAACACTATGATTTTCTCTCTTGTGGACACAGTGTTGCACAGTGCATAATAACGCTCGAGTGTGGTAACACTGTTTCGTGATTTTCTGGCAACGACATTTTCTGCTTATTTATCTGTTTTTCAATACTGTTCAAGAATCTTAATCGTTTTCCACAATTATGACTTTTCAACACTAAGTTTTGAAATAACAGAAGTAAGTGCAGACCTCGCATTGCGTGGATTCGATTTGGGGGGTTTAGTCTTGAATTTTTTGAAATTTTCTTCAATTTAAGTGGACAATTTATTGAACATTGAAACAAAACGTTTTTTAGCAAATGTTGCACATTTTTTTTGGTAAAAGAAAAGCGACTTACGACAGTAGACTTGGACTCAAACGGTGATTGAATATCAATATCTTTCTTTGTTATCATTTGTTTTTAAAATTTGCTTTTAATTTCGTAAATTAAATTTCGTAATTCGTAACCCTGGAACTTATTGGCAATATATAGAAAATACTGATTCATTTTGCGTCATTTCATTTTGCATCGCGTTATTTTTAGAACGCAAAGTAAAAAAGAAAAAGCCAAAACAGAAACTCTATAATAATTGGGATCAAATTTCAACGATTCACAATCAATGAAGGATTTTTCAAGAATACAATTTTGTATTTTCTATTATGTAAAACTAGTTTTCGTCCTTGTATTTTAAGACTTGACTTTTGAACCTTGCTAAAAAGACAGTTTAAAATGTCAAACCGACCTAAAATTGGCTTTTAACTTTTAGTTAATAGTTAATATAAAATTGCATGTATATAGAAAATGTGCCATGAACTTTTGGGTAATTTAAGACACACCCACCCACACACAAACACACACACACAGAGCAAAGCAATAAAAAACGAAAAGAATTAAATGAAAAATGGTAAAATCAGAAATAAAACCCACCATCCAATTAACACATTAGAACGTGCCAAGTTTATTGCGCAAAGGAAAATGAATTTGAATTCGCATTCGCTCGATCAATTGATTTATGCAAAGTACGCTGAAAACCAACGGCTAATAGTTTTTTTTCGTTTATTTTTTTGTACAGGTAGCCAAACTGTCTGAGCGACGAACACCCACAATGTGTGTAGAGGAGACCTCCAATTCGATCAACCTCGTTTTGATTTCTGGTTTTGGCACTGAACACACACACACACAGCACATACACACACAAAATCATAATAATAAATTGCTGCGATTTAATCAATTGTAGCAGGTGTTTAACAACAATCCACGCAGCAGCAAGCAGACCCAAAAGAAAAACCAAAAAAAAAAAAACAAAATAAACTGGTTGAGTCTCTGCAGTTCCAACGAAAGTTCCTCTCGTCTGGGTATGGGTCTGGGCGGTGCGAGGGGCTGGTGGTTTGATTTGTGCAAATTAGCGCATACAAGCCAAGAAAGCAACCAAAAAACTATAGGCTAAAGAGGAAAAGAGGAAAAACTTTTGCCCCTCCATTCCCACACTAAAAATCGTGTCCATTGCCAATTGAGTAAAGAACATGACAAGTCTTTAGGAAAAGACTATATATATATATGAGTGGTCTTATATACAATGATGGATCTAGGTTTAATCTCGGATATTTAACTAAATACTTGCTTTATTCTCTTTTAAGCCATCGACTCTTTTGTCATTCATTTTCAAGTAATTATTTTTCAAGCTTAGTAAAAACTTTCTTGGGTACCACTTTTTCGAAACTTTTTTCTATTCATTTTGAAATTTTGTTATTTTTTAAAAAACTTTTATTTTTTTGCAAATATTTCAAGAATACTCTGGCAATAAATGGAATGAATTACTATTAAGTCTTGTTACGTTTTATCACACAAATAAATGACCCTTGAAAAATTGCTGTCATTAGACGAGGCGAGTTTATTAATTGTAAACTCTGTGTTATTCCTAAATATTTCCAGAAAGTTTCATTGTGCTATGTATCTCTAATAACTTCATCTCTATTATCTCTACCTCTTTCATTATTATCTCTGTCCCTATCTAGTCTACATTGAATTTGAATTTGAAAGTTTCTCATCTGAAAACTGGAATAATTTACTTTTGCGATTTAAGATCTCTTTTAAGACTGGCAAATTGAGGTGGCCAAAAGAGCTCTCCTCTCTATCCTAGCCTAACCGCAACATCTTCATCACGTGATCTGCCAACTAAGCCTAATCTCCTTTAAACTAGATCAGTTTCATTGGCTTTAATGGAAGAAATTACAAATCTAATGGATAGCTTAGCCTTGTCCTAACAGAAACGAAGCGTAACATTTATTCAAAGGTTAGCCGTGAGTGAAAATATTTATAACATGTTTTTTTTTTTGTAGCAAGATTAATTATAATATCAAATACAATTGACAAGTGCAACATTGTATTGAAATTTGATTGCAAACAAGATTGTTAAACACGAAGCTCACTTGGCTCACATGTAAACATGAATTTTGCGTGATGAAAAATATTTTCGATAGAACTCACCTATATATAATGATGGGGAAACTTGGGTCCAAATCCAAACAGTTCCAATTTAAATTAGTGAAATCAAAATGAGGAACGCTCTGTTGCTGATATTCCTTGTTCAGCTTGTGCGCCACATAACGGTAAAGGAGTTTTGCTTGCTTCTCTTAAAAGGATTAACCATTTGTCTCCCCTCTCTTGCTCTCTCTCTCTCTCTCTATGCAGGGCGAACAATCGTATGTGGTCAGCAATGAGAAACTGGAACCATTCGAAGGCGATAGCGAGACATTGGTCCTATTCGATACCTTGAAAACGGTTGGACGTGAACGTGCCCTAAATGGCTCATTCAAATTCCTTGGCGAAATGAATAACGATGATTTCAAAGTGTCGGTGGAATTGTATTCGAGCCCGAATGGGGACGGTGACTTTAAGCGCATGGTTATGGATGTCCCACAGACATCCATTTGCGAGTGCTTCAAGAAATTCTATGTTCAATTTGTCCAGCCATCACTGAAACAGGGCGAGACCACTAATTTTCCCATTGTCGATGAGGACACATGCCCCATTCCGGAGGGTGAATATTATATTAAGAATGTCCTCTTCAATACAGAGGATTGGCCGCAACAGGTGCCGCGTGGCATTGTCAAGGCGATTATCACATTCTGGAGTGGTGGCAAAAATGTTGGCGGTTTGATTGTTGTCGTCAAATTGAGGATCGACAAAGTTAAACGAGCAAATTATCTGCAATGATTTAAAAATGTTTTTTTTTTTTTATTTTATTGTCTTATTTGCATGTTTATTTTATTTTTTTTTATTGGTAGCAAATAAAAATGTCTTTGAAAGCGAAAACTAAAAAAAAAAAGGAAAGTAAATGCTTTCTTCAAAATCTAGTTTAGCCCGTTTTTTGTTGGAATTAAACTCAATCTTAAAGAGAATAACCAAGTCAAAAAAGTAGCTAATTTACGTGGATTGAGATAGGATATAGATAAGAACTGACCTTAAAATGAAAAAAAAACCAAAAGGTGTATAATTTAAATGTTTTTGCGACCTCTTATTTGTTTTTTTTTTTTACATCCAATTTCCTACTGAGCATTCTCGAGTTCATTAATTTTTTATCACAAACCAAAATAAAAAATTTATTTTGTGTTTTTTTTTCTGTCTGGCAGCTAAAATTATTAATCGCTCAGTTTCACTTACATACTTGGCAGATCAGCAGTCTATATAGGCAAAATGTCATTTAGTTTTTCTTCTTTCGTCTTCTTTTCTTAAGAAATATATTTAAGAACAATTTTTACTAATATTTTGGAGAGCTAAAACCATCAGAATGGCAAATAAATTATTAAATGAAAATATTTTTAATATTCTTTTCGAACTTGTTCCCAAAAAGGTTTTCGATCTTGTAAAAATTCTGTTTCTTTTTAAGTAATTTTGAATGCTTTTCATGGTAAATTAGGGCCTAAAACAGAATTTGTAAATTTATTTTTATTTACTTGTCAAAGTTTTAAATTATTGTTAAGGAAATATTAATTAAATAATCCTCACTGGAGATCAAAATGAAGTAAATAGAACGTCATAGTAGCCTAGGAACTGAGTCAAAACGCCAAATATTTGGCATATATTAAACTTGAATTTGGTATATTTTATGAATATAGTTTCGAGTTTATCTGAGCACGGATACTCAACGCCCATATATGACAACATGGCGTATACGTAATTAAAAAAGTAAATTTTTGTTATTTCTATTTATTTTACTTCTTTTTTCATGCATTCCCCTATTCGACCACATATACAGTATGCAGAAGAACTCAAGCTGATCTACAAATTGAAAGTACCGCAAACAGAATTGTTACTAAAGTTCAGAACCAAATAGTTGCCGTATTTTCCGAGTCAAAAAGCTAATGCTAAGGCCAGGTAAGGTCGTCTTCGAAACCCGATCCGCTGAAGAAAAAAAACCTAGCAGAAAAACCCTAGTCACTCTGTCAATTGTGGTCCAATCGTTGCGTGCACAAGATCCTTGGTTGGCAATTGTCCCCGTGGTAGCCGAGATTGGAGGCACAAAAGGAACGGTCCCGGCGATTGTTTTGGCGTTCGCCAAGACTTGGTTGTCTTTTTTGTCTTGAAAGCTAGGATAAGCAATGCTAAAAGTCGCTACTGAAGGTTAACTTTTTTTTTGTTATTTATTCTACATACTTTGGCCTCCAAAATCCATATTTTATAATATATTTGTCGCAGCAATCAACTGACTAATCACCTGACTTTGAAGTTTGATCGAAAATAAAATCAATAGTAAAAGCATTTATTGATTTTTCATTTACATTTAAGATGGAATGAGCAAAAGAACAACAGGAGAATATCAAAAAGAAAGTCATGAAACAAGCAGTAGAAAATGGAGGAAAATACAAAGAACAGCAGATTTAAATGTCATTTGATATATCTTCATTCATATTATATAAAAATATCCAATAATTTTTATACGTATGGGAATTCTTTTTTAAATATATTGAAATAGAATTAATACTTATTTGGAAATTCCTTTCAGTTTGCAGTGTGTCGCAATGATGGGACAGGTAACCGAATAAAAAATGCAAACAGGTGCCAAAATCATAGACCAAATGATTGAGTGAAGAACTGAAAATAGCAGCGACTAACTAAGTTTTATGTTGGTGCTCTCGCCAAAAGTTAAATAAAAATCAATCGACACCAAAATCACATAATATTTTCTCCCTTCTCCATCTCACTTCCCATTCAACAATGCCCACAGCCCCTGCCTCTGCGCCGCCTCATTGAACAAAAAGAAAGAAAACTACATCTCAAATTACGTTTTCTTTTTTTCTGTTGGGTGTTAAAACAAGCAACTAAAATAAAAATAAATCAATTTGTTTGTATCGCTTTCATTTCACCTCGCCGACAAAATTCATTAGAAGACATTGCCCCGCCCCCCCCATTCAACCCCAACTACCTAAAAACAAAGAACAACCATCATCAACAGCTCATCATATGAATGTGTGGAAAAACAAATTCTTTTGCCCCACCCCCCCCACCCCAAAAAAAAAAAAAACTTTAGCGATAATAAAGCATTAATTGAAAATTTATAAACAATGAAGAAAAAAACAAAAAAAAAAAAAAAAACAGCAACATGAACGACAGAGGCAGAGACAAATGGAAATACAAATAGAAAAACTCACGTAAAGTGAACAGAGTGAGAGAGAAAAACTCAGCAGGAGATTTTTTACATTTTCACGGATGGATTTCCCCCCAATTGTACATATCAACATACATAGATAGATTCTGTTTTTGTGTGTGCGTGTGTGTGTGTGTGTGTGTGTGTGTGTTGTAGTTTTATTTATAAAGATTCATTCAGTAAATGAGGGGGGACTAAACGCACACGCCGCCAGCCAGTCAGCCAGCCACACGCCTATAAATAGCACGAAAAAAGTCAAATGAGGGGATTTTCCGAAAAATGAAAACGTCACTTTAACTTGGCATTTGGCTAAAGCTGAAGCTGGAGCTGTTGCTGGAGCTGGAGCTGGAGGAGGTGAAAACAAAAAAAAAAAGGAATGGGGACATGCCACATGCATGTGTGTTAGGCTACATCTGCAAGCCGCAACTATTTGAGGCATTTTCCAAGTAATATGCAACACATGTTCGCCTCCCAAATGACTTGAGCGCGCGTGCGCCCCTCGTGCCTCGAACAGAACAGAACAGAATGGGAGTGAAAAGTTCCCTTTTTCCTTTTTTCCTTTGTCAAATAGAGCATCAACACCGAAACAAACATCAAGTGACAGTTTCTGTGTGTGTGTGTGTGCCCAGCTCCATCTTCAGCTCGCCCCCTGCTCGATTCAACCTCATCTTTAGCCAGGCATGACATTAGATGATGCTTTGACTTGATAAGATCCCCCCAAATGCAAAACAGGGAGTGCATAACGTTTCCCTCCTCCCTGTCAATCATGAACATTCCTGACGGCCCTCAGCAATTTCCATTCCAACCCAAGTACAGTTGTGACCAAAAAAAAAAAAACATAAAATAACAAAAAGGTTCAAGGATCAGTTATCAGGCAGCGAATGTGGGTCAAATGAAAAGAAAACCGAAACCGAAACGATATCTAAATGGGCCACTTAACAATGAGCATAATTTATCTAAAATGTTAAACTAGTCCACAAGTTTGTTATATGCAAAAGTGTTAAGAGTAAAGTTGGCGGCGTCCCCGCACTGCCGCCCCTTTTGTCATTTTGTCGTTTCTTACATTTACCTTTTGATTGGTATTAATGATGAAACATAAATCAATTGTCTCTGGCTTGTTGTAACTGCATTTTCAGCTATCTCACGTAGCATACAACAAAGCTTGATCCGAATGGGTCGCAAACCGCAATGGTGGGCCATTGGGCCATGGGGCACGGGGCAGTCAATTATGCCATTTGGCTGGCCCCAAAAAATTAAATATATATATACATACATATACAGCTTAAGAGGTGTGTTCTAAAAGTTTAGCAAAGCGAAAGAAGTAACAACAATTTGTTGTCAAATCAATAAGTAATTTCTTTTAAATAATCTATTCTCGTTTGGCTACATATATCCATTTGGGTTGAAAGATCAAAAAATAATGATCTAAGTTGGCCAAATGATACAACAAAAACTTTTGAGAAGTCTAATAAGTAACAATTCCATATGAAATTACCATTATTAAAACATTTAAAGTTCTTTTTTAAAAATGTTCTCCTGATTTTGTCAGTAAATTTAATGAAAAAACCCTAATTAAAAGCATAGAAATGTTAGGGAAAATATTTTTTTTGTTTTAAGTATATTTTTATTTCTAAAATGCCAAAAAGAAAATTGGAAATCTAAAAAAAATGTTTGTATGTCATCGATGAATTTAAAAACTAGAAGGTTTGCATGATATGCTCATTGATGCCACTCTCCGACAGGTGGCGCTGAAGAGTAGCAACTTCAGCCCCGACCAATTGACATAACGCGAAAAAAGGCAGAACAATTTCTGACGGGGTAGCTAGTTTTTTATAAAATTTTTTAGATGAAGTTCAAGGGCTGCAAGGCTATATATATCTATATTGTAGTAGGCTACATATAAATCCCCTAGTCTACGTATGTATATAATACTTATTTACTTATTTTAATAATAACGTTAAGCCAATATACATATAAAAGAACCCTATTATATAAGCGATAACCTGTATTATGTAGCTTTTAAGTTATATCGATATCAACGCGGTGATATCGATGTCTTTTAAAAGGGACAACGCTGATACTTTCTTCCGGTATGAAAAGTTGGAGCGACCAGACGTGTTTTGAGAGAACAATAAAATATTAAGCGATCCCTTTTGAATTAATATAAAAACTGAGATAATAATAAACAATTATAACTCTTACAATATATATATATATTTTTTTTAATATTTTAATAAAGTTTCTGTCTTATTTTGATACTGTGAATAATACTATAGCTAAGGAAATATCAATCAATAAATATCAATTTCAATTTCAATTTTAATTTCATAGGAGAAATATGTATGTAATAACAGATAAAAATTGTCCAGGATTTTCGTGTCTTTTTAGTGAAAGTTAAAAGGAAATGTTTTCTTAACTTCACTTCGGATAGTAGAGACGTAAAATTCCCTTTTAAATATATTGGGAAATTAAAATAAGAAAAACCTTGTGTTTAATTCATTGACCCCAAGCTTGCAAAGGATTGATATTAACCAAAAAGGTCGCCAAAAAAACAACAAATCGTATTAAATCCAAAGGCTACTAAAAGGGTCCTAATCTAATAATTTTGGACTACACTTTTAACAATTATTAACAATTGCGTTAAAAATTTCATCATCATCTTAAAATAAGTATTTAAAACACAAAATTTTTGAAAATTCCCTTAATGGTTTTCTTTTTTCGACTTTTTATTGGGGAAAATCAGATGATGCGTCTTTTGGCAATGCTTTCGCCGTTAAACTTTACGAGTACATCTCGCATGTGGGTTTTGTAGTTTGTATGTTATTGTGGGTATCGGGTCGCCTTTAACCGCGCTGCACATGCGCACAACATGACGTCTAATAAAATTAAGCGCGTGTTGCATTTGTTGTTGTTGTTGCTGTTGTTGTTGTTGTTGTCGTTGCTATTGGTCACTTGACCAACAAACGAAACAACACGTACAAAACTTTGACGTGTGACGTGGTTTGGCCAAAAAGACACTCCACAACAAAATGCTGGAATAGAAACTATATAGATACACTTAAATTGTAGTTAATGTTGTGTTTTTTTTTTTTTTTTTTTTGTTTTTGTGGTCAAGCGTAAATTTGCCTTTGCCACTTGTGGCATGAACACACAACGCGGCACACAAACACAAGGGCAACAACTTTCGCATTCGGCCAACAGCAACAACAGCGACAACAAATTTTTCGCCTGCCACGGAAGCCACAACCGCTGCCGCTGCCGTTGTTGTTGCTGCTGCCGCACGCTGTTGCATGTAGGAAGCTCTGTCTACCGCTGTGTGTGGAGAGCCTTTTTTTCTCGTTGTTGTTGTAGTTGTTGTTTGTGTGCCAAGTGCTGCTGTTGGTGGGGCTGGTGGGGCAGGCCCATTGCAGTTAATTTTTGCAACGACGCAATTGCGCCCAGCCAACAGCCAACAGCCACCAGAGCTACCAGCTTTCAGCTCCCACTCCCACGCCTGCCCCTCAATGGCCAGTTGCAGCTGGCGCTGGTTTAACAACCTGCGGCCTGCTCAGGCCAACTACTAAGCGACGAGATGCTGCTGACGTCGTCGTCTTATCACTTGTTTTTTTTTTTTTTCGTTTCGTTCGTTTCGTTTTGCCAGCTGTTTGATATACACTTTACTCAAGTCGTCTTTACGCTCAAGTCAATAATTTGGCTAAAATGTTTTAAACAGTTTAAATCTTATGCTAATTTAACCAACAGAAAAAGTTGGCAATATCCTTTTTAAAGGGCACTCTAATGCGGAAAATTTATAACTTTCGTTGCCAGATAAGGACTTCAATCCATTTGTTAAAAATAATGAAACATAAATTTAACAAAAGTCAGCAGAAAGACAAAATTTCACAATGTGTTTAAACTAATCTAAACATTTCGTTTATCCTTTGGGATCTTAGTATTTCACTATCTACGGGGGCAACCCACTAAAAATCTTAAACAAATTGCCAAAAGAAGATGCAAAATAAACATAAAAAGATTAAAGTCCACCAGCTCGATTATCGAGCTCTTATCTTCGGAAAATCCCAACAGCAAACGAAAATGTGCTATTTTATATATGCTTAAAGTCTTTTAATTTGATCTTAACTAACTAAATTTGCATGATTATTTTATGCCTAAAGTCTAAAAATCTCATTATTGTTAATACTTAAATATTTTCTAGTGAGAAAACTGAGAAACTGTTTTAATGCGTATCATTTAAATTAAAAACGAAAAGTTAATTAAAAAAACTCTTGGGAAATTTCGAGTTAAGCTAAAGGTAAACCACATTTGTTCTCTGTTTATTGTTGCATTTCTTTTCTAATTGTATGGCCATCAAAATAAGTTGTAAAATTGATGCCAAAATTATTTTTATTATTATAAATTAATTATTTAGCCTTATAGAAAAAATATTCAAAAAAAAGGTAAAGAGCAAAAGGTAAAGAGAAAAAAATGTTTTTTAACTTTTGTTTAATTTGAAACTTGCCAAAAATTTTTTAAATGATAGAACTTAGTCACTTATTTTCTGGAAAAAAAAAAAACAGAGAAACGGACAACTGAAAGCAGTTGCTTGTATGTATATGGTTTTGTTTTAAAATTATATCTGTTTGGTTAAGGATTTTAGGCATTAAAGGAATAGTAAGGAGTTTTATTTCTTGAGAAACTGACAACTTATTACAAGGGTATACACAATTTGTTGTATTTTTTTGTTTTTTGTATTTCGTCAGCTTGTTTTGATATCTTTGCGATTCTGTGTTTTTTTTTGTGTTTTCTGTTTTTCTTTTTCGTTTTCTTCTCTTTGCCGCGTTTCGTAATTTTGTCTTTTTTTGCGAGAGATTTTGTGACTAGGCGTTGGCCAGGCCCGCCAATCAAATTCGTTTTAATTAATTGAAATACGTTACATTAATTACACTGTAATTAAATATTTGATTTATTTTGCCAGACAATCATACGTTGCTGCTTGCGTTGTTGACTCTCTTATGGATATATAGATATAGATTTAACTGATCGTTGTCGTGTAGGTGTGCTATAATTGTTGACCTGTCTCTCTCTCTCTCTCTCTCTCTCTCTCTCTCTAAGATCTCGTCTGGAGGCATATTATGCTAATGTCTGTCACTTGATTTCACATTTTGTTCGATCAGATGGTTAGTTGGGACTTAAGTGGGTGGGGGTTGTGTGTGTGGCTGTGTGTGGGGGGGGGGGGGGGGTGTGCGGTGAATGGTGATTGTTAATATATAGGTAAAGTGAAACCTAACAATATGCAAATCGCCTTGCACAGTTTATGGTTTCTTAACCATTGAATGTTTCGTCATTTATAAAAAAAAAAAAAAAAAAAAAAAAATGCATTAAATTTTATAGCTGTCAACGTGGTTAATGGTTAACGGCTTATTGCGTTCTTAGCCTTAGAGAGAGATACTCTCTGTCTCTCTCTTCAAAGTCAACTATTGCATTTATGTATATTAAATCTTTCTTTGAACTATTGCCATTTCGTTTCAATTGCTACTTGATTTTTGCGTTTTAAGCCAGAATTCTTTATTTTTCTGTCTAAGATTATAATCTGAATTTCAAGAGGACAATTTTTTAAGTATTTATTCTATATTTTTTGACTTCATTTCTTTTATGGCATTTAGTTTTCAAGTTTTTATAATTTTTAAATATCTTTCTCAGATTTGAATTGTCATTTGAGAAAAATTTTTAAAAGAAAAAATAGTTTTTACTCTATAAAATTTCAAGAAACAATTAGTTATATTAACAATAACTATTTCAAATAAAAATTATCAGCAAATTAGAAACCTGCATAATTGCCGTTTTATTGGAATATTTTTTTTTCAATTTTATTTTTTTTATTTTTGTTTGAGTTATTTCTTCCAAAAAAACAATCTATAAAATAATCGAACTCCACCTTAATAAAATTTTGATGTAGTAAGCTTTCTTTAATTATGATTTTTAAATAATATTTTTAACAAATTTCTATGATTATTTGTCATTGGATGCATTATGCTAGAATTTGCCTATTTTTTTTTAGGTTAACTTGATATAGGAATTAATGTTAAAGGGTTGCTAAAGGTTTCTAAAAAGGTTTCCTAAAGGCTTATAGTTTCTATGAGCTCTTTAAAAAAAAGTATAGCAAAACTAAGAAACAAATTATAGCCTAACTGTTTGGCCTCAAGAGCCAAATTCTGTTTTTTTTAACAATCTCATCGGATTCATAATCCTAAATGTTGTCTTCTATTCCAGCGCTGGTTAAAAGATTCCGAGAAAGGTTTTTAATAGGTACACCAGATTCAAAGTGCCCTTTAAAAAAATAATAGCAAAACTACGAAACAAATTAAACCCAAAATGGCATTCAAAACATTGCTTTTAGGCCGATAAACCTTATAAATTTTGCTACTATTTTTGAGTCTTATTAAAATCTGTCTTTTTTTTTAATTTCTTCGATTTAACGACTTAGATTTTTATAATCTGTAGAATGGTCAAAAATTCTTCTTCAATTGTAATGAAAATGTATAATAAATGTTTATAAATTGTCGAAACTTTTGTATTTATGTTTTTGGTTTTGTGTTGAAAACAAGTTTCACGAGAAGACCCAATCATATTTGCCCTCATCAACTATATCAATCATGTTCATAACTCAGATTCTCCGGCCTATATACATAAGTGTGTATATATGTATTTAGTTATCACAGTCAACTAAAGGGGTGGGGGTGAGGGTGGTGGTGGTGGTTGGGGGCAAAAACAAGAAAACCGAGAGAAGCAAAGCAAAAAAAAAAAAAAAAAAAAATCAACCAATTGACTATGGGTGCCCGTTGCTTATCCTTGATCTTCCATGGTTCATTAACTCCCTTCCAGCTGCAACAACAATGTGCTGTGGATCGTATATTAATACAATTAACTCGGTACGTTTATAAGATTAACCTCGACCAGAGCACACAGGAGTAGAGAGTGATCGACAGGAGGAGGGAGGGACAATGGAGGGAGGAAGAGCTGAAAGCGAAGGCAAGATCAGGCACTGTGCAGATTAACAATCAATTAAAATTGACAACTGAAGGGAAGTAAGCGACCAGCAACAGCAGCAACAAGTGTGTGTGTCTGTGTGTGTGTGTGTGTGTGTGTGTGTGTGTGTGTGTGTGTGCAAGAAAAAAGAAAAACTGAAAATAAAAGGAAAATAATTATAATGGCTGCATAAAAGGCGCCATTTAGCCTCGACGACACGCAATAATTACGCCCAATTAATAGCAATAACTTTGCAAATTAGATAATTTAGGTCCATGTCGTCCCCAGAGCAGAGCAGAAGAGAGGGAAGCAGAGCAGAGTAGAGCAGAGCCGTCTGTGGTCTGTACAGACAACACACATTAAAAGGAAATTCGTTGGGGAATTTGCTTGATGCACGCGAGCCAAATGTGTGTAATCAGTTGAGATACATAGTGAGTCCATTCCTCCCCACCACCCCACCACCCCACTTAGAACCACTACCAAGTCCAGCGGTGATTGCTAACTTTTGTCATAGAGTCAAAGAGATGAGAGAAAGAGAGAGAGAGAGAGAGAGAGAGAGAGAGAGAAAGAGGTTCAAGGGCATATTGGAATGAGCCACAACAAAATGATCACTCTTGCTGCATTACTGAGTATCAAATAGTTGAGCTATATTATTTCTATATACGACTGGTTTATCTAGTACAGTTCTGTATTACTTTGTTTTGCTACTGCTGCCGCTGCCTGCCGCCGCCTTCGCCTTGGGGGCACTTGCGCCTGCTCCATCAAAAGGCTGCCTTGCAAATAAATTATTGCCCAGTGCACTTGTATCTACTTCACTCCTTCTATGCCTACTTAGCTGCCGCTGATGTTGTTGCTGCTGTTGCACACTTCACGCAATTTCTAAAAATACAATTGAACCTATTGCTGACAGCTGTTGCATAAGCTTCAAGGAGCGGTTCAAACAAAAAAAAAAAATGTGGCACAGAAAAATGGATTATCTCATCGAGAGGAGTTTGAAAGGAATTCTAAAAGCATTTGTAAGTTATCCTTTAATGCGGTTAATTAGAAACAATTCCTTCTTAAATTGCTTGAGAGTAGAAAGAGAATGCTGAGAGAGAAATCGATAAGTAGGATTCAACAAGTGATTCATTTTCGATATCAAATCTTTTATTGAATTGAGGTCAGATTAAAAGTATTAAATGATTAAAATTGTTACCCGCATTGGCACAACAATTCCACTCCTGGACTATGGCAATTTATCAAGCACACAGCACAGCAGCATGCCAAAGGCAACCCAAAGTCAAACCCAACCCAACTCATGGCAACTACTAACCAGTCGGTCATCCATCCAGTCAGCTTAGCAGCTTCAGCTTCAGCTTTAGCCCTCTGGCAATAAGTAGAAGAAACATCATCACAATACGGCTGCCAGAGTGAGGGTCCTCCACTTGTTAGACCGCCGCCCTCCCCTTGCTTCATCTCTCTTCATCTATCTCTCCCCCTCTCTCTCCCTCTCTCTCTCTCTTTCTCTCTGGTCTTTGGTATTACATAAGCAAAATCAACATTGCATAGAGTTTGGAGTCTTCGAGTTGGAGTTGAAGTTGAAGTTGAAGTTTTGAAGCTGAAGCTAGAGCTTATCTATCCATTGGCCACAGAGATCAAGCCGCAGCCACATACAAGATCATAGAGTGGGCAAGCCAAAGGCTCGACAGCTGTGCAAAAGGCGGCGGCACTGTACCAAATGTATAAAAAAAAAAAAATAAAAGGCATAAACAGCAAGTGGGCTGGACCCACTCTCGGTGTGTGTGTGTGTGTGTGTGTGTGTGTATATGAACCTGGACCTGGGACCTGGTTCGGGATATGCTTGCCTTTAGGCGGGCACGCGTTTAGCACAAGCGCTGCATACAGCCCAAAACAGAAGCCGGATTGTAGTTCTTGAGAGAGCTTTTCCATGCAATTGATTTGTTTTGTGGCCTTTGGGTAAGTGACAGGCTTTTGACTTGTTCCTCCCACCCTCTTTCTCTCTGTGTGTGTGTGTGTGTGTGTCTCTGTAAATCCAATCAGCGATTTAGACTAGAGCGCACACGCCTCCAATTAGAGTCTAAAATGACAATTGTACTTTTAACCCAATTTACAATTGTTGTATGCCATTTGCTTTGTTTTCTAGCTAGCATCATTCTTTTTCTCTCTCTCTGCTCTCCCTTCGTCTGACTGTGACTTTAATAATAAATCTAAATTGTGTACGATTTTGAGTATATACTTTGCATCTTTTTCTTCCTTTTTCTCGAGATACTCTACAAACTATAACTGCCTGTTTAGTCTGTTGAGTCTTGGAGAAGCAGAAGCCCAAGGAGTGCCATTAGGAGTTACTTATCGAGTATGTTGTTATCGAAAATATTGTAATAGGTTAAGAAGATCTATAAACTCTTTTTAAGCAACAAGTGCGACTTAGTTAAAAGGTTTACTGGGAACAACAAACTATCCAAAAATAAAACCTTGATCACTCTCAAAGAATCTTTTAAAAATAATCGTATACAATTAAGAAGTGTATTTGATTGTCTACTTGCTGTCAGTTAGGTTCGTTCACTTCTTGTTTATGTATTTGATTATTTGCTTAAATCTTTATCGTTGATTTCCCCCTTCCCCCCACTACCACAAAAAAAAAGGCTCCCCGTAAGCCCCTTCTCGCTGGCACACTCCCCTGGGTTTGTGTATGCAGGCAACGTTCGTCGAAGACTTCGTTTGCATGTACACACACACACACACACACACACACACACACACAGAGAGAAACTGAGTCTCTTGCATCTAGAGTCAAGATCCATTAAGGCAATGACCTGTTTTCATATCATTTTGAATACCCTAACTTAATTGAGGTAATTGAGCATATTAATGTGAATATAAAATTTAATAAAAAAGTACACTAGATGGCGCCAGGGGGCATGGGAAAATCAACCAAATTGATAATTGTAAGACAATAGAAATTCCCACAAGGACAACATCTCTCTGTCTCTCTTTGTTTTCCAGGGTAGCTGTAGGTCGTTTACCACAAAAATGAACATGGAAAATACAGAATTTTTATATTGTGTCTTGGTCTTTGTTGTTGTTTTGTCTCGCTTGCACGCACAAACCGTGCCTGCGATCGGTTTGCTCTTGGGCTCTTGTCGGTTTTGGGCGGCGTAGGCGGCGGCGGAGGCACACGCAGCAATCGGAGTCGGTCCGCTGTCCCAAAGTTGTTGCAAGTTGATAGTAAAAATTATGATGATTCTTGCCCCAACAACTGGCGGTGGCGTTGACGACGACGACGGACGACTGGTCAAACAAGTTTGCTTATTTTTTTTTTTCTTTTTTGTATTCTTTCTGTTCGTTTTACTCGCTCGTTGGGCCTCTGTGTGTGCATATTTATCTTTGCGTTGTCGTTGCCTCCACTTCATTAGGTCTTTAATTTATATCGTATCAAAACAGAAAAAAGGCAGGCTGAGTTCTATCCCCCCCTCCCCCATCTCACCACCTTCCTCTTGCACTCGCTCTCGTTCTCGCTTGCTAGGTTCTCAGAGTTGTGTTGGTTTTGGTTTTGGTTTTTTTTTTTTTTTGCAGCGGCCGTTGTATCTTGTGGATACTCTCGGGGCAACGTGAAAAAAGCCTTTGGCGCGTAAAATCTTTTGGGTTCATTAGAACGTTGAACGTGGTTGTTGTTGTTGCCAGTCAGCCAGCACCCCTGGTCACATGGGCAATCAAGTCACTCTCTCTCTCTCTCTCTCACCCTCAGTCTGTATCCCTGCTGTCACTTTGACAGTGCATCTGCGGTTTAATCTGGTTTTCGAAGGCTTAGATTGTGGCTTTTGCCTGTTACCTTGTTGGGTACAGTACGGTTCTAGGATGTGAGTAAAGGATTTACTTTAAGGATCGTTGTGTTAATTGTTTATTGCTAGTTAAGCACTCCCAAAAGTAGGCTATATTTCTTGGGTTGCCTATTAGGCTAACAACCTTTCGTTTCTGCTTACTTTAGATAAGCATTTCGTCACTTATTTTAAGTGCCCTTTCTATTTGCACAAAACCTTTTTTGTTTTTTTGTTTTTTTTTTTAACTCCCTATCTGACTGTTTTACTATTTTATTTGTTTAATAGTTTTCTTTTTTTTTTTTGTCTTTACTTTGGCTGCCGTTTTGTTTGGCTACTTAAATTTTCCAAAGTCAATATTTGACGTTTGCTCGTTTTTATCTCTAAGCCTGAGAAGGGGAGGTGGTTACAACCTTGACCATATACTAGAAACCTCAACAGTGCATGTTCTTTATAATTGCCAAGTTAACTCAGGGTCAACTGCTTCGCATCTGCATCCTTGAGAGCAAGAGAAAAAAAAAAAAAAAAAAAACTTTAACTGAATTGAAATTGAAATCATTCATTGATTCGAACTCGTGCATCGCCATGTGTAATGGGCATGGGGCACACCCCTAAAGGGGGGTGCGGGCTGTTAGCTTTTGTTCACATCAGAAATCGTTGGAAATCATTTTGATGCAAATGCAAATATTGGCCAAAAGCTAAGTACACTTGGACCTAACCTAATAATCATAGTTCATTTGCCCATAAATTGACCTGGCCAAGCAGTTGTTTGATTGAATAATTGCCGGTTCAACTTTAAGTTATGCAAATCTCCCATGATAGCCCAGTCCCATTGCTAACTTCAGATTCAGAGATTTAGTTCCCATTCGTGGAGCACGATCAAATGAATATGTGGCGGCGGCAAAATCGAGCTGAGCTAAGCTTAGCTGCCCATGCCCATGCCCCCAAAGCACAAGCGACATTGACAATGAGCCAAAAAAAAAAAAAAACACTGAGAAGACGTTGGACCAGCAACAACAACAACAACAACAACAGCAATGAAAAGAAACCAAAACCAAATCGAAAAGCGTTCCACAAAACGGTAGCCACAAAAGAAAATGGACACAAAAAAATAAAACCAAAATAAAAAAAAAAAAGAAAAAAAACGTGCTCGATTGCCAGAGCTTTTGGCTTAAATATTGTTGCTGCTGTTGTTGTTGTTGTTGTTGTTGTTGCTGTGGCATGATCAGGCATGAGATCGTTAAGCAGTGCACAGTAGCTGCTTGAGCGTCATAATACAGCAGCAACAAGATGTAGTAGATGCCTCCTCCCATCCTCCCTCCTACCTTCTACCGTCCCTAACGACCCCACCTCCCCGCCCCAATCGAACCCGAAATAGCAGCAGCAGCAGCAGCAGCAGCAGGTCTCCTTCTCTGCTCTGTTTGCAGCTGCAACGCTGCAGGGTGTACACTGTACAGTGCAACATCGACTCCAACTCCGAATCCGACTTCAACTGGCAACTGGCAACAAATCAACGGCATAGGAAACTGGTTAACCGGTTCTTATTTTTGGTTGGGGATGGCATGGGTTGCTGCTTGATAGTTGATGGTTGCTGGTTGGGGGGAGGGATGGACGATGTGCGACGACGACGACAATGCATAAAGCTTTTTAGAACCTTCTTTGTTGTAACTTGCAGTTGCATTCAATACACTGAGCGAAAACTAAACAAAACTTTTCTTTTATGCTGATTTGAAATAATCAAATAGATAATATACATATAGACCTATAATTACATTAAAAATCCTAAGACGCCGATTGAATTAATCAATTTTTTAAAAAATTCAACAAAAAGAAATTGTTTCTAAAGTTTTTTTTCGATGCCAATTTCGATTCTACGAATTTGCCAATGAAAATGTATTTAACTTAAACTAAATTATTATTCTATTTGATCTATAATATTTTTGTTGATAAACCAAAAAATATGATCTTCAAAAAATATATTTTCTTAATAAATCATCATCAAACATAATTATTATCAACGAAAATTTAATTTGAAATCAAGTTTGTTTTTCTTTGGATTTTTTTGAAAATTTGTATTTGTTAGTTTTAAAAAATAAAAATCTTATTTAAAGTTAATTAACTTTTATTTTTAAAACTTCTAGCTGTAATAGACCCTAATTAAGAGCTATGATATTTGTGCCTAGTGCCTCTTTAGAGAAATAAAGAACATATTTACGAATTTTACAAATGATTTGAAAATCAACAAACAACAAAAAAAAAAAACAGTATAAAACTTATTGAAAAAGTTGGTAAGACATTTGGATTAAACAAAGAAACCAATTTCGAAATCAATCAGCAAATTATTCGGGCTGAAAATTTGAAAATTTTTGGTATTTTGCTAAAAATAGAAAATTAGAAAGAGTGAAATTATATTCTTAAAAGATGTCCTAATTTTATTCATCTTATTATTTACTTATTTAGTAATTTTTGGGAATTTCCTATTTTGAAAAATTCGTATTTTCGTATTTATTTCTTTGCATAAATCTTCAGCAATTTAATGGCTATAATTAAAAAATTTTGTGTGCTATCGATATTTGTTGTGTTATTTACTTGCTAGTTGATCTATTTGAATTTCTCTTTTGGCCTTTATAATTAACAATGCCAACTCTTACTATGATAGGTAGTACAGACAGACTGGCTGCTGGCTGCTGGCTCTCTGCTACTACTTGTCTTGGTCAGTTTTTGCCATTTCT
Organism: Drosophila nebulosa; assembly: GCA_024703675.1. Taxonomy (NCBI): domain Eukaryota; kingdom Metazoa; phylum Arthropoda; class Insecta; order Diptera; family Drosophilidae; genus Drosophila; species Drosophila nebulosa. The sequence continues at coordinate 1,380,509 of JANFPS010000008.1, forward strand.
AAATCGTAAATTTCATATATCAAATTATGGCCTAAACCTCGAACCACTAATTTTGTGCGTGTAATTGCCACTTCCAGTATAAAACAACAACAACAACAACAACAAAAAGCTCTGTTGCTGTTGTTGCTGTTTCCATCCATCCATTTCGTTTCGTTTTCCATGCAGTTCTTTCCTTCCTCCTCTATGTTTAAGAGTGACTCCGACTGCAACTGCGACTGCGACTGCGCGCCAACGTTTCGCTGCTGTCTTAAGCTGCATTACAACTTTTTACTGCGTCTTAACTGAAATCGAGTTTTCTTGTTGTTGTTGTTGTTGTTATTGTTGTTGTTGTTGTTGTTGTTGTTACTGTAAGTAGTACTATATAGTTTTCCATCTATGTATATCTCTCTTTCAGTACGCAACAACTCCGCCCAATTCCAAGTCCCAAGTCCCAGTCAGAGTCACAGTCACAGTACCCACTCGTCTGTCTCTCTCTCTCTCTCTCTCTCTCTCTCTTTCTCTGTGTGTGTGTGTGTGTGTCGTCATAGTCATCCTCATTTCATCCCATCTCATCTCATCCCATCCCATCCCATCTTATCCACCATTTGGAGATTCGTCCAGTAGCTGCGCTTAATTGCATTTTGACTTGCGGCGTGAAGTTGACGAAGAGTTGCCTAGGAAGAGCCCCCATGTCATTCTTACATGTATGTAGAACTCTTTTGGCTCTTTGCCTCTTTGGCTTTGGTCTATTTGCTTAACGTTACGAGGCGTGGCCGTGTTGCTGATGTTTCTTTTCATTTATTTTTTTTTTTGTTTTTTTTTTTTTTTGGCGTATGCCCAGTAGCTGATTCTTTTGCCTCCCTTCTCCTCTCTCTCGCTGTCTCTTTCTGCCCACCAAATCTCCTTTACTTGCTGGCATAATATTTGTATTGCATGTTTGTTGTAGGTTTTTATGACTTGCAACCAATTGTGTTGTGTTGTGTGTGTTGTGTGTGTGTGTTGTGTGTTATGTGCGCTGATTGAATGCGCTTTGTTTAGTTGGGGGCCCTTTTGTTGAATAAATGATGTTGTTTTTGGCATTGGTCTATGTGTAATTTTAATGCATTTTCGAGGTCATTGATTAGCTATCAGTGTACACAAAAATTACTCATACGTCATGTGCGACGACAAACACTTTGCTCAACAAGGCAAAACCATGGATGTACCTTCTAACAATTGGCAATTGAAACGGTTAAGGATCTAAAGAGCGAAATTACTTTGAAATTTGTTTGATTGCTAAAAAAAATAAAAGCAGGACACGATTTGGGTTAGCAACAATATTTTCTTTAAATTTCCAATTTAAAATGCTTTAAATTTGATAAAGAAGAAGAACTTTGAGAACTACTAAACAGACAAGCGGCAAGATCTTTCTATAAATTTGTAAATGGATATGAACAGAACATAATTAGAGGACAATTATTGAGCAAAACCCGCCATCCGACAGATACCCACAAAGGACAGACGACAAAGTGGTCAACAAAATATTAACATAATTACAAAAATAGAAACATATAGCTTGTTTTGCATTTTCATATCAAATGAAACGTACGCGGATTGAGTAGGGGGAGCAGGTGGAGTAGGTGAAGGAGGAGACACAATTATTTTTAACTCAATTAATCAAGCACTCTTAAGTATCGTGACAATATTAACAATCCTATTTAACAGTTCTTTGGCCAAGTGTCCTGCCCATTTTTGGCCACATGCCCATTTGTGTTTACCCTCCAGCTCCGACTTCCCCCGCTCTCTGCCCAGTTAGAATCACTCCGACACACATTCAGGCAGATATATATATATGTATATAGTACAATATGAAGCATATTATTTATGCTGATCAGGCATATCAATTTCATCAAGTCGTATCGGTAGCTGGCTGTCCGTCTATCTGTCTGTCCGTCAATCTGTCTGTTTGTTAATCCAACACATGCAACACGCATAAATTTTCTTCAGTTTGTTGTACAAGTTGTAGCTAAACAAAACCCATATAACCTCTTGTTTCTTTATGTTGTTTCTGTTTTGGTTTTGTTGTTTTTTTTTTTCTCTTTCCATGTTTGTTTTGGGCATTAACATAAAATTATAATTATACACTTGAGAGTTAAGGCAATGATCCATTTACTTTGACATTGCATTTGTAATTGTTAATGGAAATGCATTAATTCGAAAAAAAGGCAAACAAATTGTTAATGAAATGAGAATAAAACTCTTAAACTAAAGCCAACCAAATTGATTAACATTTTTAATTGATTCCTTGCCCGAAAAGCAAAAGGAACAATTTCTACAAAGAGTATTTCAAATTCGACTTGAATGAAATGTAATTTTATTGCCGCTTTAATTACAATTTGATTTCTTTGACATTTTGAACACAATTTTGTATCAATTTGATTTTGTGTTTATATAAATCACCCAAAGGCGTCACTTTATTGTCATCTGTGTTGAATTTGATGTTTTCATGCATGAGAATTGCTCTATTTCCCCCATTCTTTTTGTCTTTTCTTTAATAAATAATTAAAAATAAAACTTGAAAAGTTGAATAAATGAGATCTTAGATTGCCTTAAGATATTTCAGTTAGTTGTAGCTGAAATATAAGCAGTGAACTTTGCAATAGTTTCTAGATGACTTGACCCGATATTATCTCTCTCGTCTCTTCTCCTCCTCCTCCTCCTCCTCCTCCTGTTGGTCTTTGGTAAAGTCTTTGAGGCAACAATTAACTAGATCATTTTCATAGGCTTAACAGTAACTGGTCTTTAATAGGTCTATAAATTGTGCAACATTATGACACCCGAATAGAAGCAGCAGCAGCAACAATAATAATAATCCTCCTCCGGACTCCTTCTGCTGCTCCTCCTACTCTTACTTCTTCTACTGCTGCCCCTCCTCCCCACCCATTTTATGGGCTCTGGGCACACACATTTCATTATAAATAGGTTAAGATGCTAAATTTACAAACACACAGACATAAACCTTTAAACCTAAACACGCACTTAAGTAATAAAAAATAAAAAAAAAAAAATACGACAAAAAAAAGAACAACAACAAAACCAACAACAAGAAGAAAAACATGACATTAAATTGCATGAGGTTAAGAAAGAAAAAAAAAAATATATATATATATAATATTGTCTATAGTACCAGCCGCAGCAGCAGCTGCCGTATGAGAAGGAGGAGGGGGTGAAGGTGGAGGCTGTGGACGGGTAGTGCATAAGAACACAGGTGTTCAGCTGCTGCAGCAGCAGCAGCAACACATAAAAAGCAACAACCAAGAAACTTAAAATCAAGTTTTAAAGATTCAACAACAACAACAACGACGACGACAACGACAACGACGACGACGGCAACGGCACTTAAACAGACGAAGACATCGGCGGAGAGAGACCTTTAAATGCGGGCCCCGAGAAGCAGCAGCATCCAAAACGAGTCATCTGAGGGAGAACTATAGAGAACGTGTGTGTGTGTGTGGGGGGGGGGGGGTTGCGAGGGGAGAGGTTAGAGCTAAGCTAAAACCAAAACCCCAAACCCATAACCAAACCAAACCAAACCAAAACCCAAGCCCAAGACACGAGTCGCGATCGTGCATGCAGCAACTTGTCGAGCTCGAGTGTTGGCTGGAGACCTCATACTGCAACCAATAGCCCGAATACACTGAAAGAAAAAAACTATATATGAAAGAAGCACTTAGTGCTTTAAAAGTAAAGGCCAAAAACTCAAAAATATCAAAATATGTATAGACATGTGTGAATAAACTTGGATAGTCCAACTTTTGAGTTCGATTTTTATAAGCAAGAATATTCTCGAAATATTTTACGATTTATATAGGAAGAAGACTTTCGTATATAACTTAGATTGAGTTAAAGGTTTTATGGTCTAATTTGGTTTTTTACAGTGTACTCATACCCTTGGCCTGCCTCTGACTGACTGCCTGATTATGATCGGAGTGCGCTATATGAGCTGCTGCTGTTGCTATTGGGGAGGAGAAGACTGCTGCCTGCTGCTGTTGTTGTTGGTGTTGTTGTTGCTGTTGTTGTTGTTGTTGCTGCCTGCCTGCCTGCCTGTATAATAAACATAATGATAATGCCTGACGCTTGCTGATTGTCCAAGTGGTTTGGCTGCCTCCTCCAGTGTCTTGTTGCTACTGTGGATATATTCCACACACACCACACACACACACACACACACACATACACACATACAAATCTTTCTATGTACATATCTTAATGCATAGTTGACACTTTGGTCTTAGCGAAGCCAAATAAATGGCACACATTTGAGTAACTTTAAGCCATATCAATAACAAATAAAGTGAACTCTCTGATCTCTAAGATCCTCTCTACTCTACTCTTTTGCGTGGGCGGAGGGGGTAAGGGGCGGCATAATTTTAATAAGGTCTGGCTAAGCTGCTATAATATGATTTTAAATACATTTGCACAAAAAAAAAAAAAAAACTGAAACAAAACCTTGGTACCCATTGGGCATACACAGTTATGGATAGACCCAAAAATACAAAAAAAAAAAAAAAAAAAAAACAAACACACAGACAAGAAACCAAAAAACCAGCAGGCAGCAGCTGAGTCCCCTGGGGCCGCAGTTAATCAACAGTTTTATGCAAAACTCGAAAATGAACAGAAGAAATAAAAATATACATACACATACATACATACATATATATGGAAAAAAGAAAAAAAACAACAACAACAACTATATGTACATACATATATACAACAACCAGAACAGGAAAATGAAAAGCGAGCAATAACCCAGGCAGCGAAACGCACACCTCAAGCCCCAACTCCAAGTCAAATGATTTCATACAATTTATGGATAACGGGTTAGCCGACTAGCAAATACCCTGTGCAAAAGAAAGAGAGAGAGAGAGAGAGAGAGAAAAACTGAAACTATTTTACTCTCAATTGCTTAAGGACAATGAAGTTTATAATGGGCTTAAAAATGTGTAGCCTACTTTTTGGGGCAGGAATAACAAAACGCTTTTCATTTATGTATGCATGTAGGCACATATGTGTAAGCCCTGTTACCCTTTTTGGGTTACGTGGTATAAAAAATAAAAAAAAAACAAGTCAATATGATCGATCGTTTGCTTGATTAAACCTAATTGAAAACGAAAACGCACACATATAAAAGGAGGGAAAGAGAGCGAGCGAGCGATCGAGAGACCATTTGGCTGGGGACGAAGACACGGAGCAGCAACAGCAACAGCAACAGCAACTCGAGATCGTTTGCTTGCTCTGACTTGGCTCTATCATGATCACTTGCCCATGCCCATGCCTGCTCGCCTGCCTGGCTGACTGCCTGCCTGCCTGCCTGTACCTACATACATACAAACACAAACAAACATACTCGAACGTGGGTCTGGTCCGGCAAGTTAGCCCCCTCCCCCCCACCCCCCTCTACGCTCACTCTTCCCCCACACCCGTCACACACACAAGCCAAACAAACGCAAACCAAGCAACGATCCACCGATTCGAAAAAAAAAAACAAAAAAACAGAAACCCAGCTAACTTACTATAAGAATTTTGAAATCAAAACAAAAACGTAAAAGATCAACGCACAAGCACAAACGAGTCGCGCGCGCGCGCCACTAAATTTTGGCGGGAGACTACTGTACCCCCAATGGATCGGCTCACAAGAACAACAACAACAACAAACCGAATAAGATGAACAAAACAAACCAGCAACCGGAGCGAGCATGATCATGTGTGTGTGTGTGTGTGTGTGTGAGAGAGAGAGAGCAGTGTGTATAGAAAATCGAGAAGAAAAACAAAATCAAAAAACAATTGGAGAGAGAGAGAGTAAAAACGCAAAGAGAGTTCAAAAGAGTTCAACACTTAAGAGAATGCATGGAGAGAGAGCGAGAGAAAGAGCAAGAGATCGAGAGAGAGGCAGGTGAACAGTGTTGCTGTGCTGCAACTAGAAAACAAATTGCATTTAAGCATGAAATGCAATCAAAAAAGGCAACAAACTAACACATCACAAAAAAAAAAAGAGTAAGAAAAGGTGTTAAGATCCGATCAGATTAGATTCGATTAGATTAGATTAGATGGCAATAATTTGCATAAAAAACTTTTCGATTTCTTATATTTGTTTTTACAAACTTTACAACTTTAATGCTGTGTTTAGAAAATGTTGATTATTATTTATCAACTGGTAGGTATATGTCACATAAAATCCTCTCTTCCCTACCCTCTGATAACTTAAAAAAAAAAGAAGAAGCTCTTTAAACACTTTTGTCATAATTTCACAACTGGCATTAAAATGTATAGATCGACCAGCTGGGTCTTTGGGGGGCTACCGGTTCTAAAACGGTTTCCCCTCCCAAAAAAAAGCGCGCCAAAATGCCTACATATATATACATATACATACATATATGTATGTATGTATGTACCTACCTACACATAGATTTATAGTCCTTGTAATAAAAACAGAAATAAAGGCAGCGAGCCTTTCGAGTGTAATAACCTCAAACGGACCCAAAGAAGCGGGTTCCCCTCCCCCCCTCCCCACCAGACACGGAACCAGCACTCACCCCCTAAAATAAAAACGAACGAACTAACCAACGTTACTTGTTTTCCTTATTTTTTATTTTATTTTTTTGTATTTTAAAGGGTCCACGATCGCCCCACGATGTCAATTTGCAAGTTCTCCTTGTGGCCACCAGGGCCAAATCGGTGGCAAAGTGAGATGAGGAGAAAGAGTGAGTGTGTGTGTGTGTGTGTGTGTGGTGTGAGTGAGAGAAGATTCACTGTACACTTTTAACGTGCGCGCATTTGCAGGCAGTTGTTGTTGTTGTTGTTGTTGTAGGCTCTACCTACATACATACATACATACGAATGGATATCCATACGTTTTTTTTTTTTTTTTTTCGTATCCCTCTGTGTTTTGATTTTACGGCACAGATGTTTTATTTGCCACAGAGGGAACAGGGATCGCTCCCAGAGAAAAAGAGTGAGTGAGAGTGAGAGAGAAGAGCGAGAAGTATTACATCTCTTTCTTGTTCGTATTGTATGTTTACCCTGTTCAGCCTTAGTGTGTTCCTTCTTTTGCCATGTCGTTTTAATACCTTTAATCCTAGCAAATAATACAAAGAGAAGGCCTAGGACAAGTGTGTCTGTGTGTGTGTTTGTGTGTGTGTGTGTGTGTGTGTGCGAGACCGAGACTGAGACCTAAGAAACCTGGGGACGTGCATAAAACAGAAAGTGTGCAACACACGCTTGAAGCCAAGGTAGAGTCAGTCGTCGTCATCGTCATCGTCAGTCGTCGTCGTCGTCGTCATCGTCGTCGTTATAGTCGTCGTTCTTGTGGTTATTGTTGACTACGATTGCAATGAACTTCTAGTTGCAAGTCAATGAACTTATCCTGAGCCCTGACTGAGACTGAGACGAAGACCGAGACCGAGACTAGAACTGGGACTGCGACTGGGACTATGACTGTGCCTGTTGCCTCTGCTGTTGCTGTTGCTGCTCATGATATCAACAAAGTGATCATGATGATGATCGTCTTCAACTTTGCTTTTGCCTTCTTGCCTCTGCATCTACGCTTTCTGTCTTTTTATTTCGTTTGCTTTCTTGCCTGGTTGTGGCAATACAGTGAACTGGCTTTGTGCTAGCCTGTACCAGACGACAACGACAACGGTGATGATGATGATCACGATGATGATGATGATGATGATGATGACGCCAACGACTCCTCCTTGGACATAATGAACTCTTGGGGGTTTTGGCTATATGTATGTACGTACATACGCAATTTTCAAATCGTGTTCGAGAAGGAGGTTTTTCTTTCTGTCTCTCGTTCTTTGTTGTTTTTAGAACTTTTATTTGATTTTGCAACACGCTCTCTGGTGTGCCTCTGTGTGTTGGTTGTTGTTGCCAGTTGTTGTCGTAGTCGTATGTATGATAATGATGTTGGTGATCGTGCCACTTTAGCAATGGTTAACTATGTTTTTTTTTTTTTTTTTTGGTTTGGGTTGAAGAACCTTTTGATTGGTTAGACCCATACACGATTCGCTTACGCTCGTTGGGCAATCCTGAAGTTGGTGCGGTGTTTAAACCAGCCAGCCAGCCCATCCATAAGCTTTTCCCCAGGAACTGTGCCATGTTTGCGCGATCGCACATCGCTTCTCGGTTGCTCTCTCCCTCTCTCTCTCTCTCTCTCTCTCTCTCTCTCTGTGTTCCTCTTTAAGGCTTGGTTCTCCTGCTATGTTCTGTACTGTTTTTGCGGTCGCTTGCATGCATAATATTGCCAAGATTTATGCAAAAAATTGATGGCAATTAGTCGTTGTAGTCGTCGTCCTCGTCGTTCTTCTTCTGCTGTTTTATCTGAATGCCTGTGTCTTCTTGAAGACGGTGTGTGTGTGTGTGTGTGTTGGTTTGTCTTTTAGTCGGTCGGATGGTCGATCTGTCGGTCTGTCTGTCTGTCTGTCTGTATGTATGTCTATATGTATGCATAATGATTTTCGGTATCAAATTACATTGGTTAGGGGTTTTTTAGTATGTATTTTATTTGCTGTTTGTTGTAGTTATTGTTGTTGTTGTTGTTGTTGCTGTTGTCGTTGTCGTCGACGTCGTCGTTCTTCCTGCTTAATTTGATGCGCTCGTGCCGGCTTTAAGTCCGCACAAGTCCCGACGTCCCAACCGTCCCCACCACTTACAGTATGTCGTCCGTTCAGTGCTCTGGTTCTTTGACTAATGTACTTGCCTTCTTCTTGGCCTTTCTTTTCTTTTTTTTTTTTTTTTTTTTTTTTGCATCAAATTTAATAGCTCTTGACCGAAACGAAATTATTTACTAGCCAAAATGAGAGATAATGAGCGTTAATTCTTTAAGCTTGTTTTGCGGCACAGGGATACGGGACACGGGACAGAGGCAGAAGTACGATCTTGCATGGCATAACAAGAGTTCAAAAAACTCTACGGATTAACAAACACTTGAGGGTTTTGAGTAGGATTCGTTTGAGGATTTACGACTGCCACGAATAACCGTAACAATTTTAATTCTATACAAACATTTTCTACGGGATTTCAGTGCTGCCAATTATCGACCTTAAAAAATAAGCGTACAAAATGTGAAAAATTATGAATTTTGACGACAAAAAAAAAACATACACAAATAAATTTTGCAAAAATTTAAAATTGAATAGAGATGAGCCAAGGCTGCCAATGCCCAAGAGCAATGCCATTAGAAATGTGATCGAAAGTGGCATAAATTATTAAAACTAAAGCAACAAGTGAGATAGGATTGCCCATCTCAAGATTGGAGTGACCTAGGGTTGTCTACACCAAAGACAGATATGATCTAGGGTTGCCTATAGTCAACAATGATGAGATTAAGGGTTACCCATGCTCAAAAGCAATGTGATCTTTAAGTAAAATGAAAGCAATCTAAGGTTTATTCATTCTGGTTAACTATTTTTAAGGTTTAAGTAACGTAGGGTTGCCTATATTAAAAACAGATATGACCTAGGGTTGTCAATGCCCAAAAACAGTGAAGAATGAAAGGATTACCTAAACTGAATCAACAAGTGAATTACGATTGCATTTACTTAAAACTGAAACGCTCTAGGGTTGTCTTTACGCCACAATAATGTCATTTAGAGTTGTCAATACACAAAGAGAATGTGATTGTAGAATTACTCAAAACTGAAATGATCTAGAGTTGTCTATAATCAACCAACACTTGCCAACACTTAAAAACAATGCGGTTTAAAACTGAAAAACAATAAAACTGACTTAAGATTGCCTTTACTCAACACTCAATTTATCCAGGGTTGTCTTGACTCCACAATAATGTGATTTACAGTTGTTACAACACTCAAAAACAATGTGATCTGAAACTGAAGAACGAAAGTAATCTAGAAACGATATAGAATAAGCGATGTAGAGCTTAATAAAGTACCTTAAAGATGATTTTAAATATCACTAATTTCGTAGCATTTCATTGAACCTTAAGCCATCATTAGTCTACCATTTCATTGGCACTAAAATTGAGCTCTTGAGAATGAGTCTCTCTCTCTCTCTCTTTCCCTTGCTAGCTCTTGAGAGTCTCAGCTTAGCCATGTCGACTTACAGCAAGTTGCGCATACAACACTCTCATTATGGTTATTGTTATTGTCGCTGTCGGAGCATAATTCTAATGTGCTTGTATCTACGTACCGTACAGGTGTTCAATATTAACGGAAAATAAAAAAGGCAAGCCCAAAAACAAAAAACCGAAAACCCAAACCCAAACCCAAACCACCGTTTTCGACCGTTGTGAGTAAAACCCACAATACAAAAAAAAAAAAAAAAAAACACGCACACACGCACAAATTGAATAAATCTTGCAACCACAAAACAGAGCAGAACAGACCAGGGCTGAGAAAGAGGAGAAGGGGCCTCAGTTTTGTTTTTTCGGGTCTTCTCTCTAGCTAGATCTTGCACTAGAGCACACACTATCATCTTCTTCGTTGAGCCTTTGTTGTGATTTAATATTTCGGTTTATCAACTTCATTTTTATCCCTAGTGCCCCTTAGCGCTCTGCCACCAAAAGTGTGTCTTGGCTCTTAATGCATTTAAACCCAAACGTCATCATCATCATGATCATCATCATCATCAGGTTTTGCTTCTTGAGCTCTTGAAGGAGTTGTTTAGAGTTCGAGTTAAAGTTTAAGCTTATTAGAATTGTGTTTGTTGCATTGTGTTGCCAGACTTTAGTTTCTTTATATATGTTTTTTAAAGGATTTTTTTCGACTAGATTTTTAGATCAGTTTGCTTAGCATGCGGGCTTCCTTTTACCTCTCTCCCTATTGCTTTTTCGAAGTTTGCTTTATTTGCTATCCCTTAACCCAATGCTGTCGTCGATGATGTCTCGTCAGTATACTTCAATTCCTAGCCCTAGCTCTTCCACACACACACACACACACAGCTGAGGTTTTCAAGCGCAATAACACACAGCTGTTGTCCCCTTTGGCCAGCCTGCTGTGGCACCTCTCTCCAAATGTTTCTTCTTCTTCGTCGTCGTCGTCGTCGTCGACTGGCCCAGACATCGTAAGCGTGTATGACATGTGAGTTGCACGTTTTGTCGATTTTCAAATTGAGGCAACGTCTCAGCACTCCATGTCTCGTCGACTGGACTGACTCGTGCAATCAAATTGAGGAGTTTCAGCTGTGGCCTCTGCTGGTGTCCCTCTGTCCCTCTCTCTCTCTCTCTGTTGCTTCTCTGTTCGCTTCTCTGTTCTGGCCTGGCTCTGGCTCTGGTCTGTCCGTCTCGGCAGTCATCTCTGTCCATATAAGACCTATGGGTACCTGTCAGTCAAAATGCGTTTTACAACAGTTTTTTTTTTTCTCCCTCTTCGTTTTTCCGTTCCCCTTCCTTTTCTTATATTTTTTTTTTTTTTCAACTGCATCTTCTGTTTTCTTCTTCTTTCGTTGCCCATTTGGTAACCCGTATCGTTGTTGTTGTTGGCAGTGTAACACGATTTTATTTTCGTTTTCAATGTGTCCTCCACCTTTTTCTACTCTTTCCCCCCCCCCCCCCATCGCCTTCTTCTTCTTCTTTTCCTTTGCCCCACACTCTACACGCTCGTCGTCTACCTTTAAATCTATGAGCAATCTATCTTTTGAGTGCTGCAACAACAACAACAGCAACAACAACAAAAAATCAATTTCGTTTTCGGTTTTTCGTATTGTCTGCTTTTTGGGTTTACACCAACGAAGATACGACAAGTACTACTGTATGGTAATCTATGACAGTTACAAAGATCTTTATTGTGATCTATGGGTTTTCGTTTCGTTTCGTTTCATACGATGTTGTCCATTGAAAGGTGAATTTTAATTGTGGCAATTTGTGTTTTCATTTCATTGGCTTTAAGGTTAGTGAAATGAATCTTTAGCTTTAACTTTCTTAACAATTTTTTTGAACTCAAAGTTATAAAAAAGATTTTCTTTATTACAGTTTGAATTTATCCTATCAGCAAATATAGCATACTTTCCAGCGTAAAAGCTAACAAAATTTAACCAAAATCTATTAAAACATATTTGAATAAGAAATTATCTAGGCGAAAATAGATTTAGAACATTAGCTTTCCAAATTTTAACATTCTCTCGAATTATACTGAAAATATCAAAGTTTCTAAGAATATCTATAATAATAGAATAACTAACACAATTAGCAATTTGTTTTTTGATAAATTAATGTATATCAACTTTCTTATAAACTGAAATCAGGCAACAATAAATTGGTGTAAAGAAAGAAAAAGATTCACAAAAAGGGAAAATAGGCCAACGTTTAATTTGCTAAACCAAATGAAGGAACAAAGTAAACTCTTCAAAGCAATCTTAAATATAAAAGTCAACTCAATAGTTTTAAAAACATTTTGGAGGGAAAGTCAAAGATAAAGAGTTCACTTTCCATTCTCTATTATCTAGAGAGAAAACTGTTAAGATTCTTTGCCAAAACTATATTAAACACAATTGTTGTTGCTTTCATTTGTTTTGAACTATTTGAAGTTATTCACACTTTTCAATGAGAGAAGCAATAATCATCATCATCATGAAAAACTCTGGTGTAATGGTCGTTCTATCGTCCCCACCCCCCCACCCATTCCCCTTCTCTACTCGTACTACTAGCACTGATTATTTCACATTTGCGTTGCCACACAATAAAATGTCATAAATTATACGCTCAGAACTAGAATGAAGAGAAATAAAATAAAAGCACAACGCATGGCCATCATAAAAATACATGCAACAATAAAGATCCAAAATGCAACAACAACAACGACAACAACAACAGCAATATGAAAACGACTGATCATTAATTAATGAACATGATCAACTGAGACAAAAGGCACTGAAAAGAAACAGCAATGGGGCAGCTTATGACTTGTGGGCCCAGGCCCAGGCCTAGGCCCATTAGAAGGCAACATGTCGTCGTCGTCGTCGTCGTTGTCGATGTTGCTGCACATACATATAAATTTCTCTTTGTTTATAAAACAAAATGTAAACAAACTTTTTTCCCCCTTCTCCTTAGAACCGCAGCGATTGAAAGCATTTGGTGGCAAGCTTCTTCAACGAAACTATAAAGATGAGAAGAGCTAGAGAAGAGGAAGGGCTAAACTGAATCTGAATCTGAATCTGGGGCAACCAAGCTGGGGGCCTCTTTTTTTTTTGTTGTGTGTTCTTGTTGTTGTTGTTGTTAGCTTCAGCTTCTGTGTGTGCATAAGCAGGCTAAAGGCAAAGATCGAGCGCTACGCACCAACAACGAAAAAAAAAAAAAAAAACAACAAGAAGAAAGAATAACAACAAAAATTACATAGAAAACAAATAAGTTGAACAACAAAATATTGGGGAAAGAACAATTTGGTTTTATGTATCTGCTTTAACGAATAGTTTATGCCCTTACAAACGTTGAATTGAAAAAATGCTTCACTTACCCCTTAAATGTATGCCAATCTGTAAATAAAAAGAAAAGATAAGAGTTAAAAGTGATAAATGATACAATTTTAATTTCCATATTCAGGTAGATCTTATATGATCTGATTATACCCTTTAAGCCGCTATAAATCGTCATGTCTAGGACGAAGTTAGACAAAAAATACACAATTAAGTTTGATTCAAATGCCAACTACCTAAACTACATAATTATCATATTAAGGAATGGCATTAATAATTAATTACCTTTTTATAAAATTCTATTTTAAACATTTAATAAGTGAATCAATTTTGAAGCTTAAAAAAATTAAGACTTAAGCTGGTCTTGGTTGAGGAACGTAGCATATTACAACTTCAACGCTAAAACCAGTTGAGAATTACAGCCAAATGTAGAGAAAAACGACAAGCAAAGCTTTTGGTCTCATATTGCCAACATATTTTGCTTTCTTGCTTTATATTTATTCGTTATGGGCCTTCATTTGTTAGTGTATTACATTATTGGATAGTTTGCCGCTTTTGTTGCACTCTTTTGATTGACAGCTGTTGCAGCTTGCCACAGAGTTTGCCTCGTCGAAGTGTTCTTTGCTCGGTTTGGTGTTTTTTTTTTTTTTATTTTTTATCTGCTGCTGTCTAATGACATTCACTTTTTTTTTCTGTTTTGTTTTGTTTTTTTTTTTTTTGGGTCAATCATTATCGTCATGTCAAGTTGGTTTGCACGCAGTTCGCTAAGCTTTGTCAGGCATGTATAGACATGCGTTACCTCCCTCCCTCCCACGCCCTCAAGCACTGAGATTTCACTTTCAAGAGAGAAGAGGGAGAGATAGCTTATGGCGGCGATAAAGGGGAGGTAGGAGGTAGAGAGAGTCAACTGGATATCAGTTTACCATCTAGCCTAGACATATTAATTTCCAGGGGTCAGTTTCGATCTCAGTCTGGTTGTTGTTGTTTGTTGTTGTTGGTTTGGGTTGGGCTGACGTGTGTGCCCCATTATCTAGTCAAACAAATGTTTCACAGCAAATCTTCGTTCGAGCAATAGAAACGTCAACCCTGTTCCAGAGTATAGAAGAACAAAAAACGCCCCATTGCTGCCACTGGACAGGCACTAGGAACAGGGACAGGGACAGAGATAGGGACAGGGATCTTTGGCCTGGGGCTCTGTCTGTCCTGACCTGTTCTGTCCTGTCCTGTCTTGTCCTGTCCTTTTCCTATGATAGATCACCCCATAGACAAATACAGACAGGTGAAACTTGTCAGTCAGTGAGAGAGAGAGAGAGGAAAAAAAAAAAGAAGAAGAAGAAGTCTCTCAGCAAAAAGGGTCGTCGTCTTCGTCGCGCGTCCTACGCCAACAAACAAATAAACAAACAGAGGGACAAAACAGACAGACCAACAGACCGACAGACAGCCTAGAAATGAGAAAAGACAAAAAAAAAACCAAGACCCTGGAAAAACTGTCGACAACGACAACTGTGAGTGAGTGAGTGAGTGAGGAGGGAGGAATGAAAAGTGCGCCCAGGGCAAACTGAAGGCTCGATCGTCGACCACCGTTCGCTCTCTATCGCTGCGCTTATCGCCCTGTAAAAACAAAGACATTGGAAAAAGGGATCGGAGTCGGGATCGGGATCGGTGAACCCGAGACGTTAAGACACACTTGGAGAGTGTGCTGGGCACAAGTGCACAAGACCCCAGACCCCAGACCCAAGTGACGACTGCGACGACGACGACGACGACCACGATCCCTAACCCATGGCAAAGCAATTATATGACGATCGAATGTTAAGGGTGTTGGCCCCTGTAGTAGATGAGAGAGCGCGATCTCACAAGTTTTTTTGTTTTTTTTTTTTTTTTTATGTTAATTTGTGTCTCCATTTTTGTGCATTTATCGCCCTGTCTTCAGTTTTACAAGCAATCGTTGCTCTTCTCATCTTTTGATTGTCACCTCTAGTTTTTTAAGGTTTTTTTTTGTCTCTTTTTATTATTATTATTCCTCCGGTTCCATCTTCTTTTGTGCGTCTTTCGTTTTTTTTTTTTTTTTTTTTTTTTTGCAGCTCCCCTTGAATAAATGGAAATTTATTATCTTCTTTCTTCCTTTTCTGGACATAAAATCATTTTTAGACTTGTTCATTTAATGATCTGTTTGCTACCATATAAAGGTAGCTAAAAGTTGTAAAATCTTTTATATATATGTATGTATTTATTTATTTTTGGTTTTATTTTTTTTTTTTTTTGTTTCCTCATTTATGATTCATTTAAAAGGGATGAAAACACCTGCAAATTGATATTAAATTATCTACGGACACGAAATGCATATACCTAGAATTGAAACTGTAACCAATTGCTAATGAGCTACCCTAGAGATGAGGTCAAGGGATCTGGCTAAAGACAAGTCTAGACAAGCCAATGAAGATGCAATGAAATTAAGTTATTAAAAGTTGTATCAAAAAAGGTCTTTGCCATCGAAAGGTGAATGGCAAAGGTAAAACAGCATTTGGTATGAAAATTGGTAAATTTTCAAAAGAAATATTGCATACGGCTGCGAGTTATTTTCCTTAAAGTTGGTTAAAAAAAAGATTCACAGAAGTCTAATCAATCTTTCCTGTAATAGTGAGACGCCTTGCTTTGAGTAGTAGATTGACTATAATCTAAAATCTAAAGACTACATGTTTCTCTTTTTAGTAAATGCGTCATTTAGTTGGAATTGTACATAAGTTGAGTAAGTTTGATAAAAGACAAAAAAGAGGTTAAAAAATGACACACAAATTTTCATAAACTTAACCCCAATAACTCGTAGATTAATGACTTTCAGATGTTTATTTGTCTTTACTTGATCGATATTGATTTACATTACCCTTTAGGAATATTATCCAAAAGGGGTTAAGTCACATGATTTTGGTGGCTGCCTCTAAAAGACAAGTATGAATGCCACAAAAAGAAATAGAACAGAACTTTTTTGAAAACAAATTGAAAGAGTTTCTCTCTGCAATTCTAAGCATCAGGGCAATGCCCAGGGGGGAAGTATTGGGTGATTTAAACCCCGTCTCATGCTTGGTTGAAATTAGAATATTAGCTTAACATATATCTAAATCAAAAATACGCTCTCTGAGCAAGATTTTGAAGTTGAAATCTCAACTTAAACTTTGTTGGTTAAAATTTTAAGTCAAATAAAAATCCTTTCTCTTTCTTTGTTTTCTCTTTGTATGGAGCTGAAACGTATTAACTAAATGACATATTTATTTAACTTTAAACTCGTTTTGTTCTTCGATTGAACACCCAATTTGTAATTAACCATGTAGGGATATCAAAGTGATCATTTCATTTACTAAACGAATCAGCCGCCGTATTTGCGTAGGATGTTTGGAATCGAAGGCAAGGAACAGCGAACAGCAGCAGCAGCGTAAATTGCTGTCAGTAAAACTCATTCCATGGGTCGACTGTTAATTTTATCAGTTAACTGCCACAAAAAACAAAAAAAAACCCAACAACAACAAAAAAGCAAAACAAACTGCAAAAAGCTAAAAATTTTGCAGACATGATTTAAGCATTAAGCCAACCAACGATCTCCAATGGAGCAGCAGCGGCAGCGGCAGCGGCAGCTCCATTAACACTGAGGTGTCAATTGCATAAGCCAACATAAGAGAGCCAAGCGAAGCAAAGCAGCAAATGCAACAAAAGAATTGTAGTCAGCAACAATTTGACGAAGTTGCACGAGAAAATGAGATAGAGACCAAAAGCGAGAGAGCGAAAGAAACGCAGAGATGGAGATGGAGTTGGAGTTGGAAATGGAGAGGAATGTCAAGTTGCGATTGGCAACTTGTCACATTAACACAAAAACCAAAAGTGGTCAACCACTGACTGACTTGGACTTCTCGATCCAGGGGAACCAGAAACGGCTTTAAAAGTAAAAGTGATGCCTCTCCAACTTGGCGTATTTACATTTCGAACATCTTGACTTACTAACTGAGTGATCGACTGCTGGACACAACGACAAAAACAACAACAATCCAAAGAGAAGGCGGAGGGACGGGCGGGCGTAGAAAGGTTTGAAAGGCGGTTTTGGGAGGGAGGAATTGTGGCTACTATGTACAAGTTATAATTTGTTGCTGCTCAACAAGTTCCACGCGACTGCTTCCAATTATGGCGAGGATTCGTTTGTCGTTTTGCAACATAAGCCAAAAAGTCAACTGCTCTATGGGCCGGGTCTTGGTCTTGGTCTGGCCTGGTCTGGTCTGGTCTGGTCTCTGGCTTGGTCTAGTCTGGCGTGGCTTAGCTTGACTTGGCATCGTCTCGGCTTGGCCTGGTCTACTACTGGTCTTAGACAGAGCGGCGGCTCATGCTTCCACATAAAAGACAATGCGTACGGATTGTGATTGTAATTGTGATTGTCTTTCTATCTGTAGGCATTTCGCCTGAATCGTTTGAAACGTTAATCAACTATTTTTTGTTTTCAAATTTACTTCCGTAATAATGTTAACGGAATAACAGCAAGTGACCTCGCCAAGGTGCTACAAGCAGCATTTGGTCTTGCTTTAGTTTCTTAAAGAGAGAGAGAGAGAGAGAGAGAGAGAGTACGACAGAGAAGTTTCTATAACCAGCAGCAAATGGCCTCGCTCGAACGAAAGATATAGCTTTTACTCTTCAGAAAACAACGCAATACAACTAGAAACAGCAAATGGCCTGGCTTTAACTATTATTTTGCAATTATTAAGAAAATTGGTAAATGGGTTAAAAATAAAAAAAAGGATATCAGCAAATTACGTCGCAAAGATAACTTAATAAACAGCAACTGGCTTCGCTGCCAGAGAAAGGGAGAGAGAGAGACAATCTAGAGATACGGCGATTATAAGATTTATATTCCGATCGACAATTTCTTTGATTTCATTTACTTGTGCTCCTATTTTCTTGCTCTCTTCCAGTTTGAGGTCCATCTGCTAAGCCAAACTATAGTGCTTGAAACTTTCCATACCCACATACATATTGCCATGGAGTTTGCATTTAGTTAATTATAGTTGATTCACATTTAATAAGCCAACAACAATTGTTGTGTGCCATATTGTTGTAAGGCGAGTTTTTTGTTTTGCCTTTTTTTTGTTTGCTTGCATCTGCTTGCTCTATGATTTGGATTTGCGCTTTAACTTTTTCGCAGATTTATGCATATATATCTGCATATATATATGTGTGTGTGTGTATGAGTGTGTGTTTGTGTGTGTGTGTGGTTTTTTTTTTTTTGTGTAAACTTTAATTAAATTGTTATGCAAAAATTCCACTTGTCGTTTGGCTATATAATTTTCCTTTTTATTAGAGCGGCAATTGCTTTTTATTGGATATCACTATAAGACTTGACTGCACTTTTGGCTATAAATTGGATTTGGCTTAAAGCAGGTTTCAAATGCAATGAATATGAATACAACGAATATTGACTGCGAATACGTGTGTATCTCGAAATCGAATTTGTTGGCCTGCTCTCCACTTTTACTATCAACGATCTTTGTTTCTGTTTTCGTGTGTGTGTGTGTGTGTGTGTGCCCATCATAAAAAACAAAAATATACTTGATTAACTTTTTCGTTTTTAGGTCAAGCGTTTTATGTTTTCTTTTTTTTTTTTTCTCTCTTCTGGGTCGTCTTTCTTTATATTTTCATTTTCATCTTGAGCTAGCTCAATTATCTAATTTTCAAATTAACAGCTGAAACTGCGCCTTAAGCTGCAAGTGGTTTCCTCCTCCCCCCGAGACTGCGCCACCTCCCCTGCTCCGTCTCTCCCACTCTCTCTCTCTCTGGTTTGGTCTTTGAACTCTCATTGACTGATAACATTTAATTGGAATTTGATTGTGTGTAATTTGAGGCGATACACAAAAGTCACAAAAAATCTCTTATCATTATAATATAAATCCCCCCCCCAGAGAGAAAGAGAGATAGAGAGACAGGGAGAGAGACAGAGGGAGACAGAGCTGTAGTTAACAACAGCTGCTGCTCCAAAAGTTGTTCTTATTGTTGTTGTTGTAAGCCCACCTGCGTTTCAAATTTCGCACCTTAAAAATGCTTTGGTGAATCATTCATCTCAAATGGAAAAAAAGAAAAGAAGCAAAAAAAAAATAAAATAAAAAAAAAATGAAATAAAACTGAAATATTTGCCTATTTGTCTGCTGTCCACCAGGCCAACAAGTGAATTAGTCATCATTAGTGAAAAATTGCACTAGTAAAACTGTCGACAACTCTGAAACAAAAAAAATAAAAAAAAAAAATAAAAGAATTCCAAAGGCATAAGTATGCTGCCAACAACAATAGCAACAACAATTGACCAACTCTTAAATACTCTGCGAATTCTAAACCAAACAAAATTCATCTCGAAGCCAATAATTTGCCATAACGTAATCGAAAGAAATATATTTTAATAGGCCATTTTTTATATTAGACTTAGCCCTTAAAATATGAAAAACAAGGCTTAAATGCCTCTAAAAACTCGTAATTGTCCTATCTCTCTTTTTTCTCAATTACCATTTCATATATTTTTATGACTCTTAAGATCAAAGATCAACTGTTGGATCTTAAAAATTAATTTATTCTTGAAAGAAAATTAGTGAATATATAAAAATAAAAGGTTCAAATATATTAAGAATTGTTTATAAAAGTTTAAAATTTGTGTTTACTCTCAATAAGAAATTGAGTCAAATATAGAAAATAAAAATAAAGTAAGTAAGCGATTTGGGCTTAAATAAAATCAAAAAGATTAAAAATAATATAATAATCCATAATGAAAACTAAAAGGGATGTCAGGGCGACTTTTGTAGTTTTTGGATTTCAGATTTGTTAAGTTTCTTAGTTAAAATTTTGATCTTCTGATCTTGAGGAAATTTCAAATTATACCTTAAGTCTCCCTTTAGTCTTCAAGCTAGTCGTAGCTAGACAGAGTCTACGACGTTTTATCTGAGCTTAAAGTTTGGGGTTCTTTTTTTTGTTTTTTAAGGACGGAATGTTTGAGTAGAGATAGAAATTTCTAATTTACATTTAGAGCGAAAGAAAAATCTTTTATTTTACCATTACTTGGAGCACAATCATTGCTCATAGTGGCCATAAAAATTGCGCAACAAAATGACCAAAAAATTCAACATAGAAATCAACCAACTACGTTTTGTTTTCAAGCTGATCCACAACTCTCGAAAAAAGAAAAGAAAGGAAAATAAAAATGAAGAGTAGATCTCTTTGGGGCAAGAACAGCCTGTGGCATGGCATATGCCTCAGTTTTTAGCTCTCAGTCACAGACTCTGACTGGGTTTCAGTCTGCAGCAGAGACTCTTCATCTTCAAGTTGAAGTGCAACCGAATGCTGCGCATGCGCAGCACACACGACGCAGATAGACAGAGAGAGAGCGAGGGAGATGGAGATTGAGAGGGGAAGAGTAGAGATGAAGGCGACTCTGGCCACGGCTTATTTATGGCCTATGGTTTGGTTTGGGCTTAGGTTCATTGGCTCCTCTTCCTCTCTGGCTGGCTGCAGCCTTTTGTTGAAATGCATTTATGGTTTTATTTTTTTTTTATTTTTTTTTTGTCGTTTTCGTTCTTCTCCGTTCCCTTTTTTATTTTCTTTACTTTATTTTGGTGTTTGTGTGTGTGTGTGTGTGTTGTATTTATTTTCTTTATTATTGTGTGCGTACGAAACAGAGAGAGAGAGAGAGAGAGTGAGAAAGACGGAGGAGGAGTAGAAAATTTCACAAGCGTCGCCAGTTTGTCTGGCGTGTCTGGAACCAAGCAAGAGTTGGGACGGAGACGGAGATGAAGATGGAGATGGAGTTTGCGACTTGCAGTTGGAGTTCGGAGTCGGGAGTCGGAGCCATAGCCCAGGCCATTTATGTGTGCTGGTTATCTTTTTTGCCTTTCTTTTCGTTCTGCCTCTGCCCTGAGTCACTTTGTTGTTGCTGCTGCTGCTGCTGCCACACAAAAGCGCTGCATGTTGCTGCTGTTGGTTCTGTTCTTTTTTTTTTTTTTTGGGTTTATTTACCTTCATCATCATCATCATCATCATCATCATCAACAACATCTCATAATGATGATCATGGTGCACAGCATCCATGATTTGCCTGGGCCTGATCTTTTGCCATTGCCATAGCCAGTCAACCGGAGCTGAGTTTTTTCTTCTTTTTTTTTTGGTTCTCTTTTTTGAATTTTGTGAGTGTGTATGTTGTGTGTATGTGTGTGTAGGAAGGGGGGACCTTCTTCATTTTGCACTGTGCACACTTTAACGCTTATCTTGAATCTTCACAATGCGTTTTGCTCTTTGTTTAGATTATATATATAAATATATATATATATATATAAATATATATCCCATTTACAGGTTTCTTTAGGCTGTTTGTCTTATCTTTTGTATCACAATGTTCTTTATTGATTCGCAACAATCAGCATGATAAAAATCGTTATAGCGGCAAGAATTCAAGAATCGAAATTATTATCTATTCTTGCTTTTGTTTTCTAAAAAAAAATTTGTTCACTTGTTTAGCTTTTGAAACAGTAGACAAATTGGGCTTAATATCAATTTCAAAACGATTTGAAAACGTTTGAAAACTTAGAACAGATCTTTAAAGTCTCTGTTAGGTTAGTTTTAGTTACTGAAATTAAAGTTTTCTTAATAAAAATTGTACTATCTTTAAGATTTAGAGAATCAGATCGAAGTTTAACTTTTTCTGTCTTAGTTTAGAGAGAGAGAGAGAGAGAGAGAGAGAGAGAGAGAGAGTGGGCAAATTGGGGAGTATTGGTCCCTAGGCCAGGGAGAGTCTCTTTGCGAAAGTGTGTTTCCCCCAACTCAGATGTGCTAATTGCTACTCATTGGCAATTTTGTATGACAAAATTGATAGAAAAGATGCCTGTCTCCATTTCAGTTGCATTTCAGTTGGTTTTTCTTTTCTTTTCTTTTGTATGGAAGCAGGTTCGATTCGATTCTATTGATAATTGCCGGAAGTATGCCTTCAAAATGCTTAGTTCTCATAGATCAAAAATCACTCTCCCTCTCCCCCTCTCTCTCTCTCTCTCTCGCCCACTCGTTGACTCACCTTCTTCAACTTTTTAGAAGAACGATCAAATATATACGATACAATTTGTAGAACAATGTTTTTCTCACACCGACCCTCCAAGAAAGAGAAAAAAATATCTTATTCTTTGAGTTGCTGATTTTCATTCATTTTCTTAAATAAACAAAGTAGTTTCGGTTTTTTTTTTCTGTTTTGTTTTTTTTTTGGGGTGCGGCGCCGTATCACAAAAACCCACGCTAAGAATTAAAAAAAACCAAAAAAAAAGGGGGAAATTTTCCCCCTTTTTGAAAAAGGTGCTCAGAATGGCGTGAAAACGCTTGTATTTGGCCAAGTAAATTAAGTTAAGGTGGAGGTGAGGCGAGGTTAGTATAAAACAACATCATTTAACCATTGAGCATAAACATTAACTGTCTTCAATCCTTCTCTCTCTCTCTCTTCCCTCTTATTGCTGTTGAATCAAATTAATTTTCGTTTTCCTTTCCAATTTTTCGCCCCCCTCCTCCCATTTTACTTTTGTCTTGTTCTTGGGTCAGGGTCCAGTGGACTTGACTCTCATCAGTTGCAGGCCGCAAAATTTTGGGTTTCTTCTATATGAGAATTATGAGCATTTTGTTTTTTTTTTCTTTGATTTGATTTCAAGTTGTCAAAAGTTCTCAGGCACAACACAACTCGTCTTCGCCATGCCCCATTGCGTTTTTGGTTAGGCTTCAATGATCCCAAGAATATTTAATCATAAAATTTATGCGAACAGAAAAATAAGCAAGCCAGCAGCAACAAGTTGTTCGACTTCATAAAGAACTTCTTTCAATCGGACAATGAGAGTGTGGGAATATTTTTCGTATTTTGCGTGATTTGAAGTTGTTTTGTATTAATTAGTGAAATTGATCAAGTGGAACTTATGGACAACACTTAAACGGCCAAAAGGAAAACGACAAATTTGTTTCTTTTCATTTGTCTGCGGATTGAATAGCTTTAAATAATACATATATATATGTATATAATTGAGTGAGAGAGTGAGAGAGATACGGCTATAATCTTAGAGAGATAGTTAGCTGCCTTTTTCTTACCCCTTTTCACCCTGTAATGAGATCTGTTCTTACTCTAAGAGAATTTCTGACTATTTTAAATATTTAATGTTTTAATTTAAAGTCATCTTAATTTAGCACTTTGAATCATTTTTTTTTGTTTTGGTATAATCTTTCATATATTTTATTTATTTTGCCATCGTAAATTTGACATTTCTTTGTTCTGTGTGAAATGATGTTGAAAAATCGTATAACTCATTCCAAAAAAAAAAAACTTTCCCAGATTATGGATCACATCTACCCTTAGCACACACACCACACACACAAACACTCAGTTGACCCATTTTATTTACAATATCGTGGCAGGCAAAAATACCCAAACTTTCCCTTTTTTTTTTTTGTTTGGTGTGTGTTTCTGTTTTTTTGTACATTTTTGTTATTGAATTCCCAACCGCAGAAAGGAATAACAACTTATTGCATGTGCATGTCTAAGTGATTAACACCCAGCCACACCTACATAAAGACAGAAAGAGAGAAAGAGAGAGAGAGAGAGAGAGAGAGAGAGAGAGAGAGAGAGAAGAACAGACTAACCCATTTCACAAACAAGTGTCTTCTGCCCCTAAATGCCAAATCACGCAAACTCAAAACCCAACTCTCAATCGTTTGCTCATATCTCTTCTTCCACTTGAGAGCCATGAGGATCATTAAGCAATACATAATCCAATTAGCACCAGCATGGGTATCCTCTCCACCTGTTCGTCAGCGCTAAACAGATGCAAACAAAGGATGCTTCAACACAAAAAAAAAAAAAAAAAAACAACGAGAAAAGGTTTAATATTTCTTAAATAAACGAAGCAGAAATATATTTCGTTGACGATGACGACGACGACGTTGAAACCTGCTAAGAACTTAAACAAACAAGTGATCACGATTTTCAATCTCTTTGCCAGGATCATCAGCAACAACAACAACAACAACAATAATAATAATAATAACAACAAAGGCAATTTTTACTTTTACTCTCAATGGGGCTATGTTGTGTTATCTTTGATTGATGTTAGACAGGACCCTTTGTGATATACGATCTGCTATGCGAGAGAGATAAAAGAAAGAAATGCCAATTTTACTAGAAAATGACACGCAAATGGCAAAAAAAAAAAAGAAAAAAAAAAAACTAAAAAGAAGCAAAGGAGATGCTGCAATTGGAGGTGAGGAGAAGGAGAAGAAGAATAAGAAGAGTAGAAAAAAAGGTTCATTCTCTTCTATCTCTTTCAGTCTCGCTTTACAAAATCAGGATTATCCCTATTGCCTGCCCTTGGTTGGGTTTTTGGCTGACTGACTGAATGACTGACGCTGCCTGCTTCATCAATATGTCTGCAATTAAGTTGAGCACGAATTCGTTATTAGGGGTCAGCAATTGATAGTGCTCTGCTGCAGTGATTCAGTGCAACATGGGGCATACAAATTGCGTGAGGCACAACAACAACAACAACAACAACAACAACAGCAGCAACAACAGCAACAAAAAGGAACAGAAATAAAGGGAAAAGGGATCAAGCATGATCATTATATGTGATCTCCATCTCCTTTTTTTTTTTTTTTGTCGTTTTTTTGTAACCTATGCAGATTGCATAGAGGGCGGTTACCCTCCCCCGCTTCTCCTCCTAAACACACACACAAACAATGAATGGTATATGGATTGAATTCTGATTTGTTTTCGTGAGTACACTAAGCGAAATAATTTTGATTAACATTTTCGCATTTGATCCTTGGCACTGATCGTGGGAAAATAATTCAAAATAGTGCAAGATCTTTTGCGATTTGTAAGAACTTCATGCATCTTAATACTTTACATTTCTTTCATTCAAAGGCTGCAAGTAAATTATATTTTGAGGGTCATTTATTTGCATTGTGTATAAAATTGAATATAAACCAAGAATTTGAAACTTAATAAAATTAAATTATCAATTTTTGTAACGAGAATCGTAAAGATATAATTATTTTAAAATGCACAAACAATTACTCGAAAATTTTGGCACTTTTGTAAAAGTAAAAGTGTTTGAAATTTGAAACACAATTTACTTTTTAAAATGGCAAAAACTAATGCGAATAAGTCTTATAAATGGGCCGAGACGATTATAGAAAAGAAAAATCAATGCATATCCTTGCAGAGGGTATAATAAGTTAGGTCAATGGCCGTCCGTCTGATATAAGTTAAACTACTCTCTAGGTCAAGAGTGGGCACAAAAATGTGAGCCAAACAACAAAAACCTATTACAACAATTTTTCAAGCTGAACTGGGGCAGAAAAAAAGGGTTTTCTCTGGCCGAAAAGTTGTGGTTGTGAGCCGCGGGAGTCAAAAGTGCCACTATGTGCCGAACCTTGCTCTAGGTATTTCAGTTATTTTAGCCAAAATCCGTAATTAAGCTTTTAACGACTGCAGGCAGAACATTTGTCAAAGTCGGCTTGATCGGGCCATTATAAGACATGTTTTAGCCAAGGGATAGAAGATTTTAATACCATTTTTTACTTAAACTAATAGCTTCATCTTAGAGACTCTAATTTCTTTGAAATTTTCTTGCAGTGCATTTAAATTTTTAGCATAGACATTGATCTCTTCAGCATTTGGCACTTCCAATCAACCGATACAGTACCCAAATACATAAAATACATTACTGCACTTGGTTGCTAGGGGATGGGGAGAGGGTAAAGGGGATGGGGTTGCACATGCATAATGGTTCCTACCATCGATGGCAGGTTGCGTACAAAGAGTAAGGGTCCCAGTTTCAGTTTGAGTTTCAGTTTCAGTTTCAGTTTGGAAGGCTTCTTTAACCCTAAGCTGGAGCTGTCATTCTCATTGTCACAATGGCTGACAGCAGTTTGCATCTGAATGTAATTGGCAGTAGGCGCGAAAGCAGAACGCATGAAAAATAGAGGCGTGTGAAAATGATTTACGAAAAATCTTTAACGTGAGAAAATAGTCTACGAAATTGCCAAAAGAGATCTTCTCTAAATAAAAGGTGCGTAAACGATACAGAGAGAGAGAGAGAGAGAGAGGTTGGGGTCAGAGTTTATAGGGTGATCAATGAAGCATTTAATTTGATTAGATGATGATGAATGCCCGCAACTCATTCACTCACTAACTCACTCACTCACTCACTTGCTGATCATGTTTTTCACCTTTCAACCTTCTCAAGGCCTCTTGGTTGGTAATGGAAATGCTTAAATTTTTAGTTTCAGTATTGAGTTTCATATGAAAAGCACTTCAACTTGTCATATGCATCATATTTTTATGGATTTTTAACTGCAAACGCCAAGGGGAGGAGTAGAACGAGAACGAGAACGAGAAGTAGAACGAGAAGTAGGTACACAACAAAAGAACGACAAGAGGGACTATCCGGACGGCGCGATTCCTGGAACGCACGTGTTGCCCAAGTGTTTAAAAATTCGTTTGCTGAAAATAAATCACACATACGAAAGACAGAGAGAAAGAGAGAGAGAGAGAGAAAGAGAGAGCCACAGGGGCTCGTAGGAGAAGTGGGAACAGAAACCGTCACCCAAGTTGAAACTAATTTTATGCATGACTTTTTACACATTCCAACAATATTTTCACTCACCGATATGTATCCAAATGGCAGCCACTTTAGGTTCCCTTATTTTCATTTTTCTCGTACGTACTTGAAGAAGCATTTTTACGGTCTCGCACATAAAAATTCCTTTCATTTCGTTTTCAGTTTTTCCCATTTTGTTGTTGTTGTCGTTGTTGTTGTTGTTGTTTTTGGTTTTCAGCATTTTATGCACAGTTAAGTTAATCTGCTCTAAACGTACTTAACACAGTCCACAGGCATGTGTCATCCTCTCCTCTTGACAACACACGCATCTTGGTCTTGCTCTTGGTCTCTTGGTCTCTTGGTCTCTTGGTCTGAGGGCATGTTGACACATGAGACGATCTTGACATCGCGCAGTCGTCTTGCTGTTTTTTTTTTTTTTTGGGTTTGGTGCGTGACACAAACCATTACACTAAAACAGGGAAAGGGAAATGGTAATGAAAATTGAAATTGAACAAAGGGGGAAAGGGAAAGGGAAAGCAAAAAAAGTTCAGGTCATTTTGGTCATTATCAATTTTGCATATGTTTTGTAGTGCCAACAATGCGTTGGTCCTTCTAAACAGCTAACCAAACAGCGGGTGGTGGTAATTAGTTTCTAACCGGTGGTCCAATCCTGAGACCATTTCCCAACAGAGATGACCCAGAATGTAATTAGCTCGAGTTATATACTTTATTTTAATCAATTATTAAATCAATTTAAGCCCGCGAGTATCAAAATGACAGTTTTCTTGGAAAATTAATGAGAGTTTTCGCAAATCTTGTAGACATTTTAATTACCATAAAACCTTTGGTTTACCGGTTCGAGTTTCAGGAAGAAAGACATGTTGTAGACCCTGAAGACGATCTCTGAAGGAGAACGAAATACATACATTGGGAAAATCAAAAAACGCTTTTTTTATGATTTATTGACCTCGAGACGACAAACCAAAGGTTCGATATTATTTAAAAAAGATCGCCAAAAATAAGAACATTTTAATTACCATCAAAACCATTTTCATTCGCTTCTCACACTTTCAGATTTGATTGAAAAACAAGCTAAATTGATAAAAACGTTCCATTAAAAACAACAAAATAAAAATTTAGCTTAATTAATTATACGCAAAATGTAAAAATACATTTCGAAGAATATTTTTACTTTAGAACAAAATACAAATAAATGAGAAATCTGTTTATAATAATAAATAAAACAGTTTTTAAGTGACGTTTAAGTGAGAAAGTAAAACATTATTAATTGAATTTTAAAAATTAAAGCTGCATAAATAGAAACAATTTATATAAAATGAATCGAAATCGGATTGACAAATCAAAGCAAATTTTGCAAACATTTTTAATTTTCTTAAATAAAAATATCAAAATATCAATTCGTGGAAAATTGTTTTTTAGTTGATTTTAGAAGATCTTTGATATTAGTTTTGTTTTCTTCTTTTAGCTTATTTCCTGTCACTCAATGGAGACAACTTTTTTTCAGTCTTCAGTCTTCCCTTTTGAAAACAATAAATTGGCCAATGCCTCTGCCCCCATCCCTTTGCCTCCTGCATCCCACAAAAAGGCATTTCAATGCTCCACTAATGACACATAAATATTTATCTGTCGCCCCACTCCATCTTCCCCTCCAGCCACCCTTACTCACATAGCTACCTAAATGTGTAACTAAAAGGGTTTCTCTGCTGGTTGAAAAAAAAAAAACAACAAAAAAAAAAGCTTCGATCGTTGTAGATTTTTTTGTGTTTCAGTTTTTGTTATCTGTTTGAGCTACTTGACTTACACACGCAGCAGCAGCAGCAGCAGCAGCAGCAGCAGAGAGAGAACCAGTTCGGGCGTTGAGTAATTACACACAATTTTGTTACTGGGGACTTCTCTGGATCTTTGGGTGGGGGGTGTGTGGTGGCAAAGCAAACCTTTGTCGTGCGTTTCGTTCCGTTTCGTTCAACTGGGCTCAGTTCAGTTTAGTCCATTGTCGCCGCTTTGGTTCGCTTAATTGCGTAAGGCAGGTGGCTGCTGTTGCTGTTTGCTAAGAAATATATATATATATATACCTGAAGAATATGGACAGACATTAAGACAGGCAGACAGACAAACCACTTTAAAGCTGTTCCCTTAGGTGATTAGTGACGGCTCCAAGAACTTCCACTACGACTCCAACTTCAACTTCGACTCAGGGAGGTTACTCTTTGCAGGCTCTCCCTCTCTCTCTCCCTTCCTCTCATTCTCTCTCTCTCTCTCTCTCTCTACCTATTTATGTACCTTAGATTCATATACAGTAGCTCCGCCGCTTTCCATTATTGCCAAGTGTCAAATTAAGTGCTCACATGATTAATATTTTGTGTGTTCCCCCTCCAAGCCCCAACTCTCAGTCCCTTACTCCATTCGCTTCCTTAATGTTTTGTGTACTTCGGGAGAGCATGCAATTTGCTCGCTGATCAACCGTGTCGTTTGGTTATTAACTTTTAATTATAAGCCCCCCTGAAATATTGTCTAGGTTAGGGTTTTTTTTTTGTTTTTTTTTTTCCAGTCCAGTGTCCAAAACTCTGTGTCGATGTATGCAATTTGTGACTTTTGTTCGTGTTTTACGATGTCCTGCCACCATTCGTCAGGGTCTCCATCAGCGGAAATTGGCTGGCATAGTTAAACAATGAATCACATAGACAAAAAGTTAAGTTAACTTTGGTTTAAAGGGCAAACTGAATTCTAAACTTTGAATCAGCAAACAATCTAAACAAACTAAGTAAATCTCAAACTGCAATTCTCATTTTCTCTCTCTCTCTCTCTCTATCTCTTTGATTATTCACTTTATTTTATAACCCAAATTTCCGGGGAACAGCTCATTTTTTGGGGCTGCATTTTTGTTTTGTTTTTTGCATTTGACCCAATTTCGTTTGCTGTACGCAAAACCCAAAAATTATATTAACTGTAAAATTCGGACAGCTCAGTTAGCTGTCTCCATAAAAAAACAAAAAAAAACATCGTCCCGAGACAGAAAAAGATTAATTATCACATTAATTAACTGACCTGAAAAAACGAAAGTTTTTTGTATGAAAGTGTTTCGAAACAAAGGATAATTTACGCGTTGGCGGAGTGGGGTCGCGGGGAGTGACGTATTTTGTATTTCCAAGGTTATGCAGAAAAGTAAAAATAACATTTTTGCTTGTTCAATTCTAATCTTAAATCGAACAAGGCTCGTAAATCAAAGTACCGATACGAGTAGTCCCTCCCCCTGTGCCGCCGCCCCCCATAACAAGAAGGAACAGAAACCAACGCCTGACCAGCTGACACCGTTCTTGTAATGAAATTAAAACAAAAAATTGACAAAAACAAAAAAATAAAGGCAAAGTCCTTAATTTGCACAACACCCAATGGATCGGATCGAGCGATCGGCCGATCGACAGCGATTGTGCAGTCAGTCATATGGAATGAATGAATGTTAAGCAAAGTGAATGCCTCGATTTAAGTGAAACCCTGTGGCGCCCACTAGAGGCTAACTTTTTGGCAACAAAAAGACTTTTTTCACACATAACGCAGAGTTATGTTTAATGTCATATAAAACTTGATTAAAGTTTCTAAAAGCATATTCAACTTCGGATCTTAAAGGCTCTCGAAATGGCGAGGGTATATCAAGAGTTGGGCTTGAAATGAGCTTTGTTCGCCTGTCGATCGACTTGAAATTGTAATTTTTGTTTGTTTGGCTTACTCCAATCCGGCCAAAGTGACAAAGACAAAGACAGAGACAGAGACAGAAACAGAGACGGAGACAGCAAGGCGACAAGGCGACAAGGTAACAAAAAGTGCATTTTGCGGTTCAACTTTGCCACAAATGAATAAATTTTCACAAAAAACCAAAACCAAGAGACAGAGAGACAAAAGCCCCAAAAAAAAACTATGTATACACAGTTAGTTATAGGTTGAATTTCTATACACTAACTATAATAAAAAATATTCATTCTAAAACAAAATCTTTAGATCAAGCCAATAGCTAAACAGAAACCAACATGAAATTTATTACAAATATTTGAATTCTTTTTTTTTTGTGAAGTGAAAAGACATATACCCTAATTTTTGGCAAGGGTATGACACAAACCTCAAATGCAAACAATTGTTGGGTTGGGCGTGTGCCAAAACGCATGAATTTTAAATTAAACAATTGCAACATGGTAATTTTTGTTACACTTGCAAAAGTGCGGTACATTCATTTCATTCTTAGGTTAGGCAAATGCCTCGAGAAAAGCAGCATCAACAATATTAAATTTAAATAAACTCATTAAAATTCAGTAAAGCAATTTCTCAATAAATTTGCAAGTGCATAGAAACTTCGGCATAAACAAATTCAACACGAATCATTAATTTTGTTTTGTTTGTTTTGGTTTTTTTTTTTTTGGTTCGTTGTTTTTTCTTTTGGAAGGTGATAAAATTCTACAAGAAAATGATTGGATTGAATAATTAGTTACAGATAGCAAATTTAAAAGCAATAGAAACAACAATTTTAAACAAAATAAGACACGAACAAAAACTTGGGCAAGGTTTTGTAACCAAAATGGCAAACTTAACTGCCTGCAACTTTGTTTTCAATTTAATGAAGAATCGTGGTTTATGAGTGGATTTATGAGCTTCAGCAGAAGCCATTGCAAAAGGTGTTAAAAGAATCTGAGAAAATTAGGATTTCTAGAACTGAATACAATCTAAAAATTAAACACAAAAAGTCACTGAAAATTGTCCATGAAAAAGTAAACTTAAAACTCTATAAAGAAGCTTCAAATTATTAAAATTTCAATTCATTTGCAATTGTTCT
Source organism: Drosophila nebulosa (assembly GCA_024703675.1). NCBI lineage: Eukaryota > Metazoa > Arthropoda > Insecta > Diptera > Drosophilidae > Drosophila > Drosophila nebulosa. The sequence goes on from JANFPS010000008.1 coordinate 1,412,372, forward strand.
GCTTAATATAGAATTTTCTTATATCTTCACAAGTTTTGAGTTTGTTGGTTCTAAGTTCCCTTTATTGTTTTCTTTGTAATTCATACAACTTTTCTTTTGAAATATTCAAATATTCTGATTCATATTTAAAGGTAAAGATTGAAAAATTAGTTATAGTCTATGTGAGACATCACCCAAGATGTAAACCTGCTTAACTTAAAAAGGCTAATATGCTTAAAATTGTATAATGCATTGAATTTTTGACTTATTTGACTCATCATCTATTTAAATATAATTTAGTTTAAAAGATATTTAAAACATTTGTTTTACCTAAGAAAGATCTTTGTTCTACTCTACCCTAGGGCAAAGTGTGAGGGGAGAGAGTCTAGAGGAAGAGAATTTAACAAGTGTTACTTGAGAGAGCAAAGCTTAGAAGAGGGGCATTACATCCTCCGAAATGATTCTAAATGAATTAGAACTCCAAAATTTTTTTTAAAAATTTCCTCCCTTTTCCGTTGATTACAAATTTCCTTTCATTACTAAGGAAAATTGAGGATCATCTGACATCTGTGTATATAGTTAGTGGAAATTATCAAATCAAAATCAAATTATATTTACACTTGTGAGGAAAAATCTTCACACACTTGGACCTACAATTAGCCAGCCCCTCTTCTCTTCCATCTCTTTACGCCACGACAAGTGCATCGGCAACAAACGGATATAACATCAATTACCAAAAAAAAAAAAGGAAAAATAAAATAAAAATCTTAGGTAAAAAAAATCAAGTAAGCCGAATCCAAAAGCTGTTCGGACTGTGAGAGTGTGAGTGTTTGTAACAAGAAATTATATAGTCAATTCAATGTAAAGTCTATAGAGCAAAGAGACACACACACTTAAGCACATCACCTCACCTCACTTCCCTCCCCACAATAGTCCGCTCCACCCCCTTTCTATGGCATACACATATCTTCCGCTGCCGCCTCCTAATATATAATGAAAACCTTTGGGTTTTTTTTTTTGTTTTTTGTTTTTTTTTTTTTTTTTTTTGGTGGGCAAAACTGGTTTTCGGGGCAGACAATTTGAAACGTAAATTTATGACCAAGTGAGCTGCGGCTGCTGCTCCTCAGACCCAAGACCCCATACCCCTATACCCCATGCCCCCCCCCCCCCCCCCCATACACCATGCCTGATGCCCGTTGCCTGCCGTTGACTGAGAGAGCATTACGTTTTGTATCTGGCAAGATATCAAGATACTGAGAGATGGAGACTAAGACCCAAAGACTCTGAGACTCTGAGACTCTGAGGTTGCTACTGCGACTTGGACTTGATGCACACCTGCACACGTTGGCGTTGTTGTTGTTGCTGCTGTGTGTTTTTTTTTCTTTTATTATTGGTGTTAAAATTATGGGTTACGCTGACGAGGCGAGGGTTAGGGTGAGGCGACGTTGACAAGAGCGCGACACAAACGCACATAGAAAGATACAGAGAGGAAGACGGAGGTGAAAATGGTGAGGGAGAGGCTATATGTAGTATGTGTATCTGTGTGTGTGTGTGTGTGTGTTTGTGATGATGGTGTGAGGGGTTGCCAGCCAGCCAGCCAGCCAGCCGTTCGCTATACATATGTGTAAGACGGTAGCACTTCCCCAAGAGCCGTAACCGAGCCAACCAGTTCCTGTTCTGCTCTGTTCTGTTCTGCTCTGCTCTGCTCTGATCGACTCTGCGTGCCCAGGCATCGTCAGACTGCCGGCTGGTGGCTGGTCCCTGATGCTCTGACTCCGTCTCCATCTCCATTTCCATCTTCGACTCTAACTCTAGCCTGTCGTCGTGTCTAAAAATCTGTTCTAAGGGCCATAAATTGTAGTAGTGCCTCGCTTGGTTGGTTCATTGTTGTTATTGTTGTTGTTGGTTGGCTGTTGCATTTTAAAAACCTTAACCACGACCACAATGTGTTTAACACTGGTAGTCAAAAAGTAAAAAAGAAAAGACACACAAAAAAAAAAAAAAAATGGAAAAAAAGAAATGAACAAAATCTTGTTTAATATTTTTTGAGAGCTTAAGAGCCCCTGGAAACACTACTCTACAACTACTACTACTTGAAATCTGTTCTGGCTGTCTTTCAGGCATTATCTATTGGCCCTTTTCTTCTACAACCCCCCCAGCCCATTCTCATCCCCCCTCCTTCTTTCCTCTTTTTGGTTATTTTAATTTACTGTTTAACGTAAAAAAGTTAATTTATGACAGAGTCCAAAGGCTTGGCTTGGTTTGGCTCTCTCTCTCTCTCTCTCTCTCTTTCTCTCTCTGGTTGATAGCTGATGCTTCATGTATATTGCTTGAATATTTATGGTTCATGTTCTTATGGTGTTAGTTAATGCTCTGTGATCCTTTTAATAGCTTAATCCCTCTCATAGACCCCTTCCCCTACCCCCTCGCCCTCTCCAGACTTACATTGTAAACTAATGTGCAGCGGAAAAAAGTTATAGCCGTAGCTTTAGAATCGTTAAGTCATCTACAAATTAAATGCAAAAATAATAAAAGAAAATTTATCCACTTTCAAAATGTTGTTTATTTCTTTTATATATTTAAAGTTATCAAATCAGTAATCGAAAACGATGTTAGTGAAGAATATTTTAATATATCAGTTTGCAGCAGTTTGATTATCTTCTTTTTTTTCCCCTGCCATTAACTGCTTTCTTCACATTTGTCAATTGTTTCAATTGTAAATTGAATGTTTAAGTTAATTCTTTAAGTATTTTCTACACACAACATTCTAAGAATGCTTAAATAGTTTATTAACAGAAAAATGTTAAATAAAACTTTAAATCTGCTCATGGAAGATTCTAGGGACATAAACAAAAGTGAAATACTTCAAGAAAATTGAACCCCCAGCAAGGATTTGAATCAATTTTGGTGATAATCAAAAAATTGTTGAGCTTTTCGACGGTCTATTGCATACTTTAGGGGGGCAAATGTTGCCAAATTCCTAACCGAAGATTGGACACTGGTTTAAGAAGGCTTTTAACGATTTTGAAAGAGAAGGAAATATCCCTGCTAAGGACATTTACAGAACATTCCATTTACTCAATTTATTTAATTTGTTTCTTTGTTAATCTTAATAAGTTAATTTGCCAAGACTTATCTGAGATGATCCAAATAACTTAATGTGTTCCTTCTGTCTTTCTTTGTTCTCTTTGGGACTCAATCACTTGACTTTTTTTAAATTAGACTCAATCCAAGCCCAATCAATTCTCAGCCTCATCTAATGAGGTGCTCGAGGCCAACTCCTTTTGTTTTTGTGGCCAATTGAAGTGCCACTTAGCCTGGCACTCATTACCTGTTTTCTGTTTTGTTTTTTAATAAAGCCATGCCAAATTTGCCGCAAAGGGTCCCTTAATGTTTTGATTATGGCAGATTCTAACTAACTGACTAACTAACTAACTAACTAACTAACTATGTATGTATCTTGTGGCATTGGCACAAGGTAGGCACACGCTTTTTACTGAAAGTGCCCCTGGAGGGACTTGTTGCAGGTGTTGCTTGTAAATTTACAATTTGCCATGGTTATGATGTGATTTCATTTTTGTAATTTCTTTTTCTCTCTCTATCTCTCTCTTTCTCTCTCTGTCTCTCTCTCTCGTTCTTGTTCTTGTTCTTTTCATTGGCTATTTCAGTAAATGGGAATACAGAAGCCTTCAGTTGACTTCTCTTCCTCCTCCAACTCCAACTCCATCGTCATCTCATCATCGTCCTCCTCCATTTCCTCTCCTACCAAAGTCAGTTGTTGTTCTTCTGGTGTGTATGTGCTTATCTCTTATGTTCAATCGACATTTTTTTTTTTTGTTTTCTGCAGTGCCATCTTCAGATTTTGCTTGCCGTTTGGTTGGGTCATTTAACTGTACTTTTGTTTTTTTTTTTTTTTGGCAAAAAGCTAATGAGGTAAAAATTGTTTTGCAGCTTTTGTTTATGGCCCACGATTGGTGGATGGATTCTCTCATTTAATTACCCGCTCAATAAAACCAGAGACACAAAACCTTGACCAAACCAGCGACAAGTTAAACGTTTTGTACACAAAACTTTTTGACCTTATGTCGTAAATTAATCAAAACACACAAAATCCAACAGACACAAAAACAAGAGACAACAAAATCTAACGAAAAAAAAAAGCAACACTAAAATGACGACGATTACAACACAGAAACAGAGTCATCAAACGGTGGCAGTGGCAGGCAATCGAGCTCAGCTACAGCTACAGCAACGGCCACAGAGAGCTCCATCTCCATCTCCGACTTCATCTCCAACTCTAACTCCAACTCCAACTCCAACCCCAACACCACCTGAGCCACAACACAGACAAGTTGATTTTCCAGCCTGGATTCAAGAGCCAAAAGCCATTGTACGTCATTTTTCAAACACACACACACACACACAAACACACACACTACGAAAAACCTGTACTGAAACGTAACGAAATAAAACTTGGACTCAAAACTTGGCCCAAAAAGCAAGGAGAAGGGGCGGGCTGCTGAATCGGAGGCGGGGCAGCATCTCAAAAGAGTGGAGGCTGCTGACTGCGCACGTGCCAAAGCAGCGCAGCTTTTGCGCAGGCGCAGGCGCACGCCCAACCGAACGAACGAACCGAAGAAAACTGTTGAACCAGAAGACAAGCAGCACGAAGGGCAGAGAGCGGGGGTGTAACAGTTGTGGCCCCTTGTTGGCTTTACGCCCAAGCATATCAACGGTCCCAAAAATAAAAAAAAAGAAGAAAACAAAAAAAAAAATGAAAATGAAAAGACCCAACATCGACATGACTGGGCAGCCTTGTTCATGGGTATTGCGACTTTGGCGAAGTATTACGTTAAAATAAGTTCGGAACTTATATAAGATCAACCAAAATCATTTTTATATTCGATTCAAGCTTATCCAATGATAACGTAAACGTCAAAGAAACGTCAGACATATCGTTTCTCGATAAATTTAAGTACTCCAGCGCACCCTGGAAATCAAATCGATAACTCTTTCCAATGCACAAAACCTAGTAGGAGGCTAAGTAATCGAAATATTTTGCCTTAGTAGGCTTTGCCAATTTCTTCCTCCAATTTGTCATCATGCTTCGGTCGACAGGCTACAACATTCATTCCTCATTCGACGCTTGCCCAGTCAAGTGCTTTGAGTCCTCCTTTTTCTATAATTTATCAATTATTAAAATTGTTTTTCTCAGCTCTTTTTTAAGGTCGGATGTTGATAATAAATTTGAAAAAATAAAACATTTTGTTTGGTTAAGCCTTTCAAAAAAACGAAAGAATATTCTCTGCTTTTAAATTCATTTTAAAATCCCAAATCTCTTAAAAATATTTCAAAATTAAATGAATACGATAACTTGTTCGAAAATTAGTCGAAATATTTCCTAAAGTTCCTTAGAAGGCCTTGCCAACTGTCATCATGCTTAAGGCGACAGGCTAAAAAATGTGTTCCTTATTCGTCCCTTGGACTATCAAGTGCTTAAAGCGCCGATTCTTTAATTGTTTCGTTTACCTAAGTTTGTTAAATAATCCGATTTTTGAACTTGCTAATTTATAAAGGGTTATCTCCGATTTTTCTAGATGACCAACAAAATAAATTTGTAATATGATATCTACGGAAATCTAGGAAATCTACGGAGCAAAGTAGATCTATTTTCCTAAACACTTTCAGAATATAAAATTTGGTTTTTGTAAACACTTTTAAAGCGATTTCGCTTGACCTGAATTCATAAATATGCGAAATGTTAGTCATAGTTATTAACTTACTGGGACTTATAGGAAGGGATCTCAAGTGGATCCCTAATATTTCCTAAAATTCCTTAGAATTTCCTGAGAATCCCATTCAGAAAGTGAGAGAAAAAAGTCCCTTTCATAATCAGAAGGGCATTTCTTAAAAATGATCTAAATTTCCTTAATTACTTAATTAAGTCAAATTTGCTACTGTGAGCTATAATTATGATACACAGAAATGCAAGTAAAGATGGGAACAGACAGCAAAAGGTAATTGTTCTTTCTAAGTTTTCTACAAATAGAACAAAAAACGCGGTAAACTCTGAAAGAAAGTACAGTAAATTTTTTGTTAAAAAACCTTATTGAAAATATTGATAAAATTGGTTTCAAGTTTAAAGCTGGTGGGTGGGTTATAAATATGATAAGCACTGTAGATCAATTCAATTCGTAAGAGTATTTCAGATTTTGTATTTAATTCTGCCGATATGTAGTAGTAGGTAGCACATACAAAACATATTATTGTCTGGGGCTAAGAATCGAAAGAAAAAAAAAACAAAAAAACAAAAAAAAAAAAAAAAACACCTTCTGACCATGACTTGTGTTTGATTGTGAGTGGCCAAAAAGCTTTTGCTTGTGCTGCTGCTGCGTCTAGAGTAAAAGTCATTTATTTTGTTAAGATTTGTTTTCTGATTTGTCAGACAGATGCTGTTGCTGTTATTGTTGTTGTTGTTGTTGCTGGTAACCCTTTTAATTAAAAATCCCAAAGAAAGAAACCAAACGAAAAAAAAAAAGAAGCCTCTGCTACTCTCTCGAGGGGGGCTCGTGCTCATGCCTTGGGCTTATTTGTCTAGCTCTGCCTACCATTTTATTTATTTTTTGTTTAACAATTTAAAGTTTGTTGTTGCTGCTGTTGCATATTTAATTGTGCAGTAAAAAAAAAAACCTAAAAAGACAAAAAAAAAAAAAAAGGCGACGAGGGCTTTGGGGCTCTAAGGTGCTTAAAGTGGGCGTTGTAATTGTTGCTGTGTCTATGCCTGCTGTTGGGCATGATGCAGCTGATTTGGTTGTAACATCGTCAAGACCTGGCCAACACACACACACACACACACACACACACACACACACACACACACACACACACACACACACACACACACACACACACACACACACACACACACTCACACACTCACACACACACAGAAAAAGATTGAGACAGAGAAGAGGAGATATCTGTATGGCTCGTGCCAACTGTCGTCTCTTGTTACCTGTACATAAATTGCTTTAGATCGTCTGGCTAGCTGGCTGACTGGCTTTCTGTCTGTAATTTATCAAAGTATCTCAAATTCAAAATTTAAAAAGTCTTCACAAAATCGAAATAGTCGTGTCATTTTGGAAAAATTTATGAAATTATCTATTATTTGTTGATCGTCGTTTGACTCAAGTGCTACTGGAAATTTGTTTGTTTGCACTTAAACTGATTTTTTATGGACCCGCATCGCTAATGAATGCAGCACTGCGCCCACGATTGAACCATTGCACCTCCATTTCCATCCAATTTCATCTATCTTAGGCGCTCCACTTCACTGTTTTATAGGGGATTTTTCTATTGAATTTCATTGGTGTGGGGAAGGTGGGAAGAAAAGGGAAGGGAACTGACTGACCTGGTCAGCAGTTTTGCTCTCTTTGTTTTTTTTTTTTGTTTGTTTTTTACAGTTTCAGGCAGCAGCACGTGCTCCACATTTGCATTGCAGGTGTTATGCTGCCAGGTTTTCAATTCCAAAAAAACCTTTTGTGACTTGGTTCTTTCAGTTTGTTTGCCCACGTTCTGAACTTGGCGCCCACGCCAAAAAAAAAGAAAAGAAAAACAACAAAAATTGAACTCAAAGTTGATTATTTTATGTCTTTGTCTTGCTAACTGTGTCAGCAATTAGTTATGGCTTTTATTTATGGTCTCTATTTGCCATTTGCTTGTTAAATTAATTTATTTCCATCAATCGCAAAGGCGAACAGCGGCCACCACAGAGTGTAGGCAATTAAACAAACTACAAGCCAAAAACGAATTGATAATGCACTCCAAAAGAGAAGGAGTTGAAAGGTAGGGTCGATCGGTCGGGTCGGTCGATTGCTCGATTGGTCGTTTGGACGTTCGCCTGCTAGCCATGCTCCGGGCTTTGGGCATTGGTCTTCGAACTGCCCAAATTCGTGATACTCAAATTCTATTTGTAATTTCAACATAATAGGTGTCCGTTGGCTGCCCAACTTGATGACTCAATGAACGAACGGCTTAGAAATATTCAAGTAAGTCACATTCAGTTCACTTTAGTTGATTGTGAATGTGAACCCATTCAACGATCTTGCTTAAATGTCGTTTTCTTTTATAGATTTTCCAAGTGATTTACCATATTTTTTTTGCCCTCTAAAGTATGCATTAGAAAATTAAAAATTGGTTTAGGTAAATGTTTCCCTATTTTTGATTTTTAAACTTCGATATGCCCTTAACTTAGGTACTTTTACTACTATGAATCTGTTTTGTTACCTGTTTGTCTTCTCAAAATTTTAAATTTCATCATGCATTTAGCCTTCTTTATAACTTCGGAGAAATGATTTTAGCTTCATAAAGTACAATTGCTTAATATCTTTCTAGATGTAAGTTAAGTTTCTTTAAATAAATTAGTTTACCATTGTTAATTATGCCTAAGGTGACTTTTAAGAATCTCTTTAATTAGAGGTGAAAAACCATCGATAGTCCAAATAGCATTCAAAAAGTTGGTTGCTTAATGCCACAATAAAAAAACACTTCTGAATGACAATAAAAAATCGATTTACAAAATGTCATTTAGAATTTAGATCATCAAAGCAACCAACGCTTTAAATGCTCTTGAAACTACTAACTGGTTCGACAATCGATAATTTTCCATCTCCAATTCTAATCAGATAACAGTTTCTAGAATTTTGTCATCTTTGATTCTTAAATTATATGCAAATTTCTTAAACTTGATTTAATCTATATCAATAAATTTGAGTTCAAATTGGCATTCAATTAGCTCACTTCGAGTGCTGTCATGTAGTTATAACACACAATCTTCTAGATTATCTGCTTGAGAATACTTATAACTTACTTAATTCTAAATAAAATATTTAATATGATATTCAACATATTAAAATAATGATGTTCAAACAGTAATTTTAATGTTTGAGTGACAAAAATTTGCAATTGCTGTTCATTTCACTGACTGAAAGTCAAAGAAATTAAAAGCGAGAACAGGTCTTAAATTTGAATGCGACAAAATCATTCGGAATCAGAAACGCGAATGATTACATTTGTTTTGTAGCATGAATTTCAACTAAGATGACAATATTCAAAATACTCAAATATAATTATTCATTTAAAAAATCTTCAGAAATCATAGAAATACTTCATGATCATTCTATGACCTAGATAACAAATTGAAAATTTTAAACTTTTCTTCAAAAAACCTTTGAATATTCTATTAGAGGAAAAAAACTAGTTAACTCTGAGACTCTGAGCTCACTCTCTGTTCGCTCTAAACACTTCAATCAACACTCTATTACAAATCAATCAGGCATGTCTAATAAGTACACATAATCAACTGCCAGTTCAGTTCAACCTGGCTACTTATCAAACAATTCCCCTCAACCCCTTACCACGTACCAACAACAATGCTTTCCGGACCACTTTCAACTCTAGCTTAAAGTGTCAATGACACTTACTCAACACTTAGGGGACCATTAAAAAGTGCTAATAACTAGCTTTTAAATGCGACACATTATAGCCATCGACAACACCAACAACAACACCAACAACAACAGCAACACCAACAAGAACAACAATAACTTTTAACAAAGAGATCACGTTAAACATTAGTCATCTCTTTGCCCAGAGTCTAACCGAAAACGATCGACTCTCGGAACAATAAACTTATCGCGCCTATAAAATCAATCAACTTTTTGTTGCCAGCCTTTTAATAAAAAAAAAAAAGAAACCCAAAATGAAATGAAAAACCAAAAAGCACAAAACACAGATGAAAAATTATAATAATAATAATAATACAAAAAATTGTTGTTGCAAAAGGAGTTCAATTTCCGCACATGTGGAGCGAACGAAGCATTTTGGGTGACTCATTTGGATTTTGGGACAGCAAGTGGTCAAGAACGAGATCGAAAACCAAACCCCAAACGAAACCCATAAATAAGCAAAGGCAAAAATACATTTTTTTCTCTCTCTCTCTCTCTCTCTCTCTTTTTTTTTTTTTTGGTTTTGCTTATTTGCCCATTTTGCTGTTTATACAATAAATCTACCTGAAATCCTAATAATAAAATGAAAGACCAAACAAAAAAGCACTGTCTGGCGATCTATAACCACCTACCCGTTGCCCATGCCCAAGTCCATGCCCATTTACCCATCTACACATCTACCTGAGATGCAGTCCATCGTCTGGTGACTCATCCTCTGCGAGGTGGCGATGCTTGTTGTAGAGGGACGGGTGGCGGTTCGGTTAGGTGGGGCCAAAGTCAACAGCAAATCTTTAGATCCGACAATTTGAAGCTTGATATGATTAGCAAGTAAGAGGCGACCCAAACCAGCGACAACATCCGATCGTTCTGGCCATATTCAGACAATCGTTCCAGGTACATATAACTTGTAGACAAAACCACAAGGAAAATACAAAACGCAGCAGCAGCAGCAGCAACAGCAACGGCAGCGGCAGCAACCCTGAGCCCTTTTTCTTTCTCGTTTTTTTTTTCTTTTTTGTTGCTACTCATTGCCAGAATGGGGTATATTGAGCTTTAGATGACAACTTGCCAGCAAAGCTAAAGAATTTAAATTCTTTAAAGATTATATTATAAATTTCCTATAAGGGCTTAAACCCATTTAGAAATTGCTAAATCAATAAAATTGTCATAAACCAATTTTCACCTTGAGCCGCCTAAATAGGTCGCTTGAAAAATCTTTTACAACTTTTTTATTTTATAGAACAATTAATTTGTAAATTAATGCTTTCTCGAGAGATTATGTTCAGAACAGAAACTAGTCAAAAATCTAAAAAAATTTTATAAAACATCTTTGAAAAATTTAAATTTTAATTATGTAAAATAAGGGATTTTAGATTCTTAAGAGATTATATGCAATTATGTTCAAGATCTTAAGAATAGGTGGGCAAAATAGTATATATATAAACTTTAATCAGCAAGAAGAAATAATTTAAGAAGAAACTTTTAATATATATGAAAAATTATATACCAAAAATAATAACTACGTTTCGAAATATCAGTAGAAACATCATACAGTTACACAAAAATTATGAAAACTGTTGCTTAAAAATCAATATCAGACACACAAGGAGACAAAGAAAAGATTCTTAAAATTAGGATCTGGCAATTTTTGAATAATTAAGAAATATGATGTACTTCTGGTAAAACTCTTTTTTTGGGCGATTTCTTGAGACGAGGGTAAAAAAAAGTTCGACTAACTGATTAAATGTTTTAGTCGTTTTGCCAATGGCTTTAACGGCTCCAACAACTTCAACGACTCCAGGTTCATTTCACACATTTTCAAGTCCATGACTCATCATCATAATCATCATCTCATTCGCTTGACTTTGACTCTTTTTGTTGTTGTTGTTGTTGTTGTTGTTGTTGGCAAAAAGGCAACCCAATTTTCTTGTAGGTAGCCTTCCACTTTGGGCCGCTTCTTCTAGTGACGAAGATCGGGGTAGGGTCTGAGGTCTGAGGTCTGCTGGATCTGGGTTGTAGTTTAATGCGAAACTTATGTTTCTGTTGCATTCAGTTTCGGCTCGTTGTGTTTTTTTTTTTTATATATTTCTTTTGGTTGTATTGGAGGATTACGAGCGATCAACATTTAGCTTGTTGTCTTTTTAGTCAGAAATCGACAAATTATGAGCTCGAATTGCTTTGTGGTTAAGGTTCTTTAACAATATTATGGGCCATTTTTATGGCATTATCATTTCTCGTCTCTGAATTTCTTAATTAAATTGGTCTGAGGTAGAGGCAGAGGCAGAGACAGAGACCAAAACAGAGTAAATGAATAAAGGGGAAAAAGAGAATTGTATCTACTAGATACATACTCGTAAATGTGATCAATTTATAGGTGTTGTAGCATCAATTTGCTTGCTTTTTAAAGTGTCCCTAAAGTCAACCCCATCTGGCACTGCATTTCTGTTACTTCTTCTATTTATCTTTTTTTTTTTTTTTTGTATATTTTTAGCATTTATTGCTTCGATGTGTTGATAGATTCATCTGTGCTCATGGTGGAGAAGGCCTTATGGCAATTTTGAACATTTTCGCTGGGCTGTCAAATTAAATGTTTTTTCTGCCATTAGATTTTCTGCATTTTGCCATTTTCCCTCCTGCATTTCCCATTTTCCATTTTATGCTATTTTTAGTAGATTTTTTTCCAGTTCGTTTGTGCCGATGCCGCTCGCTCGCCTGCTTGCTCGTTTAGGGAAAATTTTATGCAGAAAATTTCAAAATATATTGCAATAAATTTTTCAATGAATTGGAGGTGTGAAATGTTTGTTTGATGCCTGCTAAATCTACAACAAAATAAAACCATCAAGGAAAAAAGACACTTGTGTGTGTGTGTGCGAGTGTATTAACGAATGTTCGTTACCCATTAAATTTATATATTTAAATGGGATCAAATTTAGATTTAATTTAACTACCGTGCTTATCATATTAAAACGAAACAAACACATTGGCTAAAAAATTTTTCCAAATGACATATTCCCTCAAAATCTTCAATATTTGAAATATAAATGAAAAACTAATTTTTCACTTAAAATTAATGATTTAAAAACAATTTCTTAAAAAGTAAAAACAAAATAAAAAAGGCCCCATTTGCTGTATCAAAATATAGCCAAATTTTATGTTATCGTCAAAAAACATCTTACTTAGTTTTTTTTATATAAATAGAACACAAATTGCGGTAACTTCTGCTGAATATGCTTTTGTCAACAAAGTACATTAAAATTTATTTTTGAACAACCCTAAAAATGTTATTAAATTTTGTTCAAAGTTTGAGCTGCTGGATGGGTTTTAAATATGATAAGAACTGTAGCTATAAGCTTACGACGTTTACAAATAAAATGCAAATTTATTGGAAATTTTTATATAATTTTTAAAGCTGCTTTGAAAAAAAAAAAAAAAACACAAAAACACATTTTAAATAAGCACCATTCAAGCAGTTTCTATTTTTGCCAGGTTCTTTAATCAATTATGCTGAGAAACAATTTTTTCGAGAATATATAACTTTTCAGCCATCCAAAATCAGAAATTACCAACTGAAAAATAAGCCAAGCTCTAATCTCTGTTTCAAGCTTTGATTCTAGGGTATCTAAGCGAAACAACAAAAACAAGAATATAGCCAACAAAACGGCGCCAAAGCCCCCATAAAAAAAGTGGGCGTTTTTTTGACCAGACAAAATAAAGGGGGGTCCAAGAGGCGTAGCCAGTTAGACAAAAAATATTGCCAAACACTTTTAGACCACGACAAAAAGCGTGTGTGTGTGTGTGTATGTATTTGTGTGTTTGTTTTGCTACTTTTGATTAAAATTGTTACAGCAACAAATTGTGTGCAGATAAGACTTGGCCCAATATACATATATCTAATTGATATGAGAATTTGCAAATTTAAAACACACACACAAAATCGCTAAAAACTCGCAAACTCTTTTAGACAATTCCTATGAGTCTTAAAATACACTCTAGTTGAAAAATTTTAAAAACATTTAATTCATCAATAGCTTCAATTTAGAGAAATGAAAAGCAGACAACTTTATTTTGGCATTTTCCCATTCAAAATTTTTTCAATTTTTGGATTTAAATTTTTAAATCGGAAAAAGATTCAAAAGTTTAAACCAATTTTATAAACTTTCTAAGAACTTTAAAAGAAACTTTAAACTAGTAAAAAACGCTTTTAAATCTCAAGGAAAAATGATATAATATAATAAAGTGTAATCAAAAATTTGGCAGACTTTTTTTTGGTACGCTTTTTGGTTAAAAATTGTTTTAAAAATTCTCTTTGAAAATTTTTCTAAAATACAAAAGTGGAGCACATTTTGATTATGTGCCATAGAAGAGAAATCTTGTATTAGATTTAATTATGGAACCCCCTTTTAATCAGACGGAATATAACCTTCAATCATATAAGCAAGCCACATCATACATAATTCAAAGCAATATCCATGAAAAAAATCTTTAAATTATATATGAAAATTCAGACCACTCTATAGGAAACTTCTTAGACGAAAGAGAGACAGAGAGAGAGAGAGAGAGAGACATAGACGAAGGGGTGGGGGGAGAAGCGAGGAGAGTTTGGGGCAGGGTATTTGTTAATATTTAATTTGTCGCGACTGTTGCGAGTGGCAAACTGAAATCGAAACCCGTGCCAAGGATGTCAACTTCTTTGTCAGTTTGCTTTGGCTTTTGGTTTACAGTTTTTGCTTTATTTAATTTTTTTTTATTTTTTTTTTTTCTTTTTTTGGCTACATAAGTGTAAACAAGTTGACCAATTGCCTGTGAGTATGTTCTGCCCGTTGTCTTCCCCTCTCTGTGCTTGCCACTGTCATGCTCCTTCACTTCCAACCATCCATCCCCCCCCCCCCCCCCCACTCCGGCGATTCAATTTGAGCATTCAACAAATGTTCAACAATAATTTCAATCAATTACAGCAAATCGAAGTGGAGAGCCACGGCAATTAGATTTTGTTGTTGTTATTGTTGTTTTTTCATTGTGCTGCGGCACATAAAAATCACATCAATTGTTCAATTGATTTTATTAGTTGCTAGGCAAGTGCATTGATTTAACTAGCTTAGAATTAACCAAGCTAGAAAAATTTAAACCGAAATGACAATTGTAAGTTACTTTGCCTTCCCCCTCAAAGGGAAGAGAATTGTCTGTACAATTTTCTTTTTTGCCTTTAGGATTGAAAACAGAATCAACTAATTGGCTTGATGCAAGATGCAGCCACCGATACTTCCAGACGACGGTTAGCCTGCAACACTCCCATGCAGATGGCCAGGAAGGGCTACATAAAGCCAAAATGTCGTCAAGAAGTTAACTAATAGAAGACTTAAGACTGTTGCCAAAATTTCGTAGAGAAGTTAACTAGTAGAAGACTAAAGTTATCAGACTGAAATATTTTAAAAAGAGTTGGGTTAACTTTTAATCAAAGTCACAAATTTCCATAATGATAGTTAAGTATTCATTTGGCATTATTTAGTACGCTTATAAATTGGCAACAATCTGAACTTCTCAGCTGGCCACACTGATTTCCCTCTTAGAGTACAATTTCATAAAATGTTACCCAAAAGTGAAAGTTCAAAATGTCTTAAAAATTGCCCCTATTGAGGAATGGACCAAAAATATTATTATTTCAATATTATTGAATCAATCCCAAAGCAATTACAAAATCCAAACATAAGCCTAAAAATATCTGTAAATCGAATTATCGAATATTGTAAACTTTTCTATAAGCTGAAAAGACCTGACTTTATTATACCCTGTCTCTGTAGAGGGTAAAAGGGTATATTATAGGCGCTTATAAAACAGGCAAACGAAAGCACTTTCGACCCCATAAAGTATATTCATATATTTTTGATCAGCATCAATAGCCGAGTCGATCTAGATCTTGAAGACTATAAGAGCTAGAGTCACCAAATTTGATTTGTGAACTCGTATAGTCTGTATGCCGAATAAGTTTATTTCAAATAAAGGATATATTCGAGTCGGTAAAGCGACTGGCTTACTTTATTTTAAGTTTCTTTAACTGAATCAAACAATTTGAGTTAATAACTGAAGTTCATATCTCAAAGCTTAAATATTAACAAATAATTTTGTATTTATTTTTTGTTAATCTATTGTTTTGTCTATGCTATATATGAGCTGTGTGCTATTGTCTATACTCTTCATTAATTTGTTTTGAAATCTATACAAATATTTGTAGGTTTTTGTGATATTTTCTTTAACATTTGCTTGACTTCTGATGATATTCATTTTGTATATATAATTTTCTAAACAGACCCCAAACATTAATAACCCCCAGCCCCTTTATCTCACCACCGTCTTCCCTTCTCCCCGCCCTCTCTATGGACGCTTTGAAAGAATTATTCGTTTATGCTGGCAAATCACCGCAAAACTTGGGCAAATTGCCAATTGGCCAACAACACTTGGATTTATAAATAACAAGAAGAAAATTTGCCTCTGTGGGGCAAATTAAATGGCTCTTTAATTCATTTGGCAGTTGGATGATTGGTTCAACGCCCAAAACCAAAAAAACAAAAAAAAAAAAAAACAAAAAACCGAAAACCAAAAACCAAAAACCAAAGTTGTTTTCAATTAAAAACAACACTAATGAAAATTTAATGCGACACTTTCTTAAACAAGAAAATTATAACGCAAAAAAAAAAAAAGAAAAGTCAATTGATCGGTTGAGGGTGATAAAGCAAAGTTTGACATACTTTTGTATGCCACCCCGCTGTAGTTTCTCTCTCTCTCTCTCTTTCTCTCTCTCACTCAGCACGCCCACATAATTGACCCATTAAGCAAAATGGGAGTTTTTGAGAATTTCACATTTTTGGTTAATTGTTTATGAAACATTTTTATGGGGTTTCGCTTACAAAATACAAAATTTGTATAAATTTTTGACACATGCCTCAAATTGCGGCAACAATGGCCTTGCCTTTGCCTCGTAAATCAGACTCAAAGTTCGTTTAGCAAATGACAGAGGAAGAGAGCGCGCGAGAGAGAGAGAGAGAGAGAGCGGGGAAGAAGAGCGATTTCTTTGTGTGGGTGTTTGAAAGTATTCCCCATCCTTTTGTCTTTTGAGTGATGTATGGTGACACTGTTGATGCGCCCAGGCTTGGATTTTTTTCTCTCTCTCTCTCTCTGTGTGTCTGTGTCTCTTTCTTGTCTGTATATTTCTCGGTTATCTTCCTTGTACTTGGCTCAAGGGTTGTCCATGTCCACTTTGTTCAATAATTCACAATGTGTCATCGAAAGTAGGCGCCCCGGGACAGCTGTTCACAATTCTGAGCAGTGAAAGTGGGTCATATAGTGTGGTGTGTGTGTGTGTGTGTGTGTGTGTGTCTTATTGTACTTTATTGCCTTATTGGGGTAGGTGGTTGTCTGACTGGTTGGTGGCTGTTTCTTGGCCCCACAAATGCCATTACAAATGGATCACGGACCTTGCCTGCCTTTGTTAGCGTGCGAACAAAGTGTTTGTAGGAGCTGATTGACGTAACCACAAGACTCTGGCCTCTCACTCTCTCTCTCTATTCTTTTGAAATTCATCAACAACTTTTTAATTACTTTCTAGGTATATATTCCTGATCAGCATTGTCTTTATATGCCTGAATTTACTTCCTAGTTTCTTTCTGTTTGCAAATAATAAAGGACATTTCTGTTTATCAATTCTTGATCAACATTAAAATCTCTGTACTTAAGTTATGGTAAATCATTTCGATTATTCTCGTTGTAAGTTTAAGTTGCTTGAAATCGAAATTGTTTCAAAATTAATTTATTCTCCTTATTTGACCTCAAAAACATTTCAATTTACAATTCCACTCGGAAGGCAAACCAATTCACTTTTGAAATCGAAAATGGGATAGTAGATAGATATTTTCATATATAATTTAATATTTTGATTAATTAAAAAAAAAACGTTGCTTAATTGATTACTAAAACTTTTCAAACTTTTTGTTGTATCACTAATAAAATTTAAACTTTACTTTCACTTTGAATAGAAACTAAAGGGAGTAATTAACTTGAAAGAAACTGAATTCAATTCAATTGTATACGTTTTAAAAGCCATTTCTCTTCAATTTTTGAAAGATTTATCATCTAATTAAAAAATTCTCACTTTATTGATAATATTAGAATTATACTTAGTGCAACAAGTTTTTTGGGATAAATAAAAGGAAACTAAACTTAGTTTAACAATTTACAAATTTCATAATTTTTAAAATCTTTAAGTCGAGTGAAAAGTTTCATTAAAAAAGAGTCTAAAAATTGAATTTCCTAATAAGTTTAGTCCTAGTTTTCTGCAATTTCTATATTTGAGTAAAACAAAGAAATGTTAAATGAAGACTTGTGAAGATTCTTAATGATACGCGTACTCGATTCCCCCTCTTTTCCACTCTTCGTTTCCCTATCTATGTGTATAGATGTATCGATACGTATGTAAATTCAAAAATTCGCACTTCACTTTGAACTTTAGCGATCGGTTAACATTTCGCATCTCTTTCTTCTCGAGGCACTCAGCACCAGGCAACAGGCAACAGGCAGCAGGCCCTACTCATCTGTTTGCCCACTCATCATGGCTCAGCTTAGCTCAGTTCAGTTCACTGGGGCCACGACGAGTGACTTTCTCAAGCACCCATACGTTATCGCCACTCAAGATCTTTTGGCGGTCCCGGGATCGGGACTGGGCCTGGGACTTGGACTGGGACTGGCAAAGGTCTGTCTATCAGCAATACTCATACTCTCAGAAATAAGACACGACTTTTCGATTGTTTTACGATTCGCAACTGTATTTGCTCTTTTTGCTTACTTGCGGTCGCTTCTCTGTCTGTCTGGCTGGCTGTCTGTCTGTCTGTCTGCCTCTCTGTCAATAATGTGTAAGGATAATTTTAATTTTAATTTCGTTGGTTTTTTTTTTTTTTTTTGTGTGTGTGTCTGTAGTCATAAAGCCAGTCAGCGGAATGGACAGGCAAGAGTTTTATCGCTGCAATCGGCGCCCCGTCTTCGTTTTGCGTATGAGGCAATTTATTAATTATGCATAAATGGCAAAAGAAGAAAACGAACGAACCTCAAGTCGGGAAAGTTCAAAAAGTAATCAACGACAGCATTGTGAGTGCCGTCGACAACAGTCAACAGTTCTCCAGCTCTACAGTTCTTCTCCAGTCCAACAGAGAACTCTCTGTGCTCCTTTAGTGTTCTCTCAGTTCAGTTCAGTTCAGTTCAGTTATATAAACAGAATGAATGTATTTTTTTTTTTCTTTTATAGCCAGTTTAAAGTTGGCTGCTTAAGCTGACAAATAAAATGCGACTTATAAGGCGTTAAATTGATTTACCTAAAATGGCAAAATGCATCTTTTGTCATATCAATTTTGTTTTCTGTTTCTGTCTTTGGCATTTTATGTTTCGTTGTTGTTTACCCACACAAAAATATTGTTGCAAAGGGCATACCCTTTATGTTAGAATAAAGTTTTAAAAATTTAAAAATTTAAAAATTTCACTTCTTTGCTTTGCAAATTGTTTTAATTTGTATAATTAAAGTTTTTAGGCTGGTTCAATACGCCAAAAATCATTGAAAACTAGATCAAATGCTTCGATTTTACGAAGTGAACAAACATTGAAATAAATAAATTTATAGTTAGAACTTTTATTACAGCAAATAAGCAACATAACGAAGCTAATTATCGGTAAAACTTTGCGATAAATTTCGATATTTCTATTTTTATTACAAAAGCAAGTTCTGTTTGTTTTTCAATTGATTCTCTCTCTATTGAATGCTGACCTTACATTTCACCTTAGGGGACAAAAAAAGAGTATTTTAATAGTCGTTGCTTTTGTCTTTGCTGTTTTTTTTTTTAATTCGCAAGTCTCTGAAGAGTCCAAGGGATGATGATCATGGTTGATCCAAGAGGGGATCTCATAAATTTCATAGGTCCACCATTCTCTCTCGCTGTCTGTCTGTTTGGCCGTCTGTCCTGCTTGCTGGTTAGCTGCTACCTGCTAGCCCAAAAAAGGGAACTGAATCTCAATCTCTCTCAAATGGGTTGGTTGGCTTGGTACCATGTGTTTTCAAGTGGCCCTAGACACCCTAACACCATTTTTCTTTTCTTTTCCCTTTTTCTACCCAATTTTTGTTTTTTTGGTTTATTTTTTTTTTTTCGTTTTATGATTCTTTTGCTGGTAAAGTTTTAAATTTCTTGGAAATAAAAGCCTGGCCATTAGTTTTCGTCCTGCGTTTGTTTGGCTGCCCCTTTTTACAGTGTGTGTGTGTGTGTGGTGTGTGTGTGAGGTTGCCTGTTGGTGGCAGGTACCAGGGCAAAATTTTGCAGCTACCTAAAAGAGACTTCTCCTAGAAGCAAAGAGAGAAGAAATCTTTGGTACGTTACGCTTGCCTGAATTGTGTTTTTGTTTTTTTTTTTCTCTCTCTCTACTCTTACTTATGGTGGGGGTATTTCGGTTATCGCATGGCCACAGTTCAGTGGAGTCATCTATCTAGCCATTATTAGGGTATTCCTCAGTTCGCCCTTTTCAAATGAGCAAAGTTTTTTTTTTTTTCAGTCTTATCTCTGTTTCTGCCCCACCGCCGGAGAGACCATTTCGTCGCGACGTTTGCTCTGGCCCTCAGTTCGTCAGTCAGTCAAGCAGTTACTCAGTCTGTCCATCCATCTATCCATACGTTTCATTTGGTTTGGTTTTTTTTTTTTTTTGGGCTTCACTTGTCCCTCATAGGCCTCGTTGTTGTTGTTGTTGTATTTTGTTGCGATACGAAACCGTGCAGGTGTCCAATATTTTCTTTTATACCGCGTCATACAAAAACTAGTTCTAGATTTACAGCCGCCGCTGCTGCTGTTGCTGCCACCTCCTCCTCCATTGCCGCCACCAACACCGCCTGCTCCCCCTCCTTAGACGCCACTAGCCCCATGGCTTTATTTCGCCCATATTTTCATTTCGATTGCGTATAACAAGTTTAGCTGCCTCTTAACCTCTTCTCTCCCCTCCCCCCTCTCCCTCTCTCTCTCTCCCTCTCTCTCTCTCTGTCTAACTCTTCTCACCTTTTTCTTTTACTCTTCTTAACTCCATCTGTTGGTTCGTATGCAACGTTTTTTTTTTTGTTTTTTGTTTTTTTTGTTTCGTTTTAGGGGCCTTCCCCATCTCCTTTGCTCACCTGTCCCCCTCCTTCCCCTCAGTGGAGCCGCACCTAACTAATGCCTTGTTCTTTTGTGATTTTGATTAATATTTTATACATGTTTTTTTAAGACAGGCCTCATGCGGCTAGCCATGTCCCCTGTTTGTAACTAATTACCCAAATTTGGCTTCACTTGCCTTTAAAAAACAAAAACAAAAGAAGAAAACAAACCCAAAAAACGGTAAAGTTTTTCATTTGATTTCCTTTCAATCTTCTTCATGATAAATGCATTTGCTGGTCAAGTATATCTAAGAGGAAATCAAAGGCTTAATCCTTTCAAGGATTGAAGAAATCGCAGTTTAATTCACTTGTTGCTTGTGATAAAATCAAACGCCTAGAAAAACCACAATTCGGCCTAGATATATTTAATGGAAAATCATATCTATTCGTTTCAGCAAATTTAACAAATTCCTTTTTTCTTTCTTTTTTTCACAGCAGTGTCCAGGATTCTCCTTAAGAAACCAATTGGTTTTTTTTTTAAGCATTTAGTAGCTGTATTTTTGTTGTTGTTTTTTTTTACTACTCTCAAAAGTTTTAATGTTATTTTCAGCTGCAATTCAGTGTCATACACTGAAATGACATTACCAAACGATCTCCAGTTACATCAGCAGCAAGCTAGTGGCTTACCTATAAATTTTCTACTTTATGGGTCACTTGTCTCTTGACCTCTTCGCCCAAAGCACAGGCAAAAGCAAAAGCAAAAGCCAAAGCAAACAAGCAACCAACTTCCCCATTAACTGCATTTGTTGCTGTTGTTTATTAGTCATCATCAGAAACAGTCAGCAACAGCAGCAACAGTTGCAAAATGTAAAAATGCAAAAGCATTTTCGTTATGATTTTTAGTCTTTAAGTGTCTTCCTCCTTCTTTTTGTGTGTGTGTGTGTGTGTGTGTGTATGATGATTTCTACTTGTGGCACGGATATGTTGTAGCCTCGTAAATGTGAGCACATTAAATGCCAGCTCAGTCAACAAAAAGGGCAAATTATAATGCGAAAAATGTTAATTACAGTCACTTTGCCAGTTGTCTCTGTGGCCATTGTCTCTGACTCTTTTGTGTGTGTGTGTTTGTGTGTAAGGAAACATACAAAAATTGGCGTATTAATGTAAAACGTCGGCCAGGCGTAACGGATTATAGGGAATACAAGTAGATACACATTAACCGTCCAGTTACGAGAGCATTATATACATATTTTAAGTCTTTGTTCAGTTTTCAGAGACTAGAGCCAGTCAGTCAGTCAGTCAGTTAGTCAGTTAGTCAGTTTTTATGTCTGTGTGACAAATGTTTTGTTGCCCTGGGTAAACTTAATGAGATGGAACCGAAACAATGATAGGACAGAACACTCATTATTGATTCATGCTTAAAGGCTTGTTAGCCCACCACCAGTCACCCAGCCACCCAGCCACCCAGCTATATATGTATATAAGCCTTTATTTTTTTTAAAGTGTCAACTAAACGTGACAAAATTCTGGATAAATGTTGTCTAATCATTGTGTGCCCTCTTCTTCTTATGCAAAATGCATGCAACATGAATATAAAGCAGATGTTGCTACCGATGCCTGCCGATGATGTTGCTGCTGCTGTTGCTGATGATGATGATGACAGGAGACAAACTCTCTACGATCGTACACTGATTGCGAAACCCTTCAGAACCCAGAGAGCGAGTAAACGAACAAAAGCGCACGTGCAAAGGGCCCAGGCCAAATGATTTTGCATTATTCCAAAAAAAACAAAAAAAAAGCTAAGATAGAGAAAATGGGAGCGTGAGGAGGTAGAACCAGGAGCAGGACCCTTTTTTTTGTGTTGTTTCGTTTCGTTATGCTGTCTTCGATCATGAGTACTTTACATAATATTAAAGTTCTGGACGACCTTACTTCACTCTTTCATAGTTTTCGCAATCATCAAAAACGCATAAATCGTTGAACAACAACAACAACAACAACAAATAAAAATCCCCTCAAGGCGTAATAGTTTGTTGTTGCTTACCTCTTCGGCCCAGAGGCTTATAAAATGCAAATTACATTTCAATAGGGAGACCTTTTTTTTGTTCTCTCTCTAGATTCTCTTCACCTCTTCTCGCCTAGTGAGACCCTGAATCGTTTGTCGATCGGTGACTTTTCTTGCTTGCTACCTTTTTTTTCTCTCTCTCTCGCTCTCTACCTCCAACGTTTTTGATTGCCCCCTTTTTAGCGCATTAGAATTGTGTTTAAAAAGTCATTATCAGGCCCCTTGGCGAGTGCAGCAACAACAACAAGAACAGTAAAGAAAAACCAACGCATCAATCATTGTGTGTGTGTGTGCCTTTTGTCAACGCAAAGCGTTTGGGTTCAGACACACAGAAGGAAGGCAGGGAAGTGGGGGGTAGAGGGCATCATCATAATATTAACTACGTGAATTGTGAAAAGAAATGTCACCGAGGCAATGAATTTTCCAATAAAAATTTACTTTACTTAGATAGGAGGATTAAAGACGAAGCGACAAAAGGAAGCGGTAGGGGCAAACAAAAAAAGATCCCCTTCAGATGGCAAACAGTCAGCTTCAACTTAAAGATCATGAAAAGTGTTTAAAAAAAAGACGTAAACTGAAGGGTAACGCTTAGAAATATATCTTTCTAATATTAAATAACATTTGGCATGGTGAGGCTTTTAATGGATTGGCTCAGATCTGTTCCTAGTAATGAAGGATGGAATGAACTAAAAAAATTGAAACGATTCGGTAAAGTTTTCAAACTCGGCTTAGCTAAGATTTAGGAAGGCAGAATCCTTTACTTTCTAAGATATGGCGACCTTTTCATCCTTTACCTATAAAATATTAGCTTTTTTCAAATCGTCAAAATTTAAATTTTGGTTTGTAAATGAAATAGATCAAATGATCATTGTCGTTAGCGGATCTTTAACTAAGTTTTAGAGGCTGAAATGGGTCATATTAGAGGGGGATATTAATCTCCAAAATGTTACCTCTTAACCTTCTTTTTAGCCCCCTTTAGATTAGGCCATTGATCTCAGTAGAATTCAAACTTGTAGTTCAAGAAATATTTATAACTGATTTAATAGTCAAAAAAGAAGCAACATCAAAATCTTTTTACCCACTATTAATTTGTAATTCTCAACTAGTTTAAGCATTGAATGTCCATTAAAATGATGTAGACTTTGGAGGTTTTCTAATTGTTTTTGCGAAAGTTTTCCGTAGATGGAAAAACTTTATAAGCTGGCAAGAAGGAAATAAAGTTTCTTAGTTAACGTAAATTATCTCATTAGTCATATGATCTTGAACGATATGTTTATATGTTGAAAATATTTCAATTTGCTTTCTCACAATATTTTTTTTTTATTGCACTCACCCAAGTATTGGCCTTATCTTTGGTAAGCAGCAGCTTCTTGTTGTATTGAAATGGTTAAGGCCTGACGCATACGCCCGACGGCCAACTCAGTTGGCTGGATGGTTGGCAAAAGTGTAACCAAATATATGAATCATCGTTTGAGATCGCGCACCATGCCACCGGGAACGAGAGCCCCTTTTTTTTTTTGAAGCATGGATGTAGTCGGGAACACACCTGAAGGGGTTAGAGAAGGAGGCAAAAGAAATGAGAAATTATTAGAAAAATTATATAGAAAGTGGGGAAGTTGGCTTGAGGTGAAATATCATACTCTAACTACGCCGACTACGCCCATGGTTAAAGGCCCAGACCGCTGGCCGTCAGTTTTTGGAGTTCGGTAGTTCGATTTAATAAGGCATGCGACATAAGAAAAATTGGGTCAAGTGAGATAAATGCATAAACACCAAATAAATAAATACATATATATATATATATGTATATAGATACAGAAGAAGGAAAAGCACAGTCTTAACAAAAGAAAGAAAATTTGTGCAGTGGTGGTGGAGCAGAGACAGAGAGAGAGAGAGGGGGAGAGGAAGCGAACAATGGCTGGGCTTTCATGCGAACTGTCAACTTGTCATGACAATTAAGCAAACCAAACCAAACCAAACCAACTCCCAAAACTTAACTCAACTGAACCGTAGTGACATGAACTGATGGGGGGAGGGAAAGAGTGGACCCTGATAACTATCTATCGTTTCGCCCACGCACGCGAGTCGTCTTAAGCGTTAAACAAATTAAATTCTGTCTTTATTTTTTTTTTTTTTTTTTTTTTTGGGGGGGGGGGGGGAATTATTATTGAAATATGATCCGATCCCTCGATGGTGGTATGCATGGGTGATGGAGAGGAAAGGGGGGTTGGGGGCAGGTTCATACCGACCCAATTCCGTTTTGCCTTTGCACTTGCCCCCTTGTCAGTGGACAGTTTGGTAAACAGAATTGAAGTTAAAATGCATTCTTCTTCTTTTTTTTTCCTTTGGTTCTTTTTTTCATTTTTTTTTTTTTTTTTTGGTTTGGTTTGGTTGTGACTTTTGATTGTCAGCATAATATTTACCTTTCGGTCGGGGCTCTGTCACCTTAAGCAAAGTTCTTTTTTTTCTCCCACCCTCATTCTCCACCTTCTCTCTCTCTCTCTCTCTCTCTCTCTCTCTCTCTGGTTTTCCTCTTTTCTTTCCCAGCTCTCCAAGAACTGACTGACTGACTGCCTGGCTATATGTTTGTATATTTGTTAACCATTTAGTTTATTATGCTGCGTATGCCATGGCTCTGCTTTATTTGATTGCCCTTATTGGGGCTCAAGTTTTGCCGTCTTCAAGTCATTTTCAATTCAACTTATGATTATTATATTGTTGGGAAAGTCAAATAACGGTCATAGATACATACATCCATACACACACACACACACACACACACACACACACACAACATATTCTTGTGCATAATTTCATTTTGATAAGTTTTCAATCAGAGACTCTTGTCCCCATGGGTTTATTGATCTTTCCAATTGTAGGTGTTGGGAAAATTGATATTACAAGTCAACCAATAATCAATTCTACATAAATTTGTTTAACTAATGTAACTTCAGATCATAAATATTACATTCGAATGATGGGAATTTCGGTAATTTCAAATGGAAAATGAAAATAAAAAGCGCTTGTGAGTCAATCTTAAAAAAAAAATGGGAATGATTGCTTGATTGCTTTCTGATTTTTTTTTGTAGATTTTACGTTCTTTGATTAATCGATCAAACTAACAAGATTTACATAAGTAAACGACTTGCTGAAGATATGTCAATTCGATCAAGTTTTCTCTCTAAATATACATTTTCGATCCTGATAATTGATCAAAATTTATCGACAAATACATCACAATTCGAAATAACTTAACACACATTAAAAATACATTTGAATTTATTGCAAAATTAAAGATCGATCCAAGTCATTTTGAAGGGAAAAAACCATAAGATTCTACAATATATTTAGATTTATTTCAAGTTTCTTTAAACGCAATACTAAACATTAGGACAAACATTTATTCAAATATATTTTTAAAACCAATTCAAAGAGTTTTTAATATTAAATTGTTTCAAATTTGCTACTTCAGTCTCAATTAAGGGATTAAAAATGTAAGTAAACAAAAATTCAAGTTTAAAAATGGAAAATGTATAAAAAAATGTTCACTTTAAATTACTTTAAGTTATTAAAAAAAGAAGTAAACTTAATAATGTGTAATCTCTATTTGTGAGAGTATAACAACTATTCGTATTAAAAAAGTCAATATTTTTTTTGTTAACTGAAAATTCGTTTCGTCTCATTGTCATTTATTTTGCTGTTGGCCTCATTTCCACAGTTTTAACCTTTACAAATTACGCATCGAAAGCGTCAAATCATCAAAAGGATTAAGCTTGAGACTTCTGCTTCCTTAAATGGAGGAAAAGAAGAAGAAGAGAAGAAAGTCGGCAGATGAGATTCATTAGCGTTGAAAGAAAAGTTCCCACAGCATTTTATTTCTTTGGGTTTTTTTTTTTTTTTTTTTTTGTGTTGTGTCACAGAGTGACAAATTTTTGTTCCTTGGTTTGGGTTACTTAAAAATGCTGCATCATTTCTTTATAGACATTTGATAAATGATGATGATGATCATCATCATTAAAATCATCATCATCATTGGCAAATCGAACTGGCGATTCGGTTGCAGAGCCTTTCCATCCATCTTTCAGCCATTTAATGAGGCAATGCAATCAAGGTGAATTGTCAACCTGCTTAGAAGTCCACACACACACACACACACACACACACACAACACACAAGAGAACATGCAGCGGAAACAAAATACGAATGAGTCTCCCGTAGATAGCCATAAAAAGACAGTGACCATTCCACTTCTAGCAAAACGTTAGGAAGGCGATCGGTAGGGTGGTAGAAGGGAGGGGGGCAAAAAGTGTTAATGGCTGGCATTCTAATGAGTGGCTTTTAAAGGTGCGGCGCTTGGCGGACATTTGAATTTTATTCCCGTTAACTATGAATCTGCATAAAACGCGTGCCAAATGCAAAAGTCTCCCCGCTGTCTGCCACACACACACACACACACACACGAGAGAGAAGGAGACAGAGAGAGAGAGAGAGCGAGAGAGAGAGAGAGAGAAAGAGACAGAGAAAAAGGGAGATCGAGAAACCAAAAATAACACACCATTCACCCCCTTTGCTAGAATTTCGCTGGATAACAGAAATTCTTTTGCCGATTTATAAATACAATTTGCGCACAACTGTCAAAGTTGACAATTTATTTTTATATTTAAACAATGCAAGACTTGCTCACGAGCCTCCACAATTCCAAAGGCAGACATTGGGGCTGGCAGTGGCAGCAGCAGCGGCGACTTTCTTTCATTCAAATGTCTTGTTATTATACATTAACTTGTTACTTGTTTTGCTTTTAAAAGTGATTAGTTTAAATCATTTCAAAAGAATGACAAGCAAAAAAGCATTGCAAGATGTGCCAAAACTTTTTTTTATCTATATCCTCGGAGAAGGGTTATGGAAGAGTCTCCTGATGACGAGTCCCGTCCATTTGTCTGCTTGAATGCAGTCTTCTTCTGAACCTTGAAGTCCTTAACATTCTCCGCGAGTATTGAGTATCTTAGCCTCAGCTGGATCGAAATACTATATAATATTGCAAAAGCGTTATAGAAGAGTCTTCTTATGACATAACGAATTGGTAAAGTCTATGTCATTTCGTTTCTTTGGTTCAATGTGGTCTTTTTCTGAACCTTTAAGTTCTAAAATTTCTCTGCAGGCATTGGGTATCGTAGACTCAGCTGGATCGGACTACTCTATCAACTAGCTTTTTTAGAAATAATTGATCGGAAATAGAGTTTCAGATTAAAAAATTTGTTATTTTCCATGGAACATCTCACAAAACTAAACATCTATGAATGACTGTGCAAATTTCCATCAAATTCGAACTACTATATCATAAAGCTCCCATTTAAAATGAATGATCCAAAATATAATTTTGTTAAGCAATACATTTTTAAACCCTGAACCCATAGGATAAAAGGATAAATTAAAATCGCCAAAATGTATGAACCAGGTAAAAAGGAAGCGTTTCCGATAATTTCTTGGTAAAGGTTAAATCCGCGAGAAATTCTTTATCCACATTATATTAAAAGTTACAAATCTTGTAAACTTTTTAAAATCGAATATACCCTATAGCTATAGATAAAACCTCTTCTCTGCTTTTCGCAGTAAAAAATAGGAAAAACTTTCTCAAAAAAATCGATAAAAGCTTCTTCTCCTTTTTAGTCACCAAAAAAATAGATGACCTCTCTTCTCTCCGATTCTTAGAAAGTTTTCCTATTTCGTATCTTATTCCAATTTTTGTTTTAAAAACAAAATTCAAAGATATAATGAATTTTTACCAATTTAAATGGTTACTAGTTCATAGTAATGTTACTCTAGTTACTTTCTTTTTTCATGCATTCAGTTCAAATGTCAATGAGTTGGGATTTTTAAAGTCTTAAATATATTATTTGAACAAAAATTGGGTAAACAATTTTAAGGTATTTGAAATTGGAACCAGAAAAGTGACTTAAATTTAGACCTAATTTTTCCAACATTTCGAAATTGAGTTGGAAGTTTCGTTAAGGGGTTAGGGATAGTCAGAGGATTCACTTCAAATTTTCACACAATATTAAGAAAGTGTAGAAAAACAATTGAGTTTTTTGAAAATTCTGTTGTAGGAGTCATCTAACTCCTTAAGAAATGTGATCATTATATAGAGTCAGTAGTTTGAACAACAAAGTAAAACCTACTATAACTGAGGCAACGGTTTTCGTTTTTTTTTTTTTTACACTCAACTTCCGCTACAATAACTGGCGCACAGTAACTGTAACTGGAAGCCTTTAAACTGTTGCAGCAGGCAACTCTCCTATACCGCATCTCGATGATTTCCCCTTGGGGGCAATTATATATACGATACTAAGTATTAGTAACTAGTGAAAGAGAGAGAGAGAGAGAGAGTGAGGGGGAGAGGGGAAGACGAGGAGAGAGGTTAGTTTTATATGTAGTCATTTATAATTGCAAGGAGTCGAAACTTTAGTGGCAGTGACTGAGGCTTTAACTGTGGCTGTGGCTGTGGCCATTGGCATGCCAATTGGCCTTAGATTTATCATTTCAGCTGCAAAAAGACATCTAGATATAATCATTTTTATTTTTTTTTTGTTGTTGTTTTTTTTTACAGACTTTATGCGCTATCATCTATCTATGCTTGAGATAGATTTGTATGCCTTTCATGCTAATTTGGTTTAGTTGGTGGTGGCATGCAACACGCGCCACAAATTAGACAAGAAATAAGTGCCGAGAGAAAGAGAAATAGAAAAGGGGAACAACTGTTACTCTTGGCAAGGCTTCTTTCTATCTATATATTAATTGGAATTACTGTGAATTGCCAATTGCAAAAGCCAAGTCAAAGGTGTGAGAGAAGAGGAGGCAAATTATCAAATGGAAAGCGAAACTTAATGCCATCCATTGTCCACATCCTCCCATCCATCCATTCATCAAGTAACCATCACTAGCAGGCGTATGCTCTATTTAAACGCTGACCTCCAAGTGCAGGGATCAGATACTTTAGAAGTTGCCGCTGGAAAGAGTTAGAGAGCTAGAGCTCTCTAGGGCAGACGTTCAGCTTGGCTGACGGCTGGCTGGATGGCTGGCTTGATGGCTGGCTGGACTGGCCGATTAGTGATGCGAATAGTCTCCATTTCCAATCTCACTCCCTCTCTCTTGCTCTCGCCCCTTTATAATTGTTGAAAATCCTTGAAAAAAAAAAAAAAAATCAATGCACATGGCCAAATCGATCGAACCACTTAAATATAAGGTTTGCTTTTGGTTACCCCGGATCCATTTTTTTTTTTTTTTGTTCGTTCTCTCATTTTTTTTTTTTTTTTTGCTACAAGCTCAGGCATATAATTTCGTTGACGCGCAGAATAAATGATAAATGCAATCATTATAAGAAACACAAGGCAAGAAGCGAAAAAAAAGGCGAAGACAAACTTAAAACTTGGCGCAACACACGAACGAACGAACGAACGCATGATTAAAACTTTGCCAATGTGGAAGAGGAGCAACGGGTTGGGCTGTATAGAGAGAGTTGGAGCCAGATTCAGAGCCAGGGACAGAGCCAGGGGCAGTGGCACAGGGACTGGGACAGGGACAGAGCCAGAGACATGGCCAGTCCACAGTGCCAGGGCCAGAGTCGGAGTCAAAGACGAAGATGGAGTCAGGCGTTGATGCAGAGCTCAAGATACAATTCTGGGGTAACCGCGCGAGCTCGCAACGTTTTTTTTTTTTTTATTTGCCGTTGATCGTGATACGCTGACCGAGTCCGAGTTCGAGTTGGAGTTGGGAGTTCGAGCTCTTGAGTCCGGCAAACGTTTTATGACCCCCGCTAGCTTCCCCCCTAACCCAGGCAGGCATAATTTGTTAGCCCATCTCTCCTGCTGAAGTGCCTAGTCTTTGGTCTTCGTTCTTCGGTCTTCGGTATTGGTCTTGGTCCTGTGTTTTGTGTTCTGGTCCTGTCCGCCTTCTCTTGGTTTTTTTTTTTTTTTGGCTGCTGCACAGAAGCTACTCACTCTCCGTCGTCGATTGCGTATAATTTTTGTTTTTCTTGTTTGCTGTTGTGTTTTGGTTTCGTTCGTTCGTTCATCTTCCATGGGGCCCCATCATTTGCCTGCGGGGCATAATTTTTGATGGGCTTTTGTCTGTTGCTTCTTTGGAACACAAAGATATTGTAGCATGATGGGGGCGCGCTACCTGTTAAAGCAATGGGTACTTTAGCTTTAGCTAACATCTTAACATCGAAGCATTAGCACATCAACTTGAAGGCATTTTCGTTGACTAAAACTAATGCAACATATTTCAAAGTTTATGGGGATTGGTAATAAGCCATAAGTGTTCCTGTTGACTTTTGGTTTGCTATTATCATCAGAGATGTCACCTGATGCATTTCTAGTGTGTAGAGTATTGACAATGACTTTTCAACTTAACCACCACAAGATGATCAGTTTTGTCTTGTCGTGGACAATGCGCATTTGCTTACCCCTCTCTATCTCTCTCTCTCTCTACTCATGCATATATAATCATCATCAAAAAACGTAAAGGAAACAAAAAAAAATATGCTACACATTTTCACTTTATGAAGTTCTCCTCACTGATTGTTGGGCACCACAGGAGCAACAGCAACGGCGATCGCGAGTTGCAGGTCTTGAAAAAGTCTTGAGAGCTCAGCATGCATATTTTATTTGGCGAAAGGCTCGAGAGGGCTGGCCCAGGAACTGCGCGATTGCGACTGGGTTTCCAACTCTCTTCCTCTCCTTGTCCCCCACTTTACCTTGCTCTTTCTCTGTGTGTCTGTCTGTCTGTCTGGGGGCCGCTGTGCTGATGAATGTCGAAGAGTCGTCGTCGTAGTCGTCGACGAAGTGTTTCGTGTCTGGCATCTTAAAAGTTACGTTCTTTTTTTTTTTTTTTTTTTTGGTTCGACTCTTTTTCGCTGTATTTTATGCTCATTTAATCTCGCTGCGCGTTTTTTAACACATTTAAAGGGGCCAAGGGGAACCGGGTGAGGGCTGGGAGGTGGGGTGAAGTGGAGTCAAGGGTTGGGGGTTTGGGGAACGAACCGAACCACATCATCGATTATGTTGATCTTTTTTTTTTGTGTGTGTGTCTTGTCTGTGGGTTTCTCTGATTTTTTTTTTTAACTGCGCACTTTTCCAATGCGAAGGGACAGACACACACACACACACACACACATCCACTAACACACAGAAACCAACGAAGAAGAAGAGGAAGAAGAAGACTTGCTACCTGTCTTACACAAAATAAACGCACTCACGTCTCTTCCCTCTCCCCTTCACCATCACCACCTTCTCTTTCTTTTACACACACTCGGAGTGTATCTGTAAGATTGCTTCTTGCCAGTTCAGCTCAGTTCTTTAGTTTGTCAGTTTGTTGCTTTTGTTTTGTTTTGTTTTGTTGTTGTTCTTTTTTTTCTACCCATTTTAATGTTTTCTTTTCTGTCGTTTTTAGTTTTTTTTTTTTGTAACATAATTTTTTATTTTTTTTTTTCCATTCGTCTCGTTTGTTTGTATTCGTGTGTCCAGTTTGAAACCCTTTAGGCGCTCATTGTCAGCTCAGGTTATTTTTATGAAACCAGATAAAAAAAAAAAAAAAAACTGTAGAAACAGAAACGAAAAGAGACGACAACTTGGAGAAGAAAAGGAAGGAAAAACGAGATATATGATTTCTTATTGTAAATCATGACATTTTGTTACTTTTAACTTGGCATGTTGTCTGGCTACTGTTTCTCTTCAATCTTATGTATAATTTTGCCACATGAGAAAGATATGCATGAAGGGCGGACAAGGGGCGAAGGCAGGGACGGAGGCGGTGGCGGTGTCGGGGACAACGGCGACAGCGACAGCGACCCACGCGGCGCATTAAGCACGCGTGATATATCCACATCCACCTGGTTAAGTGGGTTAAAGGGGATGGGGCAAAGTGGAGATTGCTTCTAGAAAGAAAACAGAGATGTGCCAACGACAAGGGATTTCCCATTTTGTGTGATTTTGTAATATCATAGATTATAATGAGCAAAGAGAGAAAGTTTTCTTATGAAGCTTGCTCAATACCTGACAAAATGTTCGAAATGTTTTGCTACTATTTTGTGTCTAAAAGAATAAATTTATGAATAAATTTATTTCATATCTTTTTTGTTTAAGAAACTTTTTGGGGATGATCCTGTTTAAGGTAGAATGTATCCTTAATTTTTATTTATATATAAAGTTATACTATTTAATAAATAAACGTAAGAGGTAAATATTGCCATAAGGAGCTATATGTTATAGTAGTCCGATCAGTGCTGTTCAAGGGTATAAAAAAAAAACAGGGAAGCTCCATGCAGATGATGAAGTTTCGCTTAACAAAAGCGTAAAACCGATTGGCAAGTCCAAAAATCTGATTATTTATTAGAAAAACAGGTAGAGAAATAAATGAAAATAGAAAGTTAGACGAAGGAACGAATAAGCAATGCACTTAATGATGCCCATAAGAAATTAAATTGATCAAAATTTTATTTGTTTTCCAATCGAAACTAAGAAATTGGCCTAAGCCTACTAAGGTTAAGTACTTCGACTAATTATCGAAGTGCTTCAAGAGTTATCGATTTTATTCCCAATATCCTCTGCAGCAATGCGAAACGATTTTAGTGACTTTACTCAGTGAATATTTAAAATTTAGTTAGCCTAATTAATGCCAAAAATATGATTTAAAATGGTTGCTATTTCTATTTGATAATTGTTTCGTTTTGCTTCCTTAATTAGGGATTTCGTTCGGTTAACAAGTTAGTCTTGAGCATTCTCGGTTAATTGATTGAGAAGTAGTCCCATTTTAGATATGCTTAGAAATTCTCCTCTCATCGATTGAGCATCTTTACATAAATGTAAATACCAAAAAAAGAAAAAAAAAGTTACACTTTCTAACCGCCTACCATACATCATTTGGTTTTCCTTTTCCCCATATTTCGATGACCTGCTCTTGATAAGAGGAGGATGCAGAAGCAGAACCAGCAGCAGCAACAGCAGCAGCAGCTGCCCTCCCATCATGGCAATTGCTGCTTCAACTGCAATACAAATGAAGCGAGCGGCAAGAGTTGCCTAGTTCTTCGTTTGGAGAGGGGGCCAATGCTTAGGTCGGTGGGTTAAGGCAAGGGCCAAGCATCGGTGGCAAGGAAGAGGCACAGTGGCGGAGGCAGCAGCAGCAGCAGCAACAGCAGCACGCGACCAAAGCGTCACATGTGCCGCAATCCGAATGCAGCTGCGAAAACGCCAAGAACGTTGACTTTGTGGAAATCAGAGAAAAATACAACAGAGAAGAAAACTAAGGAAAAGGCACAAGACCATTATGATGCGGATGATGATGATGATGATGATAATGATGATGATATGGAACTTGATGCTGTGTATATGTTTAGGGTTATGCGGGGGAGCCAGAAGATAGATGGGGGGAAGGGGGAGGGAGTTACGTAGGGTGTACAGGGATAACCGCAGTCTGTTTGCAGCTGTATGTGTATGTGTGTGTCTGTGTGTGGGTAGGCGCACACCTTTTGACTTTGATTTCATGCCAAAACACCAACAGCAAGGAAAAAACCAAAAGAGAGAGCGCGATAAAGAGCGAGAGAGAGAGAGAAAGAAAGGCATATTCAATTAATGCAACGACGAAAGCTTCTGTCAACCCTCGGTTTGGGCACTGCCCTAACGCAACATCATCATCATCATCATCATCATTATTCAGCGCAGCATCCAACTGGGTCACTGACCTATCAAGTGCAAGACCTATTGAGCAGGCAGCAGGCAAAGGAGAGAGAGAGAGAGAGACACACACACACACACACACACACACTGAGAGAGTAAGAGAAAGAGAATGTTGTGTGAGAGAAAGAACTAGAGAGGGCACCGGCTGTGGCAAATGTGGCAGCAAATGTTGCCGAGTGAAACAAAAAACAAAAACACAAGAACAAAAACGAAAAAAACGAAAAAAAAAAAAAGAAAAACAAAAACAAAAACTGCTATACAGAAATGGGGGGAAAAGCATAAAAACGAAAGCGCAGGCGAACAAAAAATTAAAATAAACGAAGAGGGCGCCCCATCATTCGAATTTTACTCCCCCAACCCTGTGCGCGGCCCACCCCCTCCCCGCCCCGCACCATGCAACTCTCAATCCTCGTTCCTGTACTCCTCCAACCTTATCATCGTGTTGGAGTTCAGCTTGTGTGTGGAAAAAGTGTTGCCAGGCAAGTCAAGGGCAGGGCATCTCTTCTCTCTCCCTCCCCCTATGCGTTAGGTACTCGGTGGAGAAGTGGGGTAAAGGATAAGGTAGAATATGGGATAGGATAGGGGCAGCTGGTGGAGGCGTATGTGCGCACACTTTAGGTGTCAAAGTGGCGCAGAGGAACTTGCCGCGGGCAGTGAAACAAAATTTCTTCGCTTATTTTTTTTGTTTTTCCTCCTCGCTTGCTTGTTGTTGTTGTTGTTGTGTTTGTTGTGTGTTCTTTGAGTATAAATGTGGCAATTTATTTACATTTTGCCTTTAACTTTGGCAGGTTGCCTCTGTCATCATCATATAAAGAAAGAGAGAGAGAGAGAGAGAGAGCGCGAAAGAGAAGGAGAAAAAAGCGTTGGTTAGGTCCAAGGCAAAGTGGAACGACAATTCGTTTCTTTTTTTTCTGAATTGAGGTAATTTCTGTAGGGTAAATAGCGTGAAAGGGTTAGACCACTGCCTAAAGTAGTTAAAAGAAAAAAAGTTGCCACTTTTCTTCCCCTAAATGATAGCCATTTTCAGAATGGACACGAAAGCTTATTGGGGGCTTTATTCCTCTCTTTCAATGAAGGCTTAAAAATTAGAAAAACAAAAAAACACTTTGAACTAATAACAAAAAAATTTTATGTTTGCCAACTAATTGAGATCGTAATATTCTAACTATATAATATAAAACAGAAAACGCCATAGCCTAATTAAAATGACTGTAAATTTCAGACTAGATTAAGTTGCCTATTAGGTAGCAAATCACTAGCCTGTGATACGAATTACTATAATACAAAAAATCGTAGCAAAGCAGATTAAATAATTTTCCATA
The DNA here is from genome assembly GCA_024703675.1 of Drosophila nebulosa. Classification (NCBI taxonomy): domain Eukaryota; kingdom Metazoa; phylum Arthropoda; class Insecta; order Diptera; family Drosophilidae; genus Drosophila; species Drosophila nebulosa. The sequence goes on from JANFPS010000008.1 coordinate 1,448,119, forward strand.
CACACATCGGCGGATCTACCCGAATGAAATTGGCCCCCTTAAGTATGCTATAGAGAGTCGAAAAATTTAGTTTTTATAAGCTTCGAAGGACTTTTGTAAGGTTCTTAGCTAAAAATGTAAGTTGTTGCTTACAGTGCTTACATTTTTCAAAGATCGCATTAAATTTATTAAAGTTTGCAAAAATCCCAACAAAAAGTTGTTTCTATTGCATACTTTAAGGGGCAAGTTTCCTTTATTTAGCTCTGCAGATCTAACAAATTATAAAGATTCGGACAAATATATTCTTTGATGAACCCATCGGCAATTGTGGAACTTAGCCAATGAAAGAACAATTCCTGATTTCATACCATTCATGCACACTTTTTTATATGGTATATTTTGCCGAACTTTCTTGGAACAATATTAACTATGTTAAGAACGCTGTTTGAAGTGACATTAATATAATCTCTCAAGAAAATTTATAGAAAAGATAAACTAAACACCGATCTGTAAAATAATTCCTCGACTACATTATGCTTTGCTCAGGTCTTTGTTACAACGAGTTGAAAATGCTTAAAAGGTCGTAAAGAACTTTTAGAAAAGTTCTTAAAACAGTATTCCCTGTTGAGCATCGACATAAGCTTCGATGCAGGCTTCCTTTCTTAAACATTGTCAATATGAATCGAGAATTGGTACTATATACTGAACACATACAGTTCATAAATTGCCAGAGCCCTGTGTTCCATTAAAGATTGCTTTAATTTCGTTTATAGCGTAGAGAGTGAGAGAGATGTGTCTTCCGCTTGTGATTTGGACTTTCTGATTTCTATGATTTTATATCGCATAAAATCGAATAGAATATCATTATAAAACAATTTGAAGCTATCAATTTTCGATTAGAAGGTTTTCCCAGCTTGAAGCCCTTTTCGGCGAACCAGAGCTTTCTCCCCCTCCTCCCACTGCCCCTTCCTGCCTCCACCCCCAACACGAGTCTTGTGTGTGTGTGTGTGTGTCGGTTTCTCGGTTAAGTGACTGACAGGCAAGCGCTTAATTTAACGGTAATTTGTGTAGAACAGTCGTATAGGAGGGATTACGAGAGAGTAGGAGGGAGGGAATAAGAAAAAGAGCTCAGCTTGCAACTGCGGCTTCTGTCCGTCTGGGCTGCGGTCGCCGTTGGCGCTGCGCAGGCGCACAATTTACAGTTGTTTAGCCTCTGCCAATGGCTCCGCCTAATTGGTTGTTCTTGTATGTAGTGGCAGTTGTTGTTGTTGTTGCTACTTATTGTAAATATGAATTATTATTATTATTATTTTCTTCTTTTTCTTTTTTTTTTTATTAAAGCGGACGAGTGCCTCCTTGTTTTTTTTTTTTTTTTTTGTCACAGAAATAAATTTATTTGTTTTCATTGTTGTTGCAGAAATTGTGTAATAAATAATTTACGCTGGCTTTTTTTTTTTTGCAGCGTGCCACATAATCATATTCAATAACCGACAACTGCACGAGTATTTGAAATTTAACTAGACGACAACAAAGATACCGTGTGTGTTCCCCCTAAAGAGTTGGAACTGTGCTTAAAGAAGGTTATTAAAAAAAGGAAAAGTTTTATAAACTTTTCTGGGTTTTGTAATTGGTTTAACAATTCCCCAACTAAAAAGAAGTTCCGAAGCCAATTGAACTACCTTTTGTTTAGGATATTTTTTTTTAAATATCCTCATTACATTTGCGACTAGGTCATAGATTTTGAAAGATCTTAATATACCTTTATTCTAAGCTCTATATAGGCACACGGTATGGCAAGACCACTTGGGCTGGGCTGGGCTGGACTGGGCTACTGAGATGTGGAGTATGGGGCATTGGGGGCTGCAACAGGCCTCAAAGTTAACGTCAGGCCTCAGCCCCGTTTAACACTCTTTGGGTCGCTGACCCAGAAATGTCAACAGGGAAGTCGTTTAATTTTGCTTTTCAACTCGATTTGTTTTTTATGGGTGTTCTGCAAAAGTGAAGTTGTTGCTGTTGATTTTTTGCGGTTTATGAGCTTTAATAAATACTTTTTTTCATTTTTCATATTTTTTTGTGATTTAGATAAATTCAATTTCATCATCGCATTGAAATTGTCCACAAAACATTTTGCTGATTGTGCTAAAGAACAAACCAATGGCACTCAATTTGATGACGACTCTCGTGCCTCTCATATTACGCCTAATCGGTTTCAAATGCAAAAAAAAAAAAAAGGAAAAACGAAAACAAGAGAAAAAAAACTAGAATCATCTTCCCCCGCAACACCTTCTCTCCTTGTCAGCTCCAAGTCCCGGCAAAGTAATTGGAATCTCTGCAGCATGAAAAGGGCTCAGCACTCATCTGCTCTCTGATAAAAAAAAAGAGGCAAACAAAAATCGAGCCCCTTTTTTATTCGCAGTTTTACTTCTTTTATTTTTCGCATACCCTTAAAAAAAAATAAAGGGTATACACGTTTTGTCAGAGTTTTGACCTTGAAACTTTTTACATTTTTAGGTACATCGCTTAAGGAATCTTTGGAGTCGTTCTAAATATTAAGAAGGGCATAAAACGTAGATTTTAATCTACTGTACAGGGTACAAAGACTTCGATTTAATTGCTCTATCTCTTTATTGCTCTCTCCCTCTCCTCTTCTCACGGTTTCTCCTTCTTTGCTCTTGCAAGCATGCTTATTCTTGTTCATGTGTTTTTTTTTTGAATTTCATCATCTTGAGCAATCCTTGCAACATAATTACTCTTATCGGTGAGTGCCTCAAATATATCTGACCTTCTTTAACTGCATTTCGGTTGAGATGAGACTAAGAGATATACATACATACATACATATAATTTTGATAGAAAATACTTCAAGTACAACTAATTATTTCTTTTATAAACATAAAATTGATTTAAGTAAGCCGGTGAGAGAGACAAAGAGAGAGAAAGAGAACGAGAACGAGAGCGAGCAGGAAGGCAAGTGAAACTGGTTTGGAATATGAAAAAGAGTATTTTGAATTATGGTGAAATTGACAGACAAGTGTATGAAATCATGTGAAAACTTTATCAATTCTTAAGAAATTGTTAATAATTTATTTAAATTCAGTTTACTCCATAAGATATGATCTCTGGTTCTTTGAGCAAACAAATTATAGCTTTAGTTCTGTTCTATCCATTAATTTTTTCTACTACTTTTTATCGCTACGAAAATCTACTCCTATTTGGTAAGATCTACTACGCTTTTTGGCGCCTAAAAACAAGTATGCTCCCCGCTTCCTACTACTAATAAAGAGAATCACAGCCTATGTTTGCTTCGTTTGCTCTCTTCTCTTCGCTTTGCTTCTCATCTCTTGCTCCAACACAAAAACAACTAGAAGAAAAACGAAATAAAGAAATACAAAAACAAAAATTGAGAAAAAAAACCAACAACAAAGAAGACGTCGACGCTCTGTATGCATTTGCGTTTTTTGTTTTGCTTTGACGTTCGTTGCGCTTGGCACAGTGGCACAAATGTTGCATTTTCTAAATCAAATTTATTGCAAGTTTTTTTTATTTAAATTTGACCTAAATTTATATACTCTACTTGAGCCAAATCTGGAGCTAAAAGATGCAAAATTTTGACCACTTAATTATACTTACTTTATAGTCAAGGGAACTCCTTTAGACAAGGATCTACATAAATGTATATTTCTAGTGGTCCTGGAAATTGCGAATCAAAATACATATATAATTCTTTAAGGATCCATTGATTCTTCTCTTGCCTTGTCATTGAAAATCTATGATCGTAATGTTGCTTGCCCCACTGTGCCCAGTTAGCTGCAGTTGTTGTCCGTACCCACATATCCTCGCCCCATTCCCTTCCATACGTTTGTGGTTACTGCTGATACCTGCTCAACAAGATCTTTGTGCCCAGGCACACACTCACACACACACAACTGAGAAAAACACATTTCTCTCATTCTCATTCTCTCTCTCTTTGGTAGGTCTCTTTATGTTTTTTTTTTTCATTTCTGCGGCGTTTTTTTTTCCTCCGTTTTTCATTATTTTTTTTTTTTTTTTTTGTTGTACAATGCCCAGATACAGATACAAATACACACATGCACCGACTCGACTCGTTTTGCGCTACTCGCTTCGTCGTCGCCGTTGCTGCTGCTGCTGCTGCGGCCGCTGCTGTTGCCGTTGTTGTTGTTGCTGGTGCTAGCTAGTGTTGCTGTTGCTGTTGCTCTGGCGGACACTGGCAGCAGGCAGCAGGCTGACGGCAGCAGCAGCGTCGTTCTGGTTGTGTGTTGAGATGGAGGAGGTGCCTACCGCTTCGAGCTGCGAACAGTTCTTTTTTAGCCGCGAAGCCAGTAAGACGTGTTTTCTCCTCACTCTACTTACTACTCCACACACTGCTCACACATTCAATTGCAACTAATTCTTCGCCCATTCGGAAGAAGGCCCGTTGTGTTATTTCCCCAATGGTTTTTTTTCGGTTTGGAAGAACGTAGTAGTCAGTCAATAAATAAAAGAAAAATTTTTTTTTTTTGGTTTTGAAATGATACAAAATAATATTTTGAGTAGTGACACGTTTTAAGTGCTTCAACGACAACCAACAACAACTACAAACAACCAACAATCGACAACAACAACAACAACAAGAAAATATTGTTTGTGTTTTTAAATAAGTTTCAATCTTGAAATCAAAACGAAATCTTTATGAAAAATGCGAAAAAATTTCACAAATTACAAAATAAACTACGAAAACTATTACTAAAAAGATTAAAAAACTAAACAAAAAAGAAAACCTAAATATTAGCAAAAAAAAATATGCAATTTTTTTTTGAGTGACAAAGCAAAAACTAAAAAAATAAATAAAAAAAAAAACTAAAAGAAAAATTGTAAAAAATGCAAGAATTTTTATTATTCAAAATTTTACACAAGAAATACAAAAAAAACTGAGTTAACGCCCAGAAAACGGGAAAACAAAACAAAAAAAAAAAAAATAATAAGTAGAATAAACGAAAAAGAAATAGAAAAAAAAGAGACCTAGAACAATTATAAAACAGAATTTGAGAAAAAAAAAGACGGCAAAAGCGCAAAGCAAAAACAAAAACACAAAAAAAAAAACGCTGGCACCCACCTGAACCACCCCCAAATAGGAAGGAGCAGCAGCAGCAGCAACCAACCACCCACCCACCTACACACACACACAGATAGACGCACCATGGCCGTGCCCTTTTATCTGCCTGAGGGTGGCACCGATGACATTGCCTCGAGTTCATCGGGCGCCTCCGGCTCATCGAATGCCTCAACATCATCGGGCGCATCAACCACATCGTCATCGGGCTCATCGGATGGCGGTTCGAGCAGTGTGCAATCCCAATCGCCAAATACCACAACATCGGCCACACAGACTCCCATGCAGTCGCCATTGTCCGTGCCCACGGATCAGGTGCTTGTGGCCCTTTGCGAATGGTATCGCCTCTACAATGCCCATACAAATGGTAAGTTGCGCCCCCTCTTTTACAACCCCTTACGCCCTCTCTACCTGAACCAATACAAAGCTCTCTACGTAAATATATATTTAGTAGTTAATTTTTTGTATTAAGCAAATGTGATATGGGTCAGACATGTCGGTTAGGTTTTTTTTTGTTCTTCTTTTTTTTTTTTGTTATTGTTTTATTCTTCTTTGTAAGTTTCACTTTTCAAGGTTGTTGACTCATCCATTCCCATTCCCATTCCTATTGCCATTTTCACTGGTCAAGTTTCTTTTTGAATCATTTATGGTCAGCAACATTAAGAATAAAATGTCACTAAATCAAATCCAATCAAATTAAATCATGTTCTGATTTGTAAAAAATTGTTAAGAAATTATCATTTTTATGACTCGGAATCGAAACAATTCGGAATGTAATTGAATAATAATAATAAAAATTAAAAATTTTAAAAGAATAACTTTTTGAAATTTGGTTGGCGAAATATTCAGCTCAGATCTTGAAATATATTGGATATCAAAAAGATATTCTGATGAAACTGTTTAATAAAATTTGTGCTCAATTTGTAGCAGGATTTAAAAGAGTTAAAAAAAAGAATAACTTCATCGTAGGTGATCACCACAAATCGAAGATTTATTTAATATATATATTTAGGTAAAAAAAAGTTCCAAAATTGATTTTTTATACAAGATTTAGTTAGCTGCCTTCTGAGTAGAAATGTTCATGATCATATTTTTGAAATTCTCTTGAGCGAAAATAAAAGAAAAAAAAAATGAGAAGGAATTAAATATATTAAAGAATAAATATTTCTTCTTTTTAGTTTTAGTGGTAAACCACACACACACACACACACACACGACGAAAGCTGGTTTTTATTGTATATATATTTTTTTTTTTCTGTTCGCCTGTCATGCGATATGAAGTTGGTGGTTGGTGGCCAAGGGGTATGAGGTCCGAAAAACTTGTCCGGCAACTCTAAGCAAAAAACAAAAAGGTGGGCGTGTTGCGGACTCAAAAGAGTTAACCATAAGGCCCAAGAAGGAGAGTAAAAAAAAAAACAAAAACAGAGCATGAAGGGGTTAGGGGGACGGTCATTGGGATTCGGGCACGTTTAATTGGCACGCGCCAAAATGAAGTCGAATGTCTTATGTCTTATTCGCGAATTGGCTCGCCTTTGAAACGTATCTGTATGTATGTATGCGTGTTTGTTTGTACATATGTATGTATGCATTGTATATGCATCTATTAGATATGTATCTCAACTGTGAATAGGCAGTATCTATTACATTACCGTAACAACTGACTGTAAGCTAAGCCGAATCGAGTTGACTTGAGTTGAGTTAGTGAGTGAGTAACCCAAATTATTAAACGGCATTTGACCTTAGGCAACTACGGCCCCAACAAGATGACGCGCGGGAACGGAGGGACGGGGGGACGGGTGTGTGTTGGCTATTTACAATACAAAGTGTTTGACTTAACGGTAGTTTAAGTAGCCTTTGTTCAGATTGACTGTGGTCAGTTTATATTGCGGTTTAGCTTTGCGTAATAATTACCAGCTGCGGTAGCTAAATTGAATAAAGATATATATATATATATATATATATATATACACATATATATATGAGTCATTAAGAATACTAAAATATATAGAAATGTTGGGTGATAGGAGAGACATTTACATATATGTATATATATTTTATGTGATTTATGCTTGCTAATCAATGAAAACTTGTCCAAAACGGCGCCTGTTTTGCCTAATTGTCTAGAGGAGTTTTGAGCTGGAGCTGGTCTGGTCAGGTTTGTTTTTTGGTGTTGCAACTTGACGACTGGTTTTAGCTGTTGTTGTTTTATTGCCTGATTCCAGGCACTTGCAGTTTCATTCTGTCAAAAAAAAAAAAAAAACTTCACTTTTTGCTACTCATGAAATAAATATGAGTGGTTAGCTGAGTTGCTATTGCCTGCCAAAAAGATTATGACACAAATTAAATTAATTTCAAAAGTGCTTATGAAATTTTTGGAAATTTAGAGCCAATAGAGATACAAATAATATGCAAATAGAAAAAGTAAAGAAAAAGGATAAAAGACTTAGAATACAAAAATAAAGTCAATACAAGATGAAACAATCTTGGAAAGAAAACTCTCAAAAATCTCTTTACTTATCTATCCATCTATCTAGTAGCAAATTTGAAATAAAATTTTTAAGAAAAGAAATAGAAAATCAAATAAAAATAAATAAATTTAAGAACTTAAAAGAAAGAAAAATAATAAAAGAACCATACAATAAAAAAGAAGAAGTAATCAAGCAAAGTTTGAAAAATGTAACTTGTTAAGAAAAAAAGGAGTCTATAGCAAGCTCAAGATAATAATTTCATAAGAAATGTAGACGGAGACAAAAATGGAAGCATGAAAGTTAAAAAATAATAGAAACTGATTTCATTTCATTGCCAACTACAATTTTATAGCCAGGATCAAATTGGCAAAGTAAGAAAGGAGGCAGCTGATCAACCAATCCCTAAGTTCAAGATGTAGCATTTGATTTCTTATGAATTTCGAGAAGTTTTCTATAATTTTTGATACTAAATATATTGGCTAGAGAAAGTAGCTTATTTGTTTAGGGAAAATATCTTATTTGTTTTTGCAAAGATTTTCCTTGGAGTCTCTCTATTGTTATTTTGCACTTAATTGTCCAAAGTTAAGTTATAATCATGAACAGATTTTGGTCTTCCGCCTTCTGCGCGGGAATCTATGACCCTTTTGGCTTAGTCCTTCCCCCACATTTATGTATGCATGTTGATCTCCAAGTTATATGCCACTCAAGTACATAATTTATCTAATAGTAACACAATCTAAACTAGTGAACAATGGGCTCTTTAAAACACTTGAAGTAAGCCCAAGTTAAACTCCTCCAAGAGAGGCAGGAACCCCAGCAGCAGCAGCAGCAGGAGCATCATGTTGAGTCATCACTCGTTTGCCAACAACCCTAAAAACAAAAAACAAAAAAAAGCCTAAATATCTACAAACAACCCCCAAACTCCTATCATTTCGGGGAGCCAGCTTAAGCGGCCCCCGAAGTCCCCCCCCAACTTGTCTAACAAAAAGGGCTAAGCCCGAGGAACCTAACAAAAGGTGCAATGACAGCAGCGGCAGCAGCAACCGAAGCGCAGTACTCCACCCTTTATCGGTTTCTCTCTTTTGGCTTTCATATTCGCATCATATTTAGCTGGTTTTTTTGCTGTTGCCAACAGCTGTTGCTGCTGCTGCTGGTGGTGCTGCTGCCGCTGCTGTTAGGCGTTGTTTTTCACTGCCAGCGTCGCTGTCGCACTTGACATTTCCTCGGCACTTTTCCCCATTTTGTTTTGCTCAGCAACTTCGTAGCGGAAGTGTGCAAAGGATATATGTACATATAGCAAAAAATGGCGGCAAATATGGCGTCGGCCTATTCCTGACTTGGCAACACATAAAATACCTCAGCTGATGTAACTGCGCAAAGAGAGAGAGAGAGAGAGAGAAAGGCCCAACAGAGAGTGGGAGATAAAAAAAATGCGAGAGAGAGAGCAACTTGCTCTATTATCTCATTTTGGCCAAAACCGCAAAAAGTTTTTGCACTCATTTTGTACAGCCTAACCTAAACGGGCTTCATCATTATCCTCAACTGCATCATCATCATCATCATCATCATCATGAGCATTTGCATTTTACATCTCGATTACTTGGCTTGTTGCCAAGCTGATATACATATATATATATGTCTATGGCTCTGCGTGTATTTCTTTTTTTTCGCTCTCTTTGGTTTTTCCTCAGTTTCTGTTGGCGGCTTTTTCTCGTCGTCGTTGTTGTTGTTGTTGTTTTTGCTGTTTACTGTTTAAGCCAGTTTTTCTTTTTCTTCTTTTTTTTTTTTTTTGTTGCTTTGGCTTGTTCGTGAATTCGTTTTACATTGACCGTGAATTTATTTGCTGCTGTTTTATGCTAATTGTGAATGTTTTCTTACTCGGCCATTTAGAGAGCTTGTGTGTGTGTCTGGGTGTGTGTGTCACACACACTCCTAAGTAGGCATGTTAAATTGGTATGTAAATCGTATGACATTACATAATGACTTGAGATTACATCTGGACTAACAAGATCTTTTGTCTTTTAGCTATCTTCCAATTTTCTCTAAAGGAAAAGAGCTCTATTTTCTTTAGAGATTATTGCCCAACATGGAAAATTCGTGGAAATCTATGTATTTCATTCCAATTCTTTGTTATATAAACCTTTGACATTTCTCGAACTTTTAATATATTTTCTAAACTTTTATTCTCTTTTCAATAATTTTTATTTTAAAATATTTCCAAAAATTTGCCGCATAATTTAAAAATTAAAATTTAAACTTTTTGTTTAATAGTTTTTCACTCAAAAGTCTTAATTTTAAATTCATTAGAAATACAACAAGATTCGTTATGATTTTATGGTTTTCCATATTTTATACTAAAAATACTTTATTTTTTGTATATTTTAAATTTAAACTAAACGCTTTTAGAGCTTATTTTTTTTTTATTAAATCTCTATGTTTAGTAATTAAAGTTCGATCAAAAACTTTGCTGAAACATTTCCAAAGCTAAAAAATATTATTTTACGAATTCTCCGAAGCAATTCCCTCAAGTCTTTCTATCAGATTAAAGATATTTTTCCTATAAACTTTGGCTGTCATCATCAAATCGATCAAGTTTTTTATTCCTATAAAACAGTTTACATTGAGCTGAAGCAGGAGCCAGCTCCTTGCTATAACACATATTGGAAAGTTATTATTTTTTTTTTCCAGTCGTCGTGAAAAGGATTTTTGATGTTGATTGCCAGAGGAGTTGATGAAAAAGGGATTTTTTTTGCTTATGGTTTTTTAGCGCAGCTGCAACGACTATAAAAAAAACTTAAAGAAAAATCTATATGTGGCGCCCGCCTTTACGCCCTTCACTCTCTCATGGCTGTGTGTTTGTTAGCTTTTATTTAGTTTTGTGTTTACACTTCACACCATATCAAGCGCAATGAACTTTTTACATTTTCTTTAGATTTTTCAAGTTTAAATGGCCGCCAGGCACTTTGCTTAATAAGGAAAAAAAAAGAAGAGGAAAAAAAAAGTTATGATGAAAAATTATATATAGAAAACAAACTGTTAGGTGTAGAACAGTTGACACTAGGCTTCAAGTGTTGCCAGACGGACAGACAGATAGACAGACAGAGAGACAGCTTGGTGTCTAGTTGGCTTTTGATTAAGTCCATGTACACCTAGGACAAGTCCCGAGTCCCGAGTCCCGTATCCCGTGTCCCTCAGAGTCTGAGGTCGTGCTAAATTGTTTGCATTGAAGCAGACTTTGACTCGGGAATGTGAAACGTGCTCAAGTTTTTGTTATGAAATTGAGCCTTAGACATCATCATGCATCCTCATCAGCTTCTAGTTTAGAGAGAGAGAGAGAGAGATCGAGGAGGGGTATACAAAAGCTTGAACGTTTGAGCATGATGTTATATGTAAGGCAAAACAAAAGAAATGCGCCCAGGCGTATGCTTAAGGCAACAAAAAAAAAAAAAAAGAAGACCAAAAGTGCTAAAGGATATACATATGAAAAGGCGGAAAACTAAAGAACAGGATATGCCCGGGACAGACAGGACACAACAACAACAACAGCAACAGCAAGTAGGTGCAGGTAGGAACTTTAGCTACTTGTTATAATTGGCAGCAAGGCAATGGATGCCAAATCCCCTCCCCCACCACCAGACATAAAAAGTGTTTCGAGACGTCTTGCAAAAAGTGTCTTAATGAGATGGATGCTTTAGCTGCATTGGCTTAAAGTTAATTCCTCATCAGCTGATCATCAGCCATTTAACACTTAATTTAACAACGCAAAAAAAGCAACAACAATCAAGCAACACACACACACACAGAGCAGACAACAATTAAACAATAAATAAAAATTTATTTTTACTGCCACATTCGATCAGATGCAACGCAATTAAAATAATTTACAAAAAACACAAAAAAAAAAAATGGAAAAAAAGAAGGAAAATAAAAACTGTAGCCGCCGCTGCGAAAAAAAAGCAAACTGACAACTGCACGTTTTTTTACAACATCAGCAACAACAACAACAACAAAAGATTATTAATAAATGAAATGAAATTGCATATGAGTAGGCTCCCCCTCTCGCCTCGCCTACCCTCAGCCAGACCCACCCAGAGGCTATATAGATTGATCAACTCTGGCAGACCCGCTGTCTTGTGCCGCTGTTCTGCGTCATCGTCAGCCAGTCAAAACAGCCAACCAACCGTTCACTCACTCACTGTTGGCGTGTCCAAAGGGTTAGACACTAGTATGCCCCACACCCCACACGCTCCTCTATCTGTTCACCACTTTGCCTGCCTTGTAGCAGCATTTAACAATATTAGAGGTATACAGTTTTCAGTTAAATGTTTAATTGTTTTCGTTTGTGTGTGCACAATTTGTTTGCACAATTTACTAATCGGTTTTGATTGTTTATTAAAGAAATTGATATCGTTAGTAGTTGGAATAATCCCAAACGATGAAACAAATGAGTCACTCAAAGTGAGGCACATTAGTTAGAGACGAAATCAATACCAAAATGTTTAACAAAAAGAAAATTTATAAAAAAAAACCAAAATGAGCTTAAGAAACAGAGAAAAGTAGAGGGAATTCTCGAGCATAGAATTGGAATCAAGTTTTAATAAATTTTCGCCAATTGTCTAAGACAAAATTAATTCAAATAGTTTTAAGATTTCAGTTTGAGAGTTGAAAATCTTAAAAAATTTTTTTTCAATTTCTAAGAAACTATAAATTTCAACGTTTAGCTGAATCAGCTAGTTAAATATATATGTACATATATGTATATACATACATACATATGTATTTTTTTATGACTTGTTATTTATACCGATTTCTTTTGGCCAAAAAACACACACGAACACATGCTACCCCATAGATGTATGTACATATATTTTATAACGCTTCAGTTGGTCCTTTGATTTTGAGAAAGAGAAACAAGTAGACGAGGTAGAAGATGGAAGAGAGCAGAAAGAAAGAAGAAATGCAAAGACTTTGCCATTTTTTATAGCCTTTTAAGCTGTCTCTCTTGTTTGAAAAGAGTTTTTTGTGCTTTTTGCCCGTTTGGAACGAAATTGAAAAATTGCATTTCAGTCTCTCTTTCTCTACCTCTCTCTTCTGCTTGCCCTCTGTTGCTTGTTAAAATATTGAACAATTCCATTGACAAAAAAAAAAGCGCCCCAAGCTCCGCTACCCTCGCCTCTGCCCCTCCCCCCACCAAGACAATGAAAACGATTTGGTTTGGCTTTGGCTTGACGCATGATAAGCGTTTGAGCTATTTTCAGACATTTTTCTGATATGCAAGGCGAATTGAAAGCCACTTGGGAACCCACTGCTGGCTCCTACACAATTCCTCATTCCATCGACAGAAACTGAGAGAAAGGGAGGGACGTTAAGGGGTGCTAGGGCAGCGCATCTAGCATTCAGCAAACGGCAAATAATTCTTCAAATTCTTCTTATTTCAATGGGAAATATTTTAATAATACTCTAAAAGGGGCACACGCATTGTCTCGACCTTGTGTAAAAAAAATTAAATAAAAAAACTTGCCGCTATCGCATGCCAATTGAGAACATAATAAACTGCATCATCAAAGTCTTGAATTGAAATTTGCCGACTTCTAATAATCATTATCTACATATGTAATGGCCTTGCTGGTTGACTTTGTTTGGAATCAATGTTTGAATTTGGTAAAATGATGAAATGATTGTATAACAAAGAACTTTCACCTTACCCAAAGAACTTTCTCACATGAATCACATAAACACAAAAATTTTTTGTTTCCTTATGTTAACCTTGCGTATACGTAATTTCCGCATACTTTCAAAATAAGAAAACAAACGGTAAATCGGCATTGCTAACAAAACGGCTAATTAGCAGAGCTAACCAAAATTGGTAATTAAACAATATGGATATGGTCATAAAAAATGATTCGTTTCGATTTGATCGAACAATGATTGACATTCAACTTGGTTTCCGTAGAGTAAAACAAAAAAAAAAACTCGCTCAAAAGTCAAAATCCCCAAAATGGTCTTTAAGTATTTATCATCATCTGTTACTATATATATGTGTATATACATATATTGGCGATGATAGTGTACCAAAAACAAAATTACAAATTTAACCGTTAACATTTTGTGGCCCTGAAATCGCCTAATTGAATCTGATATGTGTGACTCGTTTGTCCAAGCCAAATTTGTAATCCTCACATCGTGACAGACAGCTGGACAGACGGATGGACGGAATGGACGGACAGACAGACAGACAGACAGACAGACAGACAGACATACAGACAGTCGTACAAGTAAATCGCCTTAAATGAGCTGAAAGATCTGTAGAGATCTGATACTTTTTTTTTCAATGTTTTCATTTTGTCAACGTGTGTGGGCGCTTTTTTGGCTACAGTTAACTGTACAAAAATCTGAGAGTTGCCTTAACATTTTGTACAAGATTTTGAAATTCCATTGCAAAACGGCATTTTGTTGTACATCATTCCTTTGTGCTGTTAGTTATTTGTTGGCACTCTCATCAATAATAATGTCCGACTTCTGTACGAAGTCAACCACTTGACACTTAACAAGAGATCCACCAAGTCCCGCCAAAAGCGAACATGAACATGAATTTCGAATTTGAGATTTTCAAAATATGATTATTCAAGCGAATTCCTTCTCTCAATCAATTTCAAATTAGTTAAGCTTATTGCTGAATTATCTTAAGTTATAATCAAATTGCAAATAGAATGCAGATTGAAGTGAAGAAGGTTTCAAATTATGAAGAGAATAATAATTAATTAAAAAATGGTTAAATTTGTACTCACTTGAGAGTTGAAAAAATAAATAAGATGCAAAGATCAGTTGCGTGCTTTAAAAAGAAAGAAAATTAAATAATTAGTAAACTTAATTAATATTTATTTTCTTTAATAAATTAGAGTAAAATATTTATAGATAATTGTGGTGCTTAACTTTTTTCAACCATTTCTTTGCTTAAATTAATTTGTTTGATTGACCTTGGCTAAATAATAACTATTTGGCATTAAATTGAATAAAAATAATAATTTGAAATTAATTTAGCTATAGTCACATCTACAAGAGATAGAAGAAGAATTTTAGAGAAGAGCGAAGAGCTTGGCTCGGTTTGAGTTTACTTTCAATCAATCTATAAGTTGATTATAGTTTCCTTACATTTTGCAGCTGCTTCTCTGCTGCTGCTGCTGGTGCTGCTTACCATCCATCAATTCTAACCACTTTATCATGAACCTCCTTTCCCTCTTACACCCTCCCCCTTCTCCACCACCTTCTATTTTCTGCAAGTCAATGCGATCAATGCCCACTTGCCCATTCCGTTCCACTGACCAACTTAACCACATTTTCAGCTAAACTTGTTTCAATTTCAATTTCTGTGCGACGTGTGCGACGTAGTTTATACATTACAGATATTCTCCATTCCATATACATATACATATATATATATATATGCATTTTGCCAGTTTGTTGTAAGTTGTTGTAGTTAGTTAGATATAGTGTGTGTGGCTTTTTTTTTATGCACACTTCAAGGCCATAATGAGCAGCCAGCAGGCAGCAGGCAGCATATGCTGCGGGCCACATTCTGTCTCTGTGTCTGTGACTCTGACTCTGACTATGACTCTGACTTCGAGTCTGCCTCTGTTTGGTGTAATCAACTTTACAAACTGCACAACTAAAAATGCATTTTTGCAACGATTTGTTCTTTTGTGTGGCAGGCAGCAAGCAGTCAGTCAGTCAGTCAGTCAGCCAGTCCGCCCGTCGGAGAGCAATAACAAAAACAACTAAAGCGTAACAGTGAAGCATTTTTCACGTTTTTCCGCTGCCTAGGCTGGCTATTTTTTTTTTGCTATTTTTTCTGCTGTTGGTTGCAGTTGCTGTTGTTATTGTTGTACAAGTATTTTCCTCTGTTTGTGCCTCGGGACCGTGTAAATTGTTCTTGAGCTTTTCTGAGCGTTCTGCTTAGTTAAACTTTTAGCTTGACTTGGGATTTTCTGTTCTCTTGTTGTTGATTGATGTTTGTCAGCTGTGTATATATCTTTCTCTCTCACTCGAACTCTTCCTCTCTGTTGTTCTGTCTGTCAGGCCCAGCCGCAGCAGCAGCAGCAGCGGCCTTAGAAAATTGTTGCAAAATACTCAAACACAAAGTAAATTATACACATAATTGCATTTTGAGGCACCACCTCACAGCTCTAACATGCCGCAGCCTCCTAGTGCTCTGCTGAATTTGTAATTCAATTACAAACATTTTCCACATATTGTCGTTACTACTTCCAACCCCCTTCGCTACACGCTGCCTTCCTTCCTTCCAGCTATTCCCTATACCAACAACCTCCTTAAACAAATGCAGAAAAATAGCGAACTAAACATGAAAAAAAATCAAGAAAAAAACAATTGGTCACGTTTCGTCACCAAACGAGCAACCAACTAAACCGACCATCCAACAACAATTGCATTCAGCCCGCATCTAAAAGTTGGCATCATAAAAATAAAAAAAAAATAAACTGAAAATTGTTAAGGTGTCGCTGGGCCGCAAATGATGTGGTCGCTACACTTGGCAAAAAAAAACCAAAAAAACCAAAAATTACACTTCAAAAACTTTAACTTTAAATGCACAAAAAATAAAGAAATCAATGAGCAGCTCATTTAAATGCAGATTTAACATTTTTCTAACTCAAAAAATTATAAAAGAAAACTGTTTAGTTTTTTTATTTCCATCTCTTTATGTTTAAAATTAATTAGTAAACAATTAACTAAAAAGTTAGTCAATTATTTTCATAATAATATCATATAAATTTGGTAGATATTGGATAACAAATAATTTCAAGATACTTTTAAATTCTTCTCGAAATTAAAAGTAGAATATTTGTTTTTTTTTTTAAATTTCATTGCCTACTTTGAGGAGGGTTCAACAGTTTTTTTTCAATTCCTGCGCCAAGTGTAAGGAGAACACAAATTGTCCGTTGAAAGAAGTAATCAAGCATATGTATTTATAAATAAGTTTATGGCGATATCACACCTTAGAAATCATAAATTCATCTTCCCATTATGTCTGCCCCTCTGTCAGCTCGTCTTGTTACCCACCGCCCCGAAATACTCATATGCAAATGTAATTTTCCACACAATTTGCAATTAGTTGTAACATTTTTATCTCTGGCTCGTCGTCATCATAAAGGCACCAGCATATGGCTTGTAGTGGATTGGCTTGACTTGACTTGGCTAGTTATATAAGCTGGCCAGCAGCAGCAGCGGCAGCGGCAGCAACGATTCAGCTTCATCTAAGTACGAGTACAAGCATTAATGATGCCTGACTTCGGCTTGGACTTGGACTGGCAGATTTTATATGTTTTTTTTTTTTTTTTGTGTTTTCAAGGTTAAATTGCACGTGAGCTCTAGCCTTAGGCAGGCGGCCAGGCAAGCCAAGCCAAGCTAAGCCATGCCATGCCATGCCAAGCCAGGCAAAGGCAGGCACAGTCAAGAAGGCAGGCAGTCAGGCAGTCAGGCAGCAGCTGCCTTCTAGCTAGCAAACTAGTTTCAAATGGCATAAAGTATCTGAAAGATACATATGCTTGGGGCTGCTGCAGCAAGGAGTGGCTCGCTGCAATTAAACACACAACACACACACACACAGACATACACACGAGAGAACATTTTGCCATGCAGCAACAGCTGTTATTCCGAGTTCAAGGCTATTGGGTCAAACAACAACAACAGCAGAAACCCAGAAACTTGGCTATTTAGTTAAAGTGGCTCGCCTGCAGGTTGACGTTGAATGACATTATTTGGTCGCAGTGGTCATAGTATCTATCTATCTATGTATCTATCTAGCATCTTAAGCCCTTTTTAAGTGGCGTGGCCAACTCCCGCCTCCTGCCCCACACCATTCGCCATGCCCACAAGCCAAAAGCCTCCCTCCAGGGCAATTACATACATACTTGAGACATTATAGCTGGTGATTTGTATAAATTTTGCATAACAATCAATCATTTGTAGTAGATAAACATTAAGAAATCAGAAATCAGAAAATCATACACGACTCTATATTCACATATATGCCATATATTGTGACGTTGTAAATGAGTGAGGATTGAGGAGTGAGCAGTGAGCAGTGAGGTGAACTGGCAGGCGAGCGCGGGCGAACAATTTATGCGCATATCAAGTGGCTAGCAGCTATCAACGCTTTTGTTGTCAATTTGCATGAGATTGCAAAAAAAAAAAAAAAAAAAAATAAAAATACATATAAAAATATATAAATGGAAAGGAGAAGAAATAAAGGAGAAAAAAAAAATTGAAATATAACTTGCTGTTGGCTGTGTTAAAGATACAAGATATACATAAACGATGCCACAAGTGTCTCCCTCTCAGTATCTCTCTCTCATTCTCTCTTTGTGTGTAAGCTATAAGTAGCTTACAGATACTTTTTGTATTCAATTTGCAAATGAACTTATAATGATATCAGTTCTAGCATTGATCTTTCAGAGACATATATCTCAAGGGAATGGTCAATGGGTGTAAATACTTATAAATAACCTTTTCTCTTTTCTGTTTATAATATTTTCTTTTATTATTTATATGTCATCTATTTATTTATTATTATTTTTTTTAACTTTTTCAATTGTCTATTTTTTATTAACTTGATTTTGTTGTTGTTTATTTTAGACTTTTTTTTGTCATTTTCTTTCTATTTCTTTATTTTTTTTTTTTAACTTTAATTAATAACAATTTCCCATGTCCATTACAATTTCTTTTAGCTTCTTCTTTCTTATTTATATTTTTTTGTAGCTTTCTTTAGACTTGTTTCTTAATTCCTTGCTGATTCTTTTTTAATTCTTCTGATCGACTTGTTTTTCTGCCTGTCTTAAATTTTAATGGCCATTATTATACTTTGAATTGAATGCATTTTTATTTGTTTCGATTCGATTCTTTAATTTAATTAGCAACTCGAACTATCTTAAACAGTTTTGCTTTTCATTATTAGTATATATTCAGATTGTAGGTGAAATTTATGAGCAATTTCCTATATAATAATAGGCACAAAAGCCGCTGGACCAGCCCGGCCCTGATCGCATAGGAGGTAGGGAAAAAGTTGGGGACTACCTGATGATTTTATGGGCGGTTTTTATGAGGAGGACTTGCCATAATTACTCGTTTATTATTGCCACTAAGTGGCAGTTTTCTTTATGCATAAGCCAAACAATGAATCGAACGACCTTAGACACTTCCCCACATTGTCACAGTTGCTTGATGCTTGGCCTTTGTTTCAACATTTCGTTAATTGCCGATCATCTTATATATTTTTCTCATTATGTTTGTTTGCTTTTGTTTGTTTGTTGCAGCACCAACGCAAATCTTTCAATACCCGCCACCGCCGAGCCCTTCATGCAGTTGCACAGGAGGCGATATATTCTTTCCCCATCACGGTGGTCCACCCCAACTACCGCGTACGCCACGCACCAGCGTCAGTTTTGCCTCCGGCGAGGAGCTAAGTTTCTTCCGTCAACCGTATCCGGCAGCGCCATCGACACCACAGCCAATGCCACAACAACCACCGGCGCCACAGTCAGCCCCACCGTTGCACTATAGCCATAGTTATCCGCAACAATCGACGCATTTACTGCAACATCATCCGGCTTCATATGGCGGCGGCGGCGGCATTGGTGGCGGAATGCAGCCGCTACAGTTGCCACAGGGTGCCTACTATGCCACCTATACGCCGCCACCCACACCGAATACAGCCAATATGGGCACAGGCAATGCATTATCATCATCATCATCGTCATCATCATCATCGGCTATGACAGCGGCCTTTGGCTGGCATGGTCATGGTCCATCATTGGCTGCATCAACACCATTGGCGCCAAATGGCGCTAAGATGCGTCTGCAACGCAGTCAATCGGATGCGGCTAGACGGTAAGTACACACATACATACATACATAGATGAGGTAGATGAATAAATTACAGAAGAATTCATAATTCTCAAAAAGTAATCTTGAACTTGAATTTGAATCAAACTTAACTGGAACTTGACGCCAATTAACCTTTAAGTAAAGCTTTACTTTAATTGAACTTAGAACTTTATTTTATAATAATTTCTATTCATACCAATGATATTTTGGATCGCTTAGCTTAGCCATTACAAGCTAAAAAGTTGGTCAGGGTTGTGACCTTAAGTCAGCTGAGAATTAGTTAGATAATGACATAAATCAATCAATTGCAGATATCACAGAAAACAAAAAAAAAACGGATTAGAGAATACGCTTATGATTAGCAAATTTCCATGAACAAGCACACACACACACGCACACGCATACAAACATACAAAAGTCATTTAATTAATTAATGGGAAAATTGATAATGAATTGATGACGCAACTATTTCATATACTAATTATGTCTCTCTCTCTTTCTCGCTATCTATCTTTCCTTTTTTTTTTTTTTTTTGATTTTGTGTAGCAAACGTTTGACCTCAACTGGCGAGGATGAGCGCGAATATCAGAGCGATCATGAGACCAGCTGGGATGAATTTGATGATCGTTATGACAATTTTACGGCCGGACGTGAACGTTTGCAGGAGTTCAATGGCCGTATACCGCCGCGAAAGAAGAAGAATAGTCACAGTCACACAAATCATAGGCCAAGCAGTCCAAATAGCTCAAATACGCATAACCACAACAACAACAACAGCAACAGCAACAACATACATGCCCATAACCCATTCAATTCATCTAGTGCGGAGAGCAATAGCAACAACATAACTAACTGCAATAGCAACAAGAGCAACTGCAACATTGCCTCCAGTCAGCAGCAGCACCACCACCACCACCAACATCAGCAGCAGCAGCAGCAGCAGCAACAGCAGCAGCAACAACAGCAACAACATAGACAGCAAAGTCATAGCCAAGTGCAGGCCAAACAGAAGGTAAGAGAGAAAATATGGTCATAATAGAGTACAACAGGGTCATTAACTTTAGGCAGCATCTGCAATCTGCAATCTGCAACTGCAACAGCAGCATCATCATCTGATGATGTTGCTCTCTCTGGCACGTGGCAAACATTTTTCAAAGCAGCAACTAGCTAGATCTAAATATAGTTTCCAGGAATGACAAATTGCCCACAAGGAGGCAAAAGACTTGCTCATTGCATATTTTCAATTTCTACAAGTATATGCATATATATTTCTGTACATATATATATATATCTGGAAAACTTTGCACATGGTAAAAGTGTGATAAAAATTAATTGCGCAGTGTGTCTTGTTTTTTTTTTTATTTGCCTCTCGCTTCGCATCGTCACTTTATGTTAATCGAGGCCCTCTCTCACCCGCGCCAAAGCCCCGCTAACCCCACCACTGCACCATCTTTTTGCCTCCTTAAGTCATTCAGTGTGTCTAGCCTTTGTGTCAACTACTTACTTACTTACTTACGACGGCCTGACTGCCTGGCCACATGTGTGTCGTAGGCTATAGTTTTTTTTTTCCCCCTGCGCAATTAAAAGAAATGCAAAACTTAAAGAAATTCAATCGCAATTCCACATGACACACACGCACATATTTAGAGCGGGGAGCGGGATGCGGGGAGTGTGTGTGGAAGACCGAGTCATAGTCATAGCTAAGTTGATAAGTTTTTTCGATTTGGTTCATTTTGTTGTTATTTTTTTTTTTTTTTTTTCGTATTGGAGGGGGGGCTTATCTTTTATTAAGCCTGGGAAGCTGCACTCTCTACCTCGCGACAGTCTTCTCGCTCTCTCTCTCTCTCTCTCTCTGTCTGTGTTGCTCTCAATGGAGTAACTGACCTTATCTCAATATGTTTCGCTCGAGGTTTAATGAGATCGTGTGAAAATTTCATAATCACAAACAAAAAAAACAAAAAAGTATATACATTTCATTCACGAAATGAACTAATTCCATTTTATATAGAATACTAAACTAATACCGATATGAAAGCTAGTTCATATATTCATTATCTCAATAGTTTATATAAGTATTTCAATATTTCTATAAACTGTACAAAGCGAAAGGTAAAGGGAAAAGTAGCAACTGAAAAATGTTAACCTTCTTTACGATAATTCTTTTTATTGTCTTTACTGGCAACAGATTTTAAGATTCAAGAATCGACTTAATCAACAATCATTTTCGAGACTTTTTCTCCAATGATTGTTAAACAGAAATTCGAGTAAATCTTTTGAATTTAGGGTAAAAGTAAATTCTAACACATGTCAAAATGACTTTCATGCCATTTACCCGCATAAATGGGCAAACAATATTACCAATTCTCTTACGAAAAAAAAATAAAATAAATAAAGTGAAAGAAAAATTGAGTACTATTTGCATAATAAATTCGCTTCTTTCGGGGAGTGTTGGATGGTTCGACTCGATTATCATTTACACGTGCCTCAGTTATACAAAAATCATTCAAGCATGAATGTTGAACAAATAAATAAGTGTAAATTATATAACAGGGGAAGAAGGGGGACAGAGAGCGAATAAGAGCAGGGTAGAAAAAGTCAAGTGTGAAAGTGAGGGTGAATAATTGCAACAGTTGACCAGCCCGAAAACAAAAATTGACCCCTGATCAAAAATTGACTATCAAAAAAATGGAATATTTATTCTCTATTTCAATTTTGTTTTCGTTTTTTTATTTCTATTTTCGCAGAAACCACCGCAAAGTTTCACTTGGCCAACAGTTGTGACCGTTTTCGTACTTGCCATGGGCTGCGGTTTCTTTGCGGCACGATGAAACCAACAACCAACCACGTTAAACCAACAACAATTCATTAATAATCAATAATAATTATAATATTTAGTGAAAATCATGCTTATATATAGTTTTATACATACATCTACAAAAAAAAATGGTATAACATGATAAGTGCAACGAATTTATTGCAAAACTGCAACAAAAACACACAAAAAAAAAAAAAAACAAAAAAATATTGAAAAGTGCAGCAAGTCATTAAATCGTAAACCGATAAAACTTTAAGAACATAAAACAAACCATAAACAAAAAACAAAAAAAAAAGGTTGACGGGACACAAGAACAATATATAAATATATATACCACGATTGAGTGTACCAAAATATATATATGTACTTACATATATTTTTTAAGGTATAATCAAACAATTTCAAACTCAACAATTCAAGCTAATCGAAATCTAGACTGGCAAAAGACTAAAAAACAACAAAACAAAACCACACAAAAACACAACTCAAAAGGAAAAATATTTTTGCTAACAATTTTGCTACGAAAAACAATACAAAATGTTTTTTTTTATTCGGATTACATATTTTTCTAAGCAACGTAAAAAAAAAACCGAAAAATCTAAATTGTAAGTTTAGCACAAAACAAAAAGTTTAATTAAACAACTGCCATGAATAGTTTGAATTAATTTATGAATACTTTTTTCGCTTTTTTGCATTTAATTTTTGCATTTCTTCTACTTCCATTCAAATGTCTTCGCTTTGTAATTTTAATTGCAATCAAAAAATAAATAGAAAACGGAAAGAAAATTTACGAATTATGATTAAATATAAATAATTAGTAAAAATTCAAAAAAAAAAAATAAATAAATATATATATACATATAGAAAATACCAGAAAAAACGCATATTTAGCTTTAATTGTTAAAACAAAGAAAAAGAAAACGCATTTTTTTTTCTATATCCATATATATATAGATACATATATGTAGATATTTTTATATTTGTGATGTTTTTTTCTTATTTTGTGTTTTTCTTTTTTTTTTAGTTAAATTTCGTTTTGATTATTATCATTATTATTGTAATTATTATATTAATTCATTCGTTTATTATTTCGTATTTTATTTTTGCTTTTTGCTTTGTTTTTTTTTTCTTCAAATTGGTCTCACAATTTTTTTTTTAAATATATACAGACACATATGTATATATAAATATTTTTTTTTTATTATATTTTTAAGATTTGTTTTTTGAGTTTGAAATTTGCCAAAAAGTTAAGAAAGAAAACAAAAAAAAAGGTAAATGATTTCACTAGATCTCTGTTTAAAAATGGAAATTGAAATGGAACACACACACAAACACACACAATTTCTATACACACACACACACACACAAGCACACGCAGCAGCAATTGATCTCCCACTGCAAAGTTAGCCAAAGTTGAGAAAAGTCATCGACAATATAAATCAAAAAAAAAAAAAAAAAACAAACAAATATATATATACATACTTATATGAAAACGAAGACTTTGGGCAAATTTCAAAATCAGAAACAAAAAACAATACATTTCTTTCTAATCAACTTATAACAAAAACAACAAAAGAAAAAATAATTATATCTAAAGCAAAAAACAAAAAAAAAATGGAGAAGAAAAATTAAAAAAAAAACCAATTCCCAAAAATCGCATTGATCTCATGGATTTTTTATACACACACACACACACACACACACAAAAAAAACACACATATGTATATATATATATACATATATATATGTATATGCCGATATATATATATGTGTATATATATATATAATTTATGGGACAATTTTTTAATACATTAAATTTAATTATGCTTAGTTTGGAATTATTATTGATCTAAAAGTTTAAGCTTCAAATCAAACGCCAAGCGTTTTAGTTTACATTTTCTAATTGTAAGAATGAAAAACAAAACAAAAAACACAAAAACAAAAACAAACCGAAAACAAAACGAAACAAAACAAAAAGCAGACAAAACAAAAAAAAGAAAAAAAAAAAATTCATTTATTTAATTTTTGTTAAACAAGAAAAAGAGAAAAACTTAATTGAAAATTTGTTGCTCTTCTTATTTTGTTTATTTTTTATTATTTTTTTTCTTGTGTTTTGTTAAAATTAAAATTAATTTCTTTTCTCTCCATGTGTAAATTTCTTTGTGAAAATGAGCCAATTTTGCAGCTGGTTCATTTGCTAATTAGTTTTCATAATGATCTCGGTAAAGTTTTGTGGCCGTGCGCCCAAGAATCAGTGTAGTTAATTATAATTAATAATTAAATTGATTTTTGGTTTTGCCATAAATACTGAAACAACACAACAAACAAACAAACAATACAACACAACAAACAAGCAAGGCAGAAAAACAAAAACAAAATCAAAAGCTACAATTAAATTTAAAAAAAAATACATTCATTTGTTTTGTTTCTTATAATTAAGCATTTTCTATGTAACTTTTTTTGTGGTGTATCAAAAGAATTGCCATTTTGTATAGAGTTGCTTACTTGTTTTTTTTTTCTCTCTGTATAATTATAAATTAATTCATTTTTTTGGTGCCAAAACAGTTGAAAAAAAAAATGTGACAAACAAACAAAAACAAAAAAAAAACCATGCTGCCAATTTTCATTTTTTGTATTAGCAGAAAACAGCAAGAAAGAACCTTAAACAATGGTTAAAATTATGTTTAATTATATTTAATTATTCTGTAAGCCATCTACATTTATCGATTACCCTTTCAATTGCATATATATATACATATATATATATATATATATATTTGATCGATTATTTTTGTGTATAACTTGTACATTTTATTATAATGCTGTATTTTTTCTCCCAATATCTCTCTCTATATATATATATATAAATATTCATTATGATCTCATGAATATGTTCATAAGACAACAAAATCGAACACATTATCAAGATATATATATATATATATATACATATATGTGTATATACATATATATATACGTATATGTATTCGTGTGTAAATGAAATAAACGTGCATAAATTACATGTGTAAGATGGAATTACAAAAACAACAAACAAAAAAAAAACACACACAAAAAAACTACAAAAATTTCAAATAAAAAACATTTTAAAATGAATTTCATGTTGTTTAGTTGTTTTTTTTTCTGATTGAGTTTGAGAATTTGTAGCCATTTTTACTATTTTCTGTCCTCTCAGGGGGGGGGAAGACACAGCCGAATCCTTGTCAATTTCATTTTAATAAAAGGCCTAAAAAACTGAGTAATAGCAGAACATAACAGAACAGCAAAAGATCATAAATAAAACACTAAAGTCAAAATATAAAACAGGAAAGCTTTAAGATAATCGATGTCAACATGGACAACACCGTCATAGACGAGTTAAAATCTTATACAAGTAGTTATATAGGCTACATAACCATGAGAACGCTTTAGCATTAAGTCTATTAGATAATATCGTTGGAAATACACATTACTATAAAGAAGGCAACACTAATCAACATAAGACGAAGAATAATATTCCTCACTCAATACGAAAACAATTATTAACTCCCTTGCTTCTAGCACAAAGTTTGGTCCTTATAAATACCAACTGCATGTGCGAACAACAGACTAGAGGTGGAAAACTATCGATAGTCCCAACAGTCCAAATAGTCCCAATAACATCTGTTGAACAGACTTAATTTGGCATTCTATGTGAAGATAGATTAATTTAAATTAAAAAAAAAAAAAAATTAAATATTTTTCTAAAAAGTCTGGTATACTTTTAGGCATTGGCTTTTGCTTTGATCAGTGATGGGAATTCAGCTACAAACCAAAACCAACCCCCTGCCAGGACCCTTGCTTGAAAGGGTGTTGAATTGCTTGGCCGGCCACTTAACCACCAAATTATGATATACAGTTATAGAAATATACACATTTATATATATATATGTATGTATATAATGGCCTACCTAAAACCAATTTTGTAGTTTTTGTGGTTTTGGGATTAAATGCACATAATTGCCCGCTGCCGCTGCTGTTGCTGTTGCTGCTGTTACGGCACGCGACCTCGGTAACAGGATACTGAAACGACACGGCATGTCCGTGTCACAAAAATGATGTGTTATTAACGGCTTAAGTCCGACAGGATGCTGACAATTTTGGTTAGAAAATTATATGAACCTGCCCTTCTCCAGCCACCAGGCAACCAGCCACAGGGCATCCGTTTACTACTTCAAACTGTCAATCAAGGATAAATTTAATTTGAATCGTGTGCGCCTGCTTTTCTATATAAATCTGTGCAATCGCTTACCACCATTATTATTTTGTGTTGCATGCATGCATGGGCAAACTTACAAGTTTCCCAATTAAATTTGCCATATAAAAACTAATCAATAGCCAACTCAATCCCACTTTCAATGCTTGCCCATGATTTTAGTTTATGATAATTACTTTTTGGTTCAACACCTGCCAGAACACACTCACACACACACACACATAAAACAATGGAGAGTTTTTGTCAAGGGGTAAGGCGGAAAAGGGTCGAATGGGTGGGGGAGTAATAGTACTATTTTATTATCAGCCCCAACCAGGCAACCACAACAATGACCTGCCCTCCCCCGTAACGTCCACCGTTTCCTGCCCCCATTTGATAATTATTAAAATTAAAGGAGAGACCGACCCAGGGCAACATTTGTTCGTTTTGCAATTGGCAACTTGCCGTAAATTCAAGTTAATTAACTACCTGTGGTTTTCCATGCATCGCGGTCGAGGAGAAGGGTAAGGGAAGTTTTGGAAATTTTAAAGTGCGACGCATTAAAGAAAAACTATAATACAAAATGAAAGTTTGGTCAGAAAATGGCAAGAAAAATTCTCTAAAAATAATAGAAAATCAATGCTTAAAATGTTTTATTGCAATGGAAAGATTTTACTTGAGTCTCATTCATAATTTATCAGCTATCTATTCTACATATATGTATATATAAATGAATGTTTGTCTGCATGTTATCGATGAACTGAAAAACTACTAAAGTAGTAGAAGCAAAATTAACCGAAACCCAGACCCAGAATGCACAATCCGAATTTGAGAGCCAAATATTCTGGTTTTAACCTAAAAGTGCAAAAATAGGTGTTTTTGCCCTGTTTTTCGGGTGGCATTTTTAAAAAACAATAAAAACTACTTTAAAGTGTTTTTGTTTCTCAAGATACTATCAAGTTTTCAAAGATATCTTTAGTTTTCACTGTGATAAAGAATTGGAGGTAGATTTTTGATTTAGATTTTGGATTTTAAAATGAATTTAAGAGTATTTGAAGGTTTAAACAAAGAATATTCTTTCGTTTTTTTAAAGGTTTAACTAAACAAAATGTTTTATTTTTTCAAATTTAGTTTGAACATCATGAGAAGCAGAATCTATATACCCATGTCCGTCCGTCTGTCTGTTTCTACAGCAGGGAAGAAGTTTCGCTTGAGGAAAGCATGGCAAGTTCAAAAATCTGTTTATTTTATAGAAAATGGTAAAGAAATAAATAAGGAAAAAGGGAAGGAAGGAAAGGAAGGGACGAATAAGGAATGCACTTAATGATGCTCATAAGATGTTAACTTGATCAAGATTTTATTTGTTTTCCATTCGAAATCGATTATATAAACTATGTAATATATAAATAACCCTCAATGAACAGCACTCACAACTACCAAAAAAAAAACCTGCTCGTGCCAAAAACATTTTAGGAAGTATTTATTAGAAATTTGAGGAGAGAACAACTTGTTAGACTATTGCATGAGACTCAAGTTCTATTTTGTTCACAGAAATAATAGAAAATTGAAAGAAAAATAAGGAAAAAGAACCCTCTGCAGATGAAAAAGTTTCGCTTAAAGATAGCGTACTACACATTGTATTTATTAAAAAAATAAATAAGGAAAATAGCTGAGAAAAACAATTTTCATTTATAAATTTAATTAATAAATAAGAAAATAAGAAGAGCTTAAAGCACTTGACTGGTCAAGCGTCGAATGTGGAATGAATGTGGTAGAAATTAAAAGGAGAAATTGTCAGAGCCTACTAAGGCACAATATTTCATTTGCCTCGTCTACTATGATTTTATCGATAAACAATAAATTCATCTGTTAACTAAGCAACCCTGATTATGTGATTGTGTCTCGACAGAGTTTGCCCCTCTCGCAGAATGTTGAAGGGAATTTCCTCTCTTTATGTCGTCTTTGACACTTCCCGAGAGAACAGGGAATGCTCCTTGACGTTTCCCAAAGAAGTTTCCGGCCCACAATCGTTATTTTTTCCTATTTAATTTTGCTTCATGTTTAAATTTAAGTTTTCTGCACGTTACTGCAAGTTAATTTCTTTCACTTGAGTTGCGGTGTTCTCTCTTCCCTTCCTTCCCACTAGTTGAAGTTTGTTTTCCATTTATACTTTTGATATTTGCATATGTTTTAATTAAAACTTGCCATAACTTAACAACGTGAAGCCACTTGAAAGCCACTTAAAAGTAATTTAATTATAAATAAAACATAATTATGCTCGTCATATGGTATTTTTACACGAATGAGTGGAGAAGGAACGTGGCGAGGCGGGCCGGGGCGGTGGATATCGCCTTTTGGACTGTTTTTGTAAGTAATAATGCATGTACTTAATTTGCTTTTAGCAAGAACGACACAGAAAAGAGAAAAAAAAACATTAATTTCATTAAACGAGAATGCGAGAAGAACCAAAAAACCCTCGACCTTAAAAATGCATTAAAAATTCATTACAAAGTGCACACACATACCCACACACGCACACACACACACACGCATAGAAAATCTACTCCTATCTCTTGCCCTTTCTGCAATGCTTCCCCGCTCTCTGTCTCTCAGCTACATCATTTTTCCCCTCCAGGTAAAGTGGCTCTCTCTCTGGTAACAAGGTACACAAATGTAAGAAACTTGTCTTATATCTCTCCCCTCCCCCTTTTTCCATCCGTCGCTTCAGTGCATTCCTGTCCCAATCTAAGCACATTTTGTC
The DNA here is from genome assembly GCA_024703675.1 of Drosophila nebulosa. Taxonomy (NCBI): domain Eukaryota; kingdom Metazoa; phylum Arthropoda; class Insecta; order Diptera; family Drosophilidae; genus Drosophila; species Drosophila nebulosa. The sequence continues at coordinate 1,477,381 of JANFPS010000008.1, forward strand.
ATAAATATTTTCACACACGCTCACAAAACTTGGCAAATTTTCCCTAGAGATGAAAGATTGCAATGAAGAAGTTTCTCAAATTGATGTCCAGTAGCTTCTACGGATGAAAGTTTTCTATTCACGAAAAAGACGAAAATTTGTTCATTTCTAAATTTTTCTAATGCCAAAATATAGATATAGCTTTTATATTGGGAATAATATTTTTAAAGCATATATACAAGAGAAGGAAAAGGGCTGGGCATCGGGCACCTTTTTTTTCGATTATTGATAGATCTAATGTAATAGATTTGACTCATCTTACTGTAAGCTGAATGGAACGACAATTTATGGAATCGTTTCGATCCTTAAATAGTTCTTTTAATTGGTCCTTGGAAATATTAATCTTAATCTATACTGCGACGTTCTTAAACTATTTAAAAGTATTTGAAAGTCTTGCAACAAATTTAGCAAAGAATTTCGTTGGCATTCATTTTTGGGCATTATAAATTAGTAACGTTTTATTGTAGTATATCTTTTTTTACTCGTTATAGATTGGCCATCATATAAATATTTATTTGGCACTTGTTGTATCCATATCAGAGAATCTGAACTTTGTACCTTGAATCAATATTGCAAGAAGAAGTTGTTGGCAAACTTTTTGCATTCATGTGCTTGTTTTTTTATTTTTTTTTTTTTTTCTGCTTTCATACAAAGACATGGTCATATCTTTCTTCATCTCGATAATATATAACGATAGTTGCCTTTGGGTCGTAAATAACCTTTTGCCTAGAACACACAAGAACTCGAAATGATATGGTTTAAAGGAAGGCAAAAGTAATATGTATACAAGGACAACACGGCAACGACAAGGACAAGGGCAAGGGCAGGGGCCAGAGCGATCATAATCAACGTCTTTTGGCACTTTATTGACAAACTAATAAAAGCCGATAGCTACTGGCTGGATGGCTAGATGGCTGAAAAGACATAGTCTTTTGGTCATTTGGTATGAGAGAACAACATTTTGTCGACGAAACGATTTATTAAAATCCCTGTTCCTTCTTCTTATACACATAAAAAGAGAGATAGATAGAGAGAGTGAGTGAGAGAGGGGTAGAGAGAGCAAGGGCAAAATGCTTGACCATTGATGTGATGAGTAATTTGCTTTTGGCTTTTAATGGTCCTCAGCAGCCCAGACAACATTCACGGAAATTAGTGCGGAAACTGGTTAGTATATACACATATACACACACACACACGCACACACAGAGAGAGAGACATGTGGTGTGTGACGACGCTTAGCAATCTGTCAAAAAGCCAAAATGTAATAAATGAAAGACCAAAAAAGAAGTCAACATAATTCATATGACATGCCAAAGCATGACAAAAGGCACACACACACAAACACACACACACACACACACATGCACAAAGGAACTACTACTACTACTATTATTCCAGGATAATGGTTAGCTAAAGGATATGCGAAGCAGATGCGCCCATATTTCATTACACGTTGATAAGTGGTCATTTGTCCCTTGGCCTGAGAGCTTCCAGCTCCTAGCTCCCAGCTCCCAGCTCCAGCCCAAGCCCCAGCTTCCTTCATGGAGTTTTTCGGGTTCTCCTGCATGCCAACAGGCATTTCATAATAATTTTAACAACCTTTTTTACGCAAACATCAAGCAGCAAAAGCATCACAACGAGACGGTCCACAAGCTTTTTGGATATTAATATTAAATGCATTGGGGACGAGAAACTGACATGTCAGTTGGATTTTAGCATTCAACCTTTGCTCGCTTCTCCTTTCTATCTACACATATTCCTCTCTTGTTTATTTATATTCAAATGAAATGTAAGTGATGGAGTGCGAGGGTCGTGGTGGGGTCGTGTAGGGCGCCTGTTTGCTTTGAATATACAATTTTTTGCACAATTTCACGCAACGTTGCATTTGAAGTGACAGCAGACCAAAAAAAAAAACAAAAAAAGGAGCCAAATGTTTGCAAAAATAAATTAACTGAAGCAATAATTATGCCCTGGAATACCATCAACTAAAAATACAGCTCTATAGCTATAATTTGAAGTGGAAAATAAAGGAAAATGAACCCATAAGTATGCTACAAAATATTTCAAAACAGCTGCCGATTGACTTCATCTCTGTCTACTGAAGTTTATAAATCAAAATTTGTTTAAATTTTTAAAATTTTATTTTCAAACAGAAAAAAATAAAATTAAAAATTTTGAAACGAATTTTCTTAATAAACATAAGATGAAAATTCTTGTAAGCGCTTTGAATTGCATTCCAAAGGAAAAGGATATTTGCACAAAAAGGTGAACTCGAATTTCATAAGCTTTGTCTAAGTTTTTTTTCGCTTTATTTAGCTGTAATTCCCAACTTGTTTGAGCGTCAAAAATATGGTAAGACTATTGCAATTTCAGAAACTGAAGCAAATGGTTATCTAAATAGTTGGATAGACAACCAGCTTATCTCTTTGAGCATCCTGACAATTAATTCTTACAGGTTTCACTTAGAGTCAGCTAATACCCCTTCGTTTAGTAATTGGTTTACTTTATTGAGTTAGAAACCAAATGTGAAATGAATTTTAAAACATTTATTAAAAAAAAAAATATTGTCTTTGAAGATTTTTACATAATATTCAAAGAGATTTCACAAAAGATACAAATGCAATTGATTTAAAACTAAAGGAAGTAGACAAATTAAGGAATAGTAAGTCAAAATTTTTGCAATTTTCGATTTACCATTCATTTTATTGACTTTTCCATTTAGATATTAGCTAAAAAAGCTTTAAAAGATGCGATCTATGGAATATTCGGAATTTGGCTTGGTAATTTCATTATCTAAGTGGAATAAATTCCATATTCCATTGTAAAGATAAACAAATATAAATTTCGACCTATTCACAACATTTGTCAATCAATTGAATTTCAGTCATTCAACTTCCATTTATAGTGCAGATAATATATATCAATTATATATATTAATTAAGCATTTGTTACACTTTTCACAATTGTGTCCATAAATAGTCTGTGAAAATGAAAATTATTGTACAATAAGAGAGCAGTCAGTGGAAGCGGTTGAAATTGAGTTGAGTTGAGTTAACTTGGCCAAGCCAACAACAAATGGCTTAATTATAATGACAAGCCAAACAAGCATCAGTCGCAATAACAACAACAACGCCAAGCAAATTAGTCTGCTAAAGCAAATCGGTTGTATCTTCTCTTGTGTCTGTGTCTGTGTCTGGGGTAAGAGAGTGAAAGTTGAAATCAAAACTAACCAGCAACCAGCAGCACCCAACTCGAGTCGAGTTGAGTAATTTTCTGCTCTAACTAAGTAGTCACTGACTGAATGAATGGGCAGGCTAAGCGCGCCCCCGCCAATGTTCGTTTTGCCTTTGCTTTGTGGCTTTCTTTTCCAACGTAATAATAATTTACACATTTTATTGGGTACGCTTGCGGTTAAAGTTGGGATGACTTCAGTTGAGTTGAGTTGAGTTGAGTTTAGCTTAGATGAGGTAACCCCATTAAGAGACTCTGATGCTGATGCTGATGCTGATGCCGATGCTTTTTAACCCGCTTTTGGCGGTCAAACGAAAGCGAAACCGAAACTGAAACTGAAACCTCAACGGCTCAAAACGGACACAAAATCAAGAGCTTGTGTTTGTTGTGGGTTGTTCCAGTGACGTCTTTGTTTCTCCATCTCGAACTCACCCAGCCAGCCAGCCAGCCACTTGAATCGAATCGAATCTATGCCAATGTCTGTCATTCAACTTAAGGTTTTTTTTAAGCGAAATTTTATCTTGGTTTTTGCCAATTTTTTTGTGCAATTTGTTTACATATCGTTTTTGTTTGTGTGTCTGGCGGGCTTTTTTTTTGGAGGGGGAGTTACGCAAAGTCACAATTTTTTTTTTTTGATTGTGTTTAGGTCATGATTGATTAATGGTTGCTCTTCTCACATCCGCTTGTGGGCGTGGGCAGGTGTGAATAATGCGACCATGAAAGGTCACAAATAGCGAAATTTTTATAAGGCCACTCAACTTGCTCAATAAATTTGAAAAAAAAAAAATAAATACATCAGAAAAACACTTAAACTCTTTTTAAATAGCATTTATACGAATTAAATATATCCTAGATACAATTAGCCACATGCATATTTCAATAAATTACCATCAGAGCCACAGAAAAAAACAGGTTAAAGGTATATTTCACTTTTCATTTACTTTCCTGCAGCTTGAAAACTGCTAAAATATAAAATTTCCAAAAGATCTCCTCACAAGCTGCTCTATTTGTATATAATAAAATACATGAAATGTATATATTTTCATTGTAAGCCTTGGTTTACTTTTTTGGCTTTGCTTAGTTGTCATTCTTAACTAGTTTTAGCGGCCTTGGCAATCGTGATAACAGAATTTGGTGATCCTTGAAATATGTAGCTATTCAGACAAAGAGCTTCAAGCAAACTTTGTATATTTGAAAATATTTAAATGGAATATTCAATTCCATATAAAATATTTGATGGTTTACCTCATAAACTATTCCGTAAAGGCAACAAATGAAGAAATCGATAACATAAACAATTCTATATATGTACCTACTATGAGTCTCATAATATGGGAATCGAATCGATAACTCTTTTCGATTCACTAAACTTAGTAGCGCGATAATCGATTGTTAATCTAAATGTTTTCTCAAATTCCCAGTAGGCTATGCCAATTTCTCACTTCAATTGGTCATCATGCTTCGGTCGACAGGCTACAACATTTATTCCTCATTCGACGCTTGACCAGTCAAGTGCTTTAAGTTATTCTTATTTTTTTATTTATTAATTTTAAAAATTGTTTTTCTCAGCTCTTTTCCTTATTTATTTTTTAATAAGTACAATGCTGTAGAAACAGACAGATGGACGGATGTTGAGAATAAATTTGAAAAAATAAAACATTTTGGTTAGTTAAACCTTTTAAAAATATAAAGAATTCCTTAAAAGGCCTTGCCAACTGTCATCATGCTTAAGTCGACAGGCTAAAAAATGTATTCCTTACTCGTCCCTATCAAGTGTTTAAAGCGCCGATTCCTTCATTGTTTCGTTAACCTAATTTTGTTAAATAATCAGATTTTTGAACTTGCTAATTTATAAAGGGTTATCTCCGATTTTTCTAGATGATCAACAAAATAAATTTGTAATATGATATTTGATAGAACACTAGGTGAAGCCCCTGGTTCATATAGAGGAAATCTACGGAGCAAAGTAGATCTGTTTTCTTAAACACTTTCAGAATATAAAATTTGGTTTTCGTAAACCCTTTTAAAGTGATACCGCTTGACCTGAATTCATAATTATGCGAAATGTTAGTCATAGTTATTAACTTACTGGGACTTATAGGAAGGGATCTCTCTCTCTCTCTCTCTCGCTTTGCTCACTGTAAGCTCGAATCATCCTCACAATCGGCTGCTGCTTCTCTCTTTCTCTCTCTCCCTGAGGTGGAGACGGAGAGAGAGCTCGCTTTCTGTCTTGGATCAAGCTGAGCAATATCATTCATTCAATGGGCTAGTTGGTTGGGTAGATAGTAGGTGAGGCTCGGCTTGGCTGGCTTAACTTGGCTTGGCGCATGCTCATTTCGGTTGTCGCGTGTCAAACGGGCACCGCACTTTAAGCCGGAAAGACGTAGCTCGCGCATGCCTTGATTATTTTCGTTTCGAATTTTCGTTTATTTTTTTTTTTTTTTGTTTTTTTGTTTTTGTTTTCTTTTTTGTTTGCCGTGCCGTGCCGCTGTTGAAACCAGTTAAAAAAAAAAAAAAAAAAAAAATCAAAGAAAGAAAGAAGAAACCGAGAAGCGAAAGAGTTTCAATTTCGATTTCAGTTTACCCAGACATCATTCAGTCGGTGTTTAAGTGTGTAAGTGTTGTTTCTGTTGCTGTTGTTGTTGTTTTTGTTGTTAGATAGAAACTAAAAGTGTGCAAATCAAAGCCGGGCCCCAAACAATTTATGTACTAAACAAAGCGTGGCAATTGTGACAAGAAACTGTCCAAAAAAAAAAAGAAGTGCACACAATTTCAAAGTTCAACCAGCCAAAAAATTAAGAAAAAGAAACAAACAAAAAAAAAAAAAAGAAAGTTGTTGTCGTCAATGAAGAAGAATTGCGCAAAAATACAGTGACTCATTTCGCACTTTGAACCTTTAAATTGACGTTAACTCAGCACGCCTCAGACATTACAAGGTGAAGGTGAAGTGTGTGGGGCAGGGAGAAGAAGTAGGAGGGGGGAAAAATTATGTAATTGGTAGCACTAAAGAATGCACAACACGTAGAAAGTACACGACGTTGCTTTTTGGTTTCCGTTCCAGAAAACATCTCAAGCATAAAGTGTCCTTTCGTGTTTGCCCCGCCCCACTTATTAGAAGGAGCAGCGACCACCACACACACACACACACACAAACAAACACACACACAAGTTGAAATGGACTTTCCTAAACCACTCTCCCCTCAAATGGCAGTGCGTGTGCGCCTTTGACAATCGAAAATGTTTGCATTTTGTGATCCTTGCACCTGCTACTGTTGCTGCTATTTCTGGTGGCATTGCAACTGAAATTAGCTGCCATTTCTTGTTGTAACTGTCGAAGTTGTCTTCCAGTTTTAGTGCAACGTCGTCATCGTTGTTCGTTCGTTCGTTTGTTCGTTTGTTTGCCTCTTGGCAGACCAGCAAATGCAATTTTCTAGTACTTGCTCGTCTCTATCGTAAAATTTTTGGCAATTACAGCTGTTACCAGCCAGCCAGCCAGCCAAGAGAATCCCCCTCTCTAGCTCTCCCTCTTCTTTGCCCAGTCAGAGTCGGTAATTGCATGAAATTTAAATTTTACTACAAGACATTTTTATATGTAGTTATGTTATAACATAAACATAAATAATAAAATTTTCCATTGGGTTTTTGCGGCCAGCTGCTGCTGCTGCTAGGAATTTCTTTGAAATTTTCTTGTGTGTCATCTTTTTCACAAAAAAAAATACCGGCGTATATCTGTGTGTGCCTGTATGTCCAACCTTGACTTTTTTAAATGCAAATCAAATGAACCTTCATCATCTACTCAACTCAACTCAACTTGGCTCACCATCATCATTGCCTCAAGTAATGCATAATTCATAAAGAAACTCGCTGCTTTTCGAGCACCGGGTTAAAAAAAACACAATGCCAATGGCTTAAAATGGGCTAAATGTGTGCTAAACTCAAACAATATAAAACCATTGAAAAACTATAAATTTAACTATAGAACATGGATAATGGCTAACTTTCACTAGGCATAGAAACTAAAAGACAAGAAAATTGAATACAACTCAATTTGAACGTTTTTTTTTTTTTTTTAAATGATTTACTTTACTCTCAATTTCCAATTTCATTAGGAACATCAAAACAAAAAGTGCTGTGCTTTATGAGGTTTTTGCTGTATTAACTGCAAAAGAAAAAAAAAATAGTTTAAAGTGAGGAATACTATAGAAAAGGGGAAATACATATATTAAAAGCCATGACTAGTAAACGAAAACTTAACACATTATTTAAAGTATTTTTCCACTTGGATTATAAAATTTAATAGTGAATAAGCTAATTAAGCTTAACATTTACCAAAAAGTTTTTTTAAGAAATCCTTTTACTTAGAATTGATTACATTCTATATATTTTCCCAGTTTTTCCTAGTTTCTCTACAAACACCTTTAAAGAACTACACATAAGATTGCCCTAATGAAGTATAGATAAAATTAATTTCATAATTTGCAAGGTATTTCTGTTAAGCTAAGCAGCTAAGGCCAAAACAAAACTGAAGCTGTTGATCATTTACAGACCTTGGCTTATAAATATTTACTTTTTTGGCCCCTGAATTTTTTTTTTTGGTTTGGTTTTTTTTCTGCATAACTCAGGGTTGGGTTAATTTTTAATTATGATTTTTTTTTGGTTTAACTTGGCCATGAGCAAAGCAAGAGTCACCTTGAAAACATTACAATTCTTAGTCACTTTTGTTAACTAATAAATTTCCTGTTTAAGAAAACTGGCACAAACTTTGAGTTTAAGTTTCGGTGATTTTAATTGAGCTGGCACACACTGCGTATACGTTATTATAGGCTGACATACATTTGTCTAAAAAAAAAAAACTTCCCTACATTTTGAAGCAAGCAATCATTACAATTCTTAGTCACTTTTGCTTGCTAATAAATATCCTGTTTAAGAAAACTGGCATCAACTTTGAGTTTAAGTTTCGGTGATTTTAATTGAGCTGGCACACACTGCGTATACGTTATTATAGGCTGACATACAATTCTTTTCAAAAAAACTTTTCTACATTTTGAAGCAAGTCCAAAATGATTTAAGTCCATTTAGTTACGAAACTAAGAATATAACAAGGAAGGAATACAGTAATTTTAGCAGGACAAAAAAAAAACATTAAAATTATGTTTGCTAAAGAAACATTAACAAAAATATTCCCCTTTATTCAGCATTAAAATTGCAAGAAGATGCTATTGTGAGTGCATTCAACTTTTAAGGCCTGTCAATGATGATGGGGCGACAATAATATGAATGATATGCATTTTTGCACACAAGAGACATTAAGGCACACACAATACGCCCGCGCTAGAGCACCCAAAAGAGCTCAAGATTATGGTTATGATTATGCCACACTATAATATATTTTTCGTGTGCATATACATATAGTAAAAGTGTCAACGAAATCGCTGAAATATAAAGCTGATGACGACTGTGGTCGAGGCGTGCAATTGCATAAACACGGCGAGCAATCATAAAAAAGACAAAAAAAAACAAAAAAAAAACAAAACAAAACAAAACTGAAATGGAAAAAATGGAATTAAACAAAATGTCAAGTGCTTTTGCCCGAGACGTCCCAGAGAGCACGTGAGAATTGCATTAATATGAATGCAAATGTTTTGTCTGCCACCCAAAATGGAGAGACATCGCAACGGGGGATGCTTACTGGATGGGTTGGGGATTGGGGGGGAGAATGGGCTAAATCTATAAATTTATGTGCAAATGTAGCAAAGAAGATTCCTCTAGACTCTAGAGAAATTGCGTTTTTCTTTGTAGTTGACAGCAAGTTTTTATGCTCTGTTATTTTTTCTTATATTTTACTTTCTCCCTCTCTCTGTCTCTCTCTCTCTCTCTCTCTCTATCGTGTTGCAGGCAACGTGCGACAAGTGGCTTACGCTTATGAATTGCTGACGTTAGCTGGGGATTTTCCAATTGCCGAGACAAGTGTTCGTTCCCACTCCATTCGAAGTCACAACACACCGTTCTGTTCTGCGCATCGTTCCATCAAGTTTCACAACTCAAACCAAAAATTCAGCATGCAATTTCGCCAACAGCCTCAAAGTATGCAATGGAAAATTGCAATTCTAATTATCGCATTAGCTGGCAACGTGTCGTGCATAAGAAATGGCGGACCGGATGAGAAGGGACCGGTACCGGGACCGGGACCGGGTCGAGGCGACAGCAACAGCGACAACGGAAATGATGAGTGAGTTGAGACAGCGTGACTTTAATTTATGCAAATCACATTCAAGAAATGCGAAAGGGCGGGACATTTGGGTGGTCGGCCTTACTCTAGAGAACGGAAGGGTGGGGTGTTTTAACTTCTTTCTTCACTGTGATTGCTCATTAAAATTAAACGATTTCCATTGAATATTTGCATTGGTGGAAATCTATTTCATAAGATGTTCGAAATTCATCTGATACTTTGGCAATCAACAGAATTATCGATAGTTAATTTACAAGCGATAACAGAAAACATATTGAAAATATCGACAAACTATATTGCTGAGATTCAAAACACCTTATCGAAAGCATATTTAGGGAAATATGAATTAAATTATAATTATTCGATTTTAAAATAAAAATAAGACAAAGTTGGCCCCCTTAAGTAGGCAATAGATAGTCGAAAAATGCAGTCCTTGCTTGTGTGAAAAGAGTTTTGCAACCTCCTGTAGCTAAGAAACGGCTTTGGTTGCAAAAATCGATGAAAGAACCAAAATAAATCGTTCAAAAACTAATGTATTTGATGTTTCCAACTTTCTATTCCATACTTATGGGGGCAAAGTTATCTTATTTAAGTCCCATTGATTCCCCACTGTTTAAAGCATATATATAAGGTCATTGTACAAATCAATTAGTTGCCATTCAAACCCATTTGCTTACAGAACACATCAGAGACACATTTCGGTTAAACTGAAAAACTTCTTTCCATCGGAGCCGCTAAATGAAGACACCTCAACAGAGGGACAAGCACCACCACAGATTGAGGCACGTGTAACCACACACAGCGGTGGTGGTGGTGGCTTTCGACCCTCACAAATGTTGGATTTCACACCATCCGATGTGATGAACGATGGCGGTAAAACGAATCGTTATCCACCCAGTTATTTGGCACCCAATTATAAACATCAAGTTCCTAGCTCGTTACCTAATCATAATCTTAGGCCTCAACCGATAGCAATGGATAAGCAATTCGCCTTTCCCAATGATGATAATAATAATGATGATAGCTTTAGTCCATATGGAAGCAGTTATCATCATCAAAGTTTTGCCAGCACACCAATACCCACAACGCCGGTGGTCAGCTATTTAGATCCATATACGCAGCAAAATTATCGATATACACCGACACCGCCGTCACCATCGGCCGGCAACTATATACAATATCAAAGGGAGCAATCGCCTGATGATCAAATCTATACAGTACAATCTTCATTACTTGTGGGCAATAATCATGGTTCATCGCTTCAAAGACCTCCACATGGAGCTGCTGGTGCTCCAGATACTTCTGAAGATGTCTATTTGAAAAGACCCGGCTATGTGTTCGATGAGAGTCCATCTACTGTATATCGAAGACCTGCAGTGACACCTCAAAGTTTGGCCAATCTCGTGGCACAGCCGACAAAGCCATCGCATAAAATTTCATACGATTCGCATGATTACCCGCCGCCCAGCTATGCGGCTGAGCAGACATCCAATTTTGTGCCACAGCGTCCAGTACAGCGACCTCTTTACAACCGTCAAGACGTCAATGACAACAGGCCATTAGCAGCTGCTGCCGCCTCATCGATACAGTTGCCATTTGGCAATGCCAATGCTGGTGCCAGTGCCGGTGCCGGTGCCAGTTCGAGTTCGAGTTTCTCGGCCTATGCCCCATCCCCATCCTTATCGTCGTCGTCGTCGTCGTCTAATTATGCAAACAACTTTGGTAATTATTTGCAGCGACCCAATCCCAATTCCAATCCCCAGCCTACGCACTACTATCAACAGCAACAGCAGCGACCAGGACCGCCGCCACACAATTACTACGAGTATCAAATTGGTGAAATACCTCCTCCACCCCATCCATCCCCATCCGCACAGCAGCAGTTCAACTATCGACCACCACCACCACCACCACCAGCAGGAGCTTCATCTCCTCCTTACCAGCATTCGGTTTCGCCTGGCATTGGTGGGGGAAGTCTAGCCACTTTGGCTTCACTGTTCAGTTCTACACAGCAATATGCACCGCAATTTACGAATCTACTTTTGGGTGGTGCTCCAACCTCATCCTCGTATAATGGCCAACATTCCTCCCCATTAGGCAGTCTCTTAGGCGCATTTGCTGGACAAGGACTGGGACAGGGTCAGGGGCAGGGACAGGGACAGGGACAACATGCCCGACCACCCAATACACAACTCATTAGAGCTCTAGAGAACATCGCACGCAACGACGATTTGCAGTGTGTGCCCAAGGTGCTCTGCCAGATGATTGCCGGTCAAACGTTACGTGGCCAATTGCCAGGCTTCATTACATCTCCAGCTATAACCAAGTAAGTGCCAAGAGGGAGGGTACACGCCCATTTACTTATAGGTACAATTTATATATATATATATATACATATATATTTCAGGGCCTTAGTTGTAAGTAAATATTATTAAATTTACATTTCTCAAAAGGAGAAAATACCAAAGGGAAGCAAACCAGAAAATGGTAATGTTTAGTTTGGGGTAAAGGAAAGCATCTTATTTCGAGCCAGGATTAGACTTCATTATGCAAGTCGATGATATTGATTGTTCTATTAAATGAGCTACGAGTGAATGGTACTGAAATTAAATAGAGAGATGGTCTGGGTGGAGCGGTTGGAGAGAGAGTGAAGCGGAGAAGTTGGCTAAGATGGGCACTCTATACTGTAAATTGATATTGTGTTTGGCTTTTCGTTGCAAATTGGCATTTAGTCAATTAAGTTTTATAAGCAGCCTATTGCTTAAGCAGATGGCCGCCACGAAAGGGCCAAGGGAAGAGTTAATGATAATGGTTTCGGTTAGATAATGAGATGACTGGATGGCCAGGAAAACATCATTCCAGACAGCATGTAAATTAGATGCAATTTTTTTTTATGGCTCAAGAAACAAAAAAAGGCTTAATAGAAGAACTTTCATCTACTTGATGATATTTTAAAACGAAATTTAAGTTGATTTGAGAATAATTTGAGATTAATCTGTTTAAGACACGTTGTAGCATTTTAATAGCCTAGAGAATAATCTCTTTTGGAGGCTTCTCATAAAGCGAGGATCTCCAAACGAGAACTTCACTTTGCGCAGGCAAACACATGAAAAATTGCGCTAAAAACCATTGCTAAATGTCTCAATAATTATATTTAAAAGTTATTTACATGGACAAAATCTTCATTTTTAAAATCTGCTTCTAGTTGCAGGTTCTTTTATTTTTTAAGTATTTTGAGTATGAAATTTAATAGTCTTAGATAAACACCTCAAATATTCGCCCCTCTTTACATTATGATGCTTGGCTCTATCTTTTAGTAACTTCACTTTTTTGCCTTCTCTCTTCTTTCTTTTTCTTTTTGCAGTTTCCTAGCTGGTTTTCCAGCTGCTTCACCTGCCCTTATCTATGGACGAGCCGCCCTACTAGGCATTAGCGGGGGAGAACGTAGCTGTGTGCAAAGCTATGAGAAATGTCCCAAAAATGAGGTGACTACGTAAATAATTTAGCATTTTGTTTTTTTCTTTTTAAAGATTAACTGAAATTCAATCTTCAAACAGATGGAAATCATACACTATTTGAACAATCATCGTGGTGGCTTTTTCAAGTTCTTTAGCGAACCGGAAGAGCAGCCAAGTGCGAGCCAACAAGGTGAATTTGGTGGCGGCAACGGCGGTTCATTGTTTAGCATACTGTCAGCTCTGACAGGAGGTGGGGGAGGACATACCTCAACTACTTACACAACTCCACGTCCAGTGGTTGCCCCAAGACCCACACAAAAACCAAGCACAGATATTGCCAGCGGCATTGGCAGTTTCTTTACTCAGATTCTGTCCGAATATTTGAGCGGTGTGGAATATCAGAGACGCAGACGCAGACGCCGAAGTCCGGAAATTAAACGTAACTTTCAGACAGATTTCAGCCATGATGATGATTTCCATGATGAAGAAGACAATCTAGATACACAGATGATTGTCAAGTTTCAAGATGATGATGAGGCCGAGGAAGCGCAAGCTCATACCGAATTGATAGGTGTATTGCAATTTCCCTCAAACCTCGAGGAGAACGAGGGTCGCATACTGCACTACAAAGGCATTGAAAGCGAGGAGAATGAAGGAAAGGAGGCGACGGGAATTGTACGTTTTCCGGATGCATTGAGGGAAGGTAAACAAGTTATCAATGAGTTCAATCGTGAGGCGGCGCAACGTAAATTGAGATTTCCCCACGAAAAGGACGATGAGGAGCACAATTTGACAGAAGGTTGGCGAGCTGTTTTACCCAACGGTTTGAGTGAAAGTGATTATGGTGCTAATAAGCGACGAGGCAAAAGGATTGTATTCAGGGATACCAATGACAATGAGTCTGATAGTTTGAGAGAAGAAGAATTACGTGAATTGCAATTGAGAGAAGAGCAACAATTGAGGGAAGAGCAACAACTGAGAGAAGAGCGACAACTGAGGGAAGAACAACAATTGAGAGATGAGCAACAGCTGAGAGAGGAGCACCTATCAAGCAATTATCCACCGAATGCCGTCTATGAGGAGTCTGCCCCACCTCAACGTGGAGCTCGTGTTATATTTCCCGATCATTATGAGCGTTATATACGCAAGGGTAAAATATTAAATCACCCGACTTATGCACCCAGCTATGAGTATGAGCAAAAAGAAGATCGTCTTGTGGTTAGTGATGAGCATAGACCCAGCTCTCATTATCGTTTTGAGACAAGTGATTACCAATTATCACAACAACACCAACAGCAGCAGAATTATCCCTTGAACTACGGTGAATATATGCCTTCGGGTAATATACGTTTCGGGGAGCAGCATTACAACTATCCAAATACAAATTATATCAGCAATAATCGTTATAGCAGTGCCTATCAGCCGACAAAACATCATGAGGATGATAAGAATATTTATGTAACTAATTCGCAAGGTATCAATGAGTATTACATACGACCAAATGGACAAAAAGTCTATTCGAATTCTGCTTCTGGATGATGTGAATATCAAATAAAAATAATAATAATTTAACTGAGAGGCAGGCACAATTTTAGTCATAAGTTTTGTATATATACGCAAAAAAAAACAAAAAACAAAAATGTGAAATGAAATATTTATTAAACACAATAAAAGTAACAAAGACAACAAAAAAAAAAGAAATGAAATGAAATGAATTTCCTATTCAATCAACATACAATTGTTTCCGCCAAATGAAATATGCAAACGAAAATGCCACATAAATCTAGCGGCAAAATGGTCTCTCATCAAGGACACAACGAACAAAAAAAAAGAAAACAAAAAATAAACAAAACATAAAGAAAATGCAAGTGCAAATGGAAATGCGGAAAAATCCAGCTTGCATACGCAATTGAACAGAATTTTTCACTCGTTTTTTACCATTTCCCAAATGGATGCAGGCAACAAAAAAGTGCAGCATACTTTAGCGAGACAGCTTGAAACTCGTTGCCAGGGTTGCCATTGCGACCAAAGCTCACCAAAGCAACATTTGTCGACTGTGTTTTTCTTCCCCATGTTGTTGTTGTTGTTGTCGTCTCGTGTTTTATTTGCGCGACAAACAGTTTGCATGCAAAACATATGCAACGAGTTAATAAATAGCAAAGAGCCAAGGTTCTACAGGGATACCAGAGAGAGAGCAAGAGGGCGAGGGAAAGAAAGGGATGACGCAGAGATGAATGGAGGACTGCAAACTGCATATATTTTGTGAGAGAGTACTCAACACAAAATCATATCTTATAACTAGCAACACGACTGGCTAATGACCTAGACTCGAGAATCGGTTTTTAAAAAAGACAAATTAGTTGGAAATGTGACAGAGAAAAGAACAACAATCAAGAGAGGACCTAATTAAGACTTAAGTCTCAATTTCTCGCAACTTGCAGTTTTATTTTATTACAATCCTCCTAGATATATTGATAAGAATGTCAGTTTAGCATTCTTACTGATTATTGTAATGTTGATTTGAGTTATTTCTTAACGCTTTCAACTGTACAATAGAATTTCCCTAACCAGAGTTAAATATTTTTCATACTTTTTACTTTTTAAAAATCATTTAAAGTATAAACAAACACAACCTGATTCAAATGTGTTATCAAAATAACAAAATTTAATGTTATAGTTTGATTTTTTAAATGGATTTTTAGTATAAAGCATTATAAACGATAAGTTTCGTTTGAACTTTGATTTTGGATTAATAAATATCGCAAACTTATTAAAGAAGTTATAGTTTTTAAGTATAAGTGCCTCTTTTAGAATCTTAAGTTAATTATTTGAAGAAAAATTTTGAATTTGTTAAAACTGAATTTAGAATTTTAGTTCGATCTCAAGAATTCAAAAGACTTGAGAACAAACAAAAGTCTTCTTGTCTAATATGCCCACTGTTTGTGATTAGAGGGTATTCCCACTTACCGGCTAGTCTCTGTATGTTGTTGGCTGAAGCCTTGCTTAATGCCTTGCGTCAACAATTTGTGAGTGGCGCTCCGAAGTATGCAACAGTTTTGTGTGTTTTTTCTTTACTCGCCCCACCCCCTCACCCCATGACAGCGACAACGGGAAGCGTATCAATTTTTCCCCAAAAAACCAAAAAAAAACGAGGAAAATGGGCAAGAGAGAAGCAATGGCTAAAAAATGCATTCATTGTCCTTGCAAAATGTGGACTGCACAGACATGACAAGGCATAACATCAAATGGAGTTTTATTCTATTTTTTTGTTTGCTGTTGTTGTCTTTTTTATTTATTTGCTTACACATAAATCTAAGCGCCTACATGTCTGGTCTGCAATATATACAAACGATATATATATATTTTTCTTTTCTTTTGGTTTTTTTTTTCGTTTCGTTAAATTAAAAGCCTTAAAAAGCAACTAAAAGTAAAACAAGTTGTACCCAAGTACATTGTAATGGAAGACGACGAAGATGTGTGTCCATGCGACTGACTGACTAGACGCAGACCAAATGGTTACCCCCTTAACACAAAAATCAAAAAAAAAAAATAATAATAATAAAAAAAGAAACTAAAAAACAAATTGATGATGCGAATGATGCCTGTTCCTGCTCTTACTCCTACTCCTGGGGCTTAGCGTGGTTGTGGAGGCGGCAATGGTCCAACGCCTGGACAGGGCATACGTTTGGCCAGGTGCTTGCATAGCGGCACATCCCTTACCGCATCCCCAATAAAGAGCGAGAGGAGATACCATTGTTTCATGCCGCCAACAGTTGATTGCACTTTGTAGTTGCTGTACATGATGACGATGACGATGACGAGATGGAGGACGATGGAGTTGGAGTTGGAGTTGGAGAGAGAGTACAGTCAGTCAGACGGCAACAAAAGCGGATTACAAAAATAATTACTTATAAGTAGCGGGTAATATATATATACTCAAGGCACACACACACACACACACTGACAACAAAAAAGTGGACTCGAAAGTAATTTACATGCAATGCGAGTGAAACCAAGGCCCCCAAGGTACTTGTGTTTGGGGCAGCAAATGAAGTTTAAGAGTATGAGTTAAAAATTATGTTTGTGGGTATGTGCTTTTCCCTTCGGTTTTGGCTTATTGAAAATGTGTGCAAGTTGCCCAGACACCACAAGAACTTAAAGTAAACCAAATTAGTTAAAATTTAAGCAATTATAAGTAAACAAAATTAAGTTTTTTTTTAGCTTAAAGTTAATTCAAAAGTTTTTATCTCAAAGAAATTTGCATTAATTAATATAAAAGTTTAAGTGTCAAACGTAAAATTCGATCTAAACAAGTTTCAAAAAAAAAAGGTTTGCTAATATATGGGCTTATCTTAACTATATTTCATTTGTTTACCTAAAAGCGATTTAGATTTCAAAGTTTTAAAGCATCTCAAAAATTACTCTTAAAAAAATCAGATCAGATAGATTTCAATGACTTTTATACCGATTTTTTAGGTTTCATTTGTTTTGCTATATTTTGGTTAGTTGTTTCTTTTCGCTTTACCTTCTTTTTATTTAATTCTGCCCAGTGTCCAGTTGCTGGCTGATGATTACATTATTTTATACAAAACTCGGCACACAACACCTCTAGACTCTGTGTGTGTATGAGTGTGTGTTTCACACGTCTGCAATGTGGCATAATTTAATCAACTTCAAGTAACATCTCTGCAGTATGCCCAACCCAATAGAAAGGAAACACTAACTAGAAAAAGGATAGAGAATAAATAACAGAAAACCAGCTGGCCAATACCCTGTAGCAAAGCCATGCCAATAGAACTTCTAGCGTCACTTAGCTCAAAAGTAAAAGGGTATCGAAAAGTGCTAGAACACAACTGACCAAACCAGAGAAAGAGACAAGGGTAAGGGACACAGAGAGAGAGAGTTGGTCAGTGAATGTTGCGAAAAGTAAACTCTGTGTGCACTTGCATAAATTTAATCAAAAACTTTAATCATATTTTATTATTACAAAACACGTCGTGGGCAAAAACTTCTAATGCCAATTACATTTTCTGCTGTGCAAACGAAAAACTAAACAAAAACACACATCAGACACACACACACACACACACACACACACACACGCTACTCAGGGACGTTGTGTTTGGCAAAAGGTGAAGAAGGGACAAAGACCAAACCGACATATGAAGTTGAACATTTCAAAAATAATTTTGAATATTTGCTCTTGACACGTTTGCCCAAAATGCACTTTGGACTATACAGCAGGGAGCAATACAAAGAGAGAAAGAGACAGGGGGGAGGGAGGGGGACCAAGGCGTGAGGTGGGGTTAACTTTGGGGTTGCCAAACTATATATTTGTATATACATATATATATATATATAACATTTAAGTGTGAAAATGTCAGATGCATGGCGAAACTTCTCCAACTCCAACAATGAGAGAAGAAACACAAAAAAAAAACACCAACACGAAGGCGAAACAAACGTTACGATATGGCAAAAATAATATTAAATGAAATTTTACAACATGAAAAATAGAATCTTTTGTTGCCATAAAATTTTGCGTATTTTCCAAGAAGCTTTTGTGGAAATTTAATCCTTTCTTTTGTTTTATTTGATTTAATACCTCGACCGAGCACACAGCACAGAGCACAGAGCAAATAAACTGCTATAGAATATCAACTTGACTGCATTTTTTGACACACTTTTTGATACTCTACTAAGAATTTTGAGATTTGTAGTGCCATAATATCAAAAAAAGAGAGAGAAAGAGAGAGAAAGAGAGAGATAATAAATGGTAAATTTCTTATTAATTCTTTTGCTAAATAGAATTTCTTAGAAATCTTACTTGAGTAATATTTATCTTGATAAGTCACTTAAGAGAAGATGGTTGTAGATCCGTTATTTTTAATTGTCCATAACAAACATCGAATTGAAAATGGTATGCCAATTTTTGGAAGGGTATTTAAACATGTTTTACTGCATATCAGCAAGTGACCAGCCATAAACTCTAATAAAAGACAAGGAAGAATCTTAGACAAGGATGATGAGAGAGTGAGAAAAAGAGACAAGAAGCGAGAGAAAGAGAGAAAAGACCATTAATTATGAATCACAGTTGGCAAAAGTTGTTGTTGATGTTGGGCCAGGTCGTGGAAGATGTTTTTATGAGCGCGGAAAAGAATCATTTCCTTTTGGTCTTAATATAACATTACCATGACAATGGCCAAAGAAATCGAGGAGAACTCATCAGGAACTTGAAAAATTTATGTAAACTAACAAATTGAAATTCGCCCCAACAAATGCAACTTCCCCGCTACTCCCTAACGCTTTTCCCCTCTGCAATGACATGCACATTTAAACTTGGAAGAGATACACACAGAGAGAGAGAGAGAGAGAGAGAAAGAGAGAGCGAAAGGACATTAAATTATGCACAGATGAGTTAGCATTGCCAATCCCGACAACAAGGAGAAATAAAAATTGATTGGAAAACATTTCTGTTCAAGCTAAAAACAAGCCATTCATTTGCCAAATGACAACAACAGCAGCGCCAAATTGCGAAATTTAGCAATAACAAAATGCAATCTGCAATGGGAATGAGGTGCTCAAAAGGGTCCCCCATTCAGGGTAAGCAAGCTTGATGAAGCGCAATGCAACGACAACAGAGAACGAGAGAGAGAGGGAGAGAGAGAAAGAGAGGGAGAGCGCGAGATGGAAGGGCAAAGAAAACTTCAAGTTGGAGACAGAGGCAAAGCCATAAAGTCAGTTCGAAGAGACACAAGACACTTGACAAAAGTTGTTGGTGAAACTTTAGCTAAAGATACTTTCAATTTGATTTAATGATAGGCGACATTTCAATGCTCTTTCTTGCGAGAAGAATTGTCAGAAGAGAAGAGTACTGAATGCCAAAAATGTCACAAGATTCTCTACTTCAACTTGTTTGTTAACTGTTTTTCAGCCCGATCATCTTGACTTAAAATAAACTCCAACCATGTCTACTAATAATTTAGTACAAAAAAGCAAGTCAAAAATATTTAAAAAATTATGTAACACAACTAATTTCCGTTGAGTTAGCGTTTAAATTACTTGTTTGCTAACATTTTTACATTCTTTTTGTTAGTTAGCCAAAGCAAATACCTATAAATTGACCCAGCCAAGAGTTAAGTCAAGCATTAAATAATTAAAACTAAAACAATAAAAAAAAATAAAAGATAATTGCAATTGGAAACGTGAAACATATTCTGCCACAAACGTTAAATTATAGTAAACAATTGAAAAAATTCTATTAACAAAAGATAAAGAAAAAAATTCGTTTTTCAAAGATCTAAAAGAGGCGAAAAGTGTTTCAAAAATGTGTAAAAATGTTTTTTAAAATGGATAAAGCTGAAAATCTCAATAAAGTAAACCAAGTTTTCAATGAAATTTGTTAAAATTATAAGCTTTGGTAAATGTGCAAGCTTTTTACATTTGTTAGGACATCATTTAATTAAAGTATTTGTCCTTTGGACCAATGAAACCTTTACCCGATGAATGATTAAATGAATGAATGAACAACTGTGACCTACCTTAATACCTCCGACCAGGCGGCATGTGGTGTGGATGTGGATGTTGCATCACCAGATGCAACACGACGACGTGTACGTGATGCATGCAACCGACACGGTTCTTCCAAGATGCAAGCCTGTGGACCAAATTCACGTAGAATTTCCTTTTGAGCCAACTCGGCATCAAGGGCTAGTGGATGGGCAGCCTCACGTCTGCTACGTGAACGATAGGTGCCTGTTAGAGTGAGAGAGAAAGAGAGAGAGAGAGAGAGAGAGAGAAGAGTCAGTGAGTTAGTGGTTAAAAATTAGTCAAAGTGGCAGCAGCAACAGCCGAAGAAGTTTGGTATTTCACTTGTTACTCATCCATCGAGTTGTCTTTGCCAGGTTTTACCCACAAGTAAACAATAAATTGAAATAGCTTTTGGCCACGCACGGCTGAAGTTGCCGTTGTACGTGGATGGATGGTGTGAAGAGCGAGAGAGAGAGAGAGAGAGAAGGGGCCAGGGCAGACAACCTAACTGTTCCGGCTAGCTGGCATAGTTGTCGCGCCAACTGGCGGTCAGCCTTGACCCCATTTTTATTTTTTTTTCTCTCTCTCCCTGTCTCCCTCTTCCTCTCTAAGTGGACGTGCACGATAATCATCATCATCATCATAATGATGACGACAATGATGAAGAAGTCGTTGGCCAGGCGGCTGTTACCACTTTTGTACCGCATTGTTTATCTGGTTTTTATTTTATTTTTTTTTCTTTATATTGTTTTGTTTTTTTTTTCTTTTGTTGTTGTTTTTGTTGCTTTTTGTCTAAGTAATCGCAATAAGAGTGTAGCATTTGAATTATAATCATGTTAACTGAATGAATATATAACTAACTTTGGCCCAACTCAGCTCTAATCACTTTGTTTTGCAAGCTCGTAGCGGGTTTTTCCTCTATTTCAGTTAAAATTTTTAAACAATTGACGTTATAATTAGTGAATTTTCGAAATTATTTATCCAATATTTGTTAATTTCTGCTCCAATTCACAATGTTATATGCTAAAACTGAAAATGGTAGCTAAAATTTAAACCTAAAAGAATTGCTAGACATGATCTGGGGTGCATAAGTCAAAAAGATTCAGAATCCATGTCAAAGGTAAAAGAAAATGCAAAAAAAACACAGATTAAAATAATTTTAAAATAAAGTTATAAATAGGAAAAGAGGGGAAAAAGTGGTTTAATCACAACAAAATCTAAATGTTATTACTTAAAGGGGGACTCACAAAAAGCGGATTGTAAACAAAACTGTTGGACAACTGATAGATTTTTGGATCAAAAAACAAAAAGCAAAAAAAAAATAACTGAGAAGAGAACAGAAACAGATAGAATAAAGACAATAAATGACGAGAAACCCAAGTGAAAGGGAGTTCAAATAAAGAAGAAGAAATGCAATGAAAGCAAGGACAAAGCAAATTATGAATACGATAAAAGAAAGCAACTAAGGAAAATAACAAAAAAAAAAATCATATAATTTGTACTTTTAATTCAACGCTTTGACAATGCCCATAAATAATTTCATATTTCGATTGATTTCATAATCACTCTTTCATATGCATATGAAATAATTTCATTGTAAATGCAATTTCGATGGTGAAATTCCTGATTCAAATTGAAATTCAATTAATTTATGCATTTTATAGTAGCTCAACTTAAACTTTCACTTAATGATATTCCATTCAATTTGTTTGATTTGGTTTGGTGTGGACTTTCACATAAGCGCCAAAAAAAAAAAAAAATCATAACTTACTTGGATTCAATGAGTAGGCCAATTTTTTGGCAAATTGCGACAAACGCACCGACAAGACAATCACCGGAAAACCGACCAATTGAACCGGTAACTCAAACAATGGATCAGGATTTTGGGCCAGGCCCTCTTCGACAAATTCCAGTAATAGGACCAATAGCACATACAACGTCGGCACCAGCGACAACGTGCAAATGTAACGCAGATTCATGGTGAACAAATATTTGTGTGTGTGCGTGTGTGTGTGTGTGTGTGTTTGTCTATATTTTGTAATATCAACAACAGCTCCGGCAACTGGCCAACTTGATGCGTTTAAAGTCTTTGACTGACTGAAGCGACTTGGTGCCGTTTGGAGCCGCCAAAGCGCAGCATTAAAAAAAAAAAAAAAAAAAAAACATACAAAAATTGTTTTAAAAAATAAACAGACAGACAGCAAGAGATAGAGACAGGGAGACCACTAAGAAAGAGATGGGGAGTACGAGAGAGAGAGATACCCACTACTATGTCGGGTTGTGTAAAGTTTTGCGGCCAAGTTTGTTTTGCATTTTGACCAAGTTTCGCTGCGGAAGCCAAAAAGAAGCCCAAAGACAAGTGAAAGTATGGCCAATATGCCTCAAGTTGAGGGCGAGCCTACCCCAAAACAAAAAAAAAAAAAATAAAGACACCAAAAAACCTGCCCAACAAGCTCTAAGCTGCTCTCAACTGCTCTCAGTCGCTCTTAGCTCTTTCAGTTCGTTCATCGTTAGCCAGTCTTCACTGTCTTGTCTTCTGTCTATATGCGCTCTCTCGTAATTGTGAAAAGTTATGAAATTTTCCTTACTTAGCGGCCAACATTTTTTGCATTATAATTTCCTATTTAATTTTTTGTTATTTTTATTCCTCTCTCTCTGTCTCTGTCTCATCAGTTTTGTGTGGTATGCATATCAATTACTTAATCTGCGTTTGGGCCCTGGTTTCCGTTAGATGAGGTGCGAGATTTCAACTTGAGTTTTTATTATTATTATTATTTACCTTGTTGGGGCAGGCCAGGGCAGATGTTAATTAAATAAATTATATTACTTTGTCTGTCTTTGGTTGTTCTGAATAACAAATTCACCTGAATTCCTTAACATTTTAGAGCAAAGAAAAATAAACTAAAGTTTAAAAATTTATGAGTATTGAAATTTAAGCATGGCCAACATTGTCTCAGTTTGCCTTAGTTCAAAGAGTCGTCGTCTTCAGTCAGAGTTAAAATTAAAAAAAATTTTTAACAATATTTTTATGCGCATCTTTTGTAAAAAAAAATCAATAAAAATAAAAGTTCAAAAGTTTAACAGAAATCCAATAAACAGAAATATGCTTTAAAAACCAACAAAAAATTAATTTCTGTTGGGCTCTTCTGAAAGATCTTTTAAACACTATTTCCGTGTGTCTATGTGAGAAGACTTTCTACAAATAAATGACCCTTAAAAAATAACTTGCTAGCTTATATTGCAGTTCAAACCAATTGAGGACTTTTTAGGCAGTAACCAAAGTTTGTTGCCAAGTCACAACAGAAGAAAAAGATAAAGCAGAAGATTTTTTTCGGCCATTTGACCTTGTAATTTTACACAAAATGTTACCTAATGAACTGGTTCTTGCAGAAATCTATGCTCAACTTGGCCGAAAAGTCAATCAGCAATTTATTTGAGTTGAGCTCGATGTTAGTTTAAGCAATTAACACAATTTGAAAGATAATGTTGCTCAGTTGGTTATTTACCAAAGCAATTGGCAGGCCAATGGTACGATCTATGGAGCACGTGACGTTGGCCAGGTTACTTTTTTTTATTTTTTGATTTTAGCCAAACGTAGACAATGGAAAATTGAAAATTGTAATTCAGAGAAAGAAAGGGAGAGAGAGAGAGAGATATGATTAAGGAAGTGAATGGAAATCAAGGAAATCATATTGAACGGTAAAGAGTTCAATAAATACAAAACGTATTGAAGCACTGTTAAGTCAATTGAATCGGTTTTTTAGAGCTTCAAGTAAAGTAAATTGTGGTTCAATCAGTCAGTTGGTCATTCAGCAACGAGATGCGATACGGGTTATGGTTATAACGGTTATGCAACATGGCAACATGAACAAGTGGCAGCACTTGTTGCACTGCTGCATGAAGCTTGCCTGCAAACTCTCATTAACGCTCACCATCTCTCTCTCTCTCTTTTTTCTCTGTCTCTCTCTCTCCCTCTCTTGCTCTCTTTTTTTTCTTGGCTTGTGGATTTTCTATTTTCACTTCGAATCAACCTAGTTTTGTTGGGCCTTTTTTGTTTTCATTGTGTAGAGAGTTTGCATGCATTTTCCAGTTTTTCGTTTTTTTTTTTGTGGAAGAGGCGGAAATAAAATTGACAGAAAATGCACCTGCCAAAGTCTTCTCACTCCCTGGATTTTTGGTGTGTATGTATTTTGGATTGCATTGCATAAGCAAAAACAACAACAGCAACAACAACAGCAGCAGCAACAAGTACCAACAACTTGTCAAACGTCAGACCAAAATTTGAAAAATTGGAACAATCCCAAACAATGAAAGTGCACACGCAACTAGCGTAACAACATTGGGGCAACAACAACAGCAACAACAACAACTAGTTAAAGAGAGCTGACCTAATTTCCAATTTGATATTAACAAATTGTTTGCCTTTATTTTTTTGTTTTTTGCACAATTCGAAAACGGAATCGATTGCCAAATGGAACGTGTTTGCTGTCATTATTGTTTTTATTTTATTTCGGTTGTTCGAGGTGCCAGCAATGTTTAATGCAAGTTTTAATACACTTGCGCCCTCAACGGGTATATACCAAAAAAAAAAAAAAATCGTAATGGCATTTAACTGAACTTTTTAAAACTAAAGTCAATTAGTATTTTATAATTATCTTTAAGCTTCAATTGGAAAAGTTTATTAAAAGCTTTCCCAGATATTATCTGGAGAGGATATAGCCAAATTGTAAACACAAAGAAATGATCATATAAGGCAATTGGCGACCTTCTTTTATAAGAAAAGCATTAACCATTAATGAGAGGAAAACCCGCAGCAGCCACTCTTAAGAAAGAGTATAAAAACTTTGTCTCTAATTAAAGTGTGTTTGGCTTTCTGTCATTGACTGATTTAAAATTCAAGGAATTTGTCAACAAAATAAAATGATCTAAAAATAAAGGTATATATATACATATACTTTATGGATTTGTTTACATTCTAGAATTTAAAGAGAAATATCTTGGCTTTGTTTTAATTAACCAATAAATATGTGTGTCATAATTTAGCAATTTTGTTTAAATTCTTTGTGTTTAGTTTTCTCTGTTTTATTTTTTTTTTTTTCTTTTATGTGCTTGGAATTGTTAATTAAATTATGCACAATGCCATTTCAACCGAACAATTCAATGTGTGTGGCATAACTCCCAAAGTCTTAGCACCGAAAAGTATGCAATGGAATGCAAATTATATCATTTGTTGAGTTTATACGGAAACTCTCACACGGGAGTGACCCTTTTCTCTCGCGATTAATATTTTTAGCACCACTTTTAAACGAATTTCCTGAATTGATAACCTGTTGCAGGTAACAGTCTTTCCCCCTTAATGATTAATATAGCAGTGACCGAATGATCGGTGTTTAAAAAAAAAAAGGTGTTTCAAATGAGACTCATATGACTCATTTATCGCATAAATTCGAAATTTACGCAAACCACATTTTGGCTAGTTAATGTGTAATAAGTAACGTGTTTCATTTGAAACTAAGCCAACTAGTTAATATTTTTATTGGTTAAATGTCAAATCTTCTCTCAATTTTTGCAAGTTTTAACATTTTTTTGTTTATTTTTAGAAAATGAACTTTTTGTTAAAACTGACTCCCTTCAGTAAAAGTTATAAATCTGAAACCTGTCAAGCCAATTGGAATGAGTTAACTAATAAATAGTTTAGTTAATAACAATTACATAAAGCACATCAAATTTTATTTAAAGGCTTGAAGTGGGCAATATCGCACAGAAATCCATTAGTTCTTCATTTGGAACAATCATTTATTTTTTTCAATCTATTTGAAGTGTTTGTTGTGTTAGATAGAAACTTTGAATAATAAATATTCAGCAGCATTTCATTTCAGTTACTGCAATTGACAATTTATCATTATCTCAATAGGAAATTTAATGGAAAAATTGTCACATGCTTGACCAAATCAGCTCAGATTTTGTGTGGTCTCTTATGAGTCACTAAACTGAGCAATTGATCAAGTTCTATTCCAATTGTTCTTTTTTGCTCAAATTCGGCAGATCAGTTTCACTTTTGAAAATTCAGAAGGTTGCTAATAACAAAACAGCGAATTTTGGAAAAATTTCAAGGACATTGGCAATCAACAGGCTAAATACCAACGCAATTTGGGTCGATATTTCAAAAGTAAGCAACTGAACTAGTTAGCAATGAAGTGACTCATTTCAAAAAAAGTGAACATAATCACCAAAATGAACCACTTCATTTGACAGTTTCCCTTATAGATTGAATAAGAGGTAGATTAAGACTAGCTGAAGTTACAGATAGGTAACCAAAAGAACTTAAAAACCTCATAAACAAATCAAAAGAATGTGCAGATATTTGAATGATTTTGACCATGCTCTTTTCAAGCATGCCTAAAATATGTTTCTTGTTTAATTATCATCAGAATAAAGATTAAAAGGCAGCACTTTATCATTTAGATGTATAAACGAGTTATACCTAATGATAGCAAAAAAAAAGTACGATTTTTAAAGCATTTTCTCTAGACAACAATTAAGTGTTAAGACTTTTAAAATGCTTTGCCCTAAAATGACTTGACAATCATTTAATTTGAACAATAATGAAAGCAAGAGAGAAACAGCAAAAAAAAAAATATGTAAAAAAAAAAAGTACAAATTTTATTTACAATTTGACACGAGCATCGAAAACTTAGATAATAAGTACATGGAAAACTATAATTTAATTGAGATAGAGACTAGTTACACTTAAATGACTACATAGGATCGAACCAACGTATAATCGTCTAATGCAGGTGTATAGATATATCTATATGTATTCATCATCAAATTGCAAATAGTCACACAACATCAGTCACATTGCTCATCAAGTTGTTGTTGAAAATGTTTTCTGGTTTTCTTTAAGTTTCTAAATTTTTAAGAGATAGTGAAAACGTTTATGATACAATAGATATGAACTAAGCTACTAAGCTAATACTTAAGATTATGCTTGATGATCACAACACATTATTCGAGGGGAAGGTGTAGGTTTTGGGGGTGGGTTGGCGATTTAGATTAGATTTAGACACGCACTTTATAGCTCAATTTCATTAGTTTCTTTGAGCTAATTGGGCAATTTGGCCAGAGATTTGCACAGCCCATTGGTCCGCTTAGATTATCGCCCGTATAACGCATCAGTTCGCCCATATGAGCAGCAAAATACCATTTACTTGGCGGCATATTCATCATCCAGGGCATGGTGGGTGATCTAATAAAAAAAAAATAAAACAAGAGCGAGAAAGAGAAAGAAAATTAGTAAAAGACGGAAGACAAATGACGGAAGAGATTTGCGGGCACAACTGAATAAATACGACAAATATTAAATAATTATTTGTTTTTTATGCGCTTGGTTGCCTTTTGTCATATATATACAAAATAAAAAAAAAACAGCTTTTTCCGTTTAGAATTCTCCCAACAACTAACTAACTACCATACTATAACAGCCATTCACCTTGCCTAATAGCTTTGATATAGTAAAATATATAAATTATAGTTTTTCAAACTGAGCTCAGCTAAATTACATTCTGGTCTGGCCTCACCTTCGGTTCTCAAGTGCGAGGTTACAGCGATCACAACGCGTTTTAGCGAGAAAGAGAGAGAGAGGGAAGTTCTCTAGATGCTTAAATTTTGGTGTGAGGTAGGTTAGGTTATTAAAACAAGAGAACTTCTCTCCCTCTCCTCCTTCTTCCTCTCTGTCTTTCATTTCACTGAGTTTAAGCTAATATTTGATCTTGGTCTATAAATAGTTATTTGCTTACTTTGGTTTTTCGAACTTTGTAAAAGGGAATTAACCTACGTTTGTGTCTGTTATTGTGTGAGTCACATGTGTTTTTTTTTCGTTCAAATGTTTGTTTAATCCACACAAGGTGAGTTCTATCTATGTATATATGATCTAAGCTATATTCAAGTGCAATTCAAACTATATTTTATAACCTTTTCTCTAGTGTCAATCTGTACGTTTTTGCTCTTAAGAATATATAAATTCTTGATGACATTCAGCATTTCAATTTAGCCATATTCTTTCAATCTTTTTTACAGTTTTTGCTTTAAGAAAGTTTCTATTTATTGGTTTTTCTAGGGCCGAGATACTTAGGAGCGCCTTGGCCATGAGATATAGGTGAGAATATTCTTTGAATTTGCTATGCTCTTTATGAGAAAGTCTTGCCTGCCCTCTTACTAGATCCAGTCATGTTCTTGTTGCTTACTATTTGCTTATCTATACACAAATTGTTTTTACCAACTTTTGAAATGCTATTGGGACTAACGACTGTTTGAACAATCGATGGTTTACCTCCTCTACTTTAAATCTATAGTTTATTTCTTTCAAGAAGATACTTATAAGTTTTTGTTTTTATTTGGCGTGTCAGTCAATTTAGTTGAGACCCAGGTCTGAGATACTTTTGAACGCCTTAAGCCTTAAAATGTTGTATACAACTAATTCGTTTTGCCCCTTGTAACCCTTTTGTGGTAAAACCTCGCCTGCCCCTCTCTTAAGTCCAGCCAAGTGTTTTTTTTATTATTTTTTGCGTATTTATGCACAAATTCTGCTTTTATTAAAAGACTTTTGCTTTTCTCAACTGAAGTCTAAAAACCTCCTAAATCTATGTGCCATTTATTCTAGATTTTCATACATTTGGCTGGGTTTAAGCTACAATATTGGTGCAGTAATTTAATGATCTTTCGAAAGGAAAACTCTGCCAAGAAAAGCTTCAAATTCTCATCACAGAGTGAAACTTCAAGAAGCCTCTAGAGTGGAGACGTTTACTTCTCTCAGTGTATACTTTTAAAACATTTTAAACTAATTATAATTGAGTAATTTCAACTCAAAACGCAAAAAGTTTAACCTTAATGCCAGACGCAAGTGAGAAAGAACTCTGCAAATGACCCTTACGCGTTTTAGTAATTTAAAGCCGAAAAAACAAATTCATAAACTTTATAAATTATGTATTTGCTGTTGTTGTTGTTAACTTACCTGATTAATCTTAGGAGTTCACGCTCTTTTTCGCTCAGTTGATATTCCGGCTTTGAGGCCAATTCGCATAGCATTTTTGGTAGGCAAGATTCTTTGATGGTATCCGTCAATTGGGATCTTGTCTTGAGATTGGCGGCTCCCCCTGTTAATGGTTTCAAGGCCGCTGCAGCTGAGAATTCATTGAAATCGTGTTCTGGACACGACATCAAATACAAAAAAAATTTAATTAAATTTGGAATGCAGATAATAAAATTTTTTGTTTTTTTTTTATTTTTTTTGGGGCGCAAAAATTCAACGAAACAACAAACAGAAGGTCAAACGTATAAGCTAATGATAATGAAAGTGATCTTGATGAGATGACGACGACAACAACGACAACAACAACAACAACGACGATGATGATGAGTAATCTCTATTGTTTTGAGAAATTTTTGTATTTGAAACAAATATCTACTACCAGGTGGACAGAGAATAACAACAGAAATTCGCTTCGATTAGCTGTGTGTGTGTGTGTGTGTGTGTGTGTGTGGCTAGCCTAGGCCATGCTAAGGTGTTCGATAACAAGGCCAAGTTAATGCATTGAACTTAACAATTTAGCCAGTCATTCTCAGCTAGCATTTAGTTAATTGATTTATAGACAAAAATCGCCATTTGAATATGCATTATGGTTTTTTTTTTTTTTTTTTTTTTTGAATTCTCTTTTGGAATATTATTTGAATTTTTTTTTCTTCTTGGTAGTTCTTTACGCACAATTTTCTTGTTCTGTTGTTGACGTAGTAGGAAATTCTTTTGAACTTTGGATGGCGGAAAACTACCAATTCCAATCTCACAACAAGACTTTGGGTTTGTCTCAATTCATTTTTGTAGTTTCAACTTCAAGCGAAGCATTCAACCAAGCAAACGACTAACTAGTTTTGCGTTCTTTTTTAATTTATGATTATTTTTTCTTTGCTGTTGTTGTTGTTGGTTCTTATCTTGTTTCTTTATTATAAATATCTTATACATCAAGTTTTGAATTTTTTCTATAGAGAAAGGCTATATATGGCATGACTGGGCAAAGCCAACGATTAACTACTTTTCAACTTATTGCTCCTAATTGACATTTTTAATCTTAACTAAGCTTTCAATTCCTCAATTCTAAATTGATTATTAAAATTTTTGTGTGTATTATATTTAGTTATGCAAACGGTTTTTTTTGGTTTTCTTTGTTTAACTACAATGTTTTGTTGGCTAATCGATTTTAATCAAAGATGGTGAGATCATTTTTGAAGTGTTTAAACAATCTCTTTTAATAATGAATATAGTTGTTCTCAAAGCTCGATCTTACGTCCTGCTTAAGCTTATGAAATGTAAAAATCTTTCTTCATACTCATGCTAATACTCCAGAAGGAGATGTCCTCAACTGGAAATGGCCTTCTTCGAACTAAAATTGGGAGTGGTTCAGCTGATCCTGATCGCCCTTTAAAGTTGCAGCTGCTTCTCCGCCTAATTTTACTTCACTCTTTGATATTCATCTAAGGCCTGAGAAAACGTGCAAACTTTCATCTTCAATTGAACTTTCCTACTTGTTAACTTCTATATATTAAACCAACTTCCAAGCCACAACATTCTTATTCTATTTTGAATATCAATTTCACAATTTCCATACAATAAAGTTTCTTTCAAAATGATTCTAGCAAGTTCTTATGCAATTTGTCTTAAATCTGGCATTAGTTACAAGGTAAAAACCCAAAAAGCTTTGAGATAATTTAATTGGAAATCTTTTGTTACTGCATCTTTAGTGAAATCTTGATATTTAAATCAAATTTAACTACTTTTTGGAAAGGCAATTCCCCATAAAAAAGTATATAAAGCAGATTTAATATATTTCGTATCTCTTTCAACAATTTTTTGCCTTTCCATTGCACGTATTTCAGAGGCATATCAAAGTGCAAGCTCAGCCTCGGCAACTTTTTTTGGCCATAAACGTGAAGTTCATGCCAAAAACAATTGTCCATGCAGCAAAAAAAAAAAACAAAAAAAAAGACACATAACACACAACGTGCTCTATCTAAATATGAATGGAATGGAATGGTCAATGCTAAAGAGAATCAGAAAAAAAAACCTGATTACCTAAGCCATTTACATGTTATTAACACAGAAAATATGTTAACATCGGAACCAAGTTAAGACGGTTTTTTTTTTTTTTTTTTGGGGCACTTTCCATTTCCGTAGAACGTAACGAATGATTAACGTAACCGGTTCACATATAGAGACAACAACAACAACAACTAACTAGCCGGCTTCTAATACACATATTTCTTATGCATTCTTCGTCTTCGTCTGTGTTTTGAGATCTGTTTCATAAATTAAATGGCACAAATCAAGTCAAGTTTTCTTAATTTCTTGTCGTTGTGTTCTTTTGTTTAACTTCCTGCTAAGTTAAGATGAAATAATGAGCACAGTTTGGTTTGGTTTTTTTTTTTTTTTAGTCTAGACAATGTGTACGAAATCGGAATATTTAAGCGAGTCAAGAAAATCAAATTGTCTTCTTGTCATGTCACAATGTTTTGTGATTGTTTTTTTTGGCGTGCGAGGGGGACTAACTCAAATCAACTATGGAAAGTTTTCACATGCAATTTCCCTTTCATCTGCTGTCTCTTTCTTTTTCTCTCTCTCAAATTTCCGTCAAAGACTTAACAACAAAAAAAAAAAACTTGTTATTACGTGAAGTCTATTTGCTTGAGCATATTTCCACTTTCACCTCAATAAAAAAAAAAAAGAAGACAACAAACAACTTGCATACATGTCGTCTCTTGCAAAAAGGCAAACACAATCAAATTGAAGAAAGCAGATGTTAATGACCCTCAACTTGGCTTAACATTTTACAGTTAATTTGCCTCTTCAATACCCTGTGGCCTGGCCTGGCCAAGACTCAGCGACGTCACTGGGTATATTAAGTAGATTTACCTATTTTAAAATTATTATTATTAATTAGTTATGTATTCGATTTCTTATACTTTGTATAGAGCTATAAACTGCATAATTTACGGACCCCAATAAGATTATTTATGGCGGGAGATTCCTTTAATTTTACAAGCCTCTGAAAGAGTCCAACTATATAGTTAGTTTAGCCTCTAATGGCATTCAAATTAAATGATATATTGTATATGAACTGCTCTCGCTTTTGATTTTTTAGCACATTTTTAGACCTACATATTTTACAATAATATTTCTCTCAGCTATCGTTAACCAATTCGGAATTCATGTTGTAGTGTATAAAAAGCTTCGGTTAAATATTAAATAAATAAATCTGGCTTACTTTGTTCAATTTTCAACTTTGACTTTTATTTTCTTTAGTTTTCTAATTTTTTTTCTTTGCACTTGGCCCCAACTGAACCTGATGTGGCATTTTTTTTTTATTGCATAGTTTTGTGTTGTATAATCAAAAAAAAAAAAAAAAAAAAATCAAACAAACATTTGCGGTTTGCTGTTGTTGTTGTTGTTGTTGAATCTCTTATGTCATTTGCTTGTCATGATATGCAAATTGACAGCGCGCATTGGAAAGTAGACACAAGTTTTGTTTTTTTGTTTCTTTTTTGGACATTGAAAGTGTTAAATAATACATTTTGAATTGATTAATTTTATGCGGGACCCTCCTAGGTAAATGGCTTGAACTTGCATAATAACCCATAATAGGCTCCCCCCTCCAACTCTATATATAGCAGGCATCGGGCTTGACTCAAAACTTAATTTAGTAGCACGGAAATTTACAGTACACATTTCAATTATTCAGATAATAAAAAAACAACACACAAAACCAAAAAAAAAAAAAAACCATAATAGGTTAATGGAAACTTTTTCTAGGCAGTAAAACTTTGCTAAACACAAAAAAAAAAGAGAAGCTTACAAAATTTGTCTAGACACATACATAAATCATTCAGTTGAAAAGAATGACGAAACAAGATTTACCTACAGATAATTTTTTGTTGTATATTTTCTAACTTCGGAAGTTATACAAAATTTAAATTAAATTTAAAATTTAAAAAGTCATGAATCAAATGGAATAGAATCAATTTTAAAGAATTTCATTAGAAATTATAGAGAAATATCTATAGAATGTTTTTATGTGTGTACTTAGTTATTTGAATAACTTTCAACTTTAATAAGATCTAAGATATACGAAAATAAGGACTAAGATTGTATATAGTATTTGGATATAGATTCTTTTTGGTTTTTTTATCTAATTTAAAGACCCTGATAGTTAAGGCTAAAAATTTACAAAATACTTTTTTATCAAGACTCTTTTTTTGTTATTCTTCTGCGTCAAAAATTCTTTAAAATGTAAAATAAAACAAAAGAAATATCTATGTTCTGTTGAATGAAATGAAATCTAAAGCCTAAAGGCCTTTACTATACATTGCAAATAAGCATTAATTCTTTTTTACAATATTTTATTATAAAAATAAATCTTCAATTGAAATCTAAAAAAAAACGACTTTATATACATGGAAATACTTTAAAAATAAAATCGAAAGTGTTTCAATAAAAAGATTGTCATTTATTTTAGAAATGTTGAGAAATGAACTTTAAATGAATATTTTATAACCGTTTCGTATAATAAACATAATTCACACACAAACACACACGCCCAAAGACATGTTGAAATAACTGATTAACACAATTCCGGTTTACTTCCATACAAAAAATAAAAAAGAAAAATCAGAAAATATACAACAAAAATGCGTTCAATTACATTAACTGTGGGCTTACACGTGCCGCAATAAGTCGCCCCGGACCATTTATCGATATTAACCTTGATACAGCCAAATACAACAAAGTTTATATAACAAGAAAAACAAAAAACGAAGACCAAAAACTAAAAACCAAAAACCGAAAAGGCATCAAAACCAACCACTGAGAGTTGTATACGTTGAATTTTGCAATGGTTTTTGCATTGGTAAAGAAAATGGAAATGTAAAAAAAAAAAAAAATTAAATTGCTTGTCAAATTGTTACTCACCTTCACCAATATCGATTTCGGCATTCTTCTGCTGAAACTTGCCAGAGGCCGGTCCAGTTGGTGCACCTCCATGAGCAACGCCATCTGTGGCACTGGCACGCACCACCCGATGATGATGATGATGATGATGATCTGGATGCTCCGATTTAACGCCGCGAACACTGTAACCGCCGCCGCCATAGCCAAAGAGATCACCGACCACAAGCAATGACACAACGCCAAAGATCATGAGGCGACAACGCCAGGCGGTATCCATGAGAGCCATGATCAGATCAAGTTATAACTTCTTCTGCTTAAGTTAGCACCTTTTATTTTTTTTAATTTTTTTTGTTTTTTAATTTTTTTGTTTTTTTCTTTTATCACAGACTTGACACTTGTGAATGGAAACTCAAAGGCAGTCAAGAAAAAAAAAACATACACACACAATACACAAAACAACCGAAATGAAAGTTGTGGAAAAACGAAAGTTTTATGTTGTTTTATTTTAGTTGTTGTTTTTTTTTTTTTTGTTTCTAATAATTAAAATCTGCGGCTATTGTTGTAGTTGTTGTTGTCGTTGCTGTTGCTGTAGTTGTGGCTTAGAGCATGCAATTAAATTTGGCATTCAAGCGCACATAACACGTTAGTAACTGTAAATCCACACTCTAAACGCACACACGCTCAGAGAACAAACCAAAAAAAAAAGGTTATAGCCAAAACAAAAACAAAATATTAATAAACGAAAGAAATGGAAGACAAAAATCAAAACGTCCGACTCGGAGGTGGCTTACAGCAATACTGAAACACAATCAGCCACATCAAGCCAAGCCAAGTTGCTCATGCCAAAGTGGCTAAGCAAACTGAACAAAAAAAAAAACAGCTGACTGAGAGACAAAAACTGATGAGAAGAGACACTCAGGTAGAGAGAGAGCGAGAAAGATCGAGAGAGCGAGTTGTTACCTGTTGGCGTCTAGCTGTGTACGCATACTTACAGCACTCACTGTTTGCATGTTGCTCTTGCCTGCTGTTGGCGTTAATTAGATGCGATCAGCCGCGAACCACAGCTGTCCATCGGCAAGAAACAAACAAACAAACCACAACAAAAACAAAGAAAGTAACAACAAAAAAATATATATATTTTTATATAGACCGGGCGCCGATTTAGTTAGCAAGTTTAATTTCCTACCACAGTCCCAGGCGAATGACCGCGTTAAGACATTAAGTGCAAGCGAAACATTCGCTCTACACAAACAAAATATTCATACATTCCCACGGTGTACTTTCGAAAAACAAAAACCAAACCTAAGTATTCGGTAGTCCGATTGTAAAATTAAAAAAAAAAAAAAACATTTTTCAGAACTTTACCAGTTTAAATTAATACAGAAAAGAATTTTAACCTTTATTTTTCTTTACATAATTCAAAGTCCGTGCCGGATTTGGTTACGGTTCGTTGGGAACCTTCACAACACAAAGAAATAAAAGAGAAAAGAAATATTTTTCCAACAAGAGAAGCAAAAAATAAAATTAAAGTTCGTAAGAAATAATTCCATGGTTCCATAAATCCTGTTTCCTTGACTTTCATTTTCTTTTTCGACTTCGTGTTAAATAATTTAAAATTTAAAATCTAGACTGAAATTGCTTTTTATTCTGTTTTCGGTGCTTTCCCAGAATAACTCCCTCACCAAAGCGTATCCGGATTTATTTCGAAATGGCTTTTTGTAATAATTTGACAATCTTTTTGCCTTTGCTTAACTAAAACATCTTTAATTTATTTTCACAAGGAATATATTTTTTTGTATTTAAAAGTCGATTAGTTTTTTTGCAATTTACATACATACATAAAGTAAAAGATTTATTAAGAGAATTTTTTTGGAGTATAAACGAAATTTTGTTACAAATTACTAGAAATTTGCGATTAAGCCAGTTGCAATTAAACGACAGTTCACTGTAGCAATTTAGCAACAAAATAAATTAATGAATATCATTGAGTTTTCCTGGACAAGTTTTATTAATGAAAATTTTATAGGAATTCAGAAATTTCAGCGGTAGTCGATAGTCGATTGTCCGAGCCACGCGTCCCAGAGTTAATCTTGGCTAACTTGGATGGATAGTCCGGTAATCACCCGCAAAAGAGGATTAACTATAATCATTTTTTATTTTCATGAGAGAGGATTTTGGCTTGTATAGAGACAAATATGATTGAGGTTCGTCTACAGACATTTTCAAAGTTTTTCGTACTTATCTTCTTTAGTTTTACCCTTTAAGTCACAAAGGGTATGACTTTGACATTAAATCAAGTGTTATGAGCTAATGAGAACATAACTTTAAACTTAAGAGTCATTAAGGTGTAATTTTAGAGTATTTACATATATGTAAAAGGTTTTCAAATGCATTTGTTATGTTACTTTGTTGCACAAATGACTTTTAAAACTGATTTCTCAACTATGCACCAAGTAAAACAAATGGAAAATATCAATTTTCATTTATTGTTATCTATTAAGTGCATGTTAAAATTTATTAGTTACAAAATTTTCATATGATAAGTGACAAGAGACAGGTCACGTAGACCAAAAAATAGACAGCTGCAGGTGAGAGGCAGGCAGGCTGGCAGGCAGGTAAAAGGTCAAAAACTGGAATGACCAGGACTAAACGCTGACAGATTTATGATTACGCTAAAACATCAGGCATAAAACCACTTCAATTAGTCAAAAAAACCAGTCTGACCCTGCCTCTAACTGTCTGTTAACCGGCTGACTGATTGACTCTGTTGAGTGTTGCAATTGCCTTGCCTAGTACAAGAACTAAGTAGAAGCCAAGTTAAATAACCGGACAGTTTGGCATAGCGTTTAACGCAATCGGAACGTGACTTGTGTGCTCAGCTCACAGAGCCGTCGCCAAATCACCCCAAAAATACATTAAAAACTAAAGGAAAAAAACCAAAAAAAAAACAAAAAAAAATAAAAATAAGGTGAATTAAAGGTAATCTTACAAACAAGAACAGCGACAACTTGGTCAAATTGCAGTTGGCAAGTCAAGTGAAGCGAGCCAGTTCTACTGCTGCTGCTTCTAAGGTTGACCAGCCACACGAGT
Source organism: Drosophila nebulosa (assembly GCA_024703675.1). Lineage (NCBI taxonomy): Eukaryota > Metazoa > Arthropoda > Insecta > Diptera > Drosophilidae > Drosophila > Drosophila nebulosa. The sequence continues at coordinate 1,514,951 of JANFPS010000008.1, forward strand.
TTAACTAACGGTAGGTAGAGGTACGTAGATAAGTGCAACTTTAACTTCAACTTCAAGTTGAAAGTGAGTTGAGGTACATAGATCAGACATTCAGAACAGCTGCATTCATTTGTTTGCTTGTGCATTTTACCTTCAAATTACCGCCGCTGCTGCTGTTGCTGCTGCCGCTGTCCTTCAATTACAACCAGTACTGATACGCCCTGTCCAAAAACCAAAAACGAGAAAAAAAAAAACACCTTTAAACTTATTAAGCTGCCGGCTGAACAGCAGCAACAGCAACAACAATAATAAAGTGAGTACTCGTGCATACAAAACATTTTTTCGCCTCGAAGGTTAAACCCACCAAAATGAACAAAAAAAAAACGAAAATAAAGAGATGAAAAAAACCAGAGGGCCGGGTTATAATTTTGCCTCCACTCTGGTTTCTCTACCCTTGCAAATGTATATATATATATATATATATATAAGTAAGTATATAGTAGGCCGATTTATATGAATCTTAAAAACTGAAAGAAAAAGACAAACAAACAAAAACCCAAATCCTACAACTTTTATGTTATATAATGCTTTGATTTTCTGCAAATTCATAAGTTAAATTATTTAAAAATATTAATAAATTTTAATCTATTGAAAAATTTGTAAAGAGTTGCGTTTAAATTTATGTCACTTTTTTCATGCGAAACAAACTGAAAACAAAATCTCAAGTGGATGGTTTCTATAGCAGAACGAATGCAAAAGTGTTCCAGATCCATGGCAGACTCCATAGAGGTTTATATATGCAAAAAAAAGTCCACATTTGAAAAAGTAACTCTATGAAAAACAAATTTTAGGAACCACTGAAATAGAGCAACGATTTTCTTTTCTCGACTTTAATTTACAAAGAAAACCAAACAAATTCAAGTTCAACAATCAAACGAAGCAAAATGCAGATCATGTTGGATGTTCCTGGAAACACAAGGATCTAGCCTTTTCTATCAACCATTTTTCTATGGACTTCAGCAGAAGGAATGTCCATCTTATGACTGACTGCATCTTACTTGTCATAGTGTATATACCCTTTACTACCTTTTATTACTTTTTTGCCAAGAGTAAATTGCTGTATGTAGTTGCTCAGCCAGGCATGAGGCATAAAACCAAAAAAAAAAAAAAAAAAAAAATAGTATTTAAAAAAATTATCATTATTATTATTTCCATAAAAATTTTTTCTTTTTTTTTTGTGCATCTTTGAGATGAGGCTGATTAAGTATTTGGCTGTTGCATTTGAATTTTTTCTCGGCCAACGGCAAAATTTAGCACATAATTTAGATTTGACGAAAATGTCATGGTTGAACCTGGGCATGAAAATATTAAAATTAAGACAAAAATCACATCATCTAATGCCACAAACATGAATGTATGGATAAATAAAGAAAGCAAGTCGCCTCACCGACTCGGATATACCCTGTACCAATGCGCCATTTATTCGATCTTCGTTATGTTTGTTTGATGTGTACTTAATTTTATTTAGATATTTTAAATATTTGGAGAGGGCGTGTCAAAAATTTGCATACACACTATACGAGTAAGCACACAAACTTTTGTGACTATAGCTTTTATAGTCTCCTAGATCTACATAGGTGTTCATACAGACAGACAGACGGACCGACGGACAGACGGTGATCAAGAATATATATACTTTATAGGGTCAGAAACGCTTCCTTCTGCCTGTTATATACAGTGCGGAGCTCTTACCCTATGGGTAAAGGGTATAACAAGTTTACGATTGTCCAACAGACTTAACCATATTGAATGGAAAGGCAGCTCTCTCTCTCATTGTGTCTCCCTTTGGCAAGACTCAATTACATTTCTGTAGTTTGATTGAAGTTGATTATTGCAACCAATTGTTATTTTTTCTTATATCTTTTAGTTTTTTTTATGTAGTTAGATCGATTATGGATATATGACGAAACGATAAATCGAAAATAATCTACAGGGGATTGGATTCCCAATTGACAAACCTTAAGAAAATGTGAGCAAAGTTTTTCGGTTAGTGACTTTTTCATAATATTGAAGTTCCAAATGTTTCAAGTTGATTTAAATAGTTTTTCTGCTGCTTTATACATTTCGAAGATTAAGTAAATCATTTTTTTTATCTATTTTTTTGTCCTGCATCGTGCTTGGAGACTTTTCAGAGCAATTACCAATCGCTCAGAGATAGGTTTAAATGGTTAATATAAAATTAAAGTTATGGCCAATTAAGAATTAACTTTCCCTCCATAATCTATATGTAAATCTCATCGTATCGACCTAGTAAGATTGTTGTAATAGAGGCCTATTTCTTGAGGGTCAATTTGAAACATTTGAAAATTTTAATGACCAAGTTATGCAAGGCTAAATCAACTTTGAAGTTTACTTAAATTTTGACTTTTTCTTTCAATTTCAAACTGTTTAAGATGTTTTAGTCTTATTTATTTGATTGAGAGAAGTGTATCTTAATTTAATTAAGATTAACCATTTTAAAGACATTTTAATGCCTTAAGGCATTAAATGGAATTGTCAATTAAATTACATTTTGCAAATAAATTGGCCCACACCTAATAACGGAATCCATCTACGTCTTCCAGGCGTTGGCATTTTTGATACACACACACAAACCACCGTAACCAAACCACACCAAACCAAGTCCAAACCAAACCAAGCCAAATGAATCGGTGGAAACATCGTTATGCTGTATTTTGGGTGCAATTCGAACACCCGCAGGGTCCCATTTACATGTTCTTAATTTATGCTAAACACGTCGCGCATCTTTGCATTTAATTGTAAAATTAAATTTGATGCGATTAATGTTGACACAACATGCGATTAGTGAGATGGTGGCCAGGCAACCATTTACCCACCCACCCAGCCCATCTTCCCATCTCTCATCATCTTTCCCCTCTCTCTCTCTCTCTCTCCGTCTGTGGTCGGCGTTCCCTTTCATCAGGTCAAGTCTGGTATATAGGCTTTTCAAGATTCTTGATCTGGTTAACACCAACGGGGGGTGGGGGTAAGGAAAGGGGATAGTAGTTTCTAAGTAGCCCGACCGACCATTTGATATGCATTTGGCAAATTATCATTTTGTTTCGCATATTATTGATTCTGGTTTTGGCATAAACAATAATTAAATGTAGACAAATTAAATTTAACACAAAAGCCAAACACAAAGTGACAGCTGGGCCGATTTTACAAGAACTGCAACTTCAACTGGTAACCAAAACCGAAACCAAAATACACACCCACACACACACACATACACCCACAAACTACTTAGAGATGTCTGCATAATTATGCGGTTGATATAGGTGGATGAGTCAAATGAGTCTTGTGTTGGGGTCAGAGTGGGATGCCTCTAGGTTGATAATATGCAGTTTAATTACAGAAGCATCACCAAACACCCTTAAACAACAACAATAATAATGACAAGCTGAGTTTCAATTGTGCAATAGCCGATAATCGAATGCCCTATTAAATTAGCTACCTAATCACAGCGTTTTCTTTTGGCCATAGTTGACCCAACAGAAAGAAAAGATTTAAGCCTTTTTTAATGTTTGTTTCTTAAGAATTTTCTAAGTTGGCTTTAGTTATGTTTCTATTATTAATTTTAAAAAAAATATCTCGGGCAAAACTCTAAAAACTTTTTGGCAGTCTTCATTTATCAAACTTCACTAAGATCAATAATCTTATGTGATTTTAAAACTATTTAAAATTTTGACATTCTTTGATTGCATAGAAGGAGAATAGTAAATCTACTTCTTTCTGTGTTTAAAATGTTTGTTTTCATATCAATTTTTGAGGCAGTTATAATAAATGAGAGGCTAGCAGATCTTTCAGTGGCAGAACGCACAACCCAGAACCCATGCAGAATCTCTTTACGCTCTTTAAGTACTTACATTATTTCAATAATTTTTTCTTTCTTCAATTATTGTTAACTTTCTTAAGCTATTTTAATGTATTTTAAAATATTGAGCGTATTTTTAATGATTTTTTTGATATGTTTGACGTTATTTTTTGAATGGTTGATTAGTATATTTTTATACTATTCAAATTTAAATATCCATTTTCAAACCTTTTCATGATTTTGAAATGTTTTTTGACTATTTCTACCAGTTTTTACCATTTTTGTTTCGGAATTTTCTAAAAAACTTTTGAAATGACTCACAATGGCCACATAAGGTTAAAGATACATACATACATACATATGTAAGAAAAATTATATTCATTTAATTAGAAAATGTTTTCGAATGTTGTTTTTTACATTCTAGTTAATTTTATTATCTATCCTGTCTGTCTTGTTTATTTTATTGTATTTTTTATATAAGCATCTCTCATCTAATTAATTTAATGCCATTTTAATAAATTTAATGAGTTTTTTTCTATTACAATTCTTTGGTATTTAATTTTCTCTAGACTCTGTTTCGAGTATGGTTTTTTGAACATATTTTCAAATTTCTAAATATTATAAACTAGATGAGAATTTGTTGTTATTTCAAGTTAATATACTCACACAAACATAAATTCAAATTAGTTTGAAAGTGCCCCAAACTGCCAATTGCAAGTTAACTCTTTCTCTCCCTCTGTGGACCACGCATCACTTTTAATTTTGCCATCTGAGACAATGTACCTTGGTCCTGTCAGGTGCATAACAATATCTAATTGTATTTGTGTAATATTCTGTGTGTGTGAGTGCGTGTGTGCGTATGTGTGTGTTGGTGAGCTCTGTTTATTGGCATCCATTAGATAATGGAATTTATGTCAAAACATTTCTAGAGTAAAGTTTTCACAGTGCCATATTAAAGTTCGCTGTTTCTCTATATGAAGTGAATATTGCAGCAATTGGTAAATGATATTCTCGCATGGGTAGGTGGGGAACAGTATGCTGCTGTCATTCAATGCGTTTCGCAAACATAAACACATATCTACTCAATTCCACAGTGTTCATATTTACACTAATTAACACTAAAGTTACAGCATACAATTAAAAGACTCGCATACATAATGGTAATTAATGCACTTCATAATGCATCAAAATATGATATTTTTTTCTACTCGCTTTGGCTTCATGCAAATTTAGCGAATTTGAAATGCTCTAACAAACGCAACGAAACGAAACTTAATAAATTTGTTTAATCATTGTTTTATATCTATTTAGATCAAGATTTTAATCAAGAACCTTGGATCTTGGATCTAAACTTTAAATTATTTTAGATTTATTTTAGTATTTAAGGAAAAATAATAATCGTGTTTTATGTGCTTTGCTTCATTTGTTTGTTATGTGGCTAGGAATCCCAAAGGCTTGCTTAATCTATCTGACAATCTGGCACTTAAAAGTGCGAACCATTTTGTTCCAAAAATATAACGCATACGCCATATAGGTAATAGAAGGGCCATTTCGGCCAAAGTTAACCAAGTCATTTATATCTATTTTGTGGTATATCTAATTAAAATTGAAACATCAAGCTATTCTCATATATATCCACTTAAGTCCCAAATATATAATAATCACATTTTCGATACTTTTAAATTGTTCGTAAAATAAACTAAAAAAATAGCTCTTTATAGGATATTCAAGCTCTTTGCCTTTAAAGTTTCGTAAAGGGTTTTTTTTTTAAGAAAAAAGCGCTTTCAAAAATGTCATAGGATTGGGAAAAAATTGGCACTGCGTCTCAAGGAATTCTCTAAAAACATTTCTTTAATTTGATGGGATCATTAAAAGCCTTTGAGTAGTGATCAAGGATGCACTTTTTCAAGTTTAAAATTTTTCGCAGCAACATCCCAAATTTGTCCCTAGAACAATTATTGCTAATCTATCAGAGGCATGATAATTCGCTTTATCATTTTTGGTTTCTTGCTAACATAATGTAAAAGTTGAAGTGCCATAAATAAAAGGGTATTGAAACCAAATGCATATAGCCATATATATATATTCATTTAGTCCACGTTCTGGACATCAACCTTTCTTTTATGCAATTGAATGAGATGTAAAAAAATAAATTTGCCATTCAGTGGCAGTGTTTTTGTTTTTTCTCCCCTATTTGCATTGTTAATAAAGAACTCATATTTTGTTTAATTAAAATTGACGAATTATTTGCGATTAATAGAATCATAACTAAATATAGCAAGAGAGTCTTCAAATGATTTGGTTAGTTGAGTTTTGAGTGAAGCGTTTGGGTAATACCCCAAAACTGCGAAAGCCCATTAAAGGAGATCCACTTCTGAAATTTAAGCAAAAACGAAAATCAAAATTGATTGAAAATCGTTTGGAACAGGTTTCAATGATATCATGAATTTGTTAAACGTGTGCTCCTCGCTCTCTCCCTCTCCCTCTCTCTCTCTCTCTTTCTCTGTGTGTGAAGCGACAAAACCCACCCAAGAATTCAGATGAATTTGTATGCATTGCGCCTGAGGATCATCAAAATTATAATTTTAGCAATAAAAAAAAATTAACCATGAAAAAAAGTTATTTTCAACTGTTGTTGTTGTTGTGTTTTGTTTGGTTTTCGTTGTTGTTGTTGTTGTTTTTTTTTCTGCTGCGAACAAGAATCTATTGCGTTGAGAGAAATTGTGTTATTACCCTGCGGTAGGTGAGTACGACTCGTAAGGGTATTATGAATTCACATTGTTATATAATAACCGAAACAACTATTTTTGTTAACCGTTTTACTTGTTAAAAAACCGAAATGTAATTGTTTTGAGTTTGAAAGTTGTTGGTGCCAGAAACTTGCAATTTTTGACTTTAGTCGATTTAATCTTTTATAGAAATATTTCCAGGCCCAAAAGATCCTTAAGTAAATTGTTGTATTTTATGTAAAATTAAATTAAATATGCGAAAAATAAATCATTATCCCAGGATACAATGACGTCTCAGATTTGGCCGGAAATCAGTTTTTAAGGCATCTTTTTCCGCCTTGGCCAGGGCAACGCCATCTTCGTAGTTGAAGAAAATCCATATTTCCTGCCCCTTTCAAAAAGTCCATCCTGCCTAACTCATCCAGACTCCGTTTGCTATATTTTTGAGCCTAATTCTAAATAATTTTCGCTTTCAAATGAAGAGCATTTTGAATGCGACTTAATTCTAGGGTCTCGGTTATTTCTTAAGCATTTGTTTACATGTTCTTACGCTCATCTCGAGAGACAGTACAAAAAAAAAAAAAAAAGAAAACAACGAGCTAAATCCGCATTGCCTCGCATTGTACTTAAAAGCTAGCAAGCGAGCACAAAAAGTGTCACTTCAATTTCGAAACGTTTTGAATCTGGGTGCTAAACGCAAATTCGACTTGTACTTGGTCTTAATTTAGCGATTTAGCGATTTCGATATTAGATTTGAATATATATATTTTTTTTTTTTGTTTTTTTTTGTGAGTTCTCGGGTGATTTTTATGATCGAGTTGTGTAGGCACAGTGCTGATCTCTGGGCTAATGACCCAGACCCAGACGGCGGGGCGCACCGTTAGAACATCATCTAACCGCTTAAAATGCTGAATGCATTTGCCAACTGAAATTAGTTGCTCTTCAGATACGCAGGCATAATGTACATTTCGATTGTGTTCGGTTTAATTGGTCTAGCTGTCGGTCTATATCTGTTCTATGTGTATGATTATCAGAGAAGGATCAATCGTTTGACCCACAATTGGCCAGGTCCGCCATCTCTGCCGATTATTGGTCATTTGCACATACTGGCCAAATTAGTGGGTAGTCCGCGTCCCTTTAAACGGGCCACAGAGCTAATCAATTGCTACCTAAAGGATCACCGTGGCAAATTGTGGCTGGGCACACGACTCTATATACTCGACTGTAATCCCAAGGATATACAAGCTCTATGCAGTGCCCAGCAATTGTTGCAGAAAACCAATGATTACCGCATGTTCGAGAATTGGTTATGCCATGGCATCTTCACCAGCGATGTGGAAAAGTGGACACAACGTCGCAAGATGCTAATGCCGGCATTCAACTATGGCATGATCAAGCAATTTGTGAATATTTTTGAGCGTCAGGCACGCATTCTATTGCCAAGATTCGCTGCATTGGCTGCGAGTGGCGAACCAGTGGATTTCTTTCAACTTATCAGCTGCTACACCCTGGATACTATATGTGAGACGGCATTGGGTGTTACAGTCAATGCGCAATCGGGCAAAAAATCTGATTATTTTGATGCTGTCAGGAAGTAAGTAAACGAATTAAAAGGATTATGATATGGGATAAACAGAACTCTGTACAGTTTTTATAATTTTTTTTTTGATTGATTTTTGCTTATATAATCGATTCCCACAGCTTCAGGTTTAAGCAGAAGCTTAAAAACGACTAAAAATTTGTTCTACGAAACTAAACTTGGTGCAAAATTTTTGCTTTGCGCGTTTTAAAAGTCGTTAAATTCGAACATATCTTTATTTTAAGGACATTCAGGCGATATGTAATGACTTGTTGATCTTTTCTTTCTGTTTTTTTTTTTATTATTTTATCATGACCTTTTCTTTGTCCCCACAACATTCATGTGAGAATTTTCATTTAAGAGTAAAATTTTTTTCGATTTTGTTTCCAAAGAAATTTTTATTTTCTTTCTTCCTTTTTAACATAAAATCTGCCCTTCAAGAGGAAAATATCTTCTTGATCTCAAACTCAAAAGTTTGTGTTTCATACAATTTTTCAAGTATATAACTTTAGCCTTGGCGAAAATTAGCTAAAACCGTTGATTGTGGCTTAAAATTTGGTTCCTTAATATGTTGCTTGTTTGTGTCATTTTGAATGATTTTCATACATTTTCTTTACAGCATTCTACACATTATTGATTATCGTTTGAAGAACATTTTCTATAGGAATTCTTTCATCTATAGTTGCACAAAACTGTATAAACGTGAACATGAAGTACTGAGAATTCTTCACGGCTTCACAGAGGGCATAATCAATGAACGATTGGAGCAAATTCAAACGGATGCGATAAATCGGAATAGTTGTAGCATCGAGAATGCTGAAACTGGTGAGAAGCAGGCATTGAGCTTTCTGGACATTCTATTACGAGCGAGCACAGCGGATGGCCGACCGCTAAAGGTACTGGATATACGCGAAGAGGTCGACACCATTATCTATGGTGGTTTCGATCTGACTGCTGCGACACTGAAATTCTTTATGTATAACATGACCATGCATATGGAATACCAGAAATTGTGCCGTGAAGAGATTTGGCAGATTTGTGGTAAAGATAAAGACGCTCCCATTACCATGGATCAAGTGCGGCAATTGGATTATATGGAAATGTGTCTCAAGGAGACATTACGCATGTATCCATCGGGACCAATTACGGCTCGACGAGCCACCTCAGATTGTCAAATTAGTAAGTGAATAATATTGGCTGAATATTAACTAAATTGACTTTCATTCTTTTCCAGATGAGTTCCTCATACCCAAGGGGAGCGATGTAATTATCTCACCCATGTATATGGGTCGCTGTAAGGATTTTTTTCCCGATCCTCTGGTCTTCAAGCCGGATCGATGGGCACGCAATGCTGAACCCAAAATCGAAGCATCCACCTTTATACCATTTATGTCTGGAGCACGTAGCTGTTTGGGTCAACGTTATGCCATGGTCATGATGAAATTAGTGTTGGCCCATCTATTGAGAAACTTTCTATTCGAACCGATTGGTGAGAAACAGGAGAAGGCAAGACTAATATTCATCATTACCTTGCATACGTCTTCACCATACTATTGTCGGGTCAAGGCAATTGAATAGGCATTCAAAAATTTGACTATTCAATCGTTAGGGCTAATAAATATTAAGTTGTACATAACTATAATATAAATATAATAATTTACTTTCAATGAGGATGGCGAAATGAGAAAAAGGTAATTTAATTCAAAGGTTAGTTACATAAGCAAAACACTTACAAAAATCTTTTATAATCAGATCTAAACAGGCTAAAGCAACTGATAGTAGATTTATCAAGAGAATGATTGAATATATTAGCGATAGCAGCAACATTCGTTATAGCACCAAACTTTCAAATACACAAAAAGAAGCATCATTGAAAGCAGCAACACAAGAAACAACAGCAACATTACTAACAGCAGCCCATGAGCAACAGAGACAACAGAAATATCAACGTGAACGAGACAGTGGCAACATCAGATTTATTAGCAACATCTTTAGTCTCACAAGCAATAGCTTAAGAAACAACAGCGACAACATCAAAAGCGTCAGTTTTATCATCATTAAGTCAAGGGACAGCAGCAACATTAGTTTTATTAGCAACATGTGCAGTACCATGAGCAATTTCATAAGCAATTTTGTAACTTACAACTTAGGCAGGAATTAAGAAGATTCTCATGAGAATCTTTCGCTCTTTAAAAACAATCTTAAGGGGTGGGAGGGGGGCCACCTACCCAAACTACAGCTCATGTTGAGACTATATTTATCGATAGGTTTATGGTTAAATTGATTGAAATCATTCAAGTAGCACGTCGGCAACTTTATCTACTCTCATCCACTTGAAGCACTTTTAAAGCCCACCCACAAATCTCAATTTGATGTTACCCATTTCCGGAGAAGACAAAAAAAAAACAGGAGAGCTCATCTTCTCATCTCATCTTTTTATTGAACCTTTTGTCCTTTTGTTAAGTAGTTCGAGTAGTATTCGTTTCCCCATTCAAAGAGCCCATTCACAATAATTTTGGTTTGGAAAATGTATTGCATACTTCGCGGCGCACAAATTACGCATTACATTTCCGTTTTTAATGACGGAAAATAAAATACTTTTATACAATTTGGAAATATTTCTCGTATTTTCCGAGTTTTTTTTTCCTTTTTTTTTTATTTTTGTTCACGACGCGCGTTCGTCTAGAAAATAATTTGCTGCCTCTTACCCCTCGATCTATGTATATATGAATAGGTATATATATCTACGTATATATATTTTTTATTTTTATTTTTTTATTGTGCACGCTCGCATTGCGGAAAATCAACAAACATTTCCTGGCTGTAATAAATAAAAATACATAAAGCAGCCAAACCGTCGCCAGTCAACGTCGTCGTCGTCGTCGTCGTCGTCGACGGCGTCGTCATCATCATCATCATCATTCCCTGGCCACATACTCGTAGCATTCATCCTTCGTCCTGCCCATGCCCATGCCCATGGTTCACGTCATATTCCGGTGCAAATTATGACCGTTGCCTGCTTATTATTACGGCACCATGCAACGACTCGTATCCTTTTTGGTTTTATTTTTTATATTTTTCTCTTTTTTTTTTTTGTCGAGCATATAAAATGCAATTTATTTAAATAAAAATCAAGTTTAATTTGCAGTGTCGTAAATTTTTGTTCGTCGGCATTGAATTTCACGCTTTTGTTAACAAGCGCATAAAAGTTGTTCGCCTGCCAACTGATATACATAAGCAGGAAAGAATGCAGAATGCTATATACATATATATATATATATATATGTACATACATATATACGGATAGATAGATAGAAGAGTGTTGAACTCTGACTCTTATCGGCAAGTGTAAGCGGGTGGCTGACGGGTCACAACGCCGGCGGGTGGCAATTTGACAGAGTTTGGTGGAGCGTGAAGCAAGTTTATGTTACAAAGCAAACTGAGCTAGTTAGTACCAGATGATATCGCATTTTCATTTGACTTTCATCCAACATGAATCAAAGGTAATCACAACGTAACACTATCTCATATGAAGGAGAGGAGCAAGCTGACAAGATTAAAGCCAACATTTTTGTCTACGTTTCGTTAGCAGACAAAAATCTAATGACCCCAATGTATGGAATACCCCTAACTCCGCACCGTCTGTCCGTCTGTCTAATCCTACACAAACTACTCCCACAATTTTTTAGCCAATTTTAGCCAAAAATTCGTATTTAAGCTTCTTATTATTGCAGGCAAAACATTTGATGGAGCCGGCCTGATCGACCCACTATAACATTAAAGTTTTAGCCAAAAACCAAGATATTCTCGTAAGTGCGAAAGAAATGAAGATCACAGGTCCACCACAGTAAAGACTTTAAGAACTGCAAGGCTATAAAAACTGTCGTCATAGCCACGGTTAGTTTCTTTAATATTTTCTATATCATATACGATGATTATTTTTTCTCCTTGAAATCAACCTAAATAGACAAGAAAGAGAGGGAGAGAGAGAGAGTTTAGGGATACTACCAAACTAAGTAAAGTCAATAATTTGAAGTGCGAAGCAAATTACTGACTCTCTCTCTCTCTCTCCCTCCCACTGCCTATATACACAATGTTCAAAGAAATGACATTCAAAAATGCATCATTTTATGTTTGTCTAAAGCAAAAACCGATATTTTTATATAGAATCATGCCAATTTATATATCAAAATACAAAATACATCAAAATACATTTCCTTTTCATTTGCATGAGATTTTAAGAATTTCCAATTAAAATCTCTTGGGCAATAATAAAAACGTTTACACATATCAACTGATTTGATTAGGTTGGATATGCAATTTGAAAGATTTTAACGATAGATATTTTTCGTTTTGGCGCAAATGCAATTTGAAATACGTCTGTTTCGGGTTTTTAAGTTTATTGCTTTGGCATTTTTATGACGACAATCACTCACTCACTCACTCACTCAGTCAGTTAGTCAGTCACTCAGTGAGGAGTGAGGAGGACCATGTAACTCGATGCCAATTCCTTAAGAAAAATTGTAACACGTGATTCAATTTCCTTCATCAATTTTAATTGATTGCTTCAATTGGTTTTTGTTTGGGTGTTTCGGGTGTTTCGGGTGGGTTGAGTGGTTGGAGGGTGAAAAGAGGGGAAAACCCTTACATGATTTTTTTTTTTTTATTTTCATGGCCACTTTATGTGCCATTGCTGCCGCTTTGTTGTTGTTTCGCTTGTTTCCTCTCTGATTTTTATGCGTTTTTAATGTGCAAATGCAGCGACTCCTTTTATCCCTTTTTTTTTTTGTGGCTCTTCCATTCGTTGGAAGGGGTGTGGGCCACCCCTTTTCTTTTTTTGGGACGCATGTAATTCGATACCTAAATGTATTCTATGATTTTTATGTGTTTTTACAGCTAGTTTATTGCCATGCCAGTGATTTGATTTGTCTTGGAATTTTATTTTTCACCATATAGAAATACGTTGAGATTTACTTTAAAGCTTTGAGGCCTTAAAGTATTGTCACACTAATTAGCATATGAGTTGTGGTTACCTAGGCACACACACACACACCGAAGTCCTTATCGGCAAACATCCATTAGCCATTAACCATGGCCAAACAATATTGACATAATCGACTTTCAGCTGTCGCCCAAGCACACAATTTAACCACAAATGAGGCTTAGGGCCTAAAGGCAATGTCACTGGCGATTACTTCAAAGCGATGCCTTACGCTGCCGTCGCCGACGCCGCCACCGCCAACGACGATGTCCACCCTCCATTCCGTTGTTCAATCTCCATTCCTTTCCTGGCTCTCTCTCTCTTTCTCTAGCAAAACCTCAATTTACCTCAAAATTTTCAACCGCAAAACTTGGTGACCTGTACGCGCAGCTTGCATTTGTTTATTGTTTGAATTTGAATTGCATAACTTTGGGCGTTCACATTGGCGACAACAATAACAACAACAAAGGGTGAAAAAAATGTGTGTGAGAATACAAAAAACCGCAAAGGGAACAAACAATTGTTTAAATTCTATCAATTTCTATTTAAATCGCATTGCAAAACTAAAGCAAAATCAATCAGAGAAGTATATTGAATATCGATATATTTTTCAATTGCTAACGTTGAAATTTCTTCGAAATTTGAGATCTTCAGAACAGAAATAGTACTGAGTGAAAGCCTTCAGAAGTTGAGGTTCATAGGAAAGGTTTATAACTTTTGCTACTTTTTTCGAAAATTGGGTTCAACAGGAGTTTTCAAAATTGTAGCGGCTTTTTAAATAGATTTTCAGAGATTCAGATTTTCAGCCAAATTTGCGATTGGCTCAACCAAAGATGAGGGCATAGATAACTTCCCCATCCGAGGTGACCCCTTTAGGACCTTGTCTTGTTATGCCATTGGATCGAGAATTTCTAAATGACTGTAAATACTAGGAAAAATTCTACTTAACCTACTTAATGAGAAAAACCTTTTCATTTTGGCCCCACACTTGCCCCATCCATCTACTTATAAAATTAACGAGCCAAAAGAAAACCCCATGAAATATGGCCAGGATGTATTCACAATAATAAACTTATGAATGGATGGATATACGTACAGCAGAACAGCTGGCTGGACATAAAACTTTAAGCAAAATGAAAGTCGGCAAATAAGACGAGCAAGAGAGAGAGAAAGATCTGGACTTGGATTTTATATCATTTTAATGAGCACAAGCAACACCATGAAGATCTGTAAATTTAGATAAATAAAAATATGACAGCTGCAAAAGGTCTGCGACTAAATGACTGACTGACTGACTGACTGACTACTCATCATAATTAAAAGGCCTGCAGCAGGGTTAGCAATAAAAACTTTTGAAGGATTCATATGGATAATTAAGTTATGCGCAATGGGTTGGCTGGTTGGCAGAGTGGTTCGGTGGTTCAGTGGTTGAGTGATGCGCTCGGATGTTAATAAAATAACAAAAGGGTTGGCAATATCAATAAAATGTCAAAGGAGAGAGACAAAAAAAAAAAGATGACATAAAATTTAAGTTTGTTTTAGGTGAATATATATTTTAATTTTAAACGGACCAGCCTACCTCCCCATCCCCCAGACCATTAAAATCCAAGTGGACCATAAACATTTTGGCCATTATTTGTTCAACAATAAAGGCAAATTTCCCTTTCTTTTATGATTTTTTAATTAAGATGGCAAGAATTTTTCAAATTTGTCAGCATTTCATTTACCATTAAATTATAATTCAAAAGACAAATTAAAAATTTCAAAAAATGAGTAAACATTTTTTAAATATCTCAACGTAAAATCTAAATTTAAGGGAACTCTTTTTAATTACACTTTCTAGTTAAAAGAATTTGTTAACTTGCCTTCGACTTACCTGTTTTTTCTTTGAGTTTCTCTTCCATGGAATGTCAACAGGAATTTGCAAAATATTTAAATCTAAATGCAAAACAGCAACGTGCCCTTCACTAATGTAATTAAGACAAGTCTGCAAGGAGAAAGCAAAAGAGAAAAATGCATAAGAAGCAACACACAAAATAAAAAAAAGAACCAAGTAAATAAGTATATACATTTAGTTGGATGGCAAAGAAAGAGGCAAAGAAAAGAAAAAAAATAGTCACAGAAAGGGTTACCCAGAGAGACAACGAAAATTACAATACAGAAAATGTCAAGTTAAACTTTTTATGCGGCAGCAGACAAAAAGCAACAGCAGCAGCAGCTGTCTTGACCAGCAGTTCGGGGCAGGCTAATTACAGTGCCCCAGAGTAAACAACAAAATGAACTAAAAGAGAGTAAAAACAAAACCAAAAGAAAAAAACAAGGAAAAGACTTAAATGCCAGGGAATTTTCTTTTGGTAAAGACATTAAGCAGCAGACTTTTTTCTCTCCTACCAATACTTATTCTGACCACGTTACAAAATTAATTAAAAACAAAATAAAAGAGGAAAACAAAATATTATTGCACTAACAAATTGTATTTTATGTTGGCAGTTATCAAAAATGTCAGTAGCATATGGAAATGGTAAAATATTCAGACAATTAACAGAGGATACATTCTTCGTTTGATGCAGTTTGTAACGTCGAAAGTAAAGATGATATGAGCTGTTGTAAAATTTCACTTGAATTTAATTAAAAGGGTGGCGCAAAGCATGAAATTAATAAATATTCCGTGAAATATACATATTCAATATTCTTGTGAATTTTCACAATACAGCAAGGAATCGTTGCGAAGTTTCACAAGAATTCAGCGAAACATTCAGTAAAGTACGGAATTGTTACGACATTTGAAGTGAATTTAAAAAAACTTTAAGTAAAGTAAAAAAAACAGTTAAACATTCAGTAAAGCAAAGAACTGTTGCAAAATTTCAAATAAATTCAATGAAACAATAAATGAAACAAGGAATTGTTGCGAATTTTTACCGTAAACTTAGTGAAAAATTCAGTAAATCAGTAAACTGTTGTAAAATTTCACATGAATTAAGTAAAACATTAGGTAAAGCAAGAAAATGTTGCAAAATTTCACCGTAAACTCAGCGAAAAATTTAGTAAAATCAAGGAACTGTTGTGAAATTTCACATGAATTAAGTAATACATTAAGTAAATCAAGGAATTGTTGCGAAGCTTCACAAAAATTCATTAAAACATTAATTAAAACAAGAATTTATTTCAAACTCCCGTTTTTAGTTGCTCAAAAATCAAATTTGCTCACAGTTAAAGCTAACCAAACTGAATAATATAAGAGTTAAATTCGATTGAAAAGTAATTGATTTGCGTTTTTGTAGCAATGAACAAGATCCCGTGCACTTGATTTTAAAAATAATGTGCTGAATTTAATATTAAGAAAAGGAGCATAACAATCTAAAATTTAGAGTTTAACAGAAGCCGATCTATTAAGTTCTATATTACTCAATAGAACCAAATGCAAAAACTGAATACAATTCATATCAACACATTGGACTACATAGTGCTAACAATAACAAAGGCAATTGAGTTAATAAAGTGTATAAAACTTTTGTTAGACCAAATGCTAAATATTTGTATATTTGTTTATTTTTAGAAAATGCCAAAAAGTCAAAAAGCCGCTGCCGCCATTTAAATGTAACAAGCAAAAGTTAAAACTCGAACTCACAACTTTTGCCCATACACACACACCCACATACCCAAAAAGTTCGCTTCACTTTACACTCTTGAAGTTGCAACAATGTTGTCTGGTTATATTAGGAGGGGGAAGTGCAGGGGGCAGAAGACAACAAACATCCAACCAAGAAACAAACAAACAAACACATATTTTTGTGTACATTTTCTGGTCATAGCGGGTATAAGCCAAAACATATGAAAACTTTGTGCTTCATTGCTGTACAACAATGTTGCCTATTGTTGGGTCTGCGGCTTGACTTGGCTAAAACAAAAAGACCAAAACCATAACCATGTTGATGTGAGGGGACAAGGTTTTTGAATTGAACTTGCAACAAAAACAACTACAAGTAATACAAATCACATGTCACACACACACGCACACCTAAACAAGGATGGGAATTATTTCGATAGGTCCAATTTATATTGCGATAGCTAATTAACGATAACTCCAAACTATTAATCAAAAAATCGCCTTGCTAAACACATGTTAACTTAATTTAATGTGTATTATGTTTAAGCTTTTTAATTAATAACAAATTAGACGTTTCATTAAGGAACTAATCATTGATTCTACTTTAACCGAAATACTTTTTGAAAGACAATTTACGAATCACTGATTCCTGAGTCGGTCATTTCATAACAATGAGGTTATAATTTAAAAATTAAAATAATATTAAAATAAGGAGCTTCTTGAATCAATGAAACCAAGCCGGTCATCTCAATAATTACTTTGCAGTTTATAATTTAAATATTGTATAAATATTCGATCTAAACAGAGAGTAATACTTCATTAAACTTGTCTAGGAAAGCTCAAAACGCAGTAAACGAGAAACATGGCTGTTTTTAATACAAAACGGTTCGAAGGCTTGAACCGGAATGGCATTAATAGATGAAAGATGAAAAAACACTTAAACTTTTTGTAGAAAGGCAAAACCAAATTTGGATTAATTGAATAACACGTTAAGTTTTTTGCTGGCACGAGACTAATAAGAGGGAAATCATTAAAAGGATAAGTGAGCAAAAAAACAAAAAAGAGGAAATTGGAAAGTAAAGGGAATGAAAGATAATCTAACCAAGCAATAAGCTTGAGCAATCAAAGAGCAACAAAACGACTGACTCATTAACCCTAACTGTTACGGTTTTTAAGCCTATTAAATCATCAGCTAAAGGGTTTTCTTTTTTTTATTTAGAGAGAGATATGGCCACAAGATTAACGAAAAATATAAAAGAGTTGCAATTTTTAATTACTACGCAATCGGATACAAAATCCATTACGAATTTACAGAAGACAGAAAACGAAAAGTGGAATGAAAATGTCAAAGAGATTGCTGCTTTCGTTGTTGCTGTTGTTGTTGTTTTTGGTTCTGGCCAAAACTCAAGTGGCAAACTGTCAGAGGGCGGAAAGTGTGCACTTGCATTTTGCAAAGAGGACGAAAGCGAAAACAAACCAAAGGACTCTTAACTTCCTGTCGGCTCAGATTTCAAGCGCAACTAATGAGTGACCAAGCATAAACATAGCGAGCAAAAAAAAAACACAAAAACGATATATAAATTATACCAAAATTTGTATACCCTTTCAAAAGGAGAAACGTTTTCAAGTCCCAGCATTAAACATTTTTAAGTAACCCAATTTCGGGACAAAAAAAATTTATAATAAAATGAAAAATAAATTAAAATAAGAAGAGCTCAAATCACTTGACTGTCCAAGCGACAAATGATGAATGAATGTTGTAGCCTGCCGACTGAAGCATGATGACAAATTAGAATGAGAAATTGTCACGGCCTACTAATGAATTTTAGAAAATATTTCGATCAACTATCGATTATTGCGCCTACTAAGTTTTGAGAATCGGAAAGAGTTATCGAACGAAAATTTAAATCCGATTACATACGATTTAGATGCAAAAGGACATTCTATTCAATCTATTCGAAAGAGTATCAGAGTTAAACAAAAAACGAAAAAACGGGACTAGACAAGAACACCCAAAAGACAAGAATGAAAAGAAACATTCAACTTAAGTCCATTGCCATGGACGAGCACCTTGCCTGCGGATAGATGGATGGCACGAATGGATGAATGTCTCAAGTCAACCGGGTCCAGGACCAACACTTATTTTAATGAGAAATTCTAATTTCACCAATAATACAAAAGCAGCCCCCCAAGAAAATGCGCAAAAAAAAAAAATCCAAAAAAAATGGGAAAAACTGATATTTTTGCCTTGCTCTGATTGCTTTTTGCCACTCGTCCGTGACGAAAACAAAAGACCAAGGTTGTTACCTTCTTCATCGTTGTTGTTGTTGTTGTTGTTGTCTCCCACCAAAATGCACCACCCTCACAAAGCAAAAAAAAAAAAAGAAAGAAAGAAAGAAGAAAATAGAAATAAGAATTGCCTGCATAAAAATTTCTTGAGTATTTGCTAGCCTCTTGCAATTAAATGTGGGGGCGGCTTCCTCAAATAACCATGAGTAAATGGAACGAGAAATGGTGGTTTGAGAACGGTGGAGAGGGGGTGAAGTAGCTGAAGGAATTGATGCTAAGCTTAGCAATAATAATTACACTTAGTTTTTGGGTGGTAAGAGGTTAGACTAAAATGTTTGTTGACAGGAGATTAAAGCAAGTGATGGTTTCTAGTGGACAAAAGGTAAGATGGTTTCAATAAGTGTTGTAAAATTGTAATAGAAATAACAAAAGCACATGAAACCAGTGCTGGTAAATGCAAGAGAACGATGCAAAGTAGACATATGCTGAAACCATTTGCATTCAATCAAGTTCTTAATTATCGAAAATAATAAAATTGGTCCTTTTTAGCAGTGTTGTAAAATGAATAAAGACAAGTTAATGCACTAGATAGAGCTTTAAACTTGCTTTTGCATGTAGTAGCCTGTCTGAATGTAGAAAGCAAATGCAATTGCCTTATAAAAATAACATAAACAATGGTCCAGTGTTGCAAAATATTTAGGAAACGCATACTGATATTAGCCGAATACAAGAAATTGATACAAAACTAAAATAACCACCAAAAAAGAAATGAAAACTTTATATAAGACTTGTTGTTTTTTAATTATAAGACAATTCATAACTAGTTTTGTTTTAATTTCTAAAAACAGTGTTGAACAATGATTTTTAAAAACCAAAAAAGTATTGAAGAACAGTGAAAAATCGTTTCAGTTGAATCAAAATCTTAATCAAACACGACAAACCTAATACCATAAATGCCAATACATACCAAAAGCTAAGAAGGGTGGGAGTGGGAGATGGAGAGCCTTGTCAGCTATAAATTTAACTAATATACAACAAAACAAACTCACATTAGATGTCTCGTAAGCAACCCTCCCACAAATATCTATGGATGTATGTATATACTCCATTCCGCTTACCCGAACTAAACTCATCCACCCACATACACATGACTGGAATGGAATGTGGCTACAATAATCAAGCCAAGTCAAGGCATAGGCCTAGGCATACAAGCATATATTGGGCAAAAGGGAAAAGCCAAGTCGAATTACAGTTACAGTTAAGGTAACGGTAACGGTAACGCATGGCAATGTCCATAAAATGACACTGAGTGTCAGTTTCAATTAAACATGTTGACAGGCCTCTGGTTGCCCCAAAAGCGGCCCGTCCGTCCAGTAGGGGAAAGTCCACATAGCAGATACAGATACAGATATATGTACACACAGGAGAGGGGAATGGGTGAATGGATGAATGGGTGGGTTGTTTGACTGCTGGCCCTGGCTTAAGCAATTTCGATTTAATACAAGAAATTCCTTTCATTTTGTCGCCTCAACCATAACCAAAGCGAACGAATCTAAGATAATGCAATGGAAATGGCAAAAGAACTTACAGCCAACTGACAGACAACTTTATCTGTTAAGATTTCGTCCCAATTTTAAGCGACGCTTTTAGCTTTTTGCATTTGATATACTCTAACAATAAGGTAGAATAAATTTTTCATCGAACAATCATTCTTTCTCATAACTAATATCAGCTGAAATCAAGACGTCTTAATAATGAACAGAAAAAAACTCAAAAATATGGAAGTGATTGGTTGTGAAATTTCAAAACGCTTTCCGTGGTCATTGGAACAATCTAAGAACCACTTAAAAACAGTTTAGTTAATGCAAATTTAACATAAAAAATCAATATGAAGAAATTTAAGGGTATAAGAAATTCGTCTTGATCTTATATGCCATGTATCAAACGACTTTGATTTTTGACAGCCAACCATTTTGTAAGAAAATTACTATGCATATGCTTGTATCTATATCTTTATCTCTAACTATGTATCTGTTTTGTATTTAGCAAAATCTCTTACAAAATTCTAAGTAATTTTATGTGTAGTAGTTATTTGTTTTTGCATTTTAAATGAACAAATAAATGAATGAATTTTATATATCTTGTTTATTGACAACTTGTCAAGCATTATAATATCCTGTGCAAAATATTGGAAAATTTCATTTCGTTTAATTAAACTGTGTAAATACGTTATGAATATTGTATATTTTTGCATATTAATTTCCTATCTTGCTCTCCCTCTCCCACTTTCTCTCTCTCTCTCTCTCTCTCTCTCTGCTTTACACACAAAATTCACTTCAGTTTAAACACAAAATCCTTAGCCATAGCCATGGTCTCCTGTTTTTTTTTTTGTTTTTTTTCATACCATTTGACACTTCAAATCAAGTCATTTGGGATTTCGATATTTGGTTTTTTGTTTTGTTCACTTTTTCGGTTTGTCGTTTTTTATTTTGAATTTCCAGGGTGGTTTACCATCCAACAAACAACCACTTGATGTCATTTTAACGCCCCGAGTTCAAGGATTGATTTTGTTGTAAGTATTTGACTAAAATATTAAGGAAAATGCCTTTGACAAATCAATTGGCAAATGGACAGAAGGTTGAGAGTTCTTCTTCTACACCTTTTTTTTTATTTTTTCTTGTGTTTAGTGTTAAACTTGACACTTATTGACGGTATAGATCAAAAAGGGAAACTCCCCGAGATGGAAGTGTGTGTATAAAAGGGGGAAGGGAGGAAAGGAGTTTTTTGCAAAACTTTAAAAATCATTCACCCATGGTAAATTTTTATTGAATTGCAAGAATAAAATAAACAAAATTTCAAATTAAAAATCAAATTTTAACCACACACTGACACGGAGACTGAGACAAATGGCAAACCTTTTGGTTCATGCCCTTCAGGGAATTCTCTCACTTTATTTAGACTGCCAGCAGATGGTGCCATCATGTCTAACACGTGCTTCTGGCAGGTTGAGAACAATGTAAAAAAAAAGTAACTCGAAACTTTTGAGCAATCTTCTGCTACTTAGAGATTCAAATTTATGCTCGTTGATTAACTTAGATGGCTCTGACGAAGCTCTGAATAACTTTCACAAAAAAAAAAGGAATATTTCTATAGAAGTAGGCCATTACTTTGCCTTCTACTGGGCAAATCAGAGCTAAATATTTTTAGTTCCCCCAATCTGACGACAAGACGACGACAAACGAAGCAGCAATTTTGGGTAAGAAACAATTACTATGGCCGTAAAGAAGAAAACCGAGGAGTTGGCCGATGATGAAGGATTTGGCCAGAAATTCAAGGATATTATACTATGGACCGATTGGCGCAAGACTTTTACCATTTTTAGTCTTGTTTTTCTTGTTCTGGTTTACTTGCATTTTCGTTCAGTGATTACGGTTCTGAGCGAATTTTGTTTGACTATACTAACCGTAACCATTGTGCATCGCGGCTATATAGCTTATATGCATTTTTTCAAGAAAATCGAAGCGGAAAATCCATATCCAAAATATTTGGACACTAATCTAACCATTTCTATGAAGCAGGCAGATTATTTGGCCGTATTACTATCGAAATCTTTGACCGCATTTCTCTTGAAATTGCGTTCTTTGATGCTAATGGAGAAATTGTTAGATTCTTTGGAGGTATTTGCCATACTTTGGCTTTTAAGTTATTATGGAAACTATATTCAATTTATTACTTTGCTATTGGCAGGTGAGTGGAATTACAAACGAAAGATAATAAACGATTTAATATTCGATTCCTTTTTTAGCTTGGATCACACTTTTTACTTTGCCCAAACTATATGACTGGCAGAAGCCCCTCATCGATGAGCTTATCGAGAATCTAATGTTACTACGCGCTGTGATGGGACGTATTCTGATCGATCAGTTAACTAAAATCAAGAAAACAATTGAAACGAAGAATCAGGCAGCAATTCCAGTCGAGCAGGTCCACAAGGGCAATCAATTGCCCGAAACCGAAATTACCAAATTTAATTAAATAAAATCAAATTCAGCTTCTTATGTTTATACAACGATCAAATGAACTAAAATGTTACAAATTTATTTTGCAATCCTTTTAAATTTACTGCACATTTAGTCGAAGCCGTTATAAATAAAACAAGGTATTAAAATAATTTAAAAGGAAACCCATTTAAAGGACTTTCGAGATGACTTTAGAGAACCTCAAACAAAATGAAATTCTAAGAAGTAAGAGAATAGAAAACGTGGCATTGTCTACATCAAGTAAACTAAATTTCATTGAAATTTATTAATTAACATAATTTGCAATTTGGGAAAAAATAATATTTGCTTTAACTTGAATGTTATTGTCCAATAAAAACTAAACTCTTCAAACTTCCTTCCTCTTCCCTTGCCACGCCTTTACAACGCCATAAATTTGCCCTTGTGTCAAAAACCTTTTCACACATTCTCTTTCATCTGTCAGAAAATTTTGCAAAGGATGGATAACTGAAGGAGTTAAACTGGAGTTGACTGGCGGATGAAGGGGCGGGGAGGGACATAGGGTGAAGGGAATGAAGTGGTAGTAATGAAACTTGCACTATGAATTATATTTGTTACACATCCACAACTCCGCAAAAATGGTAAAAGACACTTTTATGGTCTTCAACGTTGTCGATGCGTTTTTATGTGCCAAATTTCCCGGTTCGCCTGCCACTGTCTGTCCATAAAAGAGCGAGAGCGAGAGAGGGAGAGAAAGAGAGAGTGTGGAAAGAGCCTGCCTGAAGTTTTATCGATGTGCCGTGCCGTACAGTGGCCCCCGTGCAGCATTGCAGCAAAACGACGACGACGCAGAAGAAAAAGAAGTGTACGAACGATTTTAAATCGTATGCAAAATGCTATTAAAAATATTGGAAAGTACCCCAAAAAGAACAACAACAACAACAGCAACAACAAGAGGAACAAAAACCACACCATGACTATAAAGTGTTTTGCAGTTGTAAAAACTTTGTGCGGATGGCAAAAGTGGGGAAAGTGGGGTTGAGGGTAAAGGAAAAAAAAGGTATGTACATATACCATATAATTAGTTTTTTGGCCCATGTCTGGCAAGGTCATAAAATGGCAGTCCGTCAGTCGAACCGTCCCTTCGTTGTAAGGCACTTAAAATGGCCCACATAAAGCAAATTCATCATCATCATCAATCCCTTGTCTGTCTGTCTGACTGTCTAACCGACTGCATAAATGAATGAAGAATGACTGTGGCGCCATTAGCATTTGATAAGAATTGGGAATTTGTTTAGTTTTTATTGCCGCGTAAATGTCATAAAAACGTTCTTGTAAAATCCACTAGCATCTGCATATAGAAAATACTGAATATGGATTTTTATGGTTGACGCTTTTAAGGTAATTGCATTTGATTTATTTTGCATTTTTCGGTGCACATGAAGACCAAAAAAAAAAAAAGAAATTTTTGCGAGGGAAACCCAAACCCACCAATCAAAGCCTTTCAAACTAAAAGACAATTCTTTCGCTGCTTAACTTTTACTTAAACTAAATGAAAGCTAAAATACAGCAGCTGCCTTTCAATGTGAATACGATTCCTTTTTAGTCCTCGTAATTCCATTGTGTCTACATTTTGCATTTTGGTCGTCTTTTAAATTGGGTTCCCTGTTTTTAATCTTCTCGATTAGGCACAACTCATCACATCAGTTAAAGTAAATGACAGTCTATAATTTTCCAACAGGCAGACAAAAACCAAAACCGAAACCTACTTAGTTGCAAGTCAAGAATCCTTCATCACCCCAAAAGAATTTACATATGAATACCAAACCAATTGGGTGTGCGTGTGTGTGTGTGTGGGTGAAAAATTGGCCTAGCTATAGCACACATGATTACCCAGAGAAAAGTCACAAAAGGTTTTTGCACTGGGGGTTGGATTTTAAGAATTACCCTGTAATCAGCAAAGCTTTAAGGGGTATATTCAGATGTTTGAAATGCATTTTGAACAGCTTTTGTCGCCCCATCAAGTCTAGAAAATGACAATACATATCACTTATTTACTTAAAATTCTGTAACATTGAGGAAACTTAGTATAAAAATGTGTAAAATATTTGAAGTTTTAATATCAACAGTTAAAGTATCAAAAAAACATTATGAAAAACAAATATATAACGTTGAGATATTAAAAAAAAAAGAAACATGTATTTTTTGAGGTAAATAACATAATACAAAAATTTTTTTGCTCACTTAATACATCTCGTCCTACTCATAAATCATTTGCCAAAACGAACGTATTTGAGGAAATGTTTATAAGAAATTTCTGCGACGTTATTATTAAGCCTATTAAGGAACAATTTAAGAATAATAACTGAGAAGATATTGTTCTTAAGACAAAACAAAATGTTTTTCTCAATTTTGTTCATTGTTGAATAATAGAAAAATACTACAAGTCTACAATTTAAACTATTAGAGGGTATCTGCAAGTCGTTTATTTAACTAAAAGTGCATGGAATTTATTTTTTATGCTTTTTGTTTAGCCCTTTTCTTTGCTTTTTTCGTAGTGACTAATGATGTTGCAATTTATCTTTAGATTATTTGTTAATGTTTCTTGCGTTTACATTGAAATGTGTATGTGGGTGTTTTTCTGTGTGTGTGTGTGTGTATGTGTATGTACATGATTTAGCAGACAACAAGGATTTTTCCATGTGTGTTTAATTACTTAAGAAGGAAGAAAAGCTTTTGTCATCATTTTAAAATTATTTAAATTTTCTCAACAACTCGTTGATAAATGAGCAAAAGTGATGAGTAGCGGGTGGGGTAGGCGGAGGTGGGGGAGCTACATAGATGAGTTGGGGGTGCGAGTGTGAATGAAAAATTAAGGCAATTTGAATGTTTGCTTTTGGGCTATACACTGATAATTATATAAGGATTTGCATATGTAATTTTTCTCTTACACAATGCAATGCAAAAAACACACTTGGAATGTAAGTACAGTTGCCACAAAAAAAAAGAGCTTTAATGTGGCATAAATTGAATGAAATGAAATGAAGAGAATGGCGAGAGATTAAAACAAATGCCACCCAACCAGCTACAAACTTCGAAATTCTGCCAGATTTTTTTTTTTTTTTGGGGCAAAAGATTTATGATGTGTTCAAATACATTTGTGTTTATGCTATTTTAGTTTTATGTGTGTGTGTGTGTGTGTGTGTGTTTGTATGCATATGTACACATGGCAAAGGATGTGGCACAAAGTTCATTAATTATGATTGGAGACAGTTGTACAATTAATAAACGAAGCGAAGCGAGCCCAAAAGTCTCTCTCTCTCTCTCTCTCTCTCTTTCTCGTTGTCTCACCCATTCTTGGTAACAACTGCTCAGAGCCAGAGCATTGTGGTCGATGCTTAGGGGTTGGGTGGGGCGTAGGATTTTGGCGAATTGCCAAACAAACTATTCGCCTTAGTCGGATGTAGTTTTTCTTAGAGATTATGATCAGAGAGTTTTTCGTGATTTATGGTTTTATGGTTCGAATTTATTGCCTTTAATTGTATATTTGAGTAGTTGTAGCTAATTGATAAAGTCTTCCTTTTGAATGGCTTATGGCTTATCAAAAGGGCAAAAAAAAATGCCATCAGCAACCCCAAACTATGCTCCATCTACCCCACCCCCATATCTGTTTGGTTGATAATTGTAAACCTTAATTAACATTGAAGACAAACAAACTGGTGCTGCTGCTGTCGGCACACACCAAAAATTTACCCCTCACCTGTTTCGTTTGCAAAAGTAAATCAAAGCGAAACACCTTTTGATATGCACAGGAACGGTTAAGCGTACTTTAAGGGCTCTCAAAAATCAATTTAGGGCCCTAAATTATCAAAATGTGTTCAACATTCTTTGGATTGTAGTTTTAGAATTACATTGGCTCACTTTTAACTTTTTATTTGTCAAAGAAGACAATATTCACGTTATGTTTTTTGAGCCTTTAATAAGCAATTTGTTATATTTTAGGCACTTGAGATTAAGATATCCTCTTAGAATATTCAATTATACTTAGATTTTCTTTAGGCTTAAGCATAAAAGAATTTAACTTGTACCAATTTTCAAAGTTTGTATTAACTAGAAACGTATCAAGTTATAGAAAGGAGTTAAACCTACTTATAAGACGTACTCCAAAAGTTGCATTATCTAATCAGATACTTGTTCTTATTATTAATATCAAAAAAGAGGTATTTCTCCAGTTGAAATTATCCCAATGCAGTTGCCTTTGCTGTACAATTTAAGCCGCTCCTGTTTATGCAAGCCGAAAGAAAACTCATAAATCAATTTTGAAATGCATTAGAGAACTGGCTGGCTGGATGGTTGGCTGACTGGCAACTGTCTCTCACTGTTGGAACGAAGCGGAAATGGCCGGCAGCCAAAGTGAATGCAAAATTGCAAAAGTCTAAGCAAGTCTAATGGAATGAGATGACCCCCCATTATTTCCAAGGTGCCAAGGAGCTAGAGGTATCGAGTTGGCCCATGCCCGTTGTTTGGGTTTAGGAACTGGTGGAACGTTCCTCTCTGCATCACCTTTCTCAATTAATGCATATCTCTGGTGTGTTGAGAGGAGGTTCGCTTTGTTGATATGAGGGTTGGCTTTTACTTAACGCCTTTGCCTCAGCTTCCAGCACTTAACTTCCGTTTCCTGTTACAGCAGTCTGAGAGCAGTCAACGTCGTCGAGGCATTTGCAACTAATTGAAAGTGCAATGTGATGCTGCTGTAGAATGCAATTAATGCCTTCAGGCAACAAATGCCACAACCCTAACCCTAACCCCAACCCCAAACCCTAAAGACCAACACACACATTTCCGAGAAACTGCAGTCTGCATTTGTATCTTTGATTTGTTTTTCTTCCCATTTCAAAAAATCTGCAATTTGGTAAGGGTAGGGAAAAAGTCAAAGCAAAAACCCTGATTGCATTTCGGCCTAAAACTCAAGACTAGAATTTCATTTTCGGTTTGGCTACTATATGCCGCAACGTGAAGCAACGTGAAAATATTTGAATATTTGATTGCCCAGAATAAACAAACGAAAAAGAAAAGACTTTGAAAATCTTAAACTCTATGAAAATTTACTCTAAGAAGACCCTTTTCTCTCTGTCTCTCTTGCTCTCTTTCTTTATCTGCATCTCTTGTTCGCTTTGTTGGAATTCAAGAACAATAAATTGCTTTTTAAACACTTGCAACAAAAAGTAACACGGCATATCAAATGCATTTTAGTTTACGCTACTCGATGCGCTTGGCTAAGCCCTTCTTAACATGCATGCATAGAAGAGGATAACTTGGCAGCTGACAACTTTCGAGAACTAACTGCAAAGCGATTTGCATATTTCTCCTCCACCAGGACGAAACGAAACGAGTGAACTTTATCATACACACACATACACGTGTGTGTGTGTAAACGTAAATCTTTGTATCAAAAACTTTGTCAGACACCAAAATGTATTTTATTTACTTAAGCAGCCAACACTTAAGTCAAATAACATACAAAGCACAAAACATTGAAATCAACAGCAAGGCAACTGAGACATCGTAGTGATATCCTCACCAGGCGATATTCTGTCTAGGGTCCTTGAACTTCATGGTCGCCCTTTAGACTAGATTCGATTGATCTTGAAACCGTGCATAACAACTGAACTAGGGAAAGGACAAAATCCTATGGAATCTTGAAACTTAGACGGACTCAGCCCGTTCGAACGAATATAACATAAAAATTGAGGACAAGCGTCTTGAGAATTAATAGTTGACAAACAATTGCAAAATGAAAATGAAAGACCAAATAAAAGCTAGTAAAAGCAAAAAAAGATAGTAGATAGATAGAACTAATTTGAATACCTAAAGTCTTCCCCAATTAGCTTGAGTTGACAATGTTTAAACAGATTAAGCTTAACAATTTGCAAAATGTGTCAAACATAAAATTTCACAGAAAAAAAATGTAAAAAAATTAGTAATTAAATTTACTTATAAATAGCACAATAATCGTTTTTTATCTGGGTGTTGTAGAACACCCTAAAGAAACTGGTCAACAACAAACTCTTTGGGCATAGATTTATAGTATATAGGATCCCAGAAACCTTTATTGCTATGTATGTATGTATTTATAGGGAATCTCAACTTATGTTAAGATCTAGTTCTTGTGGATGATTTTCATGGATCATCGTCTGGCTCTGCCTCCAATATAGAATGCTGGTCAAAGCTGACCAAAGATTTCTTTAACTGCTTTAGAAGTGGTCCATTGTCAAATAATTGTTTTCTCTTTTTTGCCATTTCTTCCTCGTTTATAAGAGTTTTCAAACTAAAATTCTCGCTGGCTTCTGGAGATGCACAACGAATGGGCAAATATCTGATAGCGGCAAAATAATTATAAAATTCACAGCGCGTTCTCTCTAAATTGAGATCAGCAAAATCCGGTATTGTTCCATTATATTGTATAGCTATCAATGTACTCTTTAGACACTTATTATAATGATCCAATAGTTCAGCTTGTTTATCGAAAGCTCCATCAAATTCCGGACTGGTGTAGAAAAAGAAATTCAAATCAATTGCCGGACTACCCAGACAACTG
Organism: Drosophila nebulosa; assembly: GCA_024703675.1. Lineage (NCBI taxonomy): Eukaryota > Metazoa > Arthropoda > Insecta > Diptera > Drosophilidae > Drosophila > Drosophila nebulosa. The sequence goes on from JANFPS010000008.1 coordinate 1,544,588, forward strand.
TTTTGAAAGTCCACCTGAAATAGTAAATTTCGAAAGTGTTAAAAGAGTGTTAAATAAAATAAGAGGTACGCACAAGCATCTAAGGAACGCACAAGCAAGTGGAAAACATGGGCTTCTTTATGTTTTCTGGTTTGCTGGTGCGTCCCTTGGTTGCTTGTACGGCCCTAAACTTACAAAATGCCAGATTTATAAGTTATCACTTGAAATAATTCGAATTACTCACAAATATAGCTTTCTTTTTGGCTCTGTTTATCAGCATATTGTTTATCCATGGTTCTCCGTGTAGTATTACTTTAATGGGTGACTTTGAGGGATCTACGACTGAGCGCATGCGTCTAAAATATGCATCGGGTATTTGAGCTTTCATTTTGGCGGCAATTTCTGGCATGTCGCTAGCAACTATATCAGCAGCATATTTCGTATCTTCTACCACAAAGTCATGATACATATACCAGTGAAAATTTGTGATAAATATGTGTTCTGTCAATTGTGCCACTAAATCTGGTTGCTCCTCAATTAAAACCATCGAAGCAGCATGGAATTGTGCCAGCTTTTGCAAACAAATCTTTGCCTCATCGACATTAAGTCCTTTATGTCGATCCAGAGATGTGTAGTTCAAAGCGTTTAGATCCTCCAACAAATGGATTTCTTCATCTCCTTTAGACTCACAATAAAGGCAGCTAAAAATTTTAAGAAACATTTAGTATATCTGGACAAAAATAGATATATTGCAATTTAACGAATACAAACTTGGCGCCTAGCTTGTGTTCATCCAACGGAGGCAAAGCTCTACCCAAGATCTCATCCATAGCTGGTAGTATTTTCTCAAACATGAGCTTTTCACTCGTATTGCACCGAAAGAAATAGAGTAAATCTTTAATTATATATTTGCCCACTTCAATGGTCGATTCGGGAGTTTTACGGTACTTCACATTGCATCGATAAACATCGCTGTAAAAGTATTCACAATTTTGTTTCTTCAATTCCAATTCGAGACTCTCCACCGTCAGTTGTTCACTTTTGTAAGCTTGTGCTAAAGCTTTTTGTATATAGTCCGCGTTGAATTTAGTTCGTTGCATTTTGTGATTTGTTAATGATGCCGCCGCATCCGATATCGAGAAGCAACTGCCACAGACTGAAATGGTTTAGTGAAATGCGCATTTTGCACATTTCTAAAGTCGTTTCCCGATGCAATAAACTATCGCTCGGGCATTCAATTCTATTATAAAGTCCCGATTGCCAATATTGTAGCGAGGCGAACTATTCCCATGACATCATACAAAAAAAAACTTGTCATTTCGTCGTGGTGACTAATATTGCGCTTTTAATTTGGTAAAGCGTTACGAGGCGCTACAAGGCGTTGCAAAGGCGATTGGGGGTGTTTCGTAGAATGAGTTATTCACGTTGTTGGTCTTGGTCTTATAATCAATTCGAAACACTACCCAAAGATTTTGGAAGACACACGAGCCGAGCGGTTGGCGAAGTGGATAGCATAACTATGTCGCTTTGAAGCAACATTAGAAAATTAAGGCTCTGTTATTAGGTATTCATAGGAAAAAGACGGTCGAATATCCGAAAGAAGAAAAGGAGAGACACGAAAATCAACGGACAGTGGGGCGAGCAAGGGAACAGAAGTAAGGAGGAATGGACAGTAAAGTAAACGGACAGAAGGAAGAACACACAGAAGAACAGTCAGAAGATAAGACTGATAAACAAACAGAAGAACGAAAACAGACAGAAGAAAGGACAGAAAAACGGGTTGAAAAAACAAAATATGATACGGGCGAACTGAATGGAAATACAGAGGGACGAGTACCCGTACAAACAAACATGTCTCAATCAGCCTAATTGCCAATGTCGATCAAGAATACATATATCAAGCGGTTCGTGACCTTTTAGAAAGGAGGAAAAGATCCTTGTAGTTGGCACAATGAGTCATAAGAAAAGCAGGGAATTGGAAACAAATGCCTGCGACATACAGAAAATGGTTACAAATCGAAAAATAAATAAGACATACGAAAATGGGGGAAATTATAGATGGTTGCATCATGTAAAATATAATCATTATATAATAGTTAATGCCTATTTCTTTGTAAAGATATTAATATAAACTGTTGCGAGACCCGATGAGGAGCAGGGAAATCCCCCAAAGCTGGCATTTAATCGAGGGGCTCGGTGAGATCATTTAAAAAAAAAAATATTCAAAAAAATTAACAAATATTATATAAAGAAAAAAAAGCGCGAGAAACAAATTCTAAATGAATCGAAAAATATATATAAAGACAGGGCCAAGTCATGAAAAATGTCGTAATTCTAGGTAAAATTAGTAATACAATTTTTATTAAAAAATTACGCCCATTTAAGCATATTATTAAGCAACTTTAAAATTCTAAAAAAAAAAAAGTGGAAACCGTATTACGTAATACTTTGGATATATGCCTCTGAGACGGTGCGGTAAGTTAGGGCTTAGGGTTTAGGCGTTACGGGTTCATGGAGTCTCTAATACACCTTCCTTATGAAACATAGGCAAAGTGGCTCTCACCGTGTTCAGGAATCGTTCATTGGTAAACAATTGTGCACGCTTCTTTAACATTACCTCGTCGTCTTCGAAGGTATGCAAACCGAAATCCTTGCTAGCGTCTAGAGTTGCACAACAAATGGGCAATTCACAGACAGCGGCATAATAGCCATAGAGTAGGCAACGCTGTACTTCATCAGTTACTTGTTTGAAAGTAGGCATCGATCCGGAATATTGACAAGCCTTTAACGTAATCGTTAGACTCTCATGATAATGCTGAAGTAGTTCAGTTTGCTTATTAATTAAGACATCCAATTCCAGGCTAGTGTGGAAAAGGAAATGTAAATCAATGGCCGGGCTTCCCACATAACTACTTTGAAAATCCACCTTTTTGAGTATTAAATAATTAGTTAACAGTAAGATCAAGTAGTATAGGGCAGGAATACTCACAAAAGTAGCTTTTCCTTCGGCTTTGTTGACCAAAATGTTGTTTACCCATAGATCACCATGTGTGATAACAGTGAAAGCCGCATTTTTGGGATCCACAACTGAGCGCATGCGTGCGTTATATGCATCGGGTAGTTGTGCCTTCATTTTGGCGCATATTTCAGGCATTTCATTGGCAAATGCTTTCGCAGCGTAGGCCGTGCCATTGAGTATAATCACTCTGCCAAGGTCAAACTCAACACCTTTGGAATAACAGGAGGGCGGAAGTTTTGCCACTAATTCTGGTTGCTCCTTAATCAAAACCATCGAAGCAGCATGGAATTGGCCCAACTTTTGCAAGCATATCTTTGCCTCATCCAGACTTAGTCCCTTCTGGCGATCCATCGACGTGTAATCCAAAGCGTTTAGATCCTCCAGCAGATAGTCTTCGGTGCCTGGTGTAGGATCACAATAAAGGCAGCTAAAAAATTGTTGAACAAAATGTCAGTGGAATATATTTTTGAAAGTTTTCTGAGATATACAAACTTGGCATTTAGCTTGTGTTCTTTAATTGAAGGTCGAGCTTTTCCCAAGATCTCATCCATGGCTGGTAGTATCTGCAGCAGTAGAAGCTTTTCACTTGTACCCATTTCAGCGACATCGGGAAACAAGTTTTTGATTATGTATTTACCCACTTCGATGGGGGATTCTTTAGTTTTGCGGTACTTTACCGTCAAACGGTAGATAGTACTACAAAAGTTTTCACCATTTTGTTTACTCGATTCGGATTCACAACTTTCTACATGTAAATTTTCACTATGATAAGCTTGTGCCAAAGCTTTTTGGATATAGTCCGCATTGAATTTTGTTTTCGATGTCGTTGCCATGACGATTTGCTTTTTGATTTAAGTGAAGTCGCGTCCGTTCCCGGCAAGCAGCTACTACTGACTGACACCAGGTTATGAAATTCACATTTCACCACTAACATTGTAAAGTCGTTTCGCGATGCTTATCAAGAGCAATAAAAATGATTCTCGGGGCATTATTTTTTATTATTTTATAGAAAAAAGATAGGCAGCAGCAGCTCTTGTTATGAGATCGCACAAAAGCTTTAATTGGGTAGTGGCCATATCAGGGTCGGATAGTGCCACTGCACTTGAAAAAACCCAAATGCGACCCAATTGCATCAGCTGGTGCCGTAAGGTTAAGTTAAAATTTGCTAGATAGCTCGTTCTTCCGCGAGAGATAACTGATGTGTGGGGGGCACTATATAGAATGCCATAAAAGGAAGACAACTTAATCGATGTTATCTTAATTGGTTTGGATTCTCTACAAGAAAGGAAAAATACAAGCATTTTTCTGTGTTCTGGCTGGAACCCAAAAGCCAAACCGAAAAGCAAAAGTTATATATGATTCAAAGTTATAAACCATTTGAGATAAATTCCATAGCCCGTGAATTCCAAATCCTTTAATTGCCTAGTTAAACCCCCCAAAAAAATACCCAAGTAATATTCCTTTCCTTCAAGATAGTATTTTTTAACATTAAGAGTAAAATATATATGTATGAAATTCACACAAAACATTTAAACAATGACATAAAAAATGCAAAACACGAGAAAAACAACACAATAAATGAAACTGTCTCTTGATAAATTTCAACAAAATTCGCTAAAAGCACGAAAAATGGGGTCTAACTATCGTTTTTATGCATTGTTAATTTTTCTTTGTTTCTGTTCCTCTCACGCCATTAGGCACGAAAAGTAGCGTTAATTTTGGCCAACAACTCAAAGTAAAGCGAGGGTGGGTGGGGGACAAAAGGATTGCTTTGCTTTCTCCATACATTGCAAAGGCAATATTCTCAAGAAAAACAACGCAAAGCAAAGCCTATCGTGCAGATTACAATCTTTGCCTGTTTGCATTTTGCCACCCCTTTGAAACGTTATGTAATCTCGTGACACGACCTGTTGATACATACATGTATTACCGCAAGTTACAAATTGCAGGTTAAGATGAACACACTCTTTATCTAAGAAGTATATAAAAAGGGGGACACATGAATACGATCTTAATGATAATGTCACTTACTCTATATAGTAAGCATAATTAGAAAATTGTTCACCTTAATTGAATTGTTTTTAAATGTCTTTTATGATCTTCTTTGTATGTATGAATGTATGGAGGTGTATGTGTGTGTGTGTGTGTAGGAAGAAAATTTGCATAGCAACTTACCGAAACTTGTGGCGTCAGGCCGACTTTTTCTTCTTCCTTGATTTTCATAAATATGTTTCCATATATTTAAATATGGAGTATATTTATACACAAACACTATCACTCGAGTAACCGTACTACTTACCGAACGCGCACAATATTTAAAAGTATAAACTTTTTCATTTTTTCCCGCACAATTTGTAATACAACGTACGTCTTACGCGTTGCCAGCTCACCACAAAAACTTAATTTATATATCGATAACTGATATTCACGGATATCGATCAGTTTAATTGTTTGTGTAGGTGGCATTCCTGTGACAAGTGTTACTTGATTGTGAAGCGTCACTTAATTTATTTAATCTTTTATTTTTGGGTTTGTCTGTTTTAGATGATATATCAGTATTCGTGCTGTCTTGAGTAAGCAAGAATAGGTCGCCCACATTAGTACACCTTGTACACTAGTACATTTTGTTTGCTTATCATTCACTCGAGTTCTTAAGATTAATATGTATATGTAGCAACATACATATATAAATTTAATTTATATATAAAATTATAACATTGAAAGTGGGGCAATAGAAGAAGTAATTGGGCTGCTAAGTTGGGAGGGCCACAAATTTATTAACATTCATACATAAAAAAAGAAAAACGCTTATTCTTTAATTTGTGTTCTGTTCTTTTTGCTTCAGTATTTCAGTATCTTTCCATGCATTTTGAGTCGCCTAGGAAAAGGGTGGCTTAGATTAATATCTTAGCACGTAAGTTGCTAACTAAAGCAAAATGTACAAGATACATACAATTTTAAATCCATTTTTTAACATAGAAATAAGTACTTGGGCTGCTAATTTAGGACAAATTTATTAATATTCATAAAAAAAAAAAAAAAAAAAACGCTTATTATTCAATTTGTGTTCTGTTCTTTTCGCTTCAGTATTTTAGTATCTTTCCTTGCTATTTGAATCACCTAGGAAAAGGGTAGCTTGGTTTAATATCTTAGCACGTAAGTTGCTAACTAAAGCAAAATGTATAAAACACATATAATTATTGAATCCATTTTTTAACATAGAAATAAGTAATTGGGCTGCTAAGTTAGGAGGGCGACAAATTTATTAACATTCATGCATAAAAAAAAGAAAAACGCTTATTCTTTAATGTGTGCTCTGTTCTTTTTGCTTCAGTATTTCAGTATCTTTCCATGCATTTTGAATCGCCTAGGAATAGGGTGGCTTGGTTTAATATCTTAGCACGTAAATTGCTAACTAAAGCAAAATGTATAAGATATATAAAATTTTTCAATCCATTTTTTAACATTGTGTTGGCTTGCGCTTTGTCTTGAATTTAGGTAGGTCCAATATACATTCCCAACCACATCACTAATTTTCACATCTCTATGAGTAGCGGTATATCGATAAATTCGTACGTCAGTATGAATCGGCATGTGCGCCAGCAACAACATTTCTACATTCATTAACCTCAAAGGGCTTTAATGCAAATCAAATTGAAATTGCCAAATTGCCGGATAGTGAGACGAACTTTTGTGTGTTTAGCGTAATAGCCACCGGTTCGGGGGGCACCTGGAGTGGAGCGGGAAGCCATGCCAGCCAAGCGAACGACTGTCACGACAGCAACGGCAGCGGCAGCAACAACGGCACCAGCAGCAGCAAAGTCGGCTGCACCTTCAGCAGCTGCTGCTGCAGCAACAAAGACGGCAACAGCACAAGGAACAGCGGCAGCCGCAACAGCAGCGGGACCACCAAATACAACAACCACAATGCCAAATTCCGGACCAACATCTGGAGCCACACAAGGAGGCGGCGTTAATGTCAGCGCTTCTCGGCCCTTGGAAATGTTTAATGGCTTGACAAGATTGACACCAGCCAGAGATCTCACTCTAGGCGGACGTGGACCCAAGGCTAGCAATAAAAAGGTCTTTGCTCCAAATCTAAACGCTGTGAGGAACAAGAATGCGTAAGTTTATTGCAAATAAACCGAGATTAAACAAAAACTAAATAGAATATTCTGTTTTTTGTCTTTAGCAATGTGAAAACCTCGAAAGATTTTACCCAATCACGTGGCAATGGACGTCGTGGTGGTCGTGGCGCGGCGACTGGTGCAACACGTGGTGGACGCGGTGGGGGCGGTGGCAATTCTTCGCTTATACAAACCACTGGTGTCTTCTCCGAAGGAGTCGGAGCTCTTCAAGTGCGTAAATCGACTGGAAATGGGACGGCTTATGCTCGTGATGATGTCTCGGTGTCTTCGTCGACACGAAAGCGTAAAGATGACAGCAAAACGCAGCAATTAAGTGTTAAGGAATTGCTTGGCGAATCAGATGATTCGGATGGAGGGAATGACCCCGCCTCATTGAGTGATCATGAAATGGATGGGGATAAGACTGAGTTGGCATTTAAGCCTATAGCGCTAAAGGAAGGTCTTTGGCACAATGAGAAACCTGTGGTAAAAGAAGAGCCATCTTCTATGAGCACAAATCAGCAAGGTAACCGAAAGATATCAAGATTGAGCGACAATTATATATAATATGTATAAATCTTTTAGAATCCTTGGCAATTGCTCAGCATTTACAAAATCTTCATGTCACTGCCCGTGATGCTATTCTCGAAGAACCACCACCTCAATTTGGGCGTTATCCACGTTCAATTGGTACATTTCTAGATGGGACATCGTCGCAAATGTTCATTATGCAGCTGCCAGATGTTTTACCCTGTGTAACCGATGATGCAGATGAACCCAGTGATGGTCAGAAAGCTGTAACTATTAAGGAAGAGGGAGGAGTAGGAGCTACTGGTGCTCCTGGCTCGCCATCTGACCAACCATCCAGTCCGGCAGCGTCTACATTAAATCAACCCAAGTTAACTGTGCTCAATCAACTGGAGGAGGGCCAAATTGGCAAAATTTTACGCTACCGTTCGGGACGTGTTAAATTATTGCTAGGTGATACTCGTTTCGATTTGGATATGGGTCTGGAATCAGGTTTCCTACAAGTATGTTTCCTCATTTTTATCTCTCTTCACTCATCTTTTGTCTACAAATGCTCGCATTTTATTTATTTCTCTAGGAGATCATGTCAATTACAACAAATCGGGAGCAACGCAGTGGTGATATGATTAATTTGGGACCCGTTCAGGCAAAACTTAAGGCCACACCTGATTGGGTTCATCTATTTGAGCAGCAAGAGGCAAATCGCACATCAGCAGCAACTACAACAAATCTAATAACAACAAATACAGCGACAACAACAACAACATTAACAGCAACATCATCAGCAACACCAAGCACGTAGTACAGGCTCCCACCACATGAGATTCTACATTCTATATGTATACATATATATATTCCTGTTGCCAATCACATGCTGCTTCCTCCTCATCCATAATTATTAGTGTAAATGTAATAAATCTTGTATATAGGCCGTGCCTATTTCTTAAGTTATTTAAAACTTAATAAAACGAAAAATAGACAAACTTTATAAGACCAAAAGATAATACCAAATTGTTTTGTTGTTGTTCTTGCTTGAGAGAAACTCCTTTCTATAGCTTTTGACACTTGTCTTGGGTAGGAGCTTTTCTGTTGCTTCTCTATTTGATCGAGATGCACTTACTCGAATTTGGACAACAAATCAGTTCTCAAATTATGTTTCTAGCTATCTCACTCATTTTCACGATTTGGCAAATTTTTATCTACATTTTTTCAGCTTTTGAACAAATATGCAGAAAAAAAGTACATCAATCCTCTATGAAAAGGGGTGTGGAAAACATTTTGAACATATCAATGCTATCTCAGTCTATGTAAATCAACATTTAAGGCAAAAATCTTGTTTCTCGTATGAAAAGAACCATTTTTTTTGTATTTTTGTTTAATGTTTAACAACAAATCATCGTCTAAGCTAATTTAATTACTTAATGCCTGCTGGGGTGGCTCAGTGGTGGTTTCCTGGGATAGCTGTGTGGTAGTACGACCATAATACAGATTGCCACCCATATCGAGGGCGAAGTTATGGTCAACAGGATTGGCCAGAGCAGTCTCAATGGCCGCATCTAGATTCTCGCGTGTGATAAACGTCTTGGATTGCTCAATCTCACGCAGGACTCGAGCATTTGCTCGCTCCAAGCGCTCTTCGTCGCGTAATTTCTTGGCCTCCAAACGCTCCTGGACATAGGCCACCTTGGCGTCACGTTCCTTGGCTAAGCGAATATCACGCTCTTTGGCAATAGCTGCATTCCAGGCGGCATTCTCATCTAGGCAACGCTGGAACTCGGCCTCCTCTTGCTCGGGAGTGAGAACTATGTGATCAGCTGTCGATGTTTCCTCATACCGAATGATTTCCTCACGCAGATATTGACGCACCGACCGGAGTTGGGTTCTGCAAGGGATAATCGAAGATGGTTGATTTAATAGAAATTGATATAATAAAGGAGAATCATTTACTTGTATTGATTGTGCAGCCGCATGAGTTCTGTGCGCTCCTCTTCCGTTTGCTTCTGGCGCTCCGGCACACGAAATAGCTTACTCTTGGCCACCGGCAACCAACGTGGCTTTCGGCGCCAACGCACAAATTCCAGGGCAAAATTATTGCTGCCCGTCTTGGCCACAGAGGCTTGGCCCAATAGCTGACATCCTGCACGAAGCATTTCTTGTGAATTTAATTAATAATTCTTTCGATTTAATTTCTCCAAAATTTTGACCGTTGTGCAACCGCAAGGGAACTATTTAACCAGGGACGGAGACACATCTAAGTTTAAGGGGACCTTGTTTACATATAATATAAGTCGCCCAATCCTAATTGTTAAAAGGCATTTCACTTTTTCTTCTAAGCTGTTAGAAATAATAATTGTAGCACTTGTATATTGCTTAAATCCATGAAATGTTTCTTAAATTGCCACAATTTGTGGGAAACCGAGTCCCCTTAGGTTTCCTATTAATGTGACCACAAATTTCACTAGCACTTCAGGGTTTGGTAAATCGTAAAGGCGCCACAGGGTCTTATGAATTTTTTGTTAATAGAGCGCGCCAAAATCAATGAAAAATTATTGCTTGGCGCGAAGCGTCAAATGTAATGTAGCGAAGATCGATGTTTTCTGCTCTCTCACATTAAAAACTTTGTTTCCACAATCGATGAAAATTTATTGATTGCTGTTTACGAATGCACTGCACTCTTACATTACACATTTTGGCACCATGTAGTAGAATACTATATAACATCTTAAAAGAAGACGCGGAACTACGTTATATTTATTGGAAATCAAATGAACTCACCTGAACACAGGAGTGTTCCTAGATATTAAGCAAGCATTTTACAAAGTCTGGCATGAAGTTCTACTCTACAAAATTAAAAGTGGTTACCTGCACCATACTCTTCAATTCTTAAATCATATTTGAAAAACAGAGCATTTTATGTCCATGAACGTGGTGAAACGATTTGCCATAAAAATACCAAATAATTTATCGATTCAGTGCTGAGCAACACTGCACATTTTTTCGCTTGTCAACACGGACTAACCGCAGTTGCATGTGTGTGTGTGCCTTGCTATGTAATTTAATGTTATTTTTTGCTTAAAAATAACAAAATACATATATTAAAACTTGTTTAAACTGCTCATTGTAATCCAACAATACCCGCTATGCCTACTTATGAATTGGCCCTGGTCTTCCGACAGCTACCCCGGGTGAGATATATTTTGAGAGAGAAGTTATGTAAAGTAAATAATGTGCCGCTATTGCCCTCTCTGTCTATGCTGCGGCCATCAGCCGGAATTGATATCTGTGATCAAACGGACAGCGGAAGCGATACTGGACAAAGGGGGCATTATACGTAAACTGGAAAATCTAGGTACCCGCGCCCTGCCCCACAAGGTCAGCGAGCACGGTGTAGTGCACCGGGTGGGAACACATTTTACGATTGCCTTTGACTCGGCGCCCAATCAGATATCCGATCTGAAGGAGGAATTTGGACGAGACATTGATATTGTGCGGCGATATGTCTTTAAGGTGGAGGAACCCTTAGAGCACAAATGCACACTGCATGAGGAATTATTACCGCCTGCCTATCGTAAGGATGTGCAGCAGTTAATTGAAATAGCCAAACGGAAACAGAAACCCAAATACAATTATAATTCAGGCCTGGATTACTATCCGTTCCAGAAATAAACCACCAAAAACTAGATATTTGGCATCAAGAGGAGGATGATGAATAAAATTGTTATTATTATTAAATTAATTATAAGAGTTGATTGGCCTATTCGTTTACGTTTCAAATTTCGAGGTGGTGGTGGTTCCCAAGCTCAAGGCTCTGTCTAATGGGGGACTACTTGACTACACTCTTATGAAATTGTCGCATTTATCAGGTCAGTATTGGTATTATTATTTGTCTTTATTAAGTTTATGGCATACCTATAAAGTCTTATCAGAGAAAATTGATAAAATGGAAACCATAATCAAATCAGTAAAAACGCCTTTGCCTTGTTTGCCTGCCAGCCAGCCAGCCACCTTTGCCACAGCAAAAGCCAAGATACCGTCTTTAGTTATAGTCGTCACTTGAGCGTTCGAAAGAGCAATATTTTGCGTTCCAGAAATGCCATTACAAATTCGCCAACTCACGCCGGAGCTGCAAAAGAATGCCAATGAGCTGCTACATGAAGTGCCCGAACGCATAGAGGCCGATTTGGAGGCATTCAAGACATGGATATCCCAACAGCCTCATCTTACGGCCCGTACAAGCGATCAATTTCTGATTGCCTTCCTGCGCGGCTGCAAGTACAGCCTGGAGAGGGCCAAGTCCAAATTGGATCAATATTACACGCTGCGCACCAAATATCCGGAAATTTTCAATGTCACTGATGTGGCCAATGATAAATTTCGTGAAATTCACAAGACGGGGTAATATGCAAGCAACACAATTCGAAGGCCATGTAATATTTCTATATCTCTCTGTCCCCTATAATAAAAACAGCACGATAATATATTTGCCCACGCCTCTCCATGATAATGGCCCTCGTATTGGGCTATGGCGTATGGGTTTGGCTCCTGCCGATAAGTACACGATTCTGGAGGTGATGCAAGTGGCCCAGGCAATGCAGGAGATTGCCCTCATTGAGGACGACTATGCGAATGTTAATGGCATTGTTTTCATTATGGATATGAAGGGTGCCTCAGTTGGTCATCTGCTGCAGATGACACCAAGTTTGGCCAAAAAGATGACCGTCTTCTCGGAGGAGGCTTTGCCATTCCGGCCCAAGGCTCAGCATTTCATTAACACAATCAGCGGCTTTGAGCCCATTTTTAATATGTTCAAACCGATGATGTCCAAGAAGATACAGGCACGTCTTTTTATTCATGGCGATAAAATGAATTTGCTAACCCAGCAAGTGCCATTGAAGTATTTGCCCAAGGAGTATGGCGGCGAGAATGGTTCCGCTGATGAAATTGTTGCCTTGTGGGAAACAAAATTCGATGATTACAGGGATTACTTTAAGGATAATGCCAACTACAAAACAGATGAAACCCTTCGTCCAGGCAAGCCCATTGACTTTGAGGGTCTCTTTGGCATTGAAGGATCCTTTAGGAAACTCAATGTGGATTAGAAAATTTGTTACTCTTTGCATTAATTCTTTTGTTTGTTTGTTATTGAAGAAGTTTCATTTTTAGATTGATTTTTTAAATATAAATATAAAACTATAACTTTTAGGAATCACTAGAGTCTCTCAGCGGTAAAAGCAGATGCGTCTTTGCCATTTTGTGGGCGCCGACTCGTAGATCTTTCGTCGATCTAAGACCTGTTCCATATAATTTTCAATTTGTTGCTCCACATCGGAGCGCCATTTAAGCTGTAGGAAGAGGGGAAACACTTCGCCCGCTTTCTTCAGGCGACGTTCGGCAGTTTGATAGCATTTCCAGGGTTGGGGCTCTACCACAAAGAGCTGGGCAAGATGGGATAGCTTACGCAGGAATAACTGCAGGCCGTCATCATGGTGATTTAGATGTATCCACATGGTAATGGAATAACAGCAAATGGCATTAAATTTGCCGCGCTGATGGCTCTTTAGATAATCGAGTATGGTCTCAAAATCATTCCCATTGAGTATATCTACACGGGAATAGGTGATTCTGTCCATAATTGTTGGGTTTTCTGCCTTTGCCCGTTCCACAAGTCGTTGATCGATGTCCACGCCTAGTATATGCACTGGTCGCTTCAGTTGTTCCTCGAGAAAGCCATGTAAAAGCCTGGTGAAGACTCCACTGTTGCAGCCCACATCCAAGACGAAATAGGGTTCGGCGCTAGCCTCTTGGCCAACCAATGGATCCCAGATTTCAGCGGTGGGCAGCAGTTTCACACGTTCAGAGGCTGAATTGAATTGGTAGTAGTTCATAAAGTTTCCATACTGGACAGCACCAGGATCTCCACGGTGTTCCATATCAGACAGACGATGGCGAGGCTAAAAACATGCGTAAATGACGTAAGATAGCGCAATAAGCTGTGCACGTTTACGTCATTAATGTCATATTATAACAACTTTTAATCTGCAATCAAACGTTTAACTAACTATTGCATATTACATTTAAGTTGTAGTATCAATTTATCAGTGCTAAAAGCACTAACATTAACATTATAAAATATATTTTTGTCTAACTTTTTGCCAGCTCTAATAGTTTCTCAATTTAACATTTTCCAATACTATTCGCAAAATTAAGCCCTTCGCCAGTTTTTCGACACTGAATATTCGAGAAGCTCTAGTACTATTAGTATTATCTAACATTAACATTATAAAATATATTTTTGTCTAACTTTTTGCCAGCTCTAATAGTTTCTCAATTTAACGTTTTCCAATACTATTTGCAAAATTAAGCCCTTCGCCAGTTTTTGGACAGTGAATATTCGAGAAGCTTTTGTAGTAAACTGTTAGCATATGCATTTAATTATCCATCCGATTATTTTACGACCGATTCATTACAATTGTTTGCAAGCCATATAAAAGCATATTTGTGACGTCGTTACCTGGAGCTATACGAGGTCACGGCATCTTGCAAAATAAACAACGTGGGAAAAAGTAAGACCAGCCATTTTAAGTAATTTTTAGTATTTTTAAATACCGCATTTCTAGCGAAACAGATGATTGAAGACAAAATTTAGATTTTTCGCGGCGTAAATTGGACAAAAGTGTAAAATTTCAATAAACCTTTTTTCGAAAATGAATAACACAATAAATCCATACGACGACGACGGTGAGGAGCAACAATCCGAATTGGCCTTCGATCGAGGTAGGATTACAGCAAATGTCACTATCGATGGCCATCCATTTTGTGCCACCATTAACACAGGATTCACTCGAAGCTTTGTCAGTAATCGTGTGGCCCAGCTTCTCGGTAACTGCTACAACTTGCGTGCCATATACACAACAATATATACGGATGAGGGTTCATCTTTAAATGTCACCCAATCCATTTTGGCCAATGTGATTTTGAACAAGTGCGGTGTTCGATTTCCTTTGCTAGTCTTGCCTAGCCTTGGGCCCGATGTGCTATTGGGCGTTGACTTTCTCTGTGGCATTGACGCCAAACTGCAATGCGGAGATGCAGTCCTTCAACTACATCCATTTCTGCTACAGCCAGCCAGCATGCAGTATGCTCCACCTGGCCACCGGGACATGGAGGGGGACTCACTTACTCATGAGTTTGAAGGAGATAGCGAGCAGCTAGAAGGAGATAGCGAGCAGCTAGAAGGAGATAGCGAGCAGCTTGAAGGAGATGACGAGCAGCTAGAAGGAGATAGCGAGCAGCTAGAAGGAGATAGCGAGCAGCTAGAAGAAGATGGCGAGCAGCTAGAAGGAGATAGCGAGCAGCTAGAAGGAGATAGCGAGCAGCTAGAAGGAGATAGCGAGCAGCTTGAGCCCTTTGAGAATCAAGAAGATGAGAATGAGTCAATCGTAATAGACGATACCGAAGATACTCCAATGGCCACCCACTTTGAACACCAGCGGCAGGAATGGAACGAAAAAATAGCTGCATTAAATGCCTTTTTAGAGGAACAAGAGAATCAAATCATCGAATTAAACGAAAATGATCAGGATTCTTTAGCAGCAGAGGAATTAACAACAAACGAACAAAAAAAGGAATGGTGTGAAGCACCACAATCATGGACAGTTCACACTGTGCGACGCAGGCTTCCAAGTTCATTGATAGCTGAACTGCAGTCAATACTAAATGCTGATCTTGGGCAGCGTCAGAGTTTCCGCAGATTCTACAAAAGGATTCCTTATCGCATAGTAATCAATGAATTTAACCAAATATCAGTTTATTTAATGAGAAAACCGAAATCCAAGACTATCAAACAGCAAAAACCTTCCAAAAAAGGCAAAAAGGCCAAAATGGAACGCCGCCGACAAAAGAGATCCTTGCGTTGAGAGCTTCTTTCTGGGTTCCTAACATTTCGTAGCCTACTTTTTGGCCTACCAATGAACTCAGCTACTCGACCTATTACCTATTCCACCACAGGCTAATTGAAAGCCGCATGCCAAAAGACTTTTGTTAACATTAAGAAATTGAAGTTGAAGTATTTATCTTTGATATACATAGATCATATTCCGGAAGAAGCTAAGCCATAGGCTACCTCATTTTTTTTTTTTTTTTTTGCATTTGGTTCACATTGCCTTGAACAACTCTCTCAAAATAGATTTGCTAAGTAGATTCTAAGACCCAAATCCAAAGTAAAAACTCATGTAGGAATACCTGTTCTGTTCATTTTTACTGGATTTATTATACTGCTGCCTTCATTTTGAATATATAATTTTCAATGCTTTTTTTTTTTTTTTTATACGATTCTAACAATTTTCACTTACATTCGAAATCCATAACATTTTTTGTGTAAAATTAGCAACAAACAAAAAGGAAACGAAAGTAACAAAAAAAAATGTATGTATGTATAGTGAATGAAAAAATGTATATATCTATATATATATATTGTACAACAACAGAATATACACTAAATTTCATAAGTTTGGTTTCCCCATTTCGATTGTTTTTGGCCTGTCTGTGGTTTTTTTTGGGGATTAAGCAAACAAACATGCCCGTGCATGGGGACCCCATTGGGACATGGACATGGACATAACTCCTCTGGCCATGGGGCTGGGAAACTGAATTTAACCCAACTAAGGGAACTAGGCAAAATTGCAACAGTCTGTTGTCGCCCGGGCCAGAATGAGTTGTGTTCATGCTCAGAGAGTTCCATGGGAGCCCGAGGGGCTTGGTTGGGTTTATTTTGCCATAAAAAAAATCAAATGATTGACCACAATAATACAGATACAAAAATAATATATATATATATGTATGTGTGTATGTATATATATATACATATATATATGTATATATATATATATGTTTAATAGTATTTCATTTTCAAACTTTTGTCTAGATCTAAATTATCGTACAATACCTGCTGTTAAACTAGATTACGTTCTCTTGAATCTTTATCGCCATTCCATCATCGTTCTTTAACTTTTTAGATTTTACAAATACCTAGATATAGGTATAGAATATATATATATATATATGTATATATATATATATATATAATTAGTTTCTAAAAACTACTGGAAATGTTTTGTTTAGTTTTGGTTTATAACTTTTTCATTTTGTTGTTTTAGTTTTTCTTTTGTTTTGAATTGAAAATTACATAGTCATATGTATGTATAATATATGTATATATATATATATATATATACTTATGTATTTGGATAATAAAGATTCTGTAACTTTATTCTTTCAAGTTTATTGAATGTACGAAAGCGCCAAGCGGGATTTTTTTTTGTTACCCGAAGCGTGCGAAAGGTTTTCTAGTTCTCTGTTTCTGTCTCTGTCGTCTTCAGTTTAGTTTTTTTTTTTTTTTGTATATTTCTGTGTGTTTGGGTTTTTGTTTTTCCGTTTTTGTTTGTTTGGCAAATTGTTAATAAACTCTACTTAATCATTCTTGGTTTTTTTGTTTGTAAAATTGCTAAATGCTACTTAATATGGACTTTGAAAAATTTTACAATACATGCGCCTAGCGCCGAATTTGCTGCATATGTGTATGTGTCTGGGTGTGTGTGTGTGTGTGTGTCTTCTGTGGTTAGTCGTAACGCTTAGCAAAATATCAAATCAGTGGCGCATCTAATAGGGCCAAAATTAATACAAATTTGCCCCCTTAATTATGCTATAGTCAGTCGAAAAGTTAATTTTTGGAATGTCATGCATCAGTTTGTTTTAATTATAGACAACTCATTGAAATTCGCATATTTCTCCGGTGTCTATTGCAGACTTAAGGGGGCAAAATTTCCCATTGATTCCATTCCCTCCTTTACCCCTTTTTGGTTACGCCGCCACTGTGTAAACGGATAACTAAAATTTTTTTTGAATTGCCTGATTTCTTCTTACTGTTTTCTGCTGGGTTAAGTTAAGTTTTTGAATTACAAAAATGTTGGAATTAGAGATACGGCTAAACTAGGCGACAATCGAATTATACAATACATACATACATACAGCTAGAAGGTATATATGTACATATGTATATATATATATATATATATATATATATATATTTTTGTATATACGTGTTAAGCTCATAAATACACAATAATTAATCAATCATCAATTAGAATTTATATATGCTAAAATCTCTTAGATCTATAGCTAGACTTAGATAGCTTACGACTACGAAATGAATATGTCTTTCAACTTGTTGTTGTTGTTGTGTTATGTTGTTGCTGTGTCGCAGTGTTTGCTGTGTTGCTGTGTGGTTGAGTGGTGTCGCTTAGCTCCAAACGGGCCGTAAATATGCAACTATATGGCAACAGGCAAGTAGTGTTTAGTTTTAGATGACTCAATATGCGATTTACAACCAATTTTTACTTGCATTTAAGGGGGGGGGGGCGGAGTTGTTGGGGTTTTAATGTGTGGGACTGTACTTGGTTAGGATTGAAATTTTGGTTTTCTTACTTGATTTTTACGGGTCTTTAGATAGATAGTTAGATAGAGAGAGAGAGAGAGAAAGTGTACTTGGGGGGAGGCAGAGGCGGGGAAAGAGGATTATTTTTTTTTTCAATGAAAATCTAAATCTAACTCTAGTCATCTGGGTCCAACCCGATTAGCTCAGCTTGCAAACGGCCCTTAGTCTTACAACAAATTGTTAAGCAAAATACTCTCAAAGCGATACGAAATTGCGGCGACATACTGGTCATGATTAGAATTTTCCAAAATGAATTCAATATGCCAATCCAAACGACTGCGAAATTGATAAGAGTACTTTGTATAACGTCGCCCGTGACCACCTCATACAGACGCAACGAGATCCATGGCAGCCAGGACATCCAGAATGCAAAGACTAATGCGAATGACATCATATGACTAGGGTTCGATAAATTTTCAGCCAAAGCAGTTGCATATTCTTTATCGTGTATTGGCTCGCCGGACCTAATTTTACGCATCATGACAAAGATGTATCCATAATTGTGTACGATCGATATGAGGCTGGGACCTAAAACTAATATTGCCAATGTGGCACTATATGCGGCCATATTGCCCCAGTCAAGCATGCAAATGTGTGTCACATTATTTTCAATGGGCTTTGAATAGCCCAATATTGGCGGACAGCACAGCAGGGCCGCCGATATCCATGTGAAGACCATCCAGCACTGACATCTGAAAATTCAATTAATTATTATTGGTAAGTCTCATCCTTTTTTATGATTTCTTTTGCATTTCATTACTAACCTCGTCTTTGTTTGCACTGTTTCATAGCGCAATGGTTTACGCACAGCTAAATAACGATCAACGGATATCCACATGAATGTGTATACGGAGACGGCCCACAGTGTGACCTCTAGATAGCCAGTGAAACGGCAAACTATATCCCCGTACATCCATTCTCCTGTCAGTGCTGGATAAACGGAAAATGGCACTACCAATAGGCCGCATAGCAAATCGGCAATGGCAAGTGATAGCAGATAGTAATTAATGACTTCTGTGGGACCTGTACGTCAGTGTGAGAAAGTGAAAGTGAAAGAGAGAGAGAGAGAGAGAGAGAAAGAAGGAGAGAAATAAATTTGGTAAGTCTTATAATCAAATATTAATCAATTTCATTATGAAGAACTTTCTTAGTGTAGACGAATATCAAGAATTTCTTACTCTTTTGCCAAAAGTTTTATATTTATTTTTCTTAAAGCGAATGATATATATGTACATTCCATCTTCTCCCCGTTTTCCCCATGGTAAACCCTTCTAAAGGCCACAGTTAGACTAGACTTGCCTCAGTTAATGACTTACATTACCTACATCTCGTTGACCTTTTATTATGCCTGATTACTATTGGCTGCAACTTTTGATAAGTTGTGAGTTGTCTCTTGTATCTAGCTCATAATTAGTTTTTGTTTTTTTCATTTTAACGAGTTTTGGCATTTAAAAACTCATTGAATGCACGCGCAAGAAAAACTAGAAAGTAGGTAATTTTGTTAACTTTGTTAAGTATAAAAAAACGGACTTTAAAGACAAAGAAAATGTTGTTGTTTTAATACCAATTCGCCAGCTGTTTAAATGTTCAAAATGTCTTTAATATATATTTTAATATATATATTATATATTTTTCAAATTTCAAGAAAAACCCATTGATTGATCCGACTGAAAAGCTAATACCTCAGAGCTTTAGCTCTTTAAGAAATTTCAACCACCTTCTGAAAATATAAAATATTCTAAGAATAATATATAGTAATAAAAGAAAATTCAATATTGATTGCAAAAATACTGTCGCTTAAAGTTTGAGAGAAAATTCTTTAAAGAAAAACTTTCCTCACATCTGTCTGACATTTTATTTGCCAGCAATCAAACGTTCTAAGGCCTATAAACCAAACTACTAAATCCATTAAAAATCAAGTTTATAAATCTTAAAACATTTTTGCCATAACCATGAAATGTTTCAATCGATTTGATGGCTTTTTGGCAACAAGCTGCAACAGTTTATAGCCTTGTGGGCGCCCCAAAAAAGTATGCTACACTAAATTACCTAACTGACATTGTGGGGAAAAAAGTGAGATAGAGAGAGAGAGAGAGGGAGAGAGAGAAAGAGAGAAAATTACATTTACATACCCTTGAAATTGGCATAGGTGGCTATAATCAGTAGATTCGATAACACTATGGCCACGCCCAATATGGAGATGAGTACGGCTTTGGTTAGTGCCTCCAACTTGGAATTATCCTGCAGGTAGCTCATTTCCTGCATTTTTCTGCCCACTGCAAGTGAAAGGGCTCAGACTTGTTTTTTGTTTTTGTTTTTAGTTTTTTTTTTTTTGGGATGGTTTTGTGGTGGTGGATGGTTTGTTTTTTTTTTTTGGAGGGGCAGGGCGAGGTCAGGGAGTCTTTGGGGCGGGTCTTTTAAAGGGGGAGGGGGGGAGTGGCTATGCAAGAGCCAGTGGGCGTGACCGTACCTCACTTCCGGTCATGACGGCCTCAGTTGCAGTTGTTGTTGTTTTTCTTGTTGTTGTTGGGTTTTTCTATGCTTTAGGAGTTGTTGTTGTAGTAGCCACCGTAGCCACCGTTGCCACCGCTGTCGCTGCCGTTGCCGCTTTTACACGCGAAGGTCGTGTGGTCGTCCTCGTCCTCGTCGTTGTCGCCGTGCCGTGCCGTGCTGTACCGTGCCTTGCCGTTTGCCTGTGCCCCGTCTTCTTGTTCTTGTTCTTAAGAGGCACCGACGAAAAATTTGTATAAATTTTACTTTCTTTTTTTTTTTTTTTTTTTGGATGTGTGTGTGTTTGTGTTGCTTTTTAGGCTGGCGCTAAGCCAAGTCGCCGTGTGTAATTTGATTGTTGTTTGGCTTTCTCAATGTCCCCTAAGTCCCTCTGTGTGTGTGTGTATGTGTGTGTGTGTGTGTGGTTAAGGTTAAGGATAATGTTGGCAATTTATTGTGTGTTATGTCTGCCTGTTCGTGTGCCTGTGTCTGTACTGTTTGTGTGTGTGTGTATGCCTTTATTTGTATGTGTTGAAGCTCGTTTAAAAATTTGATTAAAATTTCTTTTTAAAACTATTAATTGCGTATGATTCTCCGCTTCGTTTTTGTATATTTGTTTTGGTTAAAGATTTGCAAACGGTTATTGGTTTTTAGATTTTGTTTTTGGATTTTTCTATTTGAATTCACAACTCTTTTTTGCTAATTTTAGTTAATAATTTATCCTTGAACATTAATATATAAATATTATTTAGTTTTGCTACCAAAAGAATCAAGTATGCAGTGTATATATATATATATATATATATATATATGTCTTGTTGATTTCCGATTTCTTTTTATCGGTTTTCTTTTTAACTAAATTTTAAAGATTAATTTCAAAATTACACATTTCAAACTTTGAAGTGGAAGAATAATGATTATAATTAGAATTTAATTATTCATTGTTTTTTTTTATTTTTTAATTATTTACGCGCTTTGTTGTTGTTGTATTCACTATAATTAGAGCACAGCACAATTGTTTGTTTTTGTTTTTTGAGTTGTTGTTGTAGTCAGTTTATTTTTTGTTGTTTGAAATATTCGTAAGGCTTTTAATGTGCTACATTTAAGAAATTTTAAAATTTAGTTTTTTGTATTTTTTGTATTTTTTTTTAGTTTTCGCTGCTTTTGGTGATTATGATTATCCTTTTGCTTGTAAATTCTGGCTCTATATATATATGTGAGTTGTTGCCATCAGTTGTTGTTGTTGTAGTTGCTGTTGTTGTAGTTGTAGCTGTTGCTGTTGCTGTTGTTCTAGTTGTTTGCTGCTGCCGTTTTTGTTGTTGTCAGTTTAAGCTAATTGTGCGCATCTGCCGTTGGTAGAGGACAAAGAAAGAAAGACAATGAATCACCGAGTATCAATGCAAGTTCTAAAAATAATCAACAACTATGATATTAATCAATAAATTATTGCAAGTTTAGAGCTCAGCTACTTATTATATTATATGGCTGGCTGGCTGGTTGGCTGGCTGGCTGGCTGGCTGGCTTGACTGGCGACAAAAGCCTTTTAGCGGCACAAAACGCTTTACATAAGCATTCTTATCCTGGCCTGCCACTTTGCCCCTTCTTCCTCTCCCCCCCCCCCCCACACATACGCACACACACCCTCTCTGCTGCTGCTGCTGCTACTGCTGCCCTCTTTGCCAATCTACATCTTGCAATGACCCACTTTACCGGGCACTTGACACAGTTTGAGAGCCATTGCTGTCACAGCTGCTCAAACTGTGGCGAAACCAAAATGACAATGACAGCATAAAGTGGAAATGCTAAAGTGGAATTGAATCATTATATCTCAATTCCGTCGTTTCTGAAAACCTTTTCGAGTTTGCCCTCATTTGTCATAGGTTTGTCTCTTATATCTTTGAGAATTATTACTTTTTAGTTCCCTTTTTTTCCCCTTTTTTTTAGATTGAAAAAGGTTTCAAGAAGATAATTATTTAAGAAACATTCAATTTAAAGTCAAACGTTAAAAATTCAAAAAGCAATAAACACTTAAACAAACAAATGAAAGTGAAACCATTCTCCTTTTTATGGCTTGGAAGATTTTAAGTGCAATATTTCTCGACTATTTGAATTTAAAATCTATTGAAAAGAGTTTCCCTTAATATACTATTATTTATTGATTGTAGAAATATCAATTATGATTGGGCCATAGGTCAATCTTGTGATAGGTTGTCTGTATAGATATTTCAAGAACCAACCAAGTTCTACTATCAGCAGACTTTGCTAAAGACTCCAATATTGCTATCGCCATACCATATCCTTGTGTGCATCCTATTACATAGTCTTTAGAAGATTCACCTAGAAATCTAAAAGGAAATTCTTTACAATGAGATTAAATTCTATTAAGAGCTGAAGAAGTTCGACTCTATATAAATTCAATGCAAAACAATTGTTTGATAAATGTAAATTTAAATTCGGTCTAATATTTGATTTAATTTTGTAGACTTAATTCTATTTGAGACAAAATTATGCATAATTGTTTGACTATTTCGATCAGCATCGCAACAACGCCCTGTCGGAGCCAGGCAGGGTCAGTTAGTGGCGGATGGCGAATGGCGAAATGATGGTCTGGTCTCGTTCGGTCATCATTTGCGACGTCATCGAGCTATTTTTCACGCAGACACAAACACAAACACAAACACCATTATCAAATGCCATTAGACATCAGTGGGGCGCCATCAGGCTGGGGGACAACAATAACTACGATGCAGAGTGTCAGGGGGGAGGGGGAGGGGAGGGTTGTGGGGTCGGAGGAATAGACAGAGCATTGTATAAGGTAACAAGTTTGTCACTTACATCGTCTCTCAACTTGTGGTAATTGAATTAACGTTAACGGGGGCAAAACTAAACTAGAATTGGGTACAGTTTGGCCCAATGCTGACAGGTGATAAATATCAATGAATTGCATTAGCCAGACGGCCAACTGAAATGGGTTTCACACACACACACACACCCGCACACACAAATTGTGAATGATTGCGTAACAGAGAGGGAGAGTAAAGAAGATTGTGCATCAACTGGGCTGAGCTGGGCCATTTCATGTGCAAAATAGTCATCATGAAGGGAGGGGGAAAGGATCTCCCAGCAATTACATACATTGCCATTCATTCACATTGAAATTACGTTTATTGCGTCCGTAGTCGGTAGTCCGCGATTTGAGCTCTCACATAATGAGCGACGAGGCGGCACTCATAAGAACGTAACGAGTTCAGCGAACCCATAAAGAGAGAGGTCCTCACTTAACCATCCGGCACCAGCCCCAACCCTAAGGGCTGGCAAGGACTTGAATTGTGGACGATGAAAATCAATAAGCACGTGAATGTGATTAATTATGTAAATATTTTCATTGTTATGGCTGCGTTTCGTCTTTTTTCTCCTTTATTTATTTTTTTTTTTTGGGTTTTTTGAGAGGCCATTCTCTTACTCACTCAACTCTTTGTCGCTAACAAGTTGATGAGATTTTGATTACCATTCGGGGAGGACGCTCATTATTACTTTGGCACTGGCTCTGGTTCTGGGGCTTAATTAAAAGAAAAATGCTCCTTTTTGCATGAAAGCTTTATTATGTATTATGAAAGTTTTCGTGCAGCAAACAAAAAAAAAAACCAAAGAAAAAAATTTCAGGGAGTGTAAGCCGAACACAAGTTGCCAAAAAAAAAAAAAACGAATCTCAAACTAGCAACGCAGATTCACAATTTGTGTTTTGCGTTTTGCGTTTGTCAAAGTGGTCAACTGACATTAAATTTTCCCTGTAGAGCAATTTCCGTTTCGTTTGACAGATTAAGGCCTAATGGAGCGCTGACTTTTTGGCCTAGATTTCGATTTCGCTCTACTAAGATTTCTATCACTCTGACAAAGAAATAGTAATCCAGTTTATTGTAAGATGAAATGTGATATAGATTTATTCGTTTTTATTGTTGTATCGATAGACAACCCAAAGACTTGAAAGAGATCTTTTTTAATAGATTTAAATGCTTAACTACAACGCAAGCACTTTATATAGCTCTGCTTTCTGTGGTTCTATACAATGACGCTATACAAATAAATGACCTTCAAAACTTGTGCTTCTTGTCGTTAACTTTAACTTGAGACAACTTGAAATCTGAATCTTCTGAACCAGAAAGCTCATGAATTGATGGCTGCCTTTGAGCCAATTACTTGGCTGTTATAGTGGTTCGATCTTAGGAGCTGTTACAGTGGTTTCAAAAGGTTTTAAAAAACTGTAATTAGCCTAGTTTAGAGCCTAGAGACTTGTCAAACTTTCTTGATAAAATAGTTTGCCTAACTAAATGGTTTACTACTTAGTTACTTTCACTTTGTGCGCAACTAAGCCAAAGTTAACTTGATGATAAGCATTAAATTTTGTTTGAATGCAAAAAGTTAATAACAAAAGTTACTAAATATAACTATTTCAATGTCTCTTTGTCTCTCCCTCTCTCTCTCTCTCTCTCTCTCTCTCTCTGTGTGTGTGTGCTTTATTTAATAAATGTTGCCTGGTTTCGTTGTTGGTGGGGTAAAAGTTATGTTTGTCATGGCTCTTGGCTCTTGTATCTACAGTTGAAGCCATAAAATATGTATCTGTATCCCATGCGTGTTTATGGCTGACACAATAAGAGATACGTGTATAGGGATATACAAATACAAATACTTGGCCATGTGTGAATGTGACACAACACACAGAAACAAAAACACAAAAAAACAAAAAATGGAAAAAAAAGGTGGTCTAAAAAGTCCGTCATCGTTGTCATCGTTGTCGTTGTCGTCGACGCCGCCTAAGGTCTGCCATAAAATCATATTTAAATGCCAGAGCAGGTGGGTTTGGGTACCATCAAAAACAAAAGGGCTTCTCACCAGCTGGGTATGCTAAAAATAAATGCGAACTGGCGCAACGAAGGCCAAGGCAACTGCAGGCAGCCAGAGAGAAGGATACTAAGTACGTCGACACACAAATACACACACACACACATACACACAATCATCTCTATATATATATTTGATGACGTTAGGCAAGAACGCAAGGCTGCTGCGAATGGGTGCAGAAGGAGAGATGAAGAAGGAGATGGTTAGCCAGCCACGTCATCGTCATCATCATCAACGTGAAGGCTTATATAAGCCTGTGAGCATGACCTCACTATGCCGCACTGCTGCTGGCGGCACAAAGGTTGGATACCTTGGCAAAATCATGTTAGCGCCAGGTTTTCCTAGCATTCATTTTTAGTTTTCCTTTTTCTATTTATATTTCTATTTCTATTTCTATTTGCATAATTTATGCTTACGCATGTTTAATGTCGCATATGGTTGAAAAATTGTGGCCAAAAATCTTGCAAGGGGCTAATTTGGGGGAGTGCGGGTGGGTGTGGGTGTGGGTGGTAGGAGAGTAAAGTGCGTTGACGTAAACTCTCAGCTTGTCACTCATTGGCTTAAGAACTTTTTGTCTGTCTGTCTGCTTGCCTGTTGCTTTGACAAAAAGTAAAACTTTAACCAAGAAAAACTTTCTCTACGCAAAATTGCCTGCAAGTGAATGCAATTAAAAGGCTTTTCAATTTTCTTCAAATGCCTTATGGCGTCTCTTTCACATTGTTTTCTTTTTGTGTTTTTGGACTCTAACTTTCGTTTTGCGAAATTAAAAATATTTTATAATATTTCTAAAGTAAATAACTCAAAAGGCACAAGGCTTAAGTATGGATCTAAAAACTGTTAAAATATGTCCATGTCATGGACTTTCCATACAAAATGAATTTAAAATTTAAGTTTGAAGAACTTAAAAGTTTTGTTAATTCAATTATCACTTAATTTTTTGAGTTCCGAACGGACTGCAAAACCTTTGACAAAAATAAAGTCAAGAGATTTAACAATGTTTTTGAGGTCTATCGAATCTCCAATCAAATCTTGGCATCAGAAAGATCAGGCCTGCAGAATCAAAAGCCTAATCTCACTTCTTAATAATAAAAGCGCTACGAAAGTTTTATTTTATAATCTGTTTAATTTGAAAACTAATATTCCTGATCATCATATAGTAGGCCCAGTGTGCAGAGGTTAAAGATCATAATTTGAATAATTCAATCTCGTTCTGCCTCTAAGGCATAGGCTACAAAGAAACGCTCTCTCGAGCTCTCTCCTAAAAAGTTTGTCCTGTAATGCCTGTTAGAAAAGATGAGTTAGCTCCTTGAAGTGATCAGATTAATAGAGACCAACCAACCAACCAACCATATATCAACGTCTTTTTATTATTCGGCCATAACTTTAATATCATTATCAGAAAAAGAGTAACGAAACGTATTACGACTTAATGGTCAAAAACTAAAAGGATCATATGCAATGATATGGATTGAGGCATAGGCAAAATCATAATGTAGGCTCAAGTGAGTGAATCTGATTTTCTTTCATAGACCAGGAAATGGCAACCGTAGTCCTGGGAGACCGAATAATGCTTTTTCGCTTTCTATTCTTTTCTCTATCTTTCTCTTGCATTTGATTGCCTTTTACGCTCGTTGTGTCAGTTGCTGCTTAATTTGTGTTGACTCTCTCTATGCGTCGACCCCTGGCATTGACATTACTTCGGCAAACGGTTCGGCTTTTGCCTGTGTGAAGAGCCGAACGTATGTACATAAATAGCTTGACTGCACAATAGAGACCAAAGGCTAAAAGCCTTAAAGATTTTGGCTTAACCATTTGAAATTGTCATAAATATTGTTAATCCATATTTGATTTTAGTATAATTTTTTTTAAACTTAAGAG
Organism: Drosophila nebulosa; assembly: GCA_024703675.1. Taxonomy (NCBI): domain Eukaryota; kingdom Metazoa; phylum Arthropoda; class Insecta; order Diptera; family Drosophilidae; genus Drosophila; species Drosophila nebulosa. The sequence goes on from JANFPS010000008.1 coordinate 1,572,000, forward strand.
CTGTCCATTTGTCAGATAGTTAGTTAGATGGTTTAAACTCTTGAGTTTAGTTGCCGCCATCGTGTGTAGAGAACCAGTCATATATGTCATTATATTCTGTGCGTGATTGGATCAACTCTTGGATTCACGTGCTTCCTGCCGCTGCTGCCTGTGCCCATAAATAGAACATTCCGCACCCCAATAAAGAAATGTTGCTAGCTTCTATATACATATATCCTGTGTGTGTGTGTGTGTGTTTGTGCGTGGGCTTTATTTTGGGTCCCGGTATTATTTTTATTGTTTTTTTTTTTTTTTTTTTTGCTTTGTTTTGGATGGGCGGACAAGGACAAACAGCGCCTTGGCGACGCGCGCGTGTGTTTAGTTTTATATTGTTTTATTCCCTTTTGCATTTTTTGTGTTTTTTTTTTTTTTTGAGCATTCTATACTGATTTTGATTTCCCTCGATGCTGATGTATGCTCTATATGAGTGTGTGTGTGTGTGTGTGTAAGTGTGTAGTTTATCTATGAAATTGCATTGGTCAAGGTCCACATACATATTACGGCGGCCACATGACGTATGCGTAATAATTGAAATTTACGCTAAGGACAATTATATGTATTTCTATCACAAATACACACACACCCACATAAACACACACACACACACTCAACTCGCTGACTGACTGACTGAGTTACTGGTTTCTCTGTCTACTACGGGCAATCAATAAAAATAAAACACGAATACAAAATGAAACTGTTTCAATGCTGCGACTTGACATTCAGCCAAGGAAATCGGAAATCAGGCTAAAAGCGGCCAAAGCCAAAGCCAAAGCCAAAGCCAGTTTCCTGTCCCAGTCATGCGGCAATCAATATATCCATGCATCAATTTGTCATTTTGTGATGCGGTCTAGGTTAGACTTGCAGCTTGTTTATTTGTTGCCATTATTTGCCCTCTATTGGGATAAGCTGCACACCATTTGCGGAACACCAATGTGTGTGTGGGCGGAGCTTTCTTCTATTCCTCCTTCTTCCTCCCTTCTTTCTTTATTGTTGTTCTTATACTGGTCTTCCATTTGATTTGCAATTTAAGTGTCTTGACTTGGCTTAAGTACGCACAGCTTGATTTGATAAGCAACAAACAATTCTATCAAATGTCCTTAGAAATTTTCTAATTGACTTTCATTTAACTACTTTTAGTTATTTCATGGCAATTAGCTAGTCACGCCCCGCAATAAATCTATATAAATCAAAAGAGGGCCCAGCCCTCAAAAAAATATAGTAATTAGGCCATCATCATGATGATGACAAGGACGGAAGGTTATGACGATTTTTGGGGGGCTGAACTATCGAAAGCAAACAGAAAATACGATTTCTAAGAGTTCTCAAATTGTTCGGTTTTGTGGGTAGAACCCAAAAATTTCAGTTGTTATGGTAATTAGCTTCTAAAATAAAAGAAAGCAGCAGTCCATATGCTTGTTTACTTTGCTTGTTCTTGGTCTGTTTCAAATGTTTTTATTTTTGAACTAACAAATGCTGAAAAAGAGTATATAAGCACTGAGCGTCAGTTTTCTCCGATTTTTTTATTTAGTGATGGCACTCAGATCCAACACTTAGTGATGGCACTCAATAATCGATTATTTTACCTAAAATGGAATTCAATTCTCCATAATAAACAATTACTGCGATAGATATAACATTTACCTTTAAATAAAAGTGGGCAAAGGCAATTGTCAAAGATTTATAATGACTTAAAGATCATCAGACTAAAACTAGTTGCGAATTGCCACAACATGAAGCGAAACTAAAATGTGGAAAACTGTTGTTTTAGCTTCTCAAATCAAAACAAACTCACTTTTTGATAAAAATGTTTCTCCTTATCGATTAATCGGCATAAAACATTAATTTTATCTAAATTTTGATACTAATTGGTATTAATTAGTCCATACTTGATTGATGAAACGACAAAAATATTAATTTTATTTTATATACCAACATTTTGTTATTATATTTTAAGATTATTTATATTTAGCTGACATATTTTGTTGTTGTTGTTGTTTGCTTGTTGTTTGTTTTGTTTCATTTCGTTTCATTTATAAACGTTTGCCCATACCCAAAATATATAATAGATATGTACACGATGATGATGATGATGATGCTATATAATAATATCATTTCACTCTCACTTTCGAATTTTCGCTTGATCTTTTTTTTTTTTCAGTTTCGATGGTCGAGGAGCGTAGTACCACGCGACGTGGAGCAAATCATACACGTTGCGCACATAAATCTTCGCGTAGGCGCGACTAAAAAAATAACAACAACAACTATCGCATAATAGCCAAATGGAAATGGACAATACCGGGGTAAGTGCAAATGTTTGTTTTTTGTTTTATCTATCTATCTAGCTATACCTACATATATACTATATATTTGTCTGACCAGTTTTATCTGTGGTCAACATCTGTGTCTACTGTACATCTTACTTATCTACCAATATATATATATATATATACATATTTGTTAGACTAGCTCCTCTTCATTTGATTCGAGCAAGAAATTTGCAAATTTAATTTGAAATTTTCGATAAATTGGGCTTAGTATCTAAACGACTAATTGAAAGTGTTGTCTATCGTTTTGTTTACATATTTCAAAAAAAAGATTTCTTGGCAGATTAAGTTTTTCGAAATCTGTGTTTTTCCAATCATTTTATCTACAATTGTTTAGAAATGGATCGCAATCAATTTGGTTGTTCCGCTGACTTGAAAAAAAAAACAAAAAATGATTTTAGTTGTCAATTTTATTTGAATGTTAAATGAATGTAATGACGTCTTCTATGTGATACGATATGTTCGAGTATGTAGATTTAGCTTAAATATTAATTGACAGACAATAGGATTTTTATCTATGTCATGTTGGCTAATTCTCTATGCTTTAGAAGAGGTCTTAACGAGTTGCATGCAGCTCAAGGGCATTTGGTTAAATGCAAATGCTAAAACGTTTCTAGGTTTGTGTTCTGTGTATTTCATCGAGGTAATTGAATACGTGGGCAGCAAGGCAAAATGGGGGGAAATAAAAAAACCACACACACACACACACCCACACACAGAGAAAGAGGGCGAGAGGGAAAGAGAAAATGGAACAAGAAGAAAAAGAAACAATTACGCGCCCACAAGTCATAAATGGGTAACAGAGCAAAACCGCAAACCGTCAAGAATTACAATGGGCGAAAGTAACCGCTACAAAAACAAAAAGAAAGGATAAAAAAGGGCGTAGAGGGGAAAAGGGTGCCGCTCCAGTGGTAAGCCAGCGCGTCATTTGGCATGTAAATTAGATGAGAACGATGCCGACACCAACATCGGCACACACACACACACACACACACACACACACACTGACATGGGGGACTTAGCCTTGAAGTATGCAATGCAATTTTGCTGGACATGTGGGAAATGTTGCTGGTGGCAAAACAACTAGAACCAAAGCCAGAGGCAGAGCCAGAGCCAGTGCCGGTTTGTTCATGTGTGAAAATGGCAAGCAGCAAGCAAACTGCATTATTCACAAGAACAAAAGCCACTTGCCCCAAAAGGGGTCGGATCAGCGCGCACACACACACACACACACACACACACAGTGGAAGGCAACCTTGAAGAAGGCAAATTGGCAGCATGTAATTAAATATTCAACTCAACTCAACTGAAATCGAGACTCCTCCACAACGACCTGCTGCAACGTGTGAAAATTCCCATTGTATGATCGATAAAAATGGGCCACATGTGGGTGGGCTTGTGGTCTGTGTGTGTGTGTGTGTGTGTGCGAGTCGCGCGTCCTTGAAGGCAAATTTACGACAAAATAAACAACTTGGCGGCAGCAAAGAAAACGCCTGTGTCCTGGACCTTTTTGTGCTTAGATAAGAAGGATAAGCGAGCATGAAGCTCGCTGAAGCTCCTCATTTTTATGACAGAATGCCAAAGTTATTGATGGCAGGGCTAAGTAACAAATTGCTTATAAAAATTACCAATAAAAATAGTGCCAACTATGCTGCCAGTAAAATCTCCTTCAACTTTTTCTTTCTTATTTTTTTTTTTTTTGGCATTAAGCCAACTTAAATTTCGTTATCCTTTTTGCTTTAAAAAAGATGCAGAAATGTTTTAAACAAAAGTTTTAATATTTGAAGTAAATCATTTAAAAAAAAAAGTCTCTTCTCTAACAAATTGAAAAAAGTGACAGAATCTAAATTGATATGCAGAAGAATTTTCATTCCATATGCAGCTTATTCCACTTACATCTTATATATACACTCAATTTAGACTTAAGTCTCTCAACTATTTCTTTTGAGTTTGGCCCAAATATTTCCTGGGATAATGAAAATTGTCTGCGGAAAATCATTTAAGTAAAGCTACCTAAAGCCTTAGCGTTGCGTTTCTTAAATGAGCTTTTCAGTATTTGCCTAAGGACTTGGCTCTTTAGCTAATCCTAACTGCTGGCAAACAGTTTTTCTATATATGGATTTTGCCTTCATTTCTTTATACTTTTGCTCTCTCTCTTTTCGGTTTGCTGTTTTCTGTTTTTTGTTTTTTTTTTTTTGTTCTCTTGTTTGGTTTGCATTGAGCTTTTCCCTTTAGCCAAGCCTATTCGTGGAGTGTGTCTATATATCTCTATACCTACTATACCTATATCTATCTATCTATCTATTTATCTGTCTATCTGTATCTTGTGTCCTTTGCTCACATTTTTGTGGCAGTTGTGCGTTGGTTTTTTTTTTGGTTGTTGTTGTTTTGTTTGTTTGTGGCATATTCCATTTTGTGTTGAGGTAGGATAATGACCGGGATGCTTGCCGAGAGACAGTCAGATGGAAATGGGAATGGGGATAGGGATGGGCATGGGTATGGGAATGGGGATGAGTTGGGTTGGGGTTGGGTTGGGTTGGGCTTCTAGCTGGTACTCACCTTAGATAGAAACATCATTAGCAGTTCGTTTTGTCGAAATATTTTTGCTCTTGTTTCGTTATGCCGAATTCGTTAAGTTAGTTTCCCTTCTTCTTTTCTTTTTGGTTTTAGTTTTGGTTTTGGTTTTTTTTGTTGTATATTATAATTATAAGTATAGTTATTACATTTTGTCATGAACACTTTGTCTTTATCACTTGGTTAATTTCTTGTTTTCTTTTGTTGTTGTTGTTGTTGTGTGTATGTTAATAATTTTTTGTTTTGTTTTTTTTTTTTTTTTAATTTCTTTTTGGCTGCAATAGGCAAAATGTGTTAAATATCTAGATAAATGTCTTTAAGAGCTTTATTTATGGAGGAATGTCAGGGGCCTAAATCGCACCGAATCTAACCGCCTTTGATTTAATGTTAGGCAATAAATCAATCAATTAAAATATTTTAATACATGCAACAAAACGGTTGATAAGATATTGAACATTCGAAAATTGGACAAATTCTAAGCCAAGCAAATCTCTTTGCCTTTTCAAGTAGATAGAAATTTTTTGTGAAAAGTAGAGTTTCCGTTTCTTCTTCGTTTTTTTGGTTTTTTTTTTTTTATTTTTGGGGCACTTTACTTGTTGGCTTTTCTTCTTTTGGCTGCTGCTTGGCTGGTGCCTTAGCCTTCAACACACATACACATGCATCCTGCTAGCAAACACACACCCACATGAACACACTCTCACAGACATGTGCGCAGGTGTGTGCCTTGATATTTTTCTATTTGTATTTTTTTTTTTTGTTGTCAACTTTTCATAATTTCCACAAAAAAAAACAAAAAAATTTAACACACACAACAAATTATTAACTTATTTTTTTTTAAGGGTTTCTTTCTCTGCACTTTTACTTTCTGAGGTCCTTATAAAATAAATACAAGAAAAAAAAGTGTCAAAAAAATTTTTTTATTCAATTTGGCCAGAAAACAGCATAGAAAATTGTGTTTGCTGGCCGCTGGGGTATAATACTGTGCGTGTGCGTGTGTGCGTCTGTGTTAAGTGTGTGTGCGTGTTTCTCTGTGTGTGTGTGTGTGTGTGCGTATGTGTCTGACTGTTTCCAACAACAACAACCACTGAACGCGCCCGCGCTGCTGCTACTGCTGCTGCTGTTTGCTGCTGCTCTTTTTGCGTGCGGTAGGTGCGACACGCTCACTATCTGACTGGCGACTGAGGCCAGGCCAGGCCAGGCCAGGCTACGGCCAGGTTAAACCAGAGATATGGCCACTGCACAGCAGCAGCAGCAGCAGCAGCAGTAGAAGCAGTAGAAACAGCAGAAGCAGAAGCAGCTACTGCTACTTTCTATTGATTTTCTCTCTGCTCTCTTTTTCACAAGCAGCTCGCTCTCTCACACTCTCTCTCTCGCTCTCTCTCTCTCTTTCTCGGTGGCTTTTTCCAATACATTTTAAAAGAGAGAGAGCTTTGGGGGCTTGTGGGGCCTATCGAATAAATCGTACAGACTAACTGGAAAAAGACAAATTTGAAAATTGTTTTGTAAAATTTATAGTATACTATTGGGGGAAATAAAAAATGGCTTAACTCTAAAGAGCTTGAAGACAGAACGTTAGGCTCTTAGCTGTATACTGATTTTGGCGTACTATAATCTAAACTCCAATCCCAATGTCCGTTATGGCAGATTTTTAACTGGCGGACAATTTTAGAAATGAAAATGGAAAGCAGACGTTTTTCTTTATATTAGATTTTCATTTCAAAAGGCGTCGTATAGAGAGAGAGAGCGTCTTCATAGAGTCCAAGGCATAATTTTCAGTTCTGCTAATATGAACTACAAAATTTGTCGTATCATTCACTAGGATTTGAGTCGAAATTTAATTGGTTATGGAAATCTATCATCTGCATCCTCATTTCTCTAGAAGTCTTCACTTTAAGATAGATATGTGTATGGATTGAAAGAAAGAAGTAGAAAATAAGCAATGTGAATTTGAAAATCTCTCCAAAACAATAAAATCAAATCGATTCAAGTAGAAAGGTAAAAGAAAAAGACTTTTACTTAGGTTATTAACTTGCTTTTGTGTGTTAATTTTTAAATATTGGCTTTCATCTAAGCAAATGAAAGTGACTAAAATCGATTTCGTTTCGATTTTAAAAAGTGGTTGCAATAATTTTTGAATTTTTGCCGATATATTTTTTCAACATCTTATCGAATGAGCAAGAGAGAGAGAGAGAGAGAGAGAGCGTACGTAAAAGAGAGAAATTGCTGTAGAAATTCCAGTTCCAGACAACAAACAAAAACAACAATACGCAACAGGAAAAAACGAGCACGAGCTTTCGCCTACTTTTTTTTGGGCAAAGCTCTTAAGGCTCGCTGCTGGCTCTGATGCTGCAAGCTTTGAGAAAACGCACATGGCATTTGTTTATATTCTTGGCCAGATAAAAATAGCCCCACCATCCATCTCCCACCACCTACCAGCTAAACTGATAGACCCCGAATGCTAAAGGGTATCATCAAATGCCAGCTCTGTTAAGCGGCTAAAATGGCTACCACACACATACTTTTAGGCTGAAAATGTTAATGGCCAGGCCACTATGGGCCTGAAAGCTAGAAAATTGAACTTAGTGAGACCAAAAGGTCAGTTCGGCCCTTTTTTGACTTTGTTTGAAGTTCCAAGATTCGATGAATTGGGAAATATTATCCATTGATGCCAAAAAATGGTGCAGGCAAAATTTAAATTTAATGCCCATTATTTTGAGAGTATATCGATTGGCAGGTGCGCTTTGACATTTTGCTTATAAAATAATTGCAAATATTATCCTTTTTATTTCTGATCCTGCTGACTCTATCGCTTGGCTTTTATTTGAAATTTACACATATTAAAAAAAAAAAAATTGGGGGGGAAAAAAAAAACTGTGAGCCAAAAATGTCAATCCTCTACTGCATTTGCTTCGGCTTCTTCGGTGTCCTCATGCACGTTCAACGACAGCTCAGCCACTTGCTGCTGATCGGCCAAAGAATGCCTTAGTGGATACAATTGATCCATGTGATCAATAAATGGTCTAACTCCATCCGAATTTTTCATGTACTTGGCCACGCTCAATATGATATGTCGATAGATCTGATGATCCCGATATGCGGCATTTGGACGACGCTTTTGTGGTGGTCTATGAAATTGTTAACATAATATAACATAAAATAGTTTACGATTTCTTTTATTTATTACCTTTGCTGGGCACGCTGTATAACCCGGCGGCGTCTCACAATCTCTGTCCGGCGGCAACGCTCGCAATAGGCATAATAAACGGCAACAGCGACAAGTAGTATGGCCAATATATAAATAAGCCAACTATAACCGAGGAAGCTACAAAGGGAGAGAGAGAGAGAGAGAGAGTGTGTGTGTGAGAGATGGATAAAGAGGTGGTAACACACTCCTTTGTCCTACGTCACAAATGTTGCATTCAAATCCTTCCAGATCTGCGAGACATTCTCACATTGGTGTTTCTTCACCTCGGACTTCCATAACGTGTACATCGTGCTCGAAATTTATAAAAAAAACAATTTTCTAGGTCGCTGGATATGACCTCTTTTTAGAATTTGGAAAATTTTGCCTACAACAAATGTGTTTTGGTTTTTTGATTGTTACGAATTAATTTTCTGTATTCCTAATGTAAAAACTTATAAAATTACACTACAAACTAAACAACAATATTGAGTGTCAACTCAAGGCTATATTTGCCATTAGAATTTTATTCTCAGTGACAGTCTCAGTCACAGTCTCGAGCTCATCATCTTGCTTATCATTGTCGTCAGATGAGGGAGAGAAAGAGAGATAAACAAATGTATCTATGAACGTATCCTGAAACAATAAATAACGTGGAAGTTGCATTCTGCACTTGAGATGTTCTACCATCTTCCCCCCCCCTTCCCCCTTCTTTTCCTTATCCAATCAAACACTCAATATGGTCTGCACTCAAGGCTGGCTGCTGCCAGATCATTCGCTTGTTATGCATTTTCAGTGAATGTTTTGGGATGAGCATTTGACTATTTCAAGTTGCATTCAACAATTCGTGCGCTTCCGTCAATGCTCGTGATCAAATAAATTATGTGATTTCCGAACGGGGGAAAGAACGGGGGGGGGGGGTCCCCAGCTCAGCTCAGCTAGCTGCTGTCAGTGTCAAAAAGAACATTTCAGCATTGCATTTTTTTTTGTTTTTTAGGAAATTTGCCAAGCATTTGACACATTCGTTTGGGATTTATGGTCATGTCTTCTGGACTACTAGTGCCTGGTTGAGTCGGGTCGGGCCGAAATGGCATTGCATATTGCCCCAAATTGGCAGCGCGTGCGCACGTTCTTGTTGCTCATTGGTCATTGGTCATTGGTTCAGGGTATGAGCCCAACCCAGGAAATGAAAAAAAAATGAAAAAAAAAAAAAACAAACAAAACCAAAACCAATTCTGCATAATGGAATGGCGGGGTTTATGGGCAATAAAAGTTATAAATTTTCGATCAATCCTGATGTGTGCCAGTGTGGCTCAAGTTCTAACAGTAAATTGAAGGCAATGACTCTTCCGGGGGACGCATAAGGCATTTATTAAGGATTATAACGCGCTCTATTGTTTGGTTTATTGAATTATTATCACTCATACGTCATGTTGTACAACAAATGACTTATGCAACGATGAATCAAATTTTATATCTGCTCTTGCTTCCGTTTTCCGATTTAAAGAAGAATTAAGATGTAACCACAAGAATTCTGGACTCTCATAGTCGCTTATTTCTGGAAGATTGGATTAGCCAGCAGGGTTTTTGGATGATTCATTCTTGTCATTCTATTTTTGTGATCCTTAATAAAGGTCAAATTCAAAGGCATTTGTGAGATGATATCGTAGATGGAGATGAGCAGTGAGAGGTCAGTCATCAGAGTTGAGTTGATTTGACCCCCCAATGATTGGAGGCTGAGAGTCATTTTGGAAAATTGGCTGTCAAATTAACTAAAGACACGATGAAGCGTTGTTGATGACCGGCCCACATGAAATGCTAATGAATTGTTATCAGTTAATTGCCAGAGCCTCGCCTCCCTTAAGTCCCTCTCGCCTTCTTGCCTACTTCTCTTGTTGGCCATTAACTCACCTCTTCATTGTTATCAGTTTTTATGCTTTATTTGATTTCATTTGATGGGGCAGCGTGGGTGTTCCCCAGTCTCCACAAGTGGCAACTAATAGCCCAATAAATTGTGATATGAAAAGAAGAAGAAACGTAGGAAAGAAACAGCAAAATGAATGAATATGTGAGTGAAAGAGATGAGATGGGAGAGAGGTGAAGAGATGGGGATGGGAGTAAAAAAACAACGCTTCATTGCTAGCTGCACCTTTGTGGTGCAGTTAAGCGAGTTGCAGCAGCTGCCAAATGCTTGGCACATCATTCGATTTATGATCTGGCCTGGCCTGAGGCTTGGGGCCAAAACGGCAACCAGTTTTAGTTTTGTTATTTGTTGTTGCTGTTGCTGCTGCTAGTGTTATACCTACATAGGCCTAATCCTTTTGACATGTGCAATGGCAATGCAGTGCAATGGTAATGGTAAATGGCAACAGCAACGGCAACGTCGGCTACTGCGTTGCCATTGCCGCTTATGATGACAGCGCTCCAAACATGGGCAAGGGCCACAGAAACAAGTTCTTGTTGTATGGTCATCTCTGTGAAAGATCAGCGAGCCATGCACTAAACTGCCATCGCCATAGCTGCCGCCGCCGCCGCCGCTGCCTGCCCAGCAGCGTTCAAATATTTAACTTCACAACTCGCCACCATCGGCAGCAGCAACAGCAGCGGCAGCAACGGCAGCAGGCCATAAAAAGCATAAACCGCAAATACAAGATATGCTTGGAGCTCTGTTGCGGGGGCGCGCCGTATAAACAAAACAGCTGGTAAAAGATTCCCTCGCCCCATCTGCATTTTCAGTTGTTGTCTCTCGGGCAACAACGACCAGCGGAGGGCAGCCGCCCTAACCATCACTAGCATTTCTCCTTCCACCTCCCTCCCTCCCTCCCCCCCCACTCCCCACACACTTTCCCTCCTACTGAGCGTCATCGAAAAAAAAAAAAAAAACAACAAAGAAAACAAAAAGAAAAAAGCGAACTTGTTCTACGGCTACGACTGCCCAATTTTGTAAGCAAGATCGTCGTGCTTGGCACACGTTCGGCTTCGATTCCGGCTCTTAGTGTTGGCAATTTAGCGGGTTTTTTTTTTGTTGTATATTAACAGAACAAAAACATCTACAAAAGGCAAAACTGATTGATAATTATAAATCACAAACATAAGATCAAAAGGCATTTAATGTAGCTAGAAAAAAGCATTAGAACACTAAATTTCAGAAAATGGAATATTATAAATGGAATTTATAATAACTTGATTAAGATTGCTTATCTTATTGCTTGTTAGGATCGACAGATCGCCTTTTTGGAGTACTTGATTTAGGTCAATAGCGTATTAGACACTTAGATCTTGAAAACTATGGGATACAGAGCGTAATACTAGTTAGTATAGACTATAGACTACCGCTTCCTTGAATTCGTTAAAAAAAATAATTTTCATTGCAATTTAGTTAAAACACAAGTTCACTTCAATTTATTGATTAAATTCACCCTTTGTAGCACAGAGTATGGCCTTCTCTACATAGATATTAGATATCTTGGGGAAAAAACTAAAGAAGAAGAATAACCCCAAAGACACAAATAAATGCCAAAATGATGTACATATCTGTTAAAGAAATTTCATAAAAATCGGTAATAAAATGACCCAGTTATTGCTGAAAACATTTTGTAGCAGGGCAGAGTTGGCCGACAGGAGCGCTAAAGTGCTTGTATACTGTTAAGAGTGAAAGAGAAGACATTTGCTTGATAAAGTAGCATTTAAACCCAAGTATAATTCTTTGGAAATTCATCTTATTGCAAAGGCAAATTTAACTTAACTCTATAACTGATTGATAATAAAAAAATATTGCGTCCAATTTGATTTTAATCGAAAATTCAATCAATAATTAAAAAATAATGCGTATTTCGTAATTGACAGCGGAAGTTAAAGGCATTTAGCCATTTTTTTTTTCTTTTGTTGTTTTTGTTCAGCCATCACTGACCATTTGAAATGATCGCTAACTGGACTTTCGGTTTCGGCTGCAGTTGTCGCTGTCGCTGCGACGGCGACGGCGGCGGCAATGCGTTTACCAGTTCGTCTCGGGACTTCTAAGCGATCGGTTGTGTTAGCTCCGCCGCGTCATTAGACAATTGTCAGAATTTCCATTACATTTCTTGGCAACCAGAAATACGAAAATTTTGTTCATTTTGTTCGCGACACGGAAGCTGCTAACGCAAAGCTAAACAAACAAAAAGAAAGAAGAGAATCCCGACCCCAGGCGCACGCTCCAATAAATGTTTAAAAATATATACACACAAACACACACACACACACACGCATAAAAGCTAATTAAAAGTCCATTCGCAAATTTCGGTTTTGGTTTTTGTTTTTGTTTTTGTTTTTTTTTTTTTACAATCGTATATAGTATAATTTATTGCAAAAGGCAAATGCCGCCGCGTATCTGGTTAATGTCCAAGCTAAGAAATTCAATTTATTGTTTGTGATTGCAAATTTGACATAATTGTGTGTGTTTTGATTTATGTTCGAGCATCTTTGGTTTTTGTTTGTGTTTTTTTCCTGTTGTACACATTTATTTTTTTTTTGTTTGTTAAGTAATATATATAAAATTGCTGCTGCTGCTGCTGATGCTGCTGATCAACGATTATCATAATACACAATAATAGCAAAAGAATTGAACTCTCACATACATACAATACGAAGAAAGAGAGATAGAGAACTCTCCGACGACTGGTCAATTGGATTTATTTTGTAGACTGTGAGTTAAATGCAAATGTGTTTAATTAATTGCAATTATTTATTGAATTGAATGTGTGTCAACTGACGTCCAATACAACTGACTTCCTAGTACATTTATCTTGCTCAAAATCGCATATGCATATCTATGTTGTCACTGGACACAGCAGCAGCAGGAGGAGCAAGGGAGTTGGGGAAGTTGGGGGTAGGCTAGCTAATGGTATATGGTTACATGCCACTTGTGGCGCCTTAAATGCAATTTGCATTTACTAATGCAAATCTTTGAGACGCTTCCACATTCAGTTCCCAAACAATATCGATTACCATTTCTATACATTTCGATTAGCGTTTATATCAATTAAAAACAAAATACTTAATTTAATTTGTAATTCCTATAAAAAGTTGTCGTTTCTTACCATCAATGAAATTGAAAACAATTTCTAAAAAGTTTAAAATTAAAATTTATTCTCTTGAGTGGACAAAAGTTTACATATTTCTTACAAAATCTTATTCTCTATAGCGGCCACAAAATGTCTCTTCATATGATAAACTTTTGCCGGCTCGGGATCGATAAATAAAATGAAAAAACTGAAAATTTATGCTTTCAATATATTTCCCCTTCTTTGAAAATTGTTTTTAGAAGAGTTATTAACAATTTACATTTTAAGATTTGCTTCCAAAAATTTCAAATTTGCCAACCAATTTCTCGAATATCATGAAAAGAAAAATATGATTAATTTCTTTAATTAAATTTCCTTTTATATTCCATTGAACTTAAATGTTTGTAGACATATTTCCCATGGAAATACAATAAGATTAAAGAAAATTACGTGACTTTATATAATTGTATTTCTGTTTTTTTTATTTTTAAGTTTTAAAGCTTAATAAAAACTCAAAAAAAAAAAAATAAAAATAAAAAGGAAACGCTAAGTGCAAGAAAAATAAAAAACTTAAATTAAATTTGACGACTATTTTGATTTAAGTGTGTGTGATCAAAAATTTTTGTGTCACAGGCACGATCGTTCTCAATTTGATCGTGCTTATTGGCGATCCATTGAATTGAATCATATGTATGCTTAAAGACCGACATTTGAACATATTTGCAATTGATTAGACATAACTGCAAATACACTGCAAAACATTTTAATGAGCTGAAGTTGCTCTAGATATATTCAATTCAAGTTTACATTTAGTAAAAGTCAAACTAAGCGAACTTTATTCAACAATTTTCAAGTATTTAACAAATTCCATCAATAAATCGATATTCTAGCTTTGTTTTTTAGACTAGATTTGGAACTTTTCGAATTTGTTTGTTTGGCTATTAGGCGGCTCGAGATCAATCTTAGACAGCACAAAAAAAGGTGACCAGGATATGTGGAAAGATAATTTTATTATACAGACAAAGTTTTCTTTAAAAAAAATATATATATAAATCATAAAATCGTTTGCTTTTTTGATTTTTAGTGATATTTGGGAAAAGGGGAAGACCCCCCCCCCCCCCCCCCCCTCTAATATCATGCCTTAAATTCATAAAACAACTTATTAACTTCAAATCTGCATTTTTCGAATATTTCTAAAATTTTGTAGTTAGTAATTTGACTTCATTTAATCGAATTCTATCTAAACTCGATGAGGGGCCGTTTAAGTATTACGTAAAATAAATTTTAAAGAATTGTGAGCCTCCCGTTCACTTTGTAAAGCGTTATAAAGTTCTTTTGTATACCTTTTTCTTTCCAAAATGTTTGAAATATTTTCGTTTTTAAAATTGTTTTAAAGAAATTCATTTGAGAACGACTTTAAAGAAGTTAGAACACGACTTCCTTTTCCCAAGTCTTCCTCGCCCCAGGAATTCCTCTTCCCAGAACTTCTTATCCCCAGGACTTCCTCTTCCCAGGACTCCCTCCTCCTGTCCCTTTGCGTTAAGTCCTTGACAGTGAAACATAAATGAATCTAATGCAAGCGCCAAATATTAATTTGAGGTTATATAGATAGAGGAATAGCGAGTAGAAGGAAAAGGGAAAGATAAAAGGTCGAACATTAACCCTATTGGTAGTTGGAAGGGTATATAAAGTTCGTTGCTATCCAAGTTAGTGGCAGCCCTATTTGGTTTGTTTTTTTTTTTCGTTTTTTTCTTCTACTAGATTTGTAATTAACCAAAGTCATTTGCATAAATTACGCAGCTAACGGTAACTGGGTTTTTATGTACATATGTACATGCAGATACATATATGTTTCTACATATATATGCATACATACATATATATTTCTGTATATATGTATGCAGTTATGCTCTTGGAGCGGTCTACACTCGAATCTAGCAACACTTTTGCCTCTAGACTCTAGACTCAAGCTGCAGGCAGGCTAGCTATTGACCAAGTCTGAGCGCGTGGGCGTGACCAACGCCTCTTTTCAGCTGCAAAGCAATTAGCAAAAGACTGGACAACAACAACAACAACAACCGCATATTTCAAAGGGGAGGGGAGATGGGATGGAAGGAGGTTTTCTTTTTACCATTTCAGTTTTTTTAATTTTTTTATTTATTATTTTTCTTCTTTTTTGCAATTGTTGTTCAAATGAATTTTTGTATTTGAAGCTTTGAACTTGTTGAAATGTGAAGACTCTTGTTGTTGTTGTTGTTGGGGTGCCAAAATGTCAAACTGTCTAAATCGAAGTTAAACATGCATAGTTTTCTTTTGACTTTGAAATTGAAAGAAATGCAAAAGAGGGTGAGAGAGAGAGAGAGAGTGAGAGAGTGAGAGAGAGAGAGAGATGGTGATGGAGATGGAGAGAAGCAGTTTGGCATAGCGAAAGACTTGAAACACATTCCTTTAATTGGACTGAAAAGTAAAGTGTAAACAATACAAAATGTTTTCAATATACATTTGCAAACATTCGCAATGAAAACGAATTGCCTATGCTCTATACAAAAAATTTTTGCCATTGGGAATTCTCTCTCTCTCTCTCTCTATTTCTTATCAACCTTCTTTGTAAATAAATAAATGGTTACTAGTTTACACTAACTGAACTTGATATTGCTAATCCCATTCACTATCTAGAGTATTCGTATTAAAGAAAACATTGACAGTCCTCCTCCTCCTCCTCCTCCTCCTCCCCCCCTAGTCATTCAGTCGGTCAGTCAGTTTGTTGATCTTGTTAAAAAACAAAAACATGCCAAAGAAAGAAGGAAAGCAAAAGGAAAAGAAGAAGCAGAGAAAAGAAAAAAAAAAAAACATAAAATTAAATAAAAATGTGCAAACGTCAAAGTAAACGAGATACAAACGGAACGCCCCGACCGAGCCATGTGTCATGATTTTGCATATTAAAGACAAAAAGTCGTCTTTTCTTCTGTCTCTCTCTCTCTCTCTCTCTCTCCTTTGCCTAACATAGCAACAAATATTTTATTTAAACAAATGAGAAAATGTGAAAAAGATCTGCGAGAGACCATTACAAATTGATGGCAATGAAATTCAAGATATTTTGTAACTTGGCACACATATTTATGTATGTATATATCGATCGTGGGAATTCGATGTGAAGACAATGAAGAAGAGGAGTGTTGGGTGTTGGATCACGATGAAGAGTTCAAGTTGAAGATTGTCATTGGTCAAGAAGAAGAAGAAGAAGCAGAAGAAGAAGTTAAAAAAATGTGTAACTACAAAGAGCAAATATTTGGCCAACTGTCAGTGAAGAAAGAGATAAGATTAAAGATACGGATACAGATATATCCGATGATCCATTCTCAAGCAAACTGATGGCATTTCTCTTAGGTTATTGAACTTAAACGTTAAAACATTGCCGACCAGTTGACTGGACGGACAGACGAATGGGATTGGGTGGATAGGTGGGTGGGTGGGTGGTTGATAGCTGATTTTTCGGGGCGGGTGGTTTGGGTGGTCCACTTTGCTTCCACACAAGGTGCGAACTAACAGCTGGTGGGGTGAATATGGGCTCGTGAATGAATGAAATGAATAACCCCCCCCCCATAAGGATCGATTCGTGAGATCTAAAACATTTTACAGCTCATCCCACAAAACATTTCACCCATTTACATCGCCGATCCATCCGTCTGTCTGTCCATCTAATGTTAATGAAAGCGGCGCTGAAATTTGTTTGCACAAACGCACACAGAAAAAAGAAACAAGAAACAAGAAAAACAAAAAAAAAAAAAAAAAGAAAAATTCATTTTCAACTTGCCATAAAAATGCTGGGCGCATAAGTTACCAAACATTTTTCAGTGAATTGCAGACGTTGCTCGGCGTTAAGCTCTTAGTTTATATCTTTATAAGAACTCAAAAAAAAAAAGGAGTGGCAAAAGAGGCATGGGGGCGTTTGGTGTGAGGGGGATGGGCCTGGGTGATTACACAAAAACATAAATAAAAACGCATGCTAAAGTGGCAGCTGCTTCAATTGCATAAAACGCCAAAGACCACAGAATCTTTTGCTTCTTCTGTTTCTTCTTCTTCTGCTTCTTCTTGATTATTGTATTCTTCAGATCGAGCCAGTTCTTAAGGCATTTAATTAACATTTAAATGGCAGCACGCCGAGCAGCCCGATAGCTCTTACATTAAATTACAACCGAAAATGTTATTAACAAATTTACAAGAAACAGAATTCCCGGCAAAATGTTTTTTAATGTTGTGTGTAAACAGGTTCCGATCTGGAGTATAGTATATTTAATGTGTGTTCTCTTGTTGTTGTAAATTAATGCCTGCGTTAATTAAGTAATGGCAATTACAATTTGGTTTTTTGTTTTTTTTTTTTTTTGTTTTCTTTAGTTTTGATTTAGTCACACAAATTTTCTTTTTTGGCATGATTAATTGAGAGCAAGAAACAAACGGAAAATCATTTGGATTATTCATTCCCCGGAAAACGTTTCACTGACATCTACGTGGTCAGGTGAGACGACAACAAAGCCAACATAGAAATTATATATGTATGTATTGCAGATGATTTAGACATGTGAGGGGAAAAAAAAATCGAAATGGGCACTCGATAAGTTGATCGATTGTTAAGAGAAAATGCCAGAAAACTCAGGAACTGAGGGACTCGGGCCTGAGGTATATGTTGTCCCTCTCGATGTCACTTCATATTCTCTTTATCGAATGTTCACTGTATTTAGCTTCCATGATCTATATGTTGAGATATCTATGTATATATTTTAGTCTGTTTCTTCTTCATCTTTTGTGATTCATTGGCCATAGCTCATGTCTGGGTCAGCACATAGCAACAACAACAACAACAATCGCAACAACATGCTGCTTCTCCAATATTGTTGCTGCTATTGCTGTCCGTGTCCGTATTTTCATGGTCTATGGGACACCCACAGTTTCTTCCGTCTGTCAGTCTGACAAAAATAAAGTTGACATTTTCATGCTGAGTATGGAGACGGATACGGAGACTAAAACTGACTGAATGTATGTATGTATGTTTGATGATGATGCTGCCTGCCTGCCCGACCGACCCCTCTGCCCGTCCTTCCGCCTTCCTGACATTGCTGTCCACGCCTTTATACCATTTCTATGCTGTATTTAACATGTGATTTATGTGCTGGGAAAACAAATCAATAACATTTAACACGCACACCAATTTCCTCAGCCCACACACACACACACACACACTCGCATAGATGAATGGATCATGGATGTGTCTCTATATACCTTCTCCAGAAATTGACGTCAGCCTTTTGCATAAATTCCAGCTAAACTGCAACCGCAATCATTGTCTGACCCAAAACTTGATTTGTGTGCGTTAAAACGAAATGAAAAAAAAAAAAACAAAAATAATAATAAAACTTTAAAAGCCAAATGCCGAGCTATTAATTAGAAATATATCAAAATATTTCGGATAATTTTAAGCCGGAGCCACTCCATGCCAGGCCAGGCCAGGTTGTTGCGTTGTGGGCTGATTCGATTGATTTATCTTTGGCCTGACCGTTTTTGGCAACTCAAGGCAAGGTCAAGGTGAAGTTGTCAACGCGGCTTTGAAACCGCGCTTAGATTTCAATAGAATAAAGTGTCGGTTGTTCCTTCTTTCTCTTCCCCCCCTCCCCTCTCACCCTTAATTCTACTCTACTCTTCTCTTATGTAGAAACTTTTAACTTCTGATTGTGAATGTTGCTCACAAGTTTTGTGTCTGCAGTTTTGATTAAGCCATTGCACAGTGGGCTGAGCTTGATATAAATTAAGAGATAGAAAAGTTGCCTGTGAAAGACTTTGTTAATTTCATATCTCTTTTGTTTAAAAAAGAACGTTTCCTTTGAAGCTATAACTAGCTTCTATTTGCATTAATTTTTAATCAATTGAAACAAAAATCTTGAGTCAATGTGCGGCGCCCCGTAACCTTTTTATTGTATTTATTTTTTATATATTTTTGTCGTTTTTTTTTTTTTTTTTTTGCATTTCTTGGAACTTTCAAAGTTATGACAACTGAAATGTCTGGGAATTGGTTGGTGGGGGAGGGAGGGTGGGGGGTAAAAAGATGGGATGGATGGCTTGTCTGACGATGGCAGGGCCAATCCTTTTCAGGGTTTCACTTACTAAGCTAAGCGGCTTAAAGGCCGCACCTGATGGGTCTTCCACTTGGGTCTTTCTCTCTCCTCTCTCTCTCTCTCTCTCACACACACTCCATGCTAAAGGGTCCATCATCTCTGTGGCATCTTCTTTTGCAATCCCCATGGTCTCCCGGTCTTCTCTTTCTCTTTTTTTTTTTTTTTTAATTAGCGTTGCTAATGCTCATCAAGCAGCAATTCGAACTGTTTCATTTTAATTTTCATTTCAATTTCAATTTTTTGTTTTTTTTTGTGTGTGTTGAGTTCAAATTCAATTGCAATATTTTGTAATTGGTGTTGGGGATTGAGGTTGGGGGGTTTGGGGGATGTGGGAATGAGCATGGGTTGGTGGACTCGACTACATGTGTTAGGCCAACTTTAATGAGCAGAATCATAAATTCGAAATGATGGCAGACGATGGCGATGACTTCAAGTCCGGGCAATGAATATTAATAAGCTAACTGAGAGGCAATTGCAATAATTGTCTTGGTGAAAAGGGGTTGGGGAAACGGGAAGAGATGTGTGTGTGTGTGTGGGGGGGGGGGTAAGATGTTGACAAATGATGCGCCAACTGCGTGAAATTTTTTTGAGAAATGTTTCAAGCGAAACAAAAGCATTGCTTCCGGCTACGTTTTTGACTTTTGCTTTACATTTTGTTGTGTTTATTTTCCTTTTTGGTTAACTGTTAAAGCGTTGTTTTTTTTTGTTGTTGTTTGTGATTTATAAATTGAGGTAACAACAAAAACAACCAAAAAAAAAAAAACAGTAATAATAATAAGAATAATAATAATAATCACTCTGGCCACACCGTCGTCATGTTGTACAAATTGCCTTTGTCTCCCGATCTCAGGTCGAAATTATTTTGAACTTGGAAGTTCTGTTGCCTGCCTGTTTGCCTGCCACTCGACCATGAAAACCAATGGCCCCATCAACAATATGAACGGGTTTCCTTACCTACTACCTACTACCGACTACTGGCTACTACAACTTTTGTCAGAAAGGTTTCCAATTTCCACACAATATCCATGTGTATACCCTATCAAAAAAACTAAGAAAGTTATAGACACTTTTCAGGGCTCTTCTTTAGTCTACAAAAATCTAACCTTTTTTTTGCTTGTTTCATTATGAATAAATTTTTAAAATTTTAATTTAGTTTCAAAGTGTTACTAGGCGGCTTGTTAGAATGTTTAAGAGATTTTGCTTTTTTACTTTAAGACGAGAGCTACAAAATATTGAAATTTTTTTAGCACATTTGGCTTAAAGTTTGTTTTAAATATTCTTTACATATTCTTGTTTAGTTTAAATCACTAAAAACATCAAATTTCTCATTTTTAAAGTTCAAAAATGAGTGAAAATAACTAGATATATTTTGAGAAATTTGCGAGAAATTTGTTCTCTTAGGAATTAAGAACTTTTCCTATATTTTTTATCAACAAAATCCAAACGGATAGAAATCGTGGCCACAAGAACACATCATTTCCCCCCTTCTCTAACAACAATCAATGACTTCCAACTTATAACTTAGTTTTTTTTTTGATTATATTCCATTCCAAATAGATTATTAGATCCAAACTAAAAGTTTTCAAGATTTCTCTCTCACAAGTGAAAGTCTTAAATATTTTAAAGGGTATTTGTATAGTTGATGTAGTTCAATTTTTGGCCAGTGCCTTTTACGTCTCAGTATATGATTTGCTCATGTTGACAGATGTCGTCGATGTGCTTATATATAGACTTGAATAATTTATCAAGTGTGAAAGGTATAATTCAAAAACGAACAAAAAGAAGATGAAAATTTTATTATTATATCTTGAAGATTAATTGCAGAGACACACAGTGCAAATGAAGATTAAGATTCACAGAATACTATTCTAGAAAATCTAGAATGAATGAACTCTAGATGATGATGATGATGATAATGATGATTGTTGAAAGGGTATCAAGCAATCGTTTGGGTCAAGTTTAGTTTTCTTCTCTTTTTTTTTTTGTGATAAATTTATGCTACCTTTCGATTATACGCACTTCAATGCAATAGCACAGGGCCAAGATGATGGACAGGTCGGCTTGAGAAGACAAAGGAATACTTAATGAGCGAGAGTGGAGTCAGTCAGAGTTGGAGTCAGAGAGTCCAAGCCAGGCGAGAATTCTGACATCGAGAATACGTTTGGATCCGCCTTGTTGCTTATATTAAGTGAAGCGTGCAAAATGACTAGGAATTTGAATGAGTTTACGGACGAATGAAAGTGAATGGCTTGAGGAGAGACAACTTGATTTGGTCGCTTAATAAAGACATACCGTTTGCATCCTTCCTTTCGCAGTTCCACATTGACAATAAACGAGAGAGTTCACCACCCGCTCACCACAGCCGTCGCCGTCGCCACCGAGAAGAAGAAGTTGAAGATGACTCACAACAATTTGCAATTTAGCTTCATTTCGCTGCTGTTCCTGCTGCTGCTGCTGCTGCTGGTCACAGAGGCAGCCCATGGTGGCCAAAGTAGTAGCAGTAGTAGTGACCAATCGAATTCCAATACCAATGCTAGAATACATGGACATGGACATGGACGTGGGCATGGCCATCGACAGCGTCATCATACGAGTGTCCCGCATTCGCGTAGATTTGTTCAACACAATGCCAAGGCCGATGCAGAATTGCTGCCAGGCGTCACTATGCCAACACCAAGATCGACTGAGGTGACACGTCTGCGTCGCCTCCATCCGCATAGTACCTACAACAAGGTGCTAACCCATCGCCTCCATCAGCAGGGCAGCCGGCAGCCCAACGAATGGGACTACAATACATACAACATCTACACCAACACTTATGGCCCACCGCCGCCGCCAGTGCCGGTGCCATCCTCAACGCATGCCGGCAAGGGCGAGGATAACACTCAGGATGTGGAATTCATTGGGGTCAATGGCCGTGGACGTGGCTATGACTATGTGCCGGCTATTACCACCACCACCACAACAACGGCGCCACCGCCGAATCTAAATCGTCGCTCGGCCTCGCCGGGCTTGGGCAGTAGCATGGGCACAATTCCGCCTTTGGTGCCGGCCAGACGTGGCTATAGCTATACGACAACAGCTCCAACTTCCGGCACAGAGGATCCCTATGAGACGAATACCATTGGACGTAACTATCCCACGGATCCCAAGGAAATGGAAAGGCAAGTTCAATTTTACCCCCTTTACCTCGTATCGTATCCCTAGTCAATTGCCTTCTTCCTTTTTAACAAATAGTCCTTGACCCGGGGGGATTCAAGTTCATATAGAGATGAGAGATGATTACTATAAGAAGCAAACCAACCACCACACCCACTTTTATCGCATATATATATATATATGTATATATTTTTATTTGTTAAACTTTAAGCGTAACTGGATTTGGGTTTTAGGGCGTGTCCGATTGCATTTATCAGAGGCGGTTCAAGGTTGAGCGACCATGCAACGATAAATTAAGCAAAAGCTGTCGCTGCTAGTTTACCTTTGGCCACGTCTGATGATTGACCAACCGACCTATGTGAGGCTTATCTTATCTCTCATAAATTATTTGGAATATTATGACATGTCGAGTTTTCAATGTCATACAAAATAGCATCCCAATCTCTGGCAGTCAGGCAGGCAGCTGACTATTTTGACCCCTCTCTGTCTGAGTCTTTGTCTTTGTCTTTGCCTTACTATCAAATGCCAGGCCAGCTGAAGTTGAAAATTAGCCTCAAGGCTATGTTGCCGGCTGGGCAAGTTCCACGAAGTCTTTGAGTTTCAATTGTCGCTGTGTCAATTGCAACAAATCAATGAGCACTTGTAACAAAAAACAATTGCAAGTTGGCTACTCTCTTGTCTTGGCTTCTTAAATGTAACATTAAGCAAGACTGTAACTGAGATCGAAGATCGAAGTCGATGTGGATGTCCATGTCGTTGTCCAATATCTTCTCTTGTGTGTAGTGTCTCGTGGTGTCGTGTCTTTGATTTTCTAGCCAAGATTATTGCAATGGCATTGAAGTGTTGCTCTTGTTGTTGTTGCTGTTGCTGTCGTCGCTTTAAGGTAATGAACTTTAACGACTTTTCAATTGCCAGTGTTGAAGTTTTCTAATTGGAATTAATGTGCGTCTACTTAAGGGCAAAACGGCATGCCAAATCAAACCAGACAGTGGAAAAGAGACGCCAAGAGCATATGCTGCGTATACGCAATATTAAACTATAGCTGCTGCTGCAATTGCTCCTGTTGCTCGTGTTGCAGTTGCCGTTGCCGTTGCAAATTATGACACATTTTGATTTATGCTTCAAGTGCCAAAAATGTGCCACAAGGCACAACTAATACCAAAACAGCGGCTAAGGCTATATCATCAGTCATAATTTAGATGGAATAGCTAGGCCAAGCCAGCCAAGTCAGCCAAACCAGCACAGTGGTGTACAACACCAAAAAAAAAAATTGATTGGCACATTGATGCCAAAACATTATAATGAATTGAGTAATAATTTTTTGTAATTACTTTTGATCACCTCGATTGTCGGCGGTGTATTTACCATGTTTATGAGATTTTTTTTTTGCACATTTTTATTGGCAAATGCAAAAATGCATTTCCCTCCACTGTGCAAGCATTCGCACCACCCACCCCCCCTTGCCCCCTCACAACGCTCTCCGCTTTAGTCTCTCTCTGCCATTTACATCTTTTATTTCTATTTATTTAAGCGTTGCACGTGCAACGTCAGCAAACAGTTGCAACAGTTGCATATATGAAAATGACTTCTCATATGGCCTGGCAGTCCCGTCTCCAACTCCATCACCATTTCCATCTCCATCTCCATCTGCGTCTCCGTCTCCATTGGCATTGCCATTTCCATCTCCATCACCATCACCATCATAGATATTCACACGCTGCATTTGCAAGTTGCAAGTTACTGCCCGCCTGGTCTTAGACCTGGGCCTGGCTAATGGCTGGTGCAACGTTTCAATTGCAATTGCCAAGCAGGCAACCAGCCAGCCAGCCAGCCAGCCAGCCAAAGAGCCGAGAGCTGCAACTCGAGCCCGGTGTTAATCAGCGTCATACGCGCCGATTTGCAGATAAAAGTGAAGTGTGTCCATTCCCGCCTTTCTACAGTGGCTCAAAATGCATTCGCATTGTATTTGTGGCACAGTTTTAATTAAAGTTTCTTACAACTTGAACATGCAATCAATCATATTGGATTCTATATCTATAATTGTCATCTATTTCATCTGAAATTTATTCATTCTCATCAGCCACATCGAACACACATTTCTTTGAAAACTTTTAGAACTCAATTCTCCAGTTTCCTTTGTCCTGCCAGTTGATTCATTTCAAGGACTACTGGAAGAAAGATCTTGCATTTGTTATTTACTTTCTAAATTTAATTGTTTGACTTATGACTGCCCTTTTTTAGTTTCTGCAAATCATAACAATCGATTGGTCGATTTGGTTTCGATCTTCATTCTTTCGCCTTGGGTATGCGGTCAGAGGGCGTTAGAGTGATCAGGTCAGAGGTGATCGATGGTACTTGCCACTTTAAGCGCTTCTCTCGGTATCCTGGGTCAGAGCGAGCGAGAAGAATACTCATGATTACCTATATATATAAGCTCTTCCGATTATTGATTGTAATTAAAAAATTGTTTTACTTTCTCTCAAGTCAAAGTAGAAAATTTCAACCAAATATTGATAGCATATTTAAATGTAATTAGGCCAACAAAACTGACACAAGCAACGAATAATAGAAATGTAAAAATAAGTGGAATAGATGGGCTATGTGAGCTTTATGATATAGTAGTCCGATCTGCATTAAATTTTGTCAGAATCATTTGTAACAAATATTGAAACAAAGTTAACTTTTAAACAATTTGTCCTATAGATCATACAGTTGCCATAGTAATCCAATCTCCAAGGAAATTTCATGTTTTGAAACAAAAACGTTTCAATGGTTTTCATAATATTCTATTCCCAATACGATTAACTTTGGTATGAACAAATACTTAAAAAATTTTACCTTTAATAATAATTTCTGTTGTTATGGTCTTTTGATCCGTTCCCAGGGGGGGTCGCGAGACTACTGAAAGGGGGTCAACGTTTCCAATTATATATATATATGTGAAATGAATTGGTACGTATTCTTTAATCCTTATTTTATTTACATTGTTAAATAGTGCGATATTACATCTACATCTACGGTTAATATATATTTCATTATAATAGATGAGGGGGTCGTTTAAAATTTCCTAAGCTTGAAGGGGGTCGCAGTTTAAGAAGCCCTGGTCTAGAGCTTTAAATATTGCACTAATTCAGCCAGACACAAATAAATATATAAAGTCATTTCGTTGTGCTGATCAAGTATATTTCAAAGAGATCGTTTTGGCATTTCACGCTTCTTTGTTACTGAACGACACTTAAAATTTTAGTGTTTAGCTTAGAACCACTGTGCACACTGTGCACACTGCGCACGGCGCTGCATTACTCGCTTCTGTTGATGATTTCAATTTATATATACATATCTTTTGGTTTTGTCTGTTTGTTCGTCCTATCCTGTTCATATTCCTGTGCATGTTGTGGGGCAAATTTGTTGTTGTTGCTGTTGTTGGTTGTTGTTGTTGGGGCTGACAATTGATTGATGTCTGTTTTTGGATTGGCTTTTGATTTGCGTATACATTTAGCTAGCATGCGCCTCGACTCTCTGCCATTTGATTGCGTCACAGATCCACAAAGCGTAGAGCTAATGAATTAATTATGCATTCTGCGTTGGCTGTTTCTTTACCAGAGGAGAGCTTGTTGCCTGTCCATTTGAGGTGTTGATTAAAGATCTATCTTTTGGTGGGCGGCGCTCTCTAGCCGCCGCCTCTAGCTCTACACTCTACACTCGACACTTGTACTTTAGTGGATTCGAGTTAAACAAAACTAAAATGGAAATTGTAAAGGCCACTTGTATGTCTTGTAGTCAACTATCTATCTATCTATCCATCTATATCTATAAAGTAGTTGCAATCTCATAACTCCATTGCAAATACATGGAAGAAATAAATATTGAAAACAAAGCAGGGCCTTGACTTCAATCAGTTACAAGCCACAACTAACACAGAAAAAAAAAAAAAAACCAAAAAAATGCAACAACAATTGGCAAATAGACAATCAAATGAGACAACGGCCACAAAAGAGTTATGTGCACTTTAAGAAACTTTTGTGACCCTACCAATATCCAATACTCAATATACATACATATATTCCACCAGCCAGTCAGTCCATGCCAGGCAGGCCAGGCTAGGCAGGCCAACCAAGACAGCCGGCAAGAGCAGCTGAAACTCTGAATATCAAAAGCTTAAAGCGAAACCAGCAAACAAAATCTAAAGCTGGAGTTGCACTCGGAGTCAGAGTCAGAGTCAGAGTTTGTGGTGGAGTTTGAAGCCCGCCTGCAAATTGCTTGTCAACAATTGAAGGCAACTTGGAGTCGACTCAGCGATAATTACGTACATGGGGCAGGCCCTCACTAGCAGGCTGGCTGTCTGGCTGGCTGACTGTGGACCGTGAGTGACGAATGTGCTTGGAAAACTCCACTTAGAATGCGGCTGAGGCCTGTGAAAATTCGTTAACATTTTGCACCGTAAAGTATTGTGCTCAATGGTTACGCCTACGCGTGCCTGGCTTGAACTCCGCCTTCTCCACCACTTTTAGTGGAGTGTCTCTCTCTCTCTTGCTCTCTGCATGCCTTATCTCAAGTCCAAGTCATGCCCATCTCCAGTTTGGAGTTTGGAGTTTGAAGTCAAGACAAGGGTAAACCTTGGCCCAGGCAGAAGCAGCCAAAGCTGCAACCTACAGCATGCTTAATGAGTTTTTCTTGAGAAGAAGGCACCAAAAATAGAGTCGCGACTTGTGGGAGTTGTTTTACAACAACAACAACAACAACATAACGTTGTTTTTTTCTTTTCTGTTTCTGTGCAAAACTCAATTTCATGTTGACAATATATAGGAAATGAAACCTACATAAAACTTTCAATTTAAAGATCTAATTTTCTTCAAAGAAAAAACCAAGAGAGAAAATCTTAGTAATTATTTCTTAGGAGAGACTAACTCATTTGATTTAAGTTAGGTGGCTAACTGAACTCTTTACGAACCTTTGTCTAAATTGAAAATTGAACTTGTTAAACAAAATTTTACTTAAATGAATCTCATAAGTCTGAAAGGAAATTTAATCTCTGTCCACATAATAATATTCCAGAAAGAACTTGAAATTTCTCTTGAAATGTTGTGACACTTATTTAGTCAAGATTTCTATCACACTTTTCCTTTTTATTTCCATTTTCAATTTCCCTTTTCCATTCGATATCCAATTAACAATTCGCTTCATAATCGATAATCAAAATGTTGATCTATGAAATCGGAGCAGTAACATAAATAACTCTAACGAAATTAATATGTAAAACTCACAGCTTAAGATATGAAAATTTACACCTATTGTCAACATTTTTTTTTTTTTTTGGTCACTTCCATCTCCCGCCTCCCCTGTGTGGCCCGTTTTTGCCTCCTATGCCTTCTATGTGTATGCAATTAGTGAGTTTTTCCATATAAACACAAGTAAGTCACTCAAAACATGGACACACAGTGAAGACAGCTTGAGGGAGGCGGTACAAGATGCGGGGGTAAGGAGTTACAATGTGGACAATGGAGTTGCTGCTGCAGTAATTTGCAAATCACGCAGCTTCAGCTTCGCATCTCAAGTTGAAAATTGGGTTAATGCAATGCTGTGAGGGGTGGTTTGAGAGGGGGGGAAGGGGGGGAGGGGGCAGGGGAGTGGGGAGTGGGGAAGGGGCGGACTGGAGACAAAAACCAGCAAAAACAGAGACTGAGACAGAGTCAAGCCAGACAGATTACATGTAAACTTGTTTCAGGAAGGAAACAGGGGGATGGGGCTCAAAAAGACGGAGGAGGAGGATGGGGAGAAGTAGCAGTGAGGTAGAGGACGGGGTGTGGTAACGTTGTCTCTGCATTGCTTTTGTCTTGCAGGCATACAAAAGACAACAAAACTGTGTGTGCCACACACGACACCAACTCTCCTTCACCACCCTCCTCTTTCCCCCACCCCCCGCCGCCCACCGCTATGCAAAAAAAAAAAACAGAAAAAAGTCGAGCAACAACATGACGCACAAAATTCCATTTCCATCAAACAATTTTACACTGAAGAAAATTACAAAAAAAAAAAAAACAAATTCCTGTGGGAAAATTATAGAAATATTGAGGTTCCTATTGTTTTTTTTTTTTATCGATAGGTTTCAAAAACAATCCTTAACCACTTAAGAACACCTTTTAAACCAAATCTCAACTAAACACAATTGATCTGAAGAAAATTTCTCTTCAGGAACTTAAGTCTATTTCCAAAAGATTAAACTTACTTCTTCGTCACGACTTTGATTGAAAAAATCTTTTTGTTGTGCTTTAATTTTGTCGTTCTCATTACCCGATTTTAGATCATCTCGGCCATAAAATGTTAATCGATAATTTACCTTTTTTTTTTAGATTTTTCCCACACTAAACTTTTGCAATTTGTAAAGTAATTTTGGTCAATAAATTTCGTATCATAAAAATGGCAAAAGGAATTTCAATAACTTTCATTTTATTAGTCTCTTAAATAAAATATAAAATATATAGGAGATAATATTTTAGTAGCAAATCTTAACCGATATTTCTTTAGAAAATGAGTTATCAACATTTAAAAAAAAAAAAACGTTAATATAAACCAAAAGCTATAGCTAAAGTAAGAAACAACACTTATTAAGGGGAATTTCTTTCTCTTCTTGATAAAATTCCAATCACAATCACCATAAATGGCGTAAATAATTTTTAAACATTTACTTAATAAATATTTATCTTCGATTTCGAGAATGTGGCATTTGGTTTACTTTGTCGAAAAAACATTTTTGAAGGCAAAGTGAGAAAGTCAGGTTATACATTTCTCAACGTGTATAGGCGAACGATAAGAAAGCCCAAGCCCAAGTTTAAGCCCAGGTGAGATCAGGCGAGGCACCAGGTAGGTAGTAGGTAGAGGTAGGCACAGGCACAGGCACAGAACGAGACACGCCATTTGGCTTACTTAATTATGTTGCAATTGGATATCATGAGGCCGAACAAGACACTACTTGGAATTGGGTTTGGGTTTGGATTATAGGGGGTGGGGGGAGGGGGGAGTAAAATGGAGTGGCGCTTGCTCGGCTCGGCTTTGCACTTGTTTCGGTCTAGGCGTGGGCTGAATGCAATAGCTTCATCTTCTGCAACTCATTTCTGCTTCTTCTTCTTCTTCTTTGTTGTTGTTGTTACACGTACGTTTTGGACGTACTCCCTACTCCCTACTTACAAATGAAGCGCTTTCAAAATTGTTACGGCCTTTTCACTCGTCGCCAAAAAGAGATTTCAATCTGAATGGCAGCAACAAAATTAACATTAACATTAACATTAACATTAACATTACCATTAACAATAACAATAGCAAAAGTAATGGCCAAACAATACTTTACACTACACTACATATAACAATAACAACAACAATAACAACAACAACATTGTATATGTTAATTCGATGAAAATTTGTGTGTGCGTTGCGCTTCATTGGAAAAAAAAAAATAAGAAAAATGGAAATCGTGCTGCCCTTTTACTGCATTTCTCCCTCTCTCTCTCTTCCTCTCTCCCTCTCTCTCTATCTCTCTCTGTCTCTTTCTCTGGGCTGCTTCTGCTCACGTTAACAACTAATCGGATTTTCGGCCACAGCTCGACACGGCCTGTTGTTTAAACAAGTTTGGGGCATTAATCATGATTTACGCCAGCCTCATCACACACACACACAAACACACACACACACACACAAAGAAAGACTCAACGCCGTCTTCCAGGTCCAAAATCCGCTGCAGGGCCGCATTGACAGCCAAACTAAAAGAGAGAGAGAGAGAGAGATGGAATGGAATGAAAAGGTTGAAAACGGGTGGTAAGAAGAGGGAGGAGCTCTACTTACTGATCGCTTATCGCCCGATTATGTTGTATGGCAAATGCATAAGCATCAACGGGCGGGCCACTGAACCCTAGGCCCCTCCCCTCCCCCTCTATCTCACTCTCTCACCCTTTTTTTTTGGGGGGTGGGGGGGAATATATAATCAGCTCACATTACGCTACAGCTTACGGCACTCGATATTGGACAAGGGACAATGGACAAGGGACAAGGGACAACAACGGACATTGGACATTAACATTTAACGTACCACAAATCTTCTCTCTCTTTCACCTCTTTCAACACACACCCAAACACACACACAATTTCATGTTGGTGTGTCAGTCTGACACTTGGCGGCAATTTTCTTTTCACTTTTTCGCTTGCTATTCTCTCGGTTTCATTGCATAATCTATCTCTAAGAGCAAGACAAATTTACAGGCAAATTAGAACTGGCTGGCTGCGGTTAACCGTGACTGGCGGTTTTCTTCTTTTTTTTTTTTTATTTCCTTTAACAATACTCTATAAACAGAGCATATTGATTAGAACAACGGCTAGAACCCTAAGCTAATCGGAAATCCCAAACATTATGCAATAGGGGGGTTTTTTTTTTTTTGCCCTTAAAATTTATTGACTTGAAATTTAGGTGGAAAAGTTACATTTAAACACATGTTTTTTTGATATTAGATGCAAATTTTAGTCGCTCACTAAAATGAAAGAACTATTTTGATTTCGTTTTCTTGCCTTTAACACGTTAGAAATTACAGAAATCGCTTTCAAAAGATCTTAGAATTAATGTTAACCGAAATCGAAACATCTTCTCCACAGTTGCAAAAATCAGAAGTCCCTTAGAACTTAGTGCTCTGGTTGGCATGTAGGCTGTTCTGATGTTACCCCTCCTAATTAACCCCAAACTTGATTAACATTTCTTTCATTCAATTTAAAATTGATCAACAAATACTTTTAATAAGCCGTTATAATGTAAAATCAAAAGAAAATAAGATTAAATTCTTCAAACTTAAAGTTAAATCTTATAATAAGTAAAAGTTCAGAAGAAAGTTCCTATTTATTAGGAAAACTGGTATATAATATTCTATCCTTTTCGAAAATTGCATCTTGTCTGGAGAAGCAGTTTTTGTCCATCATAATTTTATTGTTGTCTCTAATCCAATTCTTATTTAAACAGAATCAATCAATTTACAGCTTAAGATCTATCTCTATCGATATGGATTTTAGTTTCTTTCTTTCTGGAATTCTTTTCTGACTTTTGTGCTCTGTGATATAATATGATTCCACATAATTGCTGACTTATATAGTTTTAGGTATTTATCTAGTTGCCTATATAGAGTAGATTTTTTTTTTTTTTTTTTTTTAGTTTTAATTCAATTCAGCCGACTTTGACGGCTGAGTGCTGTAATAATTCTTTTTTGTAAGCAACAAGAAAAAAAAAAAATAACGTAAAGTAAATGTTAAGGAGATGGAAAATGGGAAAAAGAAACTGAAAACTGCAAATGTGGCTGCACTTGCTTGGCGAAATGGACATTGCTGAAATATTATTAGAAATGCTTTAGCCAGTGCCGAGTCATCTCATCTCTTGGTTTTTGGTCTTGTGGTCTTGTGGTCACATGGGCGTTGTGCCCATCTATGCCAAGTAGAGAAAAGGGAAAAAAAAAAAATAGAAGACCAAATAAAGGCTGAAAGAGGCAGCAGCTGCCTTTTTGCAGAACAGAACCGGCACCAGGAAGCATGTCTAAAAATGCGATTCTCTCGTCCATGTCGTCGTCGTTGTCGTCGGCGTTGTTGTTGTTGCTGTTGTTCGCCTTTTTGTTGTCGTTGTCGTTGTCGCTGTTGCTGGTCGTGGTTGTTCTTTCGTGTGGGGCAAGAAGGGTGGAAGCCAAAGACTCGCTGGCTGTGGCAGTGGGTGCTGGAGCTGCAGTAGTTGCAAATGCAACTAATGATGCATTCGTTTGCTCTCTGCCTTTACCTCCCACTTCATCCATTGGAGAGTTGCTGCTGCTGGCAGCTGAAATTGCATTCTCTGGCCTGGCCAATTTAAATTCTAATTTCATGTAACAAATCAGATTACTTTACTCTTCTACTTACACTTGTACTTACTTAGTTGTTGTTGTTTCTCTCTCTCTCTTTCTCTTTCTCTTTTTTGACCATTACAGTTACATGTCCTGCACTTGAACTCTCCCCTCATTCAGTTCTCCTGCCCTCCTGGCCCAGCTTTTAGTTTGCCTGTCTGCTTGGTCATTCCATCAGTTTTGGCTTTTAACTCTTAAATGGTTTTTGTTTCTGTTTTTTTTTTTTTTTTACTTTTTGTTTGGCCTTTAAACAGTTTTCTCTCCCATTTAATATATGTGTATACGCATTGAATGTGGCCGTAAAATTTATTTTATAGCTCTGGCAACAATATTTTTATGTTTTTATAAAATTTACTTCACATTTTCATTTGGAAATGCGATAGCCATACACACACAGAGTGAGAGAGAGAGAGAGACACCCAGGGAGATACACACACATACATACATACATATATCCAATCCATAAAAATGAGACGCTTGCACTTTTCCGCTTGCATATTTTAGCTGTTAAGTTGTTAAGTGTCGCCAACTTTTGTGGCCGTTGATTTTTTCTATCGCTTTGGCGCTTCAACCAAACGGGTATATAAGCTTCACTCAC
Organism: Drosophila nebulosa; assembly: GCA_024703675.1. NCBI lineage: Eukaryota > Metazoa > Arthropoda > Insecta > Diptera > Drosophilidae > Drosophila > Drosophila nebulosa. The sequence continues at coordinate 1,604,980 of JANFPS010000008.1, forward strand.
AAGTTTGTTACAATTTTGCCATAGTACAAGTCAATTCCTTTCTTCAGATAACTCTGATATGACCAAGAAGCCTTTAGTAAGAACCTATTCAGATCTGTATGTTTTGGGCTTTTTTTGGTTATCTACAAAGATAGATTTTGGATTCGTAACTCAAATAAAGGAATCGTCTAAGGTACTCCATTCCTCTTAAATCGCCTAAGATGACTGCCTTGACCCCAAAGAGTCTAAATTTTTTCAAAAGATACAAATTTTTTAGAACTCTGTTACCAACTTAGTATTAAATAAAAAAATTATGCAAAAATAAAATAAATTATATAAAGTTTATTTAAATTTCCAGACTAAAATATTCCAAAATTTCAAATTATATAAAGTTTATTTAAATTTTCAGACTAAAATATCCCAAAATTTCGGTCTTTGAAAGAATCTCTTAATCACAAAATCGTGTATGATAAAAATAAGAAGCTTAATTGACCATCTTAGATTACAATTGGAGTGTTTAAAAGTTAAGCCGAACTCACATGTCGTATGCGTAATATTAGCTTACTCTACCCTTGGCGATAGAGTATTAAAATATAAAATGTTTGTCAGTAGCTTTTGTAGCTTTAACTTGACCCTCTGGTCGGCTTTTAGTTGTTATGCTTTTTCTTCTCATTTGGTTTTTAAACTGTTGGCATTTCGTGTTGGCCGTGTTGACAAAATGCAAAACTGGTTCCCTCCATCCCCGCTCTATCTCTCTCTCTCTCTCTCTCTCTCTTTCTCAGGTTGTGTGAGAAAATGACCCCGTATAACGCATGAGTAGATCATAAAATTGATTTAAGCCAACGCAACTAACTGAAGTTGAGCAAACAAATGAAATGGACAAAAGAAAAATGCATTTCTTTTGTCCAATTCTTGAATTGTTTGCTGTTCGCATTTGATTTGCATAATTCACATTGTGAAGGGGGATTTTCTACCATTAAATACCAATACAAATTTTTAGTATTGAAATCGAAATTAGTCAATTCTTGAAATCTTGCATCGTAAATTGAAACAAAAAATTGTATGGTTTTTGTTTCTTGTTTCTTGTTTTTTTGTTTTGTGTGCATTTTTTATCTTTACATTTTCAATGATTAATATTTATCAATTAACTTGGCCTTAAAGGTTATCGTACATGAGAAGGTTTTATGGGTAAATGAAATTTATTTTTTATGATATCATCATCATGGATCTTAAAACAGATCGACCTTTTGCATGCCCCTTAATTCGAATTTTTAACAAAAAAAAGAAAATTAAAGAAACAAATAGAGAAAAGGTCGTTAAGTTCAAAATTTATGTTTCTCTTTTCAAAATTTTCAATTTTAATTGTAATTGTTCTTCAAAATTTGTCCGTTTTTATGCCATTTTACAACACTTAATCATAGTAAGGGGTAAAATATAAGAATAAATATTTTATGCAAATACCAGATTAAAGTATTAATGAAGCTTATTTCAGCCCTTAAATATTTTTAATAAAACTCCAGTAGAATGTATATATAGCAAAAATAAACTTAATACAAAAATTGGCTGGTCATTCTTCAAGAAACAAACACGTTTTTGGCATGGAAACTTTTTTTTCGATTATTCCTTCGACCGTTTTATAATATAGTGGTTCAATCTCTACAATTTTTGGCTCGAAAAACTAAAGAAACAAAGTTTTTTCCACTAAGACTTTTTCTTCGATCGATCGCTCCTATGGCAGCTATATGATAAAGTAGTTCGATCCGAAGACCGCAAGAACTTGACGTAAGAGGCGGACATGGTTATATCGACTCGGCTTTTTATGCTGATCAAGTATATATATAAGTACTTTATGGGTTACGGAAACGTCTTCTTTTCTGCGTTACATTCTCGTTTTAAATTCTCGTTAAGGCCAAATCCAATCGAAATTCTGTGTAGAAATTTCCCTAACAAACAACAACAGCTTGAACGTAGCGTCGGGGGTCACAGGATGGACAACTGCCACACCCACTCCTAACATTTCCAATTAAAAGGTTGACAATTTATTTATCCTTAAGATTTGCCTTTGCCTAATTAGGATTCTGATTAGGTGGATGCTCCTTTTGCATGGCCAATGCCTTCCAGCAGTTATCATCTCTTAACCCAAGAGGAGGTTTCCCTATACTTTCCATTTGCCTGGCCTACTCCGCTTGCCATTGCCCTGCTAACTGAGTGTCTAAGTGTCTGTGTGTGTGTGTGTGTGTGCTTACAGGGTATAATTATTCTTTGCCTACTGAGCTTCGGACACCAAAAAAAAAAAAAAAAACAGGCAACGTACAACGGGAAACTCTATCAATATGTGGCAGCCATCCATTTATTAGTCCAGCGTTCCGAACCGATGCGATGCGATGCGATGCCATGGGTTGGGATGCGATGCAATGTAGTCAGTCAGTCAGCCAGTCAGTCCATTAAGCCCACACACCCGCTCTCCGGGATCACCTTTTGGCCTGGAGTATGCGGCTCATCAATTTCTGCGCGAGGCATTCAATGAAAATAAATCGTAAATCAATAAACCGCACTCAAAAACCCAAAAAGTTCAACCAAAAACTTGGCCCGTGTCTGCATCTTTGTTGGATTTATGTATGCACACGCACACACACACACACACACACACACAACAGGCATGAGTGTAGGGGAAGGAAAGGGGACTGGCAACGGGCAAGGGGCAACGGAAACCGAAACTTTCCTGCCTTGCGTTTTCTTGTAAAATTTAACAGTTTTAATTTTTGATTAATTGGCCCAGTCGGCATTTCAATTTCAGTTTTGGAAATGGCTTATAACTACATGAGATTTTGATTGATGTTTTTATAATTTTACGGGTCAAGTCGGAACCGAAAAGATCGAAATGTGCAGCAGCAATAGCAACAGAAACTGTGTGTGAGACTTCTTTTGGGTTCCCCCCTCAAAAACTGGTCAGTGGAGCGGAAAAGCAGAGAGAGCCACAGGTGTTCAGGCGTTTAACAATTAAAAATTCAAATTTAATTTTAGCCTAAACGTTTCTAAACAATGCAATGAAGCCATTCACATGCACACACACACACACACATCGACGAGAGGGTAGAGGGAGGTGGAGAGATATCCAGCAGGCATGCTGCATGTGCATCTCCAAAGATTTATGCAGCCAGCAGAATGGAAATGTGCATTGCTGGCTGAAATTTGGAATGAGCATTTCATGTTGCACTTTGGTTGGCACAGTTTCTTCGAAAAAAGAAGGAAAAAAACAAAAACAAAAAAAAACAGAAAAGAAAACTTCCGCATTTTGTTGTTGTTGTTGTTGTTATTGTTGTTCTTGTTTGTTGGCTGGCGCCCTTAAAAAAAAAAACACAAAAAAAAACAAGAGCTGAGAACTCTGGCGCATAAATAACGTGAGAATTATGGTACAAGAGAAGCCAGTTAACAACAACAACAACAACAACAACAACAGCAACAACAAAATAAACATCCACACATAAATATGCATGTAGTGCAATAAGAAATTGTTAAATGTCCCGCTGCAAACCACAGCGAACCAACGAACGGTCGAACGGTCGTTCGGTCGATTGGTCGCAGGATCGTTTCAACTGTGCCACTTTGTTACCCTACAAAAGCCAATGATTCGTTAGCGAGTCTCTTAGGATCATTGAAAGGAAGGCACTGGCCAAAACTAGTTGAGAATTACAGCTAAATAAAGCGAGAAAAGTTTATATTTGAGGAAACCCTTTGCTGGGTAACCTGCTAGTCGTTGCTGGATCTGATTTTAACAATATCTTTTATATTGCCCTGACCAAGACACAAATATTGGCCAAAAGAAAAACCAACGGTTCACTACCAAGACAAAGCGGTAGTCAGAGAGAGAGAGACACCCAGAGTCAGTCAGTCCGTCAGTCCGTCAGTCAGTCAGTGGCCACGTCACGCGTTTGCAATTGTTTGGCCCGCATTTTGCCAATTACGACACCAGCAACAGCAGCAACAGCAGCAGCAGGAGCAGCCTGGGATTGTAAGCCAAAGTCTGGCAATTTATGGATGCATCAAAGAAGCAACAGCCACGGCCTGCAATGCATTGGCCTTTACTGGACTCTTGACTGGGTCTCAGTTTGCTTTTTTTGGCAGTACACACACACACACACACACAGAGAGAGAGACCCCAAAAACCGAAATCAAAATCAAAAACCGCTTATTATCAGCGCTCTTTATGTTTAACTGCTTGCGGCTCAAAACGCTTTAACCAAAATAAAAAAAAAAGGCAATCTTCAGATGCTACTGCCAAGTGTTAAAGTTTCAGAAGCACTGAAAAGTGTTTTCAATTTATGCTAATAGGTTTTCCATTTCGATCATTAAATGTTAAAGAGAGAATCCATAGGAAATATCTAAAAGGTTTAGTAACAATGGCCAAGTAGATAGAAAACGCTCTCGTTTAGCCTTTTTTGTTTCTATGAATGAAATGAAAGCTGGCTGGCTGTAACTTAACATAATTTGTGGTACTTAAGTTTCCCATAGGAAGAGGGGGAGACAGCTGGAGCGGAGATGTCGTGAAAGCTTGAAATTGAGTGACAAACTGTGGAACAGCCGCGAGTTTATTTATTGGACTACTAGAACGCTAGAACTAGTTGGGAATCACAAGTAAACAAATGCAAATAAAGAAACATTAATAGAGAAATTTTTCTGATTTCACTTTCAGTGTATTTCTCAAGTATTAAGTAACACAATTTGTGAGGAGGCGGATGAAGGAGGGGGTCGAAGAGTAGTTGAAATAACGCCTGACGTAACATTGAATGGAATTTTAAAGTAAAAACTCTTTGGTATTAAAATTAAGCATTAAATTAAGAATTAGAGTAAGAGTTCGCCTTGAAAATGTCTCAATTGGCACCCCCTTGACGCTCTTCTTCCCTACACTGGGTTAAGAAAGTGTCAAAAATCATCGAAACTTGAAGACTTGAAGCGGCTTTTCCTCTGAGAGTTAAATAGAATTCAGACTCAAGCCGATTGCAACTCTAGCGAATGATTACTTTCTAGAAGGATTTCTCTTATCCTTGCTTATATACCGATTTCAGATGGGTGAAACTGTGGAGGGAATGGAGGAAGGGAGGGGAAAAGATGGGGCTGCGATGACCAATGGCGGATATTGTATTGGCTGGCATGAATGCTGCCACCAAACGAATTTGTATTGGCATCATGCCTAGCAAGTTGTCTTTGTCCAGTTGAAGTTGGTGACAATTGTGAAATGGCTGGAGGAGGCCTCCGTGTATCTGTGTCCAGTGCGCTGTCCACGCTGGGCACGCCAACCTGTTGTCCAGTTTATTATGACAGTAATTGGCTGGTGGTGTCTGGGTCTGGGTCTCTCCCTCTCTCTGTCTTTCCCTGGCTGTCTCTCTCTCTCCTTCTCTCTCTCTCTCTGGCTGTCTGGTCTGGACAGTCGGGAGGAAAAGTCAATTTCACTTTTGTAGATGAGCCGTTGATTTGTCCAAAGCAAAATAAAAAATAAGTCCACATAAACAAACAAACTATAGCCAGCTTTTGGTTTTTGGTCTCTCTTGCACAGGCGACACATTTGCGTGCAGCAGCGGACAATCACGATGCCAGTGAAGACAACGGAGGTATACACGCGACCCACTTGGAAACACGTGAGCACGCCCTGCCAGCCGCCCACACATGCCGGACAGATGTGCACGCGCGTGCAATTGGTCCACGAGCAGGCCTATCGAGATGTAATCAAGCATAAGCCGGCCCAGCAGATGACCTACGATTGTTGCAACGGCTGGACACGGGAGTCCCCGCGTGCGGATGCGTGCATGAAACGTGAGTACAAAAAGTGATCAGTGATCAGTATGCAGTCTAACTCTAATCCAAATAACTCCTCCCTCCTCTTATTTACCACCTTTCAGCTGTCTGTGCCGCACGTTGTCAGAATGGTGGCAATTATACGAATCCAACGAGCTGTTCCTGCTCCTGTCCGGCTGGCTATACGGGTCGCTATTGCGAACTGGATGTGAACGAGTGTCATGTGGATAAGCCCTGCGATCAGCAGTGCGTCAATACCCAGGGATCGTACTTCTGTCGCTGTCGGCAGGGTTTCGTATTACAATCCGATCAGCAGAGCTGCCGCAAGGCATCGGCCCATGCCGATGATGCGTTCGAGGCACGCGATCTGGAGAACGACATTGATGACAACGATGTGGAGGTGGCAACGCGTCTCCAGAAAATCGAACGCTCGCTGGCCAATGAGCGAGTACATACGAAGGAGTTGCAAAAGTCATTGCAGGCAACCTACAGTGTGGTAGATACCCTTAAAAGTCGTCTAAGCACACTGGTAAGCATGTAAAACTACTCTTTCCCCTTCTCCTCTTTCAATCATCCGTTCTTCTCTTTTCGGTGTTTGCAGGAGAAGCAAGCTTTGGATGTGAACCGTCTGCAAACGAATCTCTACAAGACGGAATCACGGACAAATAAACTGGAGGGCATGCTGAATTTGTTGCTCAAATGTCGAAACGGACCGAATGCCAATTGCCCCTAGATGCAAATTATTAGCACTACCTTTTCTACGATATAAATTTAATGTTTAGTTAATTTAAACATCTCAATTCATGTTCAGCTCAGCTCCTCCTGCTTGCAAGCCATTCCCGAACGCGAGTGCCTCTGTGTAGTTGTTTAGTAACTGCCTTCAAAGTTAAACTAGTACTTAAGCGAAAGTGTCATAAACAACAACATACTCAAAAATTTAAAAAAACGGACCGGATCGAACGTATTCAGATCGAAAGATCTGTATATGAGTTCTTGAGCCCTAAGTGCAACCGTTGCTTTGCATGTGCAATGTTTGTATGTATTGTGCATCTATTGTGTATGTATGTATGTGTCCGAGGTTTTTTTCCCCCCCTTTTTTTTTGCATGTATTTGTATATAGAGAGTAATTAATATAAATACTACAAATATATATATGCACAACAAAGAAATTATATTTATGTAATTGTTTCTTTCTTCTCTGGCCATTGCGCAAATTATCTTTAACTATTGCAATTATTATATTAAGTAATTTCAACTTTTTGCAATATTTCGTTTAATTGTAGGCGCTAAATATTTGGTGCAGTTTGAATTTGAATTTTTCCCGCCAAACTTTTGCTCATTTTGAGTTGGGCAGCACTGTGAGAGAAACACATATGACTCATCGGAGCAGCATTTCAATGTTGAGTAAGGCCAATTTGGTTAGAGTAAATTAGTAAATTCGTTTCAAATCAGGGAAAAAAGTTCTGTGCGCGCCCAAAATTAATTACTTAGCGGTGCTCGAAACAAAACAAAAAAAAAATTATAACGTTGGTAAACAATATGTATTGTCAGAAGCGAAATGAAACAAAGAAAACAAGGGGAACAAATATAAGGAACTAGTTCTGAAAATTGCTTCCGTTTAAGAGCGACATAAACTAAGTCCACTGGTTCACCAGAGAGAGAAACGACAACAATAACAATGCTAAGTTTATCAGTTCTTTAGATCGGGACCAGCATAAATAAGCAAATTTTTTAATTAAAACCATGTCAGTTCGACGACATTGGAAAAAGTGTTCCATTGTTTGTCATTTGTAAGATTCCAGAGCAGTGACGTCACGGCCATTAAACTGCGCAGTGCAAAAACAAAAACTAAACACACACCCGCCCGCACACACACACACACACACACACGCATCTTGACTCGAAAAGTGGTCCGTTTTGTCCCGTCGCGGAAAAAGCTGTTGGGGCCCAGACACAGACCCCCAGCCACAACTGGAGGGAAATTGTTAATTTCACTTTTAACCACAACAAGACCAAAGGGCAGGCGATAACAGCACACACAACACATATTGTTTAATTAGTATAACAATGACTGGCGACGAGAAGCTACCACTGAGGCAGACGGAGGTCTCCATACAGAGATTCCAAGACATGGCTGTGCCCCATCATTTGGGATTGCTGAAAAATCATCGCAGCAACATTGAAAAGAGCCTGGCGTTAGGTGACTGGCAGAAGATTAAGAAGGAAGAGCTCAATGCCATGCGGGTTATTAAACAGATCAAGAATCTCTTGCTCGAAATGGAGGCTTTGCGTGAGAAAGTCCGGGACGAGGATTTGGAAAGTTTTGACAATTTGATGCGACCTGGCAAGGAGAAAGCCCTGGCTGGCGTTAAAGAATTCTCAGGTAAACGTCCCACTGGGAAAAAGATAAAAATCAAGACCTCTAAAATAATTTCACTCTACACCCATTAGAATTGCAACTGAAGTCACCCACCTCCACTTTTAGCGATGAGGATCAGGAACAGGATCGGGATGTGGATATAAGTCAAGTTTCTGCTTATCAAAGGACTCTGCCACAGCTGCAGACGAATTTCCAGCTAGAGGAGCATCAGCTGGCCCAGCGGGAGGCCTGTCTGGAGCAAATGGAGAATCTACAACGCGAAATATCCGATCTACATGGCATTTTCCAGGGCATGAGACAAATAACAGTGGAACAGGCAGTGACCGTGCAGGCCATTGCTGACAACGCTGAGGAGGCGCTGGAGAATGTGCAACAAGGTGAGAGGCAACTACGCAACGCTTTAACCTACAAGAAGGCCATGTATCCGGTGGTGGGTGCTCTTCTGGGTACCTGTGTGGGTGGGCCCATCGGTCTTGTGGCTGGCATTAAGGCAGGCGGATTGGCAGCTGTTGGATGCGGCATACTCGGTTTTACGGGCGGCTCGGTACTGAAATCTAATCCGAATGTAATGCATGGCAATATTGAAGAACAACAGGCCGATCCGAATCAGGAGGGCGACGCATCCGCTGAGAGACTGGAGCTTAAGGAGAAGCCCGAATGACCCACTAAGTGCAATGCCCTGGCCACTACGCACATTTGGGCACGAAATACGCGACGCTTGGAAGCTGCCACCACGGGTGTTATGTGCAACGTGCGCAGCTATTGTTCCATACAGTAAAACCATTCAAACCCCCCAATTGTGATTTGACGTGCAATGGATTATTTCTCCTTCTGCCCGATCCCCATCTCTTATTATCTAGTTTAAGCGTTAGTTAATTGTTGTTCTAGAATTTGTGTCTAGTTTTTAAGGCTTCAATATGCAATATATATCGACATAATGCTAGGTTTCCACAATCCACAAACAATATTTTAAAAAACCCGCCAAATTTCAAATTCAAGGTTGCCAGCTAAAAAGTCTTTTTTGCACTGCTAACAACTTCTGGCAACCCTAGAGCATTTGACAGTTCTGGCAAGCCTGCCATATATCACTTCTGGCAACCCTGTCTTATGTCACTTTTGGCAACACTAGAGCATTTGGCACGTGTTTACATTCGGCGTAGTTTCTTTTCATTTGAATTAAAAGTTTTCAAGTTTTATTTAAATAAAAATGGGTCGCAATAACCGATCCCGCAAGCGTCGCGATGAAATGAATAAAATCAAAAAAGTGCGCTACGAGGCCAAGGAATTAATACGTTTGAAGAAGACTCTGGGTCTCATAGATGCAGATGGCAACGAAATAATGAAAGATATCAGCGATGTTGCCGAAGTAAAGACCGCCGAGGAAATCAAAAGGGTAAGTCGTTTTATCTTCCAATACTTCTTCCAAAGATCGGGTTAAACTTAAACGCTTATTCCTCAATTGCAGAATGCTAAATCAAGGGAGGAGCAGGAGTTAATCTATGAGCATCAAGAGAGCCTGGAACAAGGCGAAAAGGTTGCAGTTACCAATGAAAAGACAGGCGTGGAGCATGTCTTCAACAGCAAAACCCTCAAAGACCAATTTGGCAATTATCCAGCTTGGTTCAAGAAGAAGAAGACAGCCAAACGTCTACGCAAGAAGCAGCATGCCCAGAAAAAGAACTTCAAACAGGCCTGGACCACAGTCAATGTGCCTCTATAGAAAAAGGCCTTCCTCTGGCCATTGCTTTTGGTCTGCGTCTAGTAAGTAAATCCACATAGTTTAAGAGAGAACGCTACAAGATGGACTTGTACATGTTTAAAAGTGAACGATACAAGATGAACTTGTACATGTTAAAGATAAGAATTTTGATTTATATACATATTAAATATATGTAGCACATTAAAGCCTTGAAACGAAACACAACCTTGAGAATGCACATGGAAGGAGTAGTACGTCTGTGTTTTTTCCCTCATCGCAATTTCTATTGATGACAAACCAGAAGTAATATTTTTTACATTGAAATGCATTTTAATTTGTTTTTATTTAAAAATTCGTGCCAAATTTTTTTTTTATTTTTGTTTTTAGCTAATTTACTAGCAGAAGCGGCACGGAATGTTTACCACATGCATTTTATTTAATTAACAATTCAATTGGAGGGAGGGAGCAATATATAGATTACGAACAATATTATAATAATACATTGATACATTAAGAGGGGAACGTGTTGGGGTGGCGGGGTAGAAAACTTAAAAACCAATAACATAACATTAAAAGCGCATTTAATTGGGGTGGAGTCTCATCATCTTCATTGTGATCACCACTATAACTACATATACAAAAAAGAGAAGACCCAAAAAAATTTTCTGGAAATCGTGCTCTCTTCTCGAGAAAAGGTGGGTGGGTGGGTGTAGTTATACAGATAGAATCAAAGGTATTAGTGTTTAGTTTTTCTATGGATGCTGTGTGTGTGTGTGCGTGTGCTGATTTAGACCGCGAAAAGGTGCTTAAAATAGAGAAACAACCAAAAAGAAGTTGACTAAAGATGTTAAGAAACGAAAGAAAATAAATTAGAACTCTTTGGACATGATGCAGCAGCAATGGATCCCAAAGAAGTTGCGGCTATTGTTGCGGTCTAAATCCGTCTTGCGCGCTATTTTAAGAAATTAATCATTTCGATTATCTTGTTACGATTGTTGTGCATATAGGCCTTGGTGTGCCACAGCATGTTGATTAGCTTCTGGTCATCCTTCTCGTCCATGGCAATGTCCTCGCTGAGTTGAGGATTGAAACGGAAATAGGGTATGCCAATAGTGCTGCACCAGGCGCGAGCTCGATCCACAACGCGGCCATCGGAGCAGGTGGCTTGGTCCACAAGTAGATTGCCAATGGTTGATAATCCATATGCCAATTTGGCAGTATCCCAAATACTCTCCGGCCGGAAAACATCAATATCTTTCAGTTCAGTGACTGGTATGTGACCAGTGCCTAGAGAAACCACTGCGGATACGGGAATAGCCTCGGCTTCGCGTCCTGCACTGCGCAGGGCCATATTATATTCATGAATTTCAGTCATGGCATCCAGAGTTGGATTGTTGGCTATGAGGCCACCATCCAGAAAGCGGCCAAAGGCTCGGAAATAAGAGGGAGCAGCGCCAGTGGCACGGGCGGCACGCCACACCAACTGATCCTGTGGCGCCGGCGGTGGGATGCGACGATTATCTAAATGAGACGGATGAAAATAGTCAGGAAATGGTTGGTAAATAACCATTTGTTACTCACTGATGGAAGTGACTATGCCGAGAATATCACTGGCACTCGTATAATTGCGGAAGAGATGCAGGTCCACGGGCTTACGATCTGCCATCACGCCGGTGACCATAATCTTTGGATGCTTGATGTCTGTCATCACATTGAATTCTCCCAGATTGTCCTTAAGTATGGCCTCGAAGAACTCACTGTTATAGGGACGAGAACCCACAAAGCATTGCTCCTTCATGCGCAAATATAGACCCATACACTGACGCATTGTCTTGCCGCAGCCCAGACCCAAGGCCAGGATGCCGCCAGTGCTGGTGCCGGCTATCCAATCGAACATATGTATTATGGGCGTACGCGAGAGCTTTTCAATTTCGAGGAGCATTTGAACCAGCACGAGACCACGAATACCGCCGCCATCCAAACAAAGCAGACGTCCACGACCGTAAGGCTTGTCACCGACCTCGGCGGCAATGGGCGATGTTGGCGAGGGCAGCTGCTCTGGACTGGCCGAGGTGGGCGTTGCAGCAACTGCACTCCCAGCCAGACTGCCCGATGAGCTATCTTTCTTAAGTTCCTCAGCATTTGCCTTCGATGTGAACATTCCCAAGAGAGCATCCATAATGCTTTGGCCCTTCAATTCCTTTTCAGTATCTACCACAACGGGCACTCTACGGAGAAGAGAGAGATTGGCAACTGGTAGAGGAAAGTTTATTGATTACTACTCACTGTGGCACAGGCTTTTCAATTATGCCATTGGAGGCTGCTCCCAGGAAACCACTAACCACTTGACGACTGGTGGTCGCCAGCATATTTTCAATGTGCTCACGCTGCTCCACTGATTCTGGAGCCTCTGGCGGTATGCCATTGTATGTGCCTCGGGCATTGCAGCCCGGAGGACATTTTGAATTGATCTCCGAGCAGCGTTTGGCTCCCACCGAATGGAGGATATACAATATCTCATCTTCTTTATTGCCACTCGCATCGTTGCCCACCATATGACGTGGCGTCTTGCCATCCTTGTTCTTGAGATTGATGTCGCAACCGAAGACAACCAGGCATTGGACAATTGGCACCAATTTCTTTTCAATGGCAATGTGAAGGGCGGCATTGCCCTCCTTGTCCAGGACATCGATGTCGGCATCGTGGGCCAGCAGGGTGACGACACACTCGAAACGATTCCTGGCCACCATCACATGCAGAGCAGTGCGTCCATCGAAATTTGTAGAATTCACATCGCAACCCTCCACAATGAGGGCCCGCAAAGTCTCCCGCGAAGAGCACCAGTGGAGTGGAGTGCCGCCGTATTTCATGTCCTGGGTATACAATTTGCTCGCATTGGTACGCAAAAATGTGGCTACTGAGGTGGGGGCGGAGTTTTTGTACAATTTGCTAATATTTTTGGCATTCAGATTGACATCGGCGCCAGCCAAAAGCAATGCCTTGACGCACTCGGGCTTATCTGTAACACAGGCCACATGCAATGGAGTGTAGCCATCCGAATTGAGGTGATTTAGGTTCACAGTGCTCTTTTCGGTAAGTAGCTGGAAACCAGAAAATAGATTGGGTTGGTTAAGATGGGGTTAGCACAAGGATAATTCGTACTCACATTGATGATTTCTTTGGTTGTGCTGGCGGCATAATGGAATACCGAATTGCTATTTATATCTAAATGTTCCAATTTGCTAAGTGGCAACAATGCCTTGACCATCTCAATGTGGCCCTGCTTAATGGCCAGCTGGAAGGGTGACATTAATGTGTTGGGATCCGCAGTATCGACGCACTGCAACACTTTGGGATTACTAATGTAATCGACCAGATTGAAGTAGGCAATCAGATGGGTAAGCGTCCACGAAGGATTCTCTGTGAGAGTATCACAAACTTTCTGTATTCCATTCACATTGTAGAACTATAGAAAAGGAAACCAAAATAAATATATGAGATATCTATAATGACGCCATTTTGCTTACCTCCTTGACTATGGTCACAAAGACAGGCAAACGCTGCATAAACGCATCAAATTTGTCCTCGGCATCCTGTTGGACTGGCGAACGGAAAAGGCTGAAGGATGTGGTATTCGAGTCCGAGGTGGGTCGCTGTAGGACAATCTCGTAGACGGCGCGCTTGTCGGTGCTGTTAAAGGGCGGAGCAAATAGTACCATAGAATCATCGCGATGCAAGACCTGAAGAGTGCCAAGAGATTCGCTTTTTATTTCCACAACTTTGTTTGGCGGGTAATCGCCTCCCAGCAAGCGCTGAATAACTGTAAATAAATATGGAAAAAAGGTTAAGCAAAACAAAAGCCAAATTCTACCCAATCGGCGGAGGTGACCTCATGTGCTAACGGCAGCTAGGAAATGTTATCGCAAAGTTAACCCATTTCAACTTGAGTCATTATAAACTTGATGGAATTCGTTATTGGGTACAAAGTAGCACGAATTGAGCTCATCTTTCCGACTGGGTAAACAGAAGAGACACAGAAGAGGGGACACGACACGGGAAACAGGAGATGAGACAATCTAATGGTTAGCTAACTACCAAATCCAGAGGCGAGTGCTCCAAAGGCCATCCACGACATGATTCAAATATTATTAAAGCGTATTTTTTTGGTTGCTTAATGGCGATGTGGATGCGGATGCGGATGCTGCTGGTTGAACTTTGTAATCTTGCTTGTGTGTGTGTGTGTATGTGTGTAAATGATTGTGTGTATGTGTGTGAATCTAAATGCGATGATGAACCTAACAGAGAAATATTTGCCAATTGTTAGTTAACAGCGTCCATAAGATGGAGGAAGAGAAGGAGGCTAAAGAGGTGATGTAGTAGGTGGATGGCTAAGGGATGTGGAATGCGGCCAAGAAATCAATAAACAACAAGCGCACACAAGTGCCGCAAAATTGCGAATGTGTCAGGCGAGAGACGGCCATGACTCAACAAATTCTACGAGATCAAACGATTATGTGGCTTATAATCAGACCATACCACCGCCACCAAACCCCCTTCTCCATCATCATCACCCCTCTGCTCTATTAACCTTGATTTTGCAATTAAAGGTAGTCATTCTTTTGACGAGTGTGTGCATGTGGTGTGTTTGTGTGTGTTTAATCATAGGCCAATTATAGTTGCAATAATCTTGTAATATTGTGGCGCAGTTAAACCGGCCAACGATGTCCATGGAACAAGTTAAAGATGATTCCCAACTAAAAGTCTAACCATTGAACATGATGTCGGTACGCCGATCCTTGCAGATTTCTTTTGCTCACACACGTTTCCTCCAAATAAGTTACGAAAAATGTTTTGCTAGTTTCGACAAGTTTATCACGAATTGTAGGAAAAAACAAGTGCAACGACAGATTTCAATAGTACAACTGACAGTGTGACCGTTCACCGGGTTACTGCAAGAATACCAAAAACTGGTTGGGCAAAAAGCTTTTAGCGACGGCATCGTGCGAGCGAACGGTCAGTGTGTGTATGTTTGTTGTGCGGGAGTGCGTGTGTATACCCTCAGGTTAATGACGTAGATTTCCACCTGAAGAATCCAACGGAAATTGGCCTACGCATCAATTTGATCAGGTACGTTAAACTCTGTTTTTTATTGAATTTGATTTGCAAAAAAGTTTTACTGATCTGCAATTAGGCAGAACACATGAAATGCCCTTTTAGTTTCCGTTAGTTTTTTTTTTTTTCTGGTGCTACCGTTTTTTTTTTCTTGTGAAATTGTGTGGTTTTTTTTTTTCTTTTTTTTCATGTGAATGTGTGAATTTAATGACAACAAACTCTTTTTTTTCTTTTTTTTCACGTGAACATTGTGTCTAAGAATCTGCAACCAACAACAAGAAACAAGAACAAGAACGATCCGCAGCCACCGAGCCAGACGCAATACGCACACACAATGGCCGCGGCACAGATGGCTTATGTGAGAGTGGTTCGTCTTACAATGTGGACGGACTTTAACATGAGCCAGTCATGTCTAATTGAGATAAACAAGGAGATCAGTGAGCTACGCCGACATCTATCCTGCGTGGTCTGTTGTCGTCTGCTCACGGATCCCTATGAGCCGAAAGGACCTCATTGCGGCCATTATGTGTGCCGCTTATGCATCCGTGGATGCAAGCGTCTGGTGCCCGAGTGCCCCAAATGTCGGCACTGCTGCGATTTTAAGACCTACCAGGAGACTCGGATTGTCACTTTGCTTCTGCTATGCTACAAGTCAATATGCTTACACATTATGCTAGGTCCTCTCTTTCCTCAGCTAGAAGGATTCAAGCCTGTACCCCATACGGACTATGATGTACCGGCCGTTAAGTTGCCATCGATGAGCACTCAAGACGTAATTAGTGAGGGTTCCCATTATGATGATATTATGTATACATTCCTGTACGAATCGGATTTGCCATTCTTCTCGACTAAGACAGAGGAACTGGAATCGCCTTTGAAAGAGGCGGCGGCTTCGATTACAGCTAAGGATCAGTTCAGGAAACCCCTAAACCCAATGTATCGAGCTCAACAACTCCCAATAAACAGAGCCGCCCGTGTGGTAGCCTCCGGCAGTGAATATGTACGTCGACATTTCCCAATCAATCGTAGCTCCACGTCTACATATCGAACTTATCATATTGAGAGGAATTCAACACAGCCATCGCCTGCCAAGCACATTCAGGCTTTGGTTAATATTAAAAATGAATCTTTAGCTCTCATACAAAGGCAGGCTGAGGCTATTTCTCTAAATGCGCAAGTGGCCGTAAGACGGAGTCAGGCCCCGGCAACACAGGTCAGGCCAGACGTCATCACCTTGGCTCAGATTCCCAACCAAGGAGGGAAAGTTGATAAAATGGTCGATGCACAGGTTGAAACGAAGAGCCAGGCAACAAATGTCAATGCGGGGGATTTGTTCTGCCCTAACTTAAACGGGAAGTCCATTGGAACCTCCAATCAGTCAACAAATGTCAACGCAGAGGATCTTTTGGAGGAGCTGGTTTCTAACCCAGAGGGGAAATCCGATCAAATCTTGTTTGCTCAGAAAGATAACAAGAAAAAGCCAAAGGAGGCACTAGTTGAGGTTTCCATTCAAACAGAGAATTATGACGAAATATTGGAAAAAAAGGATACAGTCGCTGAGATTCCTAACCGGAAGAGGAAATCCGGCGAAATCTTGGAGTCTACAGAAACTCCTTTGCGTAGCCGAAAGCCCATCATTGTCTCGTATGTGCAGGTCAAGCCCCCAGATAAGCCTGTCGATGTTTCTCAACCAACTTCATCTTCGGTGGAGAAGGCTAAGGGCGGAAAGAAGGAAGAGCAAAAACTAAAGACGTCTCATACTCTAGGTGCTGAGAAGCCCACACCAAAGACAGCTTCACCTACGGACTCGGAGCCATCATCATCAACATCCTATAAGAGCTTAATACTGGTAGCCATCAGTAATCCTGAAGAGTCAGAGCATCCTCTTGTGCTTGTTGAAAACGAAAATCATGAAATGCAATGCTTCAATGTTTTCAAAGACGATGTAGCCATTGATCCCGCCGAGGTTGGCTTCCATCGCGTACAGTTGCATACCAAGAATCCCAAATATAGCGCCATACCCAAATATGCTTATATGCCATTCCCACCACAAAATACCATGGATGGATCGTTGTCGTCGCCGTCGCCATCCTTGTCGTCGTCGTCTTTGCGTCAGTTCTCCGAGGACTAAACAAGAATTTACATAATTATAGTAGAAACTGCGGCCGGCCAAAGTTTATCTTTTATCCTATCTAAACTATTTTGAATAGAAAACACTATTTTATGTCTAATATTAATCTCTGAGAGCTACACACACACCCACACACAGACACGCACACACACACACACACACACACACACACACACATACAGAGTTATGTATACCAATTGATGTTGCAAACAAGTATATAATCGTCTATTTATATATATATATATATATACCCATATATCTTTATGTATACGTACATATAATAGTCAAAGATGTCATATCTGAAAATTATGGCAGTTTTCTTCTACATATGTTATGAGGCTCAAAGAAATGAGTTCTATATTACGTTAAATCGCGATTACTGTGAACCAAAAATATTTTTATTTTAAGAAAATTTTCTCATAGATTAGGACATAAATATTTAGTTTTGTTTCTTTTTTTTTTTGTTGGTTGTTTTTCTCTTTTTGTTTTTTTTTTTTTTTTTTGGCGCGTTATACACATTTGAAATAAATCATTACTATGATCAATGTGAAGAAAAAGAGGCTTAAAAAATATGAAATATTCCACTAAATGTGATTAAAATATATTTTGGTCCATTTATCTACCCATTGTATGTGCATTAGATGCCAGATTTGGAGTTCAAAAACTATACATATGTCTATTTATATATGTATGTATATCCTTGCATTAGATCCCAAAATTTGTTGGATATATATGTATATGTTTGTATGTATGTTGTTTGGGTAAAAAATTGTATGCATATCTCTAAAGCCGGACATCTTCTCTGGGGTCCTGGTTTTGGGATGTGTATGCATAAAAAATAAACCAAAAAAAAAACCCATTTAGCATTTCAACGTGATTTTTATTTCGATCTAGTGTGTGTGGTTTATATTTTTGTAATTTTAAATCAGACAACTTGGAAAAATCGTTCATGAAGCACTAAAATTCGGATCTACAATACAGAAACACCAACAATTTGGAGCTCCCAAAAAAATTAAAACTTCTAGTAGTAAGTTTTTGATGATAGAGCCATGTCATCACTTCATTGGCTCTTTGGTCCATTGGAAGGAAAAGAAATGTAAATTGGATGTCAAAATATCACATAACTCCTGGAAAACTTGAGGACTTCAAAAAGAAAGAGATGGAGGAAGAAAATTATGCAGTCTCTTTCTATACTGTCGCATAACCAAACTGAATGAAAGAGTGATAGCGAGAAGAGAGAGAACGAGAGAGTCTGGATGTATACCAGCTGCGCGGGAAATTTTTTGGAGGCATTCTCAAAAATATGTGGATACTTGGGAAACATTATTTTAATTGAATTGTTATCGACTATTTATTGCTGTGTGTGATCAAACAGAGAACAAGGAATCAACAAAAGTACTTGCTAAAGTTGGCCTTTTTTGTTTTGTTTTGGTATTTTTTAAATACCACAGGGTCAAACACGAGTGGAAGGCATTTTCAACTTTGCTGTGTGCGGTCACACTAATACGGACAGTCTAGAAAAACTAAACTTGGTTTTTATTTGAACTATTTGTTTTTTTTTAAATGATTAGCCAAGACGTATAGTATAAGATAATATCGAAATTAAACCAACGTGCATTTTGAACTAAATTTAACGTTACGCGAAATCAAATCAAAAGTTCAAAAATTGCAATTGCACTCAAGTGAATTACAAGTAAGTTGTCGTCTTAAAATGACACCAGCAGCAGCAGTAGCAGCAGCCGCAGCAGTAACAGAAGCAAAACAAAAGTCTTACCAGCGGCAGAAGGGCGTTGTTAATGCCACTTGCGACTGCAAGGTGGGTGGCGCTTGCCTGCGCCCGCGCCTCCGCCCATTTGGGCGGCCGACGCGCCAGGTGTGGGTGTAAATGCTGCTGCTGCTGCTGCCGCTGCCCAATGGGGTAGCAGCGCCCGCCCGGCCCCCCCACAAGGGCAACGCGGCCAAACAGCTAAGTGATGGTAATGGCGTTGGCGGCGGTGGCGTAAGTGTTGCTGCGACCTGTGCCATTCTAATCTAGTGAATTTGCGCGATTTGATTGCCTGTTTGTGTTACTGCTGCAGTGATTCACCACCATTGACCGACCTGTTCCAAATCCCGTTCCCGCACGTATTGACGTAATTGTTCAAGTATTGTATACACACATATATTTAAAAACAAATTCCGCTTTGTGCTCTCGCAGCTGACGCCGCCGTCGAAGCTAAGTGATCACAGCAAAGAGCCGAAAGCCCAGCACCAGCAACAAACAATACGCAGCGATGCAGAACAATCCCAGCCCACAGTTGCCGTGCAAGGGCATTTTAAAGACTTCGCGCAGCTTCGACAAGTCCGGGGCCAGGTTAGCTATTGAATTACATTACAACCCTTTGACCTTTCGCTCATCCTTAATGATGATGACCAATGTTGCAGTTTTCGTAAAAGTGCCAAGTTTGATGAGCTAAACGTGCTGCAGACATTTCATCCGGCCGACAAGGACTATGGTCATATGAAAATCGATGAGCCCAAGACGCCCTACAATTACACGGAGGCCTACGATGATACTCGAGATGAACTGGACACAGAGTTGCTAGTAGAAAAGTAAGCCATCCCAATAACCAAAGGGAATGCAATTGTTAACCAAATCCGAAGCATGTTGCATAAGCAAGCAGCAGCAGGGAGCAATCTAAGAACTTGTACATCTTAATTAGGTGCAATCGATGACCAAATGTCAAAACTGCTGATTGAATCATGTTCCGGCAAATAATATAATTCTATAGAGAGCTCCCTCTTGTTCTCTCTCTCTCTTTCTCTCGCTCTCACAAACTATCTCTCATGTGTCAATATCAGTTTGAAAAGACACTTGGCTGAATTTCAATTCGTTAAGTAGTATTACAAACTACTTTATAGAGATACGGACGCAACTTAATTGTAAACTGAATTCTCAGCTAATTCTCGCTGATTTGATGATTGTGCTGGATTTCATTGCCGGATCGCATAGTAAACGCTTTCGCATATGCTTTGAAAATTGGTTGTCCCTAGCAATCCCGGATTTTGATGAGTATGCAGTTAGCATGGTGTTTAACTTCTTGAATTTCACAGATTGCGCTTAGCCGCTAACACACAGACTTCCCAGAGCATTGGTGACGATGGTTCTTCCGGTGATGAGGAGCCCCTAAGTGAAGATGAGCGACGTAAGAATTTGAAAGCATTTACCTTGTTTTTTGCTTATGGATTTTATCTATTAATTTGCGGCATTTGGTTACAGAACGACGTCGCGAATTTGAGCGACGTCGCAAGGCCCATTATCGGGAGTTCGAGGCTGTCAAGTTGGCACGAAAGCTGATACAGGAGGAGGATGATGACGATAATGATGATGACGATGGCGCACCTGGCACCTCGGACAGTAGACCATCCACCTCCAGTCGTTTTGCTGCAATTAGCAGCAGCTCCCAGCCAACGCAAAAGTCATCCAGCCCAAAAGCAGCCCAAACAGCAGCATCCCCGTCTACCAATGTAACTAGCAATATGGATTTGGAGCCATCTAACAATTAGAAGCAATATCCATCGATCGTATATGTATATAAATATACGTATATATATATATATATATACATGCATTTATATATATATGCATACATATATATATATATATAACTATATGTATATCTGTAGTAGGAACAAGAGCACTCGTGATTCATTGAATTTACACACCACCAAAAAGAAAAACAGCATAAAGGAAAATAAGAAACCGTCGCAGAATGTTCTTTCCAAACGAATCAATTGAAATATTATAGTTACACACATGGCAATTCATGTACTATCTATGTATGTATGTGTATACATATATGGAAATATCTATATGTATGTATAAGAATACAGACAAAAGTAATGCAAAACCATTGTATGTGTATGCGTATTAGCCGGAGTAGCGTCTTGTTACAATTGTAGTTAAAATCGCGTTTTAAATTATATATTATCTCTATTGAATTTTAGTCCAACTCAATTTGCATTTAATTTGCCCTCAATAAGAAAGCGAAATTTAATTTCAAATACTATACAAAGAAAGAAAC
Source organism: Drosophila nebulosa (assembly GCA_024703675.1). NCBI lineage: Eukaryota > Metazoa > Arthropoda > Insecta > Diptera > Drosophilidae > Drosophila > Drosophila nebulosa. The sequence goes on from JANFPS010000008.1 coordinate 1,626,138, forward strand.
ACACAATCACACACACACACACACACAAACACACATATACACAAAAAAGTGCCACAAAGAGTATGAATGATTTGATGTTAGGATGGATAGATGGATGGAGACGAGGCCTCGGGGATGACAACATATTTAACTTGATTTTTGGCCTTACTTTTAGTTATTTATTATAACAAAATACTATTATGATTATGTTTAAGTTTTAGAATTCAAATGTTTTGAATTATTGATAAAAAAACGAAAAAAATACCCTGCCCGAATTCCTTCGCCCTGCCTCTCCCTACAGACCCTGCGCCCGCCCTGTGTAAAAAGAAAACAGAAAATAACGTTAGAGCTAACAACAAGAAATAAATACGAAATAAAACTCTGGAGTCGCTCTTCTCGTCGCGAGTATTCAAAAACTTGCCATTTATTTTTAGTTTTAGTTTTCATTAATCATTTTTGTGTTTATCATTTATCAGTTATACATTATAATGTAATAGTTTTTGACATAGCTGGTCATTTAGGTGTGTTGTGTATACATATTTAAGTAGATAAAGTATGTGTGCGTGGTTTTTTGTTTTCAAGTTTGAGAGTCTAAGTAGTTTTCGTTTCGCCATTGCTGCCCGCCCATTGAGGCAACTGAATTTCTGAATCCTGTTCAAAGATTGGGCACAAAATCCGCCAACTGCACATGAAACAGACAAAGGCATCCTCATATTATTATCTGTCGGCAGAAGGCTAATTGCTATGCCTTATCTTTGAACCGGTTGTCGTTGAGTCGATATTGATATTGATATTTTTTTGTTTTTTTCTTGCTTCTTGGGACAGTTTACAAAATTTGGCACTTAACTCACATGACAACTGTTGCCGTAATTTGCACAACGATTGATTGACGATTGGTTTTATATGTATATATATACATATATATATCAGAAACAATATGTAATAGAGATAAAGAGATATATAAGCAAAAAGCATGCAAACTCAAACAATAAACAAACAGTTGACGTTCACCAGGCAGCGTCTAAAGATCTATGCAAAGGGTTCCAAAGATATCCAACTCTAGACTTTAGGTCGGTCATATCGGCCTATAATTTACATTAAGAGAGTTTTCCGGTCCCAAAATCTAAAGCCAGAGATCAAAGACCCATCATTCATTTGGTGGGAGCTTTAAACGCAATTGCCTAGCAAACGGTTTGCAAATATTAATAGAAATATATACATATATATATATATATGTATATGTTGATAGATATATATATATATATATATATGTGTAGTTGTAGATATATTAGTAAAAGTGCGTAAATATTCTAAAACTTTTTGTTTGGGGTCACATCGTATCCATTTTTCATTTGCTAATTTTTTGTTTTTTCGTGGCTAGTCAACAAATAACAATCAAACTTAAATTCTATATATATATATATATTTTTTTTTTGTTTGAATTTGTTATCGCACATACTATACGCATATGCTCCAATATATGCATATAATACAAGTGTGCTTACATTTGATATTATTATGTATAAAGAGCGTGACATAGAAAATTAATAAAACATTTCATATATATATATATTCTTTCATCTAAAATTTTGAGGTATCCAACCATGTGTCGTCGCTGCGGGAACAAACTCAATGGACGCATTCTGCTTGTCATGAAATGCGATGACAGAATGCGCCCATTACGTGCCTACTATACAAGCATATCTATATATATATATATATATATGTATGTCTGCGAAGTATCTTAAGCATATTGAACTCGGGCGACGAGACACGGGCGGGCTATGTGCGCCTCGTGATTGCTTGTTTGTGATTAAAAGCTAATGGCCTGACATATATACTTATGGCCCGATATTCATTCGTTTCGATTTGAATAGTAGTTTCGTTAGTAATTTTATCTCAAATTAGTATTTAACAATATATATTGCATAAGTTGAGTTTCATTCGTTAGTTGTTTGTCGTTTTAGTATACATATACATGATCGTTTTAAGTGTTTTTTTTGTTTTTTTTTTTTTTGTTGATGAAGTGGGTTCCATTGAATTTTCTTTTTTGTTTCATTATTTTTTTCTTTTGTTTTTGTTGTTGTTGCGGATCCGTTTTGTATACGGATCATCGAGTGTGTTTGCCGCCAACTTAAGCGAACATATGCTGAGTACCAGGTGGCACTTTGTAGCTAGGATAAGCATTGTTTAGCTGGTGTTGGGCAAAGAAACTTGTATAGTCCTGGGGAATAGAGAATGAAAGACAATTAATTGTTAAGTAAGAAAAAGTTGTTCTTTCGTTCTCTGTGTGTGTGTGTGTATAGCTCACCCGATTGACTCTTCTGGGACGGCAAACGGGGCCCAACGCCAATTGGCGTCGTTCCTCGTTTTCGCGAGCAGCGGCCTCCTTGTACTCTGGTGGTGGCCATTTCAAATCTCCGCGCAATTTGCTGCCTCCTGTGAATGTCATCAAAAATTAGTCAAGGAATACATTTTGGTTGACGAAATTCCCTTACCCTGATAACTGACGGCGGCTGGCTGCGAAGTGTAGACTGGCGCAGGCTGCTGCGAGACGGGTGCCTCTTTGCGTAGGGTGATAATGCCAGGACTGGCTCCACGATAGCTATCCTGGCCGGCAAAGGCAACAGGTGCTTGCTGCTGATCGGTTTGATCCTGCGAGTAGGGCAACTGTTGCTGTTGCTGTTGCTGCTGGGGCTGCGAATAAGAATTGTATTGAGGTTGAGCATAGTTTGAGCCACCATTTTGCTGTGGATATTGCTGTGGTGGTTGTTGCTGCTGCTGCTGCTGCTGCTGATAGGGCGCTGACTGATATGCAGGTTGCTGATGCGCCCATTGTGGTGCCGATTGTTGAGCAGGCGCCTGGTAAGGTGCCTGATATTGCTGCTGCTGTTGCTGTTGTTGTGGCGGCTGCTGTTGCCACTGTGGACCAGGAGCAGCATGTTGCTGCTGTTGTTGTGGCTGTTGTTGATAATTGTTGTATGATGGCGCACCATATGGTTGTTGGTAATGCTGCTGCTGTTGTGGTTGTTGTTGTTGTTGTGGTTGTTGTTGTTGTTGTTGTTGATGTTGAGGTGGCTTTTGGTGCAAACATGCATGAGGTCACAGAAAGTTATGGATGTTGATTCATGGTTTTTTTTTTTGGTTGGTGTTTTTTAAGGGGGTGCAAACAATATACACACACACATACACACGAATAGGTGCAATAAGAGATATAGAGAGAGAGAGAGAGAGAGAGAGAGAGAGTAGATAACAGTTAAAGACTAGACTTTTGGACTGGGTTTAGTGTGGCTAGGCATATCAAATTGGAATCTCTACCATTAGAAGAAAGCTTGGCGCAGTTTACAGCTGAAATTCGCAAACAGAAAAAGAGAGAGAGAGAGAGAAAGAGCAGAGCAGAGCAGAGAGAGAAGTATAAGCTTTTGGTTAATGTTAAATGGTTAATGGCTGGCCGCTTAGTAAAGCTAACATGCAAAAGTATCCGATTACAAGGACATAGTATATAGATCGGTCATTTTTTTTAGCGTGGGCTTATACATGGTGGCATTCTACGCCTTAACTGATTTTTTTTTAAACAAAATCAAACTATTTCAGTGGCCGGTTCAACCAGGTTAAATTCGCCCTCTTAAATATGCAATAGAGAGTCGAAAACCTGCCAAGAACTGCATATTTTGATTATCTATTGCATACTTAATGGAGTAAATTTTGCTTATTTTTTCCCCCTAGTAGATCAGTCACTGGGTTATGTAAGATTTCTTACGTATTTGCGCCATGTATAAACCGTTTTATAGAACTAGTTGGTGGGGGAAAAAGTGTTTTGGTGTTTAGTATATAAGAAAAGGTCTCCGGATCTGCGCATGTGTGGATAGAGAGTGGACAGAGCAACTGCAGCAAGTTCTAGCCAGGCTTTGCTATGTCATCCAACGTGTATACCTGCTGTGAATATGGCTGATAGCTCGTCGAATGCGGCTGCTGCTGCTGTTGATATGGCGGATACGATGTTGTTGCTCCCGTAGATGGACCGCCAGCCGTAAACTCATATTGAGTTTTGGGCAAAGGAGCACCAATATGCTTCCAGCCACCGCCTACATTGTCCACAGTATGGCTTGGATAATGTGTTGCTTGTGGTGGGTATTGTTGCTGTTGCTGTTGTTGTTGTTGTAGGGGCTGCTGTTGCTGATATGTGGGAGGTAGTTGGGCAGGCTCCCTCGAAGGTTGCCTATTGAACTGGGCCTGTGTATATTGTATGGGTTGTTCATTTGGATAACTAGCTTGCACTTGACTTTGGCTTTGACTGGGAACTGATGGGTTGGGTTGCTGTGGATTCGTGTGCTGTTGTGGATGGTGGGTGGCGTAGCCATTTTGTGGGTCTAGTGGCTGAATTGTAGTGGGTGGTCGTGGTTGAACGTTGTTATAAATGGGACCCTGTAAGTTGTCAGTGTGGTTAGGTGTATATGTATGGGTGTATGTATGTACATATGTATGTATTTATGTATTTATGTTTAGGTGTATGTGTGTGTTTTTCTTTACCACTTGAAATACGAGTACATCTTATATATGTACGTATGACCATTAGAAATACAATTAAATATATTTACACACATATTTTATATTTACAAATCTTGTCTGAGTAAACGTTATAGATCTATATACAAATATTTTTAACTTATCACTAACTGCACACACACACACACAATTACCTGAGCTGGTGATGGAACAGTAGCAGCAGCAGCTGGGGCAGCGCCATGAGCAGCTGGCTGGCTATAGTAACCACCGCTGCCCGGGGCTGGGCTTTGAGACTGCGGCTGTGGCGTAAATTCACGTATTATACGCTCCTCCGAGGCTGGCGGCCAGGCGACACGCTTGTAACCTGGTCAACAAGATAATACAGAAAAACATATGTAAATATTTTTTAATTGTTTGTATGTGTTGGGCAGCAGTTGTCGCAATTAAACTAGCAATTCGTTCGAGCAGCTGTTCGACAATACGAGAAACATTCAACAAAATGCGGCCAACAACACGCGCCCAGACGTGGGCGTATCTGGCCTTGTGCTGCCTGCCTGCCTGCCTGCTTGCCTGCTTGCCTGCCTCTATATCGGCCTCTACCTCTGCTTTTGCATTGCAATATCAAATTGGGATTCATTCTTCTCTAAATGCAAGACAAAATAATTTGAAAATGATTTAAGCCAATTAAATTTTTTCGTTTTAGCCACCTCTCGTGGTATATAGATGTGGGAGGCAGATAGATAGATAGATAGACAGATGGATAGGTAGGTTAGTGGATGGGCGGGTGTTTGGGGTCGGTTGGTTGGGTGGTCTAAAGAGTGTGAGATATATATTTTGATCATACGCTGCTGTCATTGCTATTTGCTGCTAAATTTAGCCAAAAGAATTTTTTCAACTTTTCAATGACATTACTCATAAGGTGAGGGAGTAGTTGTCATCGTCCTCTTGGCAACATTTTCATCATGTTGCAAGCAACATGTTGCTGCAACTACTTAAAAATATAAAAACAAAAACATTGTGTTTACCCTCCAGATTTTTATAGTTCGCATTTATGATCTTCCACTGAGCGCCCATGGTGATGATGATGATATTTGGCCAGCCAAATTATACAGATACAGATACAGATAGAGATATGCTATATCTATCGACGCTTTTTATGCGTAAAAATAACAATTTCTTGTGGATATATGTAGATATCAAAAAAAAAAAAATATATATATACGGATTTATATATCTATGTATATATATTTTTTTTGTTGTCTGCCCTCCTCTCTCTCGTTCTGTTCTTGGTTTTCGCTAATTTTTTTTTTTTTGGCTACTCTCAGATCTGTTATATAATCAGCGCAGCAGATCAATTAATTCGATTCGATACGATTCGATTGATTTTAATGAACTTGATTTTTGATTTTCGGTTGGTTTTTTTTTTCGGGAACCACACACAAAATTAATCGTTGCAAAAATATTTTATTCGTAACAACAAGAAAAAAAAATCCAATTCATTCAATATTTGCGAAATCAACAAAATATTTTTTTTTTTTTTATTTTTGATTGTTTTTTTTTTTTTTGTGTTTTCCTTGTTTGTTTTTGGCAACTTGGTCGGTTCGCGCGTTATTTCGTTTGGGTTTATTTATTAAAATTTAAATTCGAATCGTTGTTATGATTAAAACAAAAAAATAAAGTTAAAGTTTACAAAAAAAAAATAAAACTAAGAATTTGATCTATTTTCTATTTCGTTCGCGTTGGCCGCGCGATATGTTTGCCTTCGATGTATGCTACTAAGTGATGAGCCAGAGAAATGCAAAGGAAATTATTGTTGGCCAACAGCGGCGAAATGGTCAATTCTACGAATATATATTACAGTTGTGTGAGTGAGCACAAATACACTCACTCACTCATTCATTCAGTCATCCTCCCCCACTCACAACCCCCGCCACACACACACACACACACAAGACTCAGTGATACACTCACTCATTCGCCTACAATATTTGCGAAAAAGAAAATCCAACGCACACACACACACACAGAGAAAAAAGTTATTGTTGTTGCTGTGGTTGTTGTTGTTGTTGGTGGTGGTGGTGGTGCTGGGTGGTACTGGGTGGTGGTGAGGTGGCCAAGATGAAGTCTGAAGAAGGCCACAAAAGCTGGCATGCTAAATACGTGAAATTAAATTGCTGCTAATGATGCCTGTGAGCCGAGAAGACATTATAGACGATAGCAAACAATGTTGCTGTATCTATCTATTTGACTATTTGCTCCTCCACAGATGCGGCAACGGGTGAGGCTGCTGCCCGTGGCATTGTTTACACCTTCGATTTTTGATTTGTGAGTACCTTGAAACTGGCATAATGAGTATAATCTTTGGCATATTATACGGTCTGCTAAACTATTGTATTTATTTTGTATGGGGCAATTCGAGAAGAAGTATGTATGTATGTACATATGTACTATGTACTTATGTATGTATGTACATAATAATTATGAATAATCGTTCTCTAGATACTATTTCAAGTACATGTATGAGTATGAGGTACGAGGCATGATTATTATTATTATTATTATTGTTATTAGCAGAGCCCCAACTACAAATTAAGTGGGCGAGCTCTTAGCCATCCATCTTGTCGCCAAATCGCATAGCCATAGACATCTAGTATTAATATACAAATTTATATAATATATATATATATATATATATACATATACATATGTATAGATGTCAGTATGTGTATGCATACATACAATATATACGCTCGTATACATCTTCTGCTTGTTTAATGACTCAAATGGCCTGGGATGACTACAAAGTTTGCTAAATTTAAAACGCCTGTCGCCTGTTAGGCCAACTAAAACAAATCTGTTTTTAAACGTATTCTCACAGGTGTACGACAAAAGTTGGCTCATTAAAATTATTAGAGAAAAACTTGTAAAATATTTACCCAAAAACTAAACTATGCATATAGTTTGCCAACCATTTAGTATATATGTATGTACATACATATCGACAATTCGATGCGGCAAACGCTTGTTAAACACTTGGGAAAAATGCATTTTGATGGCTTGAAAAACGTCAGAAGAAAACCCAGATGAATAATTATTGGCCAACTTATAAAATGAATCATTAATGTTTATAAATATTAAGTCCCCATCTGAAGGCAAATTGGTTTCATTTTCTTACAAAAACTTTATCGAAACTTTAATTGGAAATCGTTTCACAAACTTGACAGAGACTGAACTGAGAGTCTGCTGACAGACATATGAACCAAAAAAAAAAAAAAAAAAGGGTATCACACAGATGCACACACACATACGAACACACGAACACACGGAACACAGGTACAGACACAGGTCACGCACCTTCAATGGCAATATAAGGACGCGGCGATACATTATCGTAAGAACGATTGAAGTTAAATTCTCGTGTAGATTGCTGCAATTCCTCATGGCTAGAAGCTAAAGATTTAAATTGATGTTGTTGTCCATCCTCGACTTCTGCGTCTGTCTCCTCTTCCACCTGGTGGGTGTGCTTAATGCTTGGGAATATAAACGGCGACGAGTGGCTAACCGATCGTGGCGTGGTGGCGATTGGAGCTGCCAACATTGAGGATGATGCCGACATGCTTTGCTGAAGTGGCTCGGTGGCTGTGTGCACCAGAAGACCAATATTCTGACCCTCCAATTGTGGTATGTGAGTGAATTTCGCTTCAAGCTGAGCTCCAGCAGCAGTGATGGGAGATGGCGAAATGGCTTTGGGTGGATATACGGGATTCAAACCGAATGGAGAACTGGCGCGCTGTGGTGCCTCGATGAGTGGAGCAGGATATTTACGCGATGGCAATGGACTTGGCGAACGACTACGCTGCCACTCAATGGCCTCGGATGGCTCAATGATGGCAAGATGATCTGCTGGCGGTGCTGGTTCTGGTGCTGCGGAGGTTATTATCTCCACAAAACTACGCTGACGTTGCATCTTCTCCCGCTGGGGGTGTTCGGGTGGAGCTGGTATTACTACCGCAGCTGGTTCGATTTCCGTTTTGGGTGTCACACTTTGTGTCTCCTCCCATGAGATTTGTCGCGAGACGTAAGGACTGCGTATCTCGTAGGTGGCCTTGTAGTTCTCTAGCGATTCGTTGCGTAGATTGGCTATGCGCCACTGATCCGCCTTGCTGAGCTTAGACCAGTTGGGTGAATTGCGTAGCTCGCCACAAATCGCACAGCAAGGATGGGCGGATGACTCATGGGAGCAGGATTCAGGTTCCTTTTGCTCTGGCATCTCCTCTGTATCGTTGCGGGTTGTTAATGTCGTCTTGCCTGTGGACAATTGCTCGTAGTTGGCAATTACATCGGACACATGTCTGTATTCCGCATCCACATCCGACTTCTTGTCGTTGGTGTCCTCCTCCAGCTCTTCATCTTCAATAACTACGTGCTGCGCCTCATCGGCAGCTGGCGTCGTCTTGTGCTCTACGTGCAACACTGATGCATCTCCATCTCCATCGTGGTCGTGGTCGTGGTCGTGGTCGAGGTGCTGGTCGTAGTCTTTGTCCAATGCCACAGCTATACGGTGCAGATCCTCCAGGGCTCGTTCCACAATTGGCACGTTTTCGGCCACAGAGACCTGTTCACTTACCATGTCCTTTAAATTCGTTTGCTCCTGTTTACACACTCCGCCGGCTACGCCACCTGCTCGGCAATAAATTTGTCGAAGTATTGCCTGGAGGGGACTTTCCACAGCCAAAATGGGTGACTGTCGAGAGGCGAACATGTCCCATAGTTCGTTATTTTCTTTGGTCAAAGGTTTGACTGTGGCTCGAGGACTCTCTGCAGGTGGTGGTGGCGGTGCGGCTGGTGGTGGTGCTGCTCCTACTGGTGGAGTTGGTGTTGTCGTTGGTGTTGGTGTTATTGTTGGTGTACTTTGAACACTTCGCTGCAATGCGGTCTTGGCATTTTCCATATAGGCATCAATCTGACGCAGATGCTCTGCTATCGACTGTTGTATATGCGCGTATTTGGCCTCCAGTTGGGCTATCTCCACATGAGCCTCATGCTGTTTCTCTTTATCTTGGCCATAGATTCGTCCCTGTCGTCGGGACACATCTTCGGTGGCAGTGGATTTAGCTCTCATCTGTGCCAGTGGCGGTGGCGGAGGCAGTGGTGGTGGAGTGGGTATACTTTTAGCCCGCGATTGCTGCAACTTGATGCCACTGGTGGCACTCACAAAGGTTGCCCCATCCTTGGCATCCTGTGACATCTCCTGCTCGTGATCCTGCAGATAGTTGCAGGCCTCGTCATAAATTTGCTGAGCACTGAGTTGCTGCTGGCCGGAATCGGACGACGCTTCAACGCGAACTGGTATGATTCGAGCTGTGGTGCCACTCTGGCAGCCAGAGTGGGCCAAAGCCAGAGCCATCTGCTGCTGCTTCTTAGCTGCCAGGCTGTCAATTATTGTCGACGATTTTCTTGGCACAATCTCTCTCACCGGCGGCGGTGTCTTCGATTTGGGGCTGGCAGCGGCAGCTGGTGTTGGTGGCAACGGTATGGCCTCCAAGTCAACAACAACCTTGGGCTGCTGCTCCTCCTCGCTGTCGCCATCATTGTCATAGGAGATCTTCAGTTCGGTGGCCAATTTAATGCATCGGCGTTGCACTTTCGGTCGTGCTGGTCGTGGTTTAGGTGGTGGCAATTCCGGAGCCCCGTTACCCAAAACTACTGCACGTTTTCGAGTGCGTCCACGATCCAGGGAGTAGGACTGCCGCTTGGTACGCGGTCGATAGGGCGTCGTTGACAGTGCAGGCGGCGTGGCGGGTCGTTTCTGTGCCAATTGCTCGTAATACTCGCATCGAGGAGCCACCAAACCCAAATCCACATCGGCAGCCTTTGTCTCTGGCGCAGAGAAACCTTTGGCCATGGGTGTCTGATGAAGAAAATTATCCACAATCTTTGTGGATGCAACATGACTGCTGCCCACAGTTGGACGTCCCTCCCGCTGGCGTTGCTCCCTCACTTGCTTGGCTGTGGGCTCCACAATTCTTGTTGGACTGTTGAACTTCTCCCGTAATACCTCAATGCTGTGCATTGGATTGGTCGGACTGGGATTGGCATTGCTTGAGGATGTTGTGTCCGCCTCCAAGGGCGGCCAGCTGTGATCACGCTTTAGGAGATGCCTTTTGGTGGCCATGCGATTGATTTTCAACACCGTATCCCTGTCTATGGTAATGTCCTGTTGATGGCTGAGATACTGGGTCTTGATCTGATCCAATAACTGCTGGTGCAGGGCATGATGTGGATGTTGTTGAGCTGGATCGCCTTCACGTTGCCGCGATCGACTTTGCCTTTCGTTCGCGTAAAAATCTTTGGAAAATCGTCATGACAAGGATCAAAGTTTAAAAAGCAATTCAAGAGTATAATATTCATGGCATACCGAACTTAACAAAATCATCATCAACAGGACACAAAGTGAAGTGCTAGAAGTGGAACTACATAAATGTGTGGCTGTATTTTGTTGAATGTTCTACACATTGTCTTTAATGTCTCTTGGTGTTTGGTGTTACACACACGAACACACACACACAACGCTTTTGACAGTTATAACAACTTACCGCATTTGACTTGTTGTTCCTCCTCTTCGACGGCCCGAAGAACGGCCGAATTGGCCAAATTTAAAGGCTTAGAAATTTGATCGTCGACCTCAATCCTTGAAAAAAAAGAAAAAGTAAATGATTAGAAGATTGACATGTCTAACTCATTAAGGCAACCTCAATTTAAAGACAAATTCATGCACTACAACTTTCCAAAGAACTCTTTAATTTTCAAGTCTTTTGCTGCTGCTTGATTTTTACCTTTCTTCCCATTTTTACCCATTTCTATTTGGAATGGTTTTAGACCTACCACCTAAAATAATGTCATGGGCATAAATTATTATTAGAACATGTGTGTTTAGCAAGCATCATCCTCTTTGAGGGGGCATGGCATTGAAAAATTACGTACACACCTCGACCCACGTTGACCCAAAAGTGGCGAGGTTAATCGACTTTGACAAGCAATAGTCGAGGAGAATTTGATATAAAAGACGCTGCCGGGTCACAGTGCATCATCACATCCTGTGCAGCTTCACAACAGGCAACTGCCTCGACCAGGACCTATTAACCTATTCAAAAGCTATCCAAAGCTATCTACATATAGTACAAAATGGCAACCAACTTTAATTCATCCAAATTGGTGCTGGTCTCAATGGTGCTGCTCCTGCTGGCTCTCTACAATGCCACACAGGCGATGCCCAGCAAGCGGCAGGTAAAAATCTGCGGCTCTAGGCTCTCCGAGACAATGGCTTTGGCCTGTCCAGGTGGATTTCGTTCGCATACGCCCCACAAGCGTAGTTTTTGTGAGTATTGTCTGCGACCAGCAATGGAGCCAGTTCTCCAATTTTGATTGGCAAACCTTTTTGTGTGCGCTTGCAGTGAATGTCTTTGACTATGTGGAGCTCCAGAATGACGGAGGCGATGGAGGAGATGAGCAACAGCAGTCGCCGGATGAGATGAAATACAATTGGCAGGAGCCCAAAAACTACAACTCCATGATGGCCACCAGACGCAACATGAGAAGAATAGTCGATGAATGCTGTTACAAGTCGTGCAGTTTTAGCGAAATGCTCGCCTATTGCCAGTAATCTGATATAATTGCTAACGATTCCTGAATTCAGCTCCTGTCGAGCTGTTAAACTTCTTCTCCCTACAACTAGACAATTTCGTTAAAATTTCAGTTTATCCAAATAGAAATACAATATAATATACATATATATATACCTAGTTACTTGAACAATTATACAAGCTTTTTGCAATACATATATATAAACCTACATTGTATGTATGTATGTGTTATACCTCTCCCCTTTTTTGTGCAATCCGAGCTAAATCAGTTGCTCACATAACGGAAGTTATTAAAATCATGTCTCCATGACACAAGGGCGTAGCAAAGAGGGTGCAAGATGGATAGTTGCCTGGTATAATGAGGTCTAACTTCCCCTAACTAAGATCTTGGCTACGCCCTTGCCCTTACACACACTCATTATACGTAAATGTTTGTGTACAAATCAGAATCTACCGACTTGGGCATACTCTGTTAAATTTATTATACACACACTGTGGCGCCACCTAGCTATGACTCTACACTTAAAAGTCTCTTCCCTTCTGCATAAATTTTGTTTGCTTTTTCAAAACGTTTTTGTTGCTAAACTACATATGTACATACATATACTCTTTGTTAGGGTATAAGTAGAAGCATAAAAGAACTCAATTGATTGCAGGCTGTTACTTTAACCACCCCCAATGAACTCTTTTAAACTGGTGAATTTTTCCCTTGACGCACATGCGACCGTGTGGCCTAATGGATAAGGCGTCGGACTTCGGATCCGAAGATTGCAGGTTCGAATCCTGTCACGGTCGAAGCTAAATAATTTTTTTTTCTTTTTTTTTTTTAATGTTTTCTTTTGATTTTTCTTTTTTATCATTTGATATTTGGTATTTCTAGTTTGTTCTATGTTTTCTCGATTGCCATAAAATGTCCTCTCTGCCATAGCTGCGGCAACGGTGGCTTTGTTTAGCTGATGCTCGAATGCAATTCCAATGTCTAAGTTCCAACGAAGAGCATTTTGGTGTGGTGTGGTGTGTGTGTGGGGGGGGGGAAGCGGGGGGTTTGGGGACAGGCAATGTGGATGGATGAGTTTTGCCCGCATTCCTCACAAGCGCGCAATATTTGCTGCAGCAACAATTGTTGCCATTTGGTTTGTGTTGGTTTTTCGTATTTCGTTTGTTGGTTTCGTTTACCTGCATAGCAATTTACCTAAATTTTGCTCTCTTCTTGGGCTATTGCAGTGGTTTTTGCTCGATTATATAGGGACAGCACCAGCAGCACCAGCAGCACCACCAACAGCACTAGGACAATGCGAGCAACAGCGTCACAAAATGTCTGTGGTTTCCACTAGAATTTCTCTAATATGCATAAGTTTTATTTGTTTCTCTTGTATACCTTAAATGAACACTTTGCTCTATGAATTGTTTACTTTTTTATCATGGGCACGTTTGAGTAACAAGTTGAAGCTGAATTTCTAGTCTAAACACACTAGAGATAAGACTAAGATGATCTCATTAGAAGGCGTCTGTTATTTATGGTCCCCATAAAGTGAGATAATCTAAATAGGCAAATCAAATGTGTCAAAAAAAAAACCAACAAAATGTATCAGTCTCATATGAAATCACATTAGCCCTTTTGTGTGAATATTCAATTCTAAAGCAGCTATGTATATTCACTTCCCCCCCGGCCTTGGCATTCGAATACCTGTGGCAGAATGGCTTAATCATTTAACTTAATTATTTTTGAACAATATAAATGTTAACTGAATAATTTTGGTTGCAATCTCTTACAGAATTAGCTTTAGGAATTGAACGAACAAAATTGTTTTGCTCTTCTTTTTTTTTATGTCTATCAATAATTTATATACTAATATATTTTTTTTTCTTTTTTTCAGAACACTCAATTGATTGAAGCATCCACATATTAACATAGAAGGAACAAACTACTCAAAAATATTTATAATTACATTCAGGACATAGCTTAACCGTGGAATGTATGAGGGTAAGTCTTTTTTTTCTTATTGATTGATCGATCCTATGTGTTAGTCTGATTTTATTCTATAGTTGTCTGATTCCAATGTTTTGAGAATGCAACATTTTAAAATGGCATTGACTCGGACAGAAGGACAGACGATTACATTTTTATGAATTTGTCTCATCTTTGTTTGCTCCTGTTCGTTGTGAACCGAATCGCAATCAAAATGCTTTTCAATTTATTTATTTGATTTCCCTATTTTGTTTTTTATAATTATTTCAGAGCCAACGTATCGCCTCAATTACATTCTAGACAAATAGGGTAAGTCAAATTCGGTGTAAATCGAATCAATTAAAAATGTTTGAACAATTTAATTCGTTTGCCGTTGATGGACAAGTGAAATGCATATTAATATGCATTTGCATGATTTTTTGACGTTATTTGCAAATTAAACAAATATTTTATTTGCACAAATGCATATACAGATATAAAATTGTTTGTCAAATTATTTGCCATCAATTTTGCAAACACACAAAAAATGAAAAATCAACAAAACAAAAAAAAAAAAACAGAAAAGTAAAACGGGAAAAACTTTGGCAAAATTTCCTGTTGCCCAAAACGGAATTGAACGGCATTGAAATGTTTGCACCAATTATGGTTAAATTGAAATCACTTCCTAGTTTCGCAATCGTTTTGGCTTTTGGTGATAGTTGAAGTGTGATTAATTAGTTAGTTCACAAAAAAAAAAAAAAAAAAAATAAAAAAAAGAAAACCCATCAAGCACTCCCATACGATGAGTCATAGTTGCAATGGGCAAACATTCAAAAGATGCATCACAACTCTTGGCTAGGCGCCTGCACCTTTGTTTTGTTGACATTGTTCTTCTTCTTGTTATTGTTGTTGTAGTTGTTGCCTTCATTTTAATCAACTCAGCACAAACCAAAAAAAACCAAAAAAAATAAAATTAGGATCAACGGTGCGTATGAGTCATTGATCGACTGTTTGACGTTATGTTTAACTTGCATTTTTTTTCTTTTCTGTTTGGGGGTTATATAAAAACAAAAACTTAACGTACATTTTATAGTTAGGCAGATACGCGTTTTGTTGCTAGTTAACAGAGTGGGAGGAGCGGTTGGTCGTTGGATCGGTTGGATGGTTGCAGCGACAGCAGCAACAACAGCCAAGACCAGGAGCAACAGCAGCAGCAGCTGGCACAGCTGGAAAGTGTTTGGCAAAGTTTCGTTTTTGCTACGATAAATTTACGCACACACGCGAACGCGTTTCAACTTTGTCTCTCTAACAACTGCGTTTTTGGCCTTGTTTTGTTGTTGTTATTGTTGGTGTCTGGAGTGCGAGGGTATTTTGTATTTTTGGTAATTAAATTGCAGGCTGCATACGTTTTGTCGCACGCATAGTCACCGAAAAACTGAAAGCTACTTTAAGTTTTATTTCATCGCCAGACTGAGGAGAAGCACTAGCAGCAACAGCATCAGCAGCAGCACCATAGATGGCAGAAGGGGTTAAGTGGGGGCTAGGCCGGTTTATTTAAACAACAATTGCGAACAACAATGCCAAGATAATGTTGTTGCTGTTTTGCTCTTGCCATTTTGGTGGCGACAGCAACAGCAACACCAGCAACAGCAGCAACAGCATCAGCTACAAATAAACTTTCAAGTCTAAAGCATCTTTCAGATACGCGTCGTCGTTTTGTCGCTCGTTGTAGCTTTTGGTAATTACAATTAAACGTTAGTGAAATTAATTGTGCTGGCAGCAAAGAGATATAAGCACAGGTACATATACATATATGTACATATATACATATGTATGTATGTATATACAAATTAAGATCTCTGTGTATCTGTGGGATACAAATTACCATCAACATGGCAACAAATCGCTGGCAGCTCAGTCAGCGTTCCCGTTGCGCTGCAATGCACAAAGTGAGCTTTAGCTCTTCGCCCCAAATCCTCTCCAGTTGCCCCTCAGCCCATCAATTTCCCAGCAGAGGGCCATCCTTTCTACAACTACTACACCATCATGGTCATTATTATCATCAACATCATTATCTATCTTATATACTGTGTATATTAATGTCTTTTCAAGCGAACACCTTTGTGTGCACCTGTGCACAGTAGCAGCAGCAGCAGCAGCAGCAGCAGCCACAGCTTTGGCATCAGCATTAGTAGCCCACAGATATTAGATAGAATATCTTTTATAGTCCCAACTCAAGGCAGGCCGGGCCAGGCCAGGCCAGTTGTAGCTGGTCCCGCGTCGTCGTCGTCGTCGTCAATGCTAACTAGTTTTGGCACCCTTTTTATATACCTACATACATATGTATACATACATACAAACTGAATGACTGAGTTTTTCTTTCATCTAGCTTTTTCATCTTTTCACTTTCACGCAATTCTATAAAATTATGCATTTAAATGTATAATCATTTCATTTCACTTACCCCTCACCGCCAAAGGCCTTCAGTTCGCGATTCAACGTGGCCTTTACGTTCTCCTGGGAGTAAAGGCCCATGGGCGAGTTGAATTGCTTGTGCACCAGTTTGCGTTGTACTGCGGCCATTTTGTAGTTGTTGCTGTTGCTGCTGTTTGACTTTGGCTTTAGCTTTAGCTTGTCTTGTTGTGTCTGTCTTCACTTTTCTTCTATGATTCTTTCTCTCTCGCTCTTTTTTTTCGCTCTCTGTCTCTTTGTGTTACGCTTGTTTGCTCGACTGGAAGAAGCCTGTGTTCCTTTGCTTAGCTTTCCTTTCCTTTCGTTTCCTTTCTTGGTTTCAACTGGGTTTTGTTCGGCTCGACTTGGCTCTTTCGTTGTGTCGTTGTCGGTTGTCTTTAAAAGTTTCAAAATATATATAGATATATAATTTGTTGTTGTTGTTTTTTTTTGTGCCAGTTGCTTAAAGTTGCTTTTGTTGTTGTCGCTGCTGATGGCTGAGGTAACAAAAAATTCTAAACACTTCCCCCAAACTTCTCTCCAGTAATCAAATAGTTTGCTGTTACGCTTAATTTTAATCGTTAATCGTCGTCGGTCGTTGTTCGTTCTGTAATTAAAATGAAGAACAAAAAAAAAAAAAAAAACAATGGTATAAAGAAGGATAAAGAATAAAGCCCAATAAGTGCCCGATGACCCAGAAATGTTCATAATCATAGTCAATTAAGAGAAGCGCTCTTGCTTAACATAATTCCAACTAGAAATTTGTTTGATTGTTAGTTCGGTTGAAACTTTGATGGATACAGATATAAAAGGATTAGCTAAAAGTTTCGCTAGCCAAAACTTCTTTATACTTTATAATTCACTTCTAAATTCATCGGACTTAAAAGAACTTTACAGAGTGACCATTAAAAGCAAAGATACTAAGACTTTCAGTTGGTCCTATTTGCAGCCTTTTCCACACCTATCACATCGCTCTGTTCCCTTTGTTAGCCAAATATAAACTAACAGAAACACAAAAAAAAAAAAAAGAAATTTTCACGAAAAATGTAAATTTTTGGTTGCATTTTTCACTTCCTTTCCCCCCCACTTTTGTGCTTTGAATATTGCTTTTCATCAATCACTAGATTGAAACTAGTCAGAATTTGACTACATATTTGATTTGAGTTCGAGTAATCTGTAGATTAGTTTCTGCATTCTGCATTGCGAAAAGATCGATCGTTTTTGTGTGACAGCTAAATGATATATGGATACGATCCAAATGGCATTCCGGAAATGTAATCAATCAAATTTCTCATTTTGCATATTAAAAATAATAAATTAGAAACATTTAATGGCACATTGTAAACGAAATTTCTTTTAAGTTGAAATCTTTTTTAAGCTCTTTTTTTTAACGTTCTTTGGCTTTAGGTTTTGCCTAAATGCATGTATTTCTTTAGATTTCTATGTTCATTCACTTTATAAGGCATAATTGTAAACGATTTTGTCTGCTGTCATAAATTCAAAAAGTGGCCAAATGTTTTCAATCTAAAGAACATTAACTTTTCAAATGTTTCCAGGCCAAAACAAATATGCTTCAATGTCAGCTATGTATATACAATTTATCACATAATATATATGTACATATAAAACTATTTTGACTGGAAGTATTCGTTTGTCCCACTTGTGCAGCACACACACACACATACACACTATATATAGGTGTGTGTGTGTGTGTCTTATGTATAGAAAATAATGTCTTCACACATATATTTGTATGGCCCGTTTTTATATACATATTTCTAATTATTTTGTATAGTCTTACAGCTGCTGCTAACAAATTACAAGAAAATGTCTATTTGTTTCATATTTTGTATTTGTACACTGAAAATGTTTGTTGTTTTTTTTTTCTTTTCTTTTTGTATCTGTATCTGTATCTTATCTATCTACATATAAAATGTATCTATATTAAAAAGAAATTCATTTTTCCAATGCCTCGGACACTACTCACTACTGTCACATTTAAAAATGTATCTCAAACTAATTTGAGGAGCGCCTTTTTGGCAATACCAAAACGAAAATATTATTATTCTTGTTTTTTTTTTTTCATCTTTTTTTTATATATTAAATTTGTTCATCGTTGTTTTTTTTTCCCCTAAGTTATTTTTTCTTGTTAAAAATAGAAACAACTGCCGTTGTTGTTGTTGTTGCTGTCGTTGGTGAATGGTGTATTGAAATATGCTCAGTTTTCCTATTCTAATACTAATATTTTCCACAACACACACACACACACACACAAAGAGACACACAGACAGTCTACCGATCTCTCTCTCTCTCTCTCTCTCTTTCTATTTCTCGCTTTATTTTACCCTTTCTCTTTCTCTCTCTCTTGTTTTTCACTTGGCATATGCAGATTCAAAAATTTGAATTCCCGCCTTGTGTGTCACCTCAAATAAAATTAGCAACTGTGAGCAAATGGTATTATACAGAGATTTGCGTCATTTCTGCCTTTGCTTTCGTCTCCGTCTCCGTCTTCTCTGTCTCTGTCCTCTATCTGTGTCTGTCTATCTCATGGCAACAACATAAATATAAACACACACACACACACACACAGCGAAAGAGAAAGAGAAAGAGACGGACAATGTTTTTATGTAGTTTTTCATTT
The DNA here is from genome assembly GCA_024703675.1 of Drosophila nebulosa. Taxonomy (NCBI): domain Eukaryota; kingdom Metazoa; phylum Arthropoda; class Insecta; order Diptera; family Drosophilidae; genus Drosophila; species Drosophila nebulosa. Next base: position 1,645,306 of record JANFPS010000008.1, read on the forward strand.
TGCTTAAACTGTTGCAGTCGCCCTCAAAGGAAAGTTATGAAAATAATTATTGGTTTAAGGAGTGTGAGAGAGAGAGAGAGAGAGAGTGAGAGAGGGAGGGAGGCAGGATGGCTGGGAGCTTGGGCAAGAAGAAGGGAATGAGAATGTAATAAAATGCTTAGCTTTCGCCAGACACTTGAAATTCTTAGTGTTTGTTGGCAATTTTATGCGTTTTAATTGAGCCGCATGCAGCTGCGGCAGCTGCCATTGCAGCTGTTGTAAATGGCGCCTAAAAGCACGCAATGCAATGCTTGCCAACGGCAACAACGGCTACAGTGGCAACAGCAATACAGCACAATTCCAACAGCAACGGAAGTCGAGACAGAAATTAATCAGCATTTAATAAAATATTATGAAAATTGCATACGAAAGAGCCAGGGAAAGCCGACAACATCAGCAGCCACTACAAAATGCTCGGCACTTGATGTCCCAATTAATGTTTTACACAAACACACACGCACACACACACACACACACACACACACACACACTCACACACACACACACACACACACACACACACACACACACACACACACACACACACACATAACCAAGAGCTCACTCACACATGGACAGGTGCGTGCGTGCTGCATTCTGTGTACTTGAATTGTAAGAGAATTTGCATAAAAAAGCAGCCAGAGAAAAAAATAAGGAAAAAAAATACCAAAAAAAACAAAAAAAAAATATGTGAAAAACAAAAATCCGTATGTCGGATGAAAATGTATGTAGGAAAATAATGTATCAAAAAAGAAAAACAAAAAATGCAGAGCATGGGCGTCGTCTGGTGGGCGGGTCACAAGCATATATGCACATACATATCTGTTACGCATGGGTATAGCCAGCAGCCAGCAGCTAGCAGCAAACTGAGTCCTTAGGGGACACGACGACATTCTTTTGCGATTAAGTGAAACCATTTTGATCCCGATGATTTGGTCTTGGCTAGTAGCAGATTAAGCAGATGCTGAGTTTTTCCTATATAGAGATAGATAGAGAGAGAGAGAGAGAGAGAGAGAGTGTATCTGCTACCTACATGGGATCAACATTTTCTCTATGTCTCTGTGTGTGTGTGTGTGTAAATATTGCATAAATATATCAATATGCATACAGTTAAATGTCTACCACCTATGAAAAAAGGCTTTACTGCGATTTTTCTGTTTGCCAACGAATTGAATAATTTGTAGAAAATGCATCATTATTTGATTTTGTTGTTTTCTTTCATTTTTTTTCTCGCTTTGTGTAATTAATTAGCAATAAATGAAGTTACCTCATTAAATGCGAATTTGATGCGATACAAAATGTTTTGAAACTAGAGTCAAAGAGAACGACCTAGAATGCTGGCAAAGAGAGATGATTGAATGAGAAACTAAACTGAATTTTAAGCCAATATGTGGCATAATTAAAACCGACGAGCTAGCTTTATTATTGTGGCCATAGTTTTTGGACTTTCATATACTACAATTCCATCCGCAACTATACAAATACTACAGATACACAAGTGTATATGTATATATACATATATATGGACATATGCATCAGTATCAGGTGCAAATATTGTTGGATTTGCGTTGAGGCGTAACGAAACAATTTCATAAAACTCTAGTGTATCTGCGTAAATGTATCTGCTTTTCTCTATAGTTGTGTCTGTATTTGTATCTGTGTTTGTTTCGGTTTGCATGTATCTGCAGTGGCTTTGGAGTATAATTTTTCGCTTGCCTTAATGTTTGCCAGGTATTTGGCTGTCAGTGCTTTGATTTAATTATTAACAAACAACTCTTTTTCTTCTTCTTCTTCATCGTCCTGATTATAGTTGTTGTTTTGGTTCTACATATAATTTTTGTTTTGCTAGTTTTTGAATTGTTTATATGAAATTTATTCCACATAGTTAAAAGTTTCAGTTTAGTTATTTGGTGTTGGGAGGCGATATTAATAAATTTATTTATTTCTTTAAATTGTTGATGATTGTGCGAAAATTTCGCTGTCTGTTTGTTGGGTGTGTGTGTGTGTGTGTGTGCTTACCGTCTGTTACAATTTGACGCTGCTTAAATCCAAATGTATCGCCGCCAAATTGCCAAAAGTTAGTTCGTAACACCCACTAACCACGCCCACTCGATGCAATTTGCACTTTAACCGCAATTGTTGTTCGGGGGAAACACTCAACTCAATACATTGATGATGGCCAACGGCCCTTCACACCCCCCCCCCCCCCACCCGTCCCACGACCCCCCTGCACCCCAAAAAAAAAAGTGCAGCAAGTGCAAAAGTCGAAAGTTGATAGTCGAAAAGTGTGCGGACAGTTGCGGGCGCATTTTTATGGGGATCGCGACCCGGGATCGGGATCGAGAATACGGAAAACGGTTTCCGTATTCGCCGCATCCGTACCCATTGGCCACATTATTTCTTCCGCGGCCGGCTAACCGGCGTTTTGTAAGCGCACCATAAACGAACTGAAAACCAAACTGAAACGAATGAAAACTTTACGCAATGATCACGCATAGTTTTTCCGTTTTGCTGTCTGTTTTTTTTTTTTTCTCGTTTTCGTTTTTGTTTTCGTTTCATTTTCATTTTGGTCGCTGCTCATTTTTGCTGGCTTTTTCATCAGCGTCTACATTTACACATCTCTTCAGAGATGAAGAACAACATGAAGAAATACATAAAAAAAACAACAACAAAAAAAAGAGCAATGGGAATGGATACGGGAATGGGAACGCGGGAACAGGAATAGCCATAGAAATATAATGTACACACACACACACACACACATACATATACATAAATATATATGTAGTTGTATGCGTGAGTGCGTGTCACTGGGGAGCAATGGCCAATACGTACAGTGGCGGTCATTGAAAAGTGCAATTTCAATTTATATTAAAAAAATCAAACGAACCAAATTCAAAAGCTTCATCAAAAACAAATCAACATAAATTAAATATCTAAGCATGCATTTGTGTGGCATGTCCTTTGAACTTCCAACAAAATTCTTCATTTAAAGATAGTTTTCCTTTGCTATCTTTGGCGTTTCATATAACTCCTAGTCGAGAATTCGGAATTTCCATAAAGAATCCTGCAAAATGAATTTAAGCCAGTCGGAGAAGATTTTCATATCGATTCTTAGCTTATTTTACTTGTTAACTAATTGAACTTTTGTTTTCTCTTATTTTCCTCTTATTTGCTTACAAGTTCTCTTTAATGCAATCTTTACTTCTTCGTCCTTTATTTGTGTTATTCTTATTCCTATCCCCTTATTGGCTCTTTGCCTTATTTTTTTTTTTTTTTTTTTTGCATAAATTACATTCATTTTTGCCTAAGGAACAAGGGTTCGACGGGTTTATGGCCTAATTAAAAGAAAAAAAATGAGAAAAAAAAAATCTTCATAAAATTTTATTCCATCTTGAAAAAATGTTTGATTAAAATTTTGGCAAATACTCAAGAAAGAAAAGGCGCGCGAGATGAAGTCCCCTGAAGAAAGGGGTCAAAAGGGGATAAGGAAAAAGACAATAAAATAGAAATGCTGCTAAATCATAGCTAAATTCAATGCCGAGCAACACCTGTGGGTTGTCTATGTGTGTGTGTGTGTGTGTGTGTGTGGGGTGCTATAATAAGGCAAATGATGCTTTGAATGATTCTGAACTTATGTATATAGTTGCTTGTTATATCCCACGATTTGTTGGATATATATCTCTTTGTCATGCTGCTGACGCATTTCATTTGTCATTTGTCATCAGGCAAGCCTTTTTATATGGCATGCCACTGTAATTTAGAACGATGTGTTACCAATATTTATGCCAATCTCTATATAAACACCCTGTCAACAGCAACAACAATGGCAACAACAACACTTAAAGTAGTTTTTTAGCGCAGAGAGTAAAAGCAGAAGGCAAAATATTTGTTCATAAGAAAGAGAGTGTCCGAACTTTTGAACGATAGACAGAGTCAGTGATAGATGGATAGATACATTTGTATCTCTACAGATTGTTTCCCGCTCTCTATCTATATGCATATATGTATGTATATTTGGCTATCTTATGAGCGGACAAGCAACTGGCCTGGCCTGGTCTGGTTTTGGCCTCGTCGGCTATTACAGCACTTTAACTGGCAGCATTTGCCGATTTGCCAGCGCCACAGATCCATGTCTCAAATATTCTATTTTTGAGTATTTTGTTTTTTTTTTCTTCTGGTTTTTTTGGTTTATTTTTCGCGACACTTCACGGCATTTTTAACGGGCGGGCAGCGACAACACAACGAATAGAGAACAACACCAATTTTATTTGGTTTTTTTTTTTTTTTTTTGTTTTGATATTAAAGTTTTTTTACTTATTTAATTTTTTGTAGTTTTTCTTTACTTCTTTTTTGTTGGACACGAAAATAGCAAAGAGTCCAAGTAGAAATCGGGAAACATGGGACAGAAATAAGCACAAAATGACATTTAATTGTTGCAACCACGAATTGTGTGTGTGTGTGTGTGGGTTTTTTTATTTTTTTGTATTTTATTTTTTATTGCGTATTTTTTATTTTCTCTTTTTTTTTCGCGTTTTTGGTTTTATTTATTCCTTTTGTTGTTGGTTTTTTGTTTCGGTTTAAGTTGATTTCATTTGCCAGTCGTTTTTGGCTTCATTTTGCTTTTTAATTGTGCTTTAAATGTTAATTAGCTTTTGCCTTTGTATCTTTGTTTCTGTATGTGCATGTGTGTGTGTGTGTGTGTGTGAGTGTGTGTGTGTGTGTGCGTGTGTGTCCTGCGTGCTGCGGTGATTGAAAGGAAGAGACCGCGAGAGAGAGTTGAGGACAATTTGCTGTTGTTGTTGTTGTTCGTGTTGTTTGCGTGAAAATTGTATTGATGATTTTTCACTTTTCTTGGTCATATTATTATTTATTTTTTTTTGTCTTTCTTTTATTCTGTATTTTGATGCACAATTTATTTAATTAAATTCAGATATATATGTACATATATACGAGAACCAGTAAATGGATTTCCGATTCGATCCTTTTGAGTTGAAGGATGCCAAATTTAAAACACGATAGAATTGTTAACTTGTTAATTCATTAACTCCAAACAAAACAAAAAAACAAAAAAAAAAGAAGAACCAAAAAAAAAATAAGCAAACGTAAATGCATTTTTTGGTGACATATTTTTCACTTAATCCACTTTTGCTCGGTGCAATTACAGAATGCATTCAACACACACGCGACACACACACACACACGCACACGCACAGACTCAAATAGATGAATACACATAGATACAAAGAGTAAGAGTTTGAGGGAGAGAGAAAGACCTGGGTGATAGGTGTAGGGGCTGGGGTTGGGGATGGGGATGGGCAGCGATTTAAAGGCGGAGAATGTTTTTCACACCTGCACTACGAATACGACAAGGAATATATCCGGACTCGGACCTCTGACAGCCTCGGAGCTGAATGCTGATGGTGATTCTGATTATGGTTCTGGTTCTGGTTGTGGTGCGGATGATGCTGCTGCTGGTGCGGCTGCTGCTGCTGTTTTGTGATGTGGTGACCACGTTCGCGGTGCGAATTATTATTGTTACTCGCTGCTCGAATTCTCTCAACACAAGCCGTAAGTCGTTTTCATCGAAAAGTTCGCAAAAGCAGCAGCGAAAGTTGCTGTTTCTGTTGCTCTTGTTGATTTTCTTTATTTTGTTTCATCTGCTTTTCATGGAAAATGGAAAAAAACGATGACACACACACACACACACACACACACACACACAAAGAAACACTCACTCATATATAGAGGTACCTATGATGATGGGCCTCAACCCCCAACCCCAACCCGAATCCGAATCCGAATCCCAAACGTTGCCCCCGCAAAAGCCACCGCCTTCAATCCGCTAGCACCTAACTATGTATGCCACCACGCCCACTCGCACTCACATTCATACACATTCACACTCAACAAAACTACTTATAAATTAGTCCGTCCGACTGGCTAATCACGTATTTTTATACGTACAATCTCTAAGTGAAGAAGAAAAAACAACAACAAAAAAAAGTGATAAATATTCCGCACATTTACACACAAACAAACGTACACTCGTGACTGTGTGTGTGTGTGTGTGTGTGTGTGTGTGTTGGACCACCTAATTAACTACAAAACAACAATTCTACATGTTTATATCCACATCGGTATATACGTATATATTTAGATATATATATCTATCGGGGGGAGAGATATACCTACTATTTCTTCACCTATGTGTTCTATAGTGTGGTATTTATATTCATGTTTTTCTAAATATTGAAAATTTATTTTTGGATTTTTTGGAAAGCAATTTTCAAAGCTATTTCTTATACCCTACACAACAAAAGTTAAGGCATCTTTGATCCATAGGATTTCAGTCTCTCTCTTGCTCTCCTACGATCTCCCTCTCTCTCTCTCTCGCTCACTCTCTCTATCCCTTTGGGATACTTTATGGCATTTCATTAGAATCCAGAAGGCAGTTAAATAACTTAATTAGCAGCCATGCATGTGCATGAATTTTCACATTTGAAAATTAACAAAAAAATGTTAAACAATAAGCTTTTAAATTAAATCCACAATATTTGTTTTCTCTTCTTTCTTTTTTTTTTGTGTGTGGAACAAGTTTGCAACTTTTTAATTATAAATTTAAAATAATTGCAAGTCGGATGTAAAAAAATGTGAGTGAGTGCAAACAATCTATATACATATGTACATACATCCTTCGAATACTCTTACCAACTGCAAAATTCTCAAAGCTAAATGTCTGTTTTATCTTAGATCTAGTCTATTAGTTATAAATTTCGTTGAGGTTTACGACGGTTTCACTATTAGCTCAGGTTCTGATTTACAAAATTCTGAAATGCTATTAAACAATTTAAAATATTTTCAAACAATTTTCGGTCATAAAGTAAATTAACTAAATAAAAAGGAGATATCTATCAAAAACCAATCAAATTATTAGTTAAACCTTTTGCCTTTAGATTTTTGCAACTTTTGTTTATAATTCTCAACTAGTTTTAGCATTGAAAGTGTGCGAAGTCTTTGGCAAAATCTGCTTAAAAGGATAAAAACTATTGCAAAAACTGGTTAATTGTAATTTTTGTTTTGAACTTGGAATTTTGAAATTTTCTAATATTTTTAGAAATATTTTTTGATTCATTTTAAACGGTTTATATGATGTTTTTTTTTAGTGTATTTAGTCTTTGTTCTTGATTTCAAGTTTGATGTTTCTTTAACATTAGAGTTATTGGTTGTGCTTGCTCTTGTACCTACATATATAATTGCACACACACACACGCACACACACATAAGTGTATACATATTCATATGAAATGTGTGTTTCTGTTTTGTGGTATTTTTAGTTTAATCTCTTTTGTATTTTTGGAATTTTTAGTTTTGTTTTTGCCATTAAGAACAAGCGTAAAGCAAAAGCAGCAGCAGCAGCCACACTAACAACAACAACAATAGCAACAATTGAATTAACAACTTTAAAATGTTGTCTTTATGGTTTAATGAAGCGCATTTCACAAGTTCATGTGCTTTGCAATGGCTCTCAAGCACATCAATTAGTGCATCCAATGGGCAACAAAATGGGAATTTTCCCTCTCTCTCTCTCTCTGTTTCCCCTCTGTGTGTGTGTGTGTAAATCTACATACATCCTATTCTGAAATATATGGTTATAGAATAGGATGTATGTAGATTTACACACACACAACACAGAGGGGAAACAGAGAGAGAGAGAGAGGGAAAATTCCCATTTTGTTGCCCATTGGATGCACTAATTGATGTGCTGAGAGCCATTGCAAAGCACATGAACTTGTGAAATGCGCTTCATTAAACCATAAAGACAACATTTTAAAGTTGTTAATTCAATTGTTGCTATTGTTGTTGTTGTTAGTGTGGCTGCTGCTGCTGCTTTGCTTTACGCTTGTTCTTAATGGCAAAAACAAAACTAAAAATTCCAAAAATACAAAAGAGATTAAACTAAAATACCACAAAACAGAAACACACATTTCATATGAATATGTATACACTTATGTGTGTGTGCGTGTGTGTGTGTGCAATTATATATGTAGGTACAAGAGCAAGCACAACCAATAACTCTAATGTTAAAGAAAACATCAAACTTGAAATCAAGAACAAAGACTAAATACACTAAAAAAAAAAACATCATATAAACCGTTTAAAATGAATCAAAAAATATTTCTAAAAATATTAGAAAATTTCAAAATTCCAAGTTCAAAACAAAAATTACAATTAACCAGTTTTTGCAATAGTTTTTATCCTTTTAAGCAGATTTTGCCAAAGACTTCGCACACTTTCAATGCTAAAAACTAGTTGAGAATTTATCAAACCAAAAAATCCAATCTCACGGCATTTGGACCGACCGCGTCAGCACAAGAACTAAACATCATGACTAGGGAACAAGGCGCAGAAAACCAAGTTAATTGGACAAGCTGTAGGGTTTTAAGCGACGAAGCAAAACAAAAGGTGGGTTGAGAGTATACTCAACAGATCACTAAGTAAAATGTATCCATATTTTATGGAGTTAGCAAGCATAGCCGTGAAGCCTTTGAACAAGTATCGGACCACACGCAAGAATGCAAAGTGCTAAAGATTAGCTTTTTGAAAATACTTAAATTAAAGCACAAAGATACCTGGTAAAGACTTAGCAATAAGTGACAACCGAAGTTCTCGTTAAACCTTCCAACAACATTTATAATGCTATATTAGATCTAGGCAGAGATCAAAGATTTAAACGGTAAAAAACACCGGGGACATTTTATGTCCCTGTAAGACGTAGGCCTACTACTCTTTACACGTACCTCGTTTTCCTACACTCCTCCGGGGGTATGCGCACTATGCGTTGGTTCGAAGAGATAGCAAATTTGACTATTGTTTTTTTATACCTTTTAGATCTAGTCTATTAGTTATAAATTTCGTTGAGGTTTACGACGGTTTCACTATTAGCTCAGGTTCTGATTTACAAAATTCTGAAATGCTATTAAACAATTTAAAATATTTTCAAACAATTTTCGGTCATAAAGTAAATTAACTAAATAAAAAGGAGATATCTATCAAAAACCAATCAAATTATTAGTTAAACCTTTTGCCTTTAGATTTTTGCAACTTTTGTTTATAATTCTCAACTAGTTTTAGCATTGAAAGTGTGCGAAGTCTTTGGCAAAATCTGCTTAAAAGGATAAAAACTATTGCAAAAACTGGTTAATTGTAATTTTTGTTTTGAACTTGGAATTTTGAAATTTTCTAATATTTTTAGAAATATTTTTTGATTCATTTTAAACGGTTTATATGATGTTTTTTTTTAGTGTATTTAGTCTTTGTTCTTGATTTCAAGTTTGATGTTTCTTTAACATTAGAGTTATTGGTTGTGCTTGCTCTTGTACCTACATATATAATTGCACACACACACACGCACACACACATAAGTGTATACATATTCATATGAAATGTGTGTTTCTGTTTTGTGGTATTTTTAGTTTAATCTCTTTTGTATTTTTGGAATTTTTAGTTTTGTTTTTGCCATTAAGAACAAGCGTAAAGCAAAAGCAGCAGCAGCAGCCACACTAACAACAACAACAATAGCAACAATTGAATTAACAACTTTAAAATGTTGTCTTTATGGTTTAATGAAGCGCATTTCACAAGTTCATGTGCTTTGCAATGGCTCTCAAGCACATCAATTAGTGCATCCAATGGGCAACAAAATGGGAATTTTCCCTCTCTCTCTCTCTCTGTTTCCCCTCTGTGTGTGTGTGTGTAAATCTACATACATCCTATTCTATATGGTTGTGCCCTTGCTAAACAGCAGCCACTCGCACACACACACACACACACACACACACACACCCCATGGACCTAAAACATGAACAAAAAACATGAGGAAAAAGAAAACAAGAAAAAAGAAAAGCTCTTTTGCTGCTCGCACACCTGACAGGCAACTAAGCTGCTTGCAATTTTCTGTTTTAGTATTTCACGCTAGAAAACCAGCGGCACAGAAAAAAATATAGACTGAGAGGGCAAGCGAGAGAGAGAGAGAGAGAGAGGGAGAGAGAAAACTAAATATATGTATAATATGTTTAATGTTTGTGAATGATTAATGGGACATTAGAATTGAAATTGTTTTTCGCCGTGCATGCGTGTGTGTGTGTGTGTGTATTTTTCACCAGAGCAACAACTGAAGCAGAGGCCCGACCCCGCATAGTGGCAGCAGCAGCAGCAACAGAATCTCTTGGCAAGCGCAGCAGAATATACATTGCTATAATGTGCAAATATTTATATGCCGTTGCCTTTTCCGAACCCATGCCCCACGCCCACGCCCATGCCCACACCCATGCCCATGCCCAGCCCAAAAACCCCTTCCTTACCCCCTTGCCTGGTAGTCCCATTCCCATGTTGCATATGGTTATGGCCTTAAGTGGATACATATGACTGCACTTGGCAAAAATTTTAACAGGATCCAAAACCTTTTCCAAGAGCTCTTCTATTTCGGTTTTATTTGCAGTTAAATTTAAATGTTTTCCTCTTGTCATATGAAAAATCAATCACATTTCGATTCAATTTGATGTCTTCAATATAATTTTCTATGGTTCGTTTTTTTTTTTTTTTTTTGAGTGTATGTACTTGGCAGCTTACTGACTACCTGACTTTTGTATCTACTTACTCATGTGTGTTTGTGTGTGAGAGTGTGGGTGGCTGGCTGGTGTTGATTGTGTGTGTGTGTGTGTGTGTGTGTGTGTGTGGAACAGGTGAGTGTTTATAATATGCATGCCAAAGTGTGGAAAGTGAAAAAATCTAAAGAAAATACATGCCAAATATACTTATACGATATAAATATATATTTTTGCATATATCTCTATACATTTGCCAAGTCAAATAGGTGTGTGCGAGTGTGTGTGTGTGTGTGTGTGTGTGTGTGTGTTCTTTGGCTGCCAAGTGTGCGGCAGTTTTCTTGGGGAATTAATTTCAACACGGATGCCGCTGCTGCTGCTGCTGTGCGTTATGATGGAAGCCAACGTCAATGCCGACGCCAATGCTAAAACCGAAACCGTAGCTGAAGCTCGAAAACCCAATTCAAGTTAAAATCCGAAAGGAACTTTGCCAAATTGCAAAAACCACAAAACCAAAACAGTTCGTCGCCTGCTACTGCAGGTTGGCCGCTGTCTCACGTATTCTCAAGAGGGGGTGGTGGGGCGGCGGGGTGAAGTGGAAAGCAAACAGCCTCGAGAAACCAAACCAAACGATGGAAGAGTTTGCAAAATTTCTTAATAAACTTTAATGACTGCGGGTGTGCCTGTATGTGTCTCTTTGTATTTCACTGTTAACCTCCCCCCCACCCCTTTCTCTCTCACTCTGTGTGTGTGTGTGTGTGTCTCAAGCAACTGCAAGTGCAACTTTGATAGACCTTAGCTAACCTGCTGGCTGTCTGCACATATCGCCTAAAATTATGCAACGACTTGTCAATAAACTATTCCCGTTCAAGTGGTAGGGTCATAAAAGTGGAAGGAGCAACAGCATCCTATCCCTTCGTCCCCCCCATCCCGCCATCCCCCCTTTCCGTCCGTTCATTCGTGCTACGTAGTATATGCGGGCTTCAGGCCATTCGAATTGGACTATAATTTACTTGACCCTCACGTAGCAACATCACGCACGGCGCCCAGCAAAAAGGAAAAGCAGCTTTTCTGCTACACGAAAGCACACACATGCACAACCAAAAGTCCTCGGGTCAATTCGGGACGTTTCATGCATTACTTATGGATACGGCTTCAAATAGATACTTCTATACAACGCTTGTGTCGGTTGTGTTCCCAAATCCGCAGTAAATGCATTTGCTACCTTTTATCATGTACATACAACAATCAAGCAAAAGAAAACGAAAACGAAAACCTAAATAAAAAACACATAAAAATGGAGTACAAAGAATTCTTAACAAAACATTAAAATATATGCCATAAGACGGAAGGTTAAAAATTTCCTGTTAAATTTCGTCGTTTTGTTCCACTTTATTTCATTCTAAAGTTTTCGCTTTGAAAATGTTTTACCAATCATTTTCATTGTTGGTTTTCTCTAAAATTGTATCTCAATTTTGGATTGTTGAAAGTCTTTTTTCAGTTCCTGAATATAGCCCAAGAAAAACTGATTTAATTATAGAATAAAGAATTTTATGCGCATTGCTTATTTATGGCTGCTGCAAAATCATAAATCATTTTAATTAAAACAAAATAAATATGGGAAAAGTTAGTTTTTTTTTTTTTTTTATACATATTTCATGAAGTTTAGTTTAGTTGCGTTCAGTGTGCTCTCATTATGGCAACCCAACGAATTTCAGACACTCTCAGTTGGGATATATGCAGAGAGATCGTAAAAGATCGCCCAACTGAAGGACATTTCGTAGTTAAAAAGTTGTGAATGTCCACTTAGCTTGACAATTTCGTATATATGTAGATAGAATCGTCTGTAACTGATATTGGATTCTCCTTGAGTCCTTTGGGTTGACTTTTCCTTTGGCAAACCTTTTTCTTGTTGTCTCTCTCTCCTTCACTCGCTCTCTCTCTCTGTGGTTGTTTGCCATTTAATGGAGTTGGTCATAAAAAATATAAGGAGAAAGGCAAGTGAGGAAAAAGAGTAAAAAAAATCAACCAACCTTAACCGCATCAGCTCTGCAACGCCCTGGCCAACCGACAAACCAACCGACGAACCAACCGACCAACCGATGGCCTATTGGCCAGATGAAGCTGGAAATCGCTTTATTTAACTGCTGTGTGCTGACTTGTTTGCGCAAATTAACACATTTATTTATGCCACAATTTGTTGCTTAAATATTTATCGAAAGTAAAACAAAAACAAAAAAAAAGGGACTAAAAGTAACATGAAAAAATTTGCGTTTATTTCATAATACAATAAGTACATTATACACATATATATGTGTATATTTGTATGTAGGTATATATATATATATATATATTTAGACGATTTTTCGGTAGTCATATCACACACATATACGATATGGCATACACATACACTGAATGGTATATGCAGCATAATTGAGAGTAAATTATCGCAAGATTTTAACTTTTCCTGCATTTTCCTGTCTGTCCTTCAGCTCCTCCTCTGCATCTTCTTCTTCTTCTTCTTGTTTTGTTTTCTTGTTAGTTTTGTTTTGTTGTATATATATATATATATGTATAGGAAGTGTTTAGCTGGGATCTGCTTAAACAAGTAAATTCGCTAGACATTGAGATAATGTGATGAGCACTGGCAGTAGCAGGAGCCAAATGCTTAGGACGGCAACGGCGCCTGCACGCCCCTGCAAGGGTAGCTGTTCCGTCTCCATACATAACCGAAACTCATCATAATCCAGCCGTGTGATGGCACAATAATGATTGAGCATACACAGGCCCTGGCATGGTGAACCGGACTGATATCTTACCGCATTGGCGCGATGGTATCTACAGGTAAACACACAATAACAACAACAACAACAAAACAATAAGCAATAAAAAAGTATGCATTAAAAGGTTGGGAAAATCCGTATAAAGGTAGACACACACACACACTGACACACTGACACACTCGCAAGGGGTGTCAGTTGTATCGGTTGTTACATACCTGCTAAACCATGAGGCATCGTTACCCGTAAAACGCTCAGCAAAGTTATGAAGAGCAATGGCCGATATCTCTGCCAATCCGTAGTAATGCGTAAGATTATATTCAGACTGCCAGAGTGGCTCGTGAGCTCGATTGGCCAATGGTAAATCCAGCCAGAATTGTGTATAGTCCAATACCTGACCGCTGCCCGTATCGAATTTATATAGCCGCAGAGCTGGATTATTTGAGGACCCAATGCCAGATTTTCGTGGCACAATGGATGGGGCTATCATCACAAATGAGATTGGTTTGCCTGTTTTCCCCAACCCCCCCCAAAAAAAAATAAGGAAGCAAATATAGGAATCTGACTGCGGGCGGGGTGGGGAAAGGGATTGGTCTACATACCTTGCTCATCATAGACCAAACGAAAGGTGTCCGAGTGTAAATGGCCAAAGAACTGACCCTGTATAACAGAGGCATAACGTCGCACCAAATCCAAATAGCGTCGATTGTTGCGCTCCGTAAAGATTAACTGATTATGCTGCGGCCCCAGGTGACGCTCATCGACTCCTGGCGGCATATGGCCAACTATATAGACCTGATTGAAAACGAGCACAAAATGCATCAATACGAAATTTATTCAATTTTCTATCAAACAATTAAATATTTAAATTAATTAAACACAAGAAATTTGCTGCCCATTGCTGTGGATGGATGGTAAATATGCTTGTGTGTGTGTGTGTGTGTGTGTGTGAGAGTTTGAATTTCGAAGTGTTAATGTTCGCTTAGATGTCTTACCGTCTCCTGTTTGTCGCGCGACTTGCTGAGAATCTCCTCCAGCCAGAGCCACTGCTGTTCGGCTAACTGATCATCCTCGGCCATAATGGTGGTGCTTCTACTGGAAGCCTTGGGCTCGGCAAAATACTCAGCCGGCCAGCGTAAATTGTGGGAGACTTTTGCATCAACTGGATCCGGATCTGGATCGTGATCGTGGCGCATAAAATTCGTATTGAGTGCCACAATGCGGAGACGACTCTTGGTCTGCTCAATGGAATAGTAGCCGCCTTGTTCAAAGGTGACCAATGCTTCGGTGGGTAACCAATGGCGCCACAATTCGCCCATCTTGCGATAGCTGCCACTGCCATCCTCGTGGCCAAGCACCGGGAATATGAATTGCGACGAGAAACTTCGACCCAAAAGATCTGTGATATTACGCAAAATTTCATGTTGCTTCTGCTCGGACAGCGGTTGGGCCGAATGGGAGAGGGCATCGCCTGTCCAGAGAACAAACTCAACATTATCGCCCTGTTTGGCCTTCATCGACTTCACAGCGGATTCGATGAGACTCCAAGGGCTGTCGCAGTTGTAGTGACCAAAGGGTCCGGGCGACTCCAAGGCTGCCGTGGAGGTGGAACTGGCTGCGGTTCGTGTTAGCTGCCAGCAGCTTCTGTAAATGTCACCCTGCGTGGAATAAAATGTGTCCAGGTGCAGATCGCTGATATGCCAAAAGTAGCCTGCAAAGGGAAATTGAAAAAAAGAAATATACATACATACATATATGGGGGATTAATGGAAATGGTTGCCGCGGGGCGGGCAATTCCTAAAAGAGGGGAAAGCCCACCGGTCGGGCCGGCTTCAGGCATTTGCTAGCCGGCTGGCTGTGAAAACCCTGTGAGAAGAGGAAACCCTCTGACTCTGACTCTGAGTCTGACTCTGGTTGGTTGAGTGACCTAAACACGGATTCTACCTGCCTCGGATCTGAGTGTCGCTTTCTTGGCTAAGAAGTCAAAAAGTCACTTGCTCGTCGGGACAACAGTTTCATTTGGCGTTGGCATGCGCATTGATCAGTATCAAAACAGTTTTAGCCTCTGTCGAAATAGACAAGTCGAGGGACAAGAGGAACACAATAAAGGTGAATTTACATGCTCGAGCATAGCTAGCATAGGCCAGGAATATGCATATGCGCTTCGGTTTTGGTCTGAGCCTGAGCCTGACGCTGCTGCTCATGCTCATGACCATGTCGGAGATGCTGCAGCAAGTCCACGGTAGACAGAAGCTATGCGGCGAGGCACTAAACAAGGCTCTTGATCTAATTTGTGTCAATGGATTTTCACGTAGAATCAAACGAGATCGTAAGTACCATACCATATCATACCATAGCCTACTAACTCGACCATTCCAACCAACACTCAAGTGGAGCAGACAGCGGATAGTGAAGCCCAACCGGATCAGGCGGTGCTACGCAAATGGCTGGCTTTTCTCCACAAAACGGAACTGGCGGAACTTGCGGAACGCCAGCGTTTGGCATCGATCGAAACGTTGGATACATTTGTGAATGGCGAACGGACTTATGGTGAAAGGAACTTGCGTCGTCATCGTCGGCGCATTGCACACGAGTGCTGCAGGGAGGGCTGCACCTACGAGGATATCATGGAGTATTGCGCCTGAATTGTGGGGCAACATCATGGCAGATTAGAGTGTGGCAATGGCAACGGCAACGGCGATTAGCGGGGCAATAACCAAAAGACAATTTGCAATTCATTTTTTTTTCAAAAACACTTAACTCCCCTACCCATCCCCCACTACCCCTTTAAAACGAAAACAAAAACAACAAAAAAAAAAACAACAACCTAAATATAAATGTAATATTCTCAAATAATTCAGTGTAATATTCTTAATGGAAGCAATAAAGTTACTCAAAAGCAAGAAGTACAGCAAAAAAAAAAAAACCCAAAGAGAATAAAGGGGGAAATTTTCTTTTCTTATTTTTTAAACATCCCCCCCCACCCCCTGCTGTGTATTCGCCCCAATAAATGGAATGGAACGAATCGCAAAATACGCCCTTGCATTCTTGGAACAATAATGTGGAATATGAATTTTTAATTAGATGACGCTGTGATTTTAATGATACCAAAAAAGAAAAACAAAAAAACAAAAAAAATTTAACCACCAATTGATGCTAATGCTGATCGACTGGAATATACCCAGTGGGAGGACATGTGCATAGATTCAATCATTATCTATTTGTGTGATTTATATCATATCATATATATTGTCGTCATAATGTGTTCAAACCAAACATTAACTTGGCCCTGAGTGAGAGATAAGGGAAAGGGAAACAGGCAAAAGTTGTGTTGTTACACCAATTTGTTCTGTTCTGTTCCTTCTTGTCCTATCCTGTCCTATCCTGTCCCGTTCTGTTCTGTTCTGTCCTTTCGTTTTCTTTCCTGTCGTATCGTGTCGTGTTGTGTTGTGTTGTGTTTTCTTTCCCTGTAATGCATGTTCCCAGGCCAATGCCAGGCCAAGGGTATTAGAAACAACAAATGAGTGAAAGAGGCAAAACACAGCATCTTTAGCATCCTCACCAGCTTCAGCATCAGCATCAGCATCATCGTCGTCGTTCGTCGTCATCATCATCATGTTTATTGTTGCTTTTGGTTTTTTGAAAGATTCAAGATCTATGCGTAATTATTGTATTTAGCTCGAGGTTTCATGTGAAATAGGTAAACAAAGACCAGACAGTGGGTCCGATAACGTCAGCTGATATGCGTAAGGACCCCCCACCCAGCCATCCAGCCATCCAGCCATCCAGCCATCCAGCCACCCAATACCAACTAACCAACACACCCACCCACTCAGCCACTCAGCCATTCAGCCGTTCAACCATTCAAAGCACCCAGGCCAGGCCAGGCCAGGCCAGCACCCTGGCAACCCAGTCACCCAGGGCGAAATTGACACTTCATCTAACGCACCCTGACAGTCCTCCGACGCAGCTATGGAACACTTGCTCTCATATAAAGTGCCGTCGCGCCGTGCCCTGCCAGAGCAGTTGTGGTTTGGTAATTTTCAAGTGGACACGATTTCAAAGCAGTTGAACCAAGCAGACGCAGTCATGCAGTTCTTGGAGCACTTCAAAGTCGTCAGTTTGCTCTCGGCCCTGTTACTCCTGCTACTGGTGCTCGATGTGGATAGCGTGTTGCGCCTGTGCGGCGACGAGTTGCCCTCAACGCTCGATGATATTTGCCACATGGGTCAATTTAAGGGTTTCAATTCGAAATTGAAGCGTACCCTGGGTAAGAAGCAGAAAAAGCATATCGATCCTATGAATTTCGAACTTTGCTCTTAGATCAAGAGAAGAATGCCTTCGATGTCGATATGGAGGGGGGCAATGCCCTTGAAAATCTGCAAACAGCAATCGAGGATCGCTCCATGTTGCGCAAAATGTTTGGTTTGACCGAGAGTGGACAACGATTGGTGAGCACAAGACGTCAACGTCATCTTGGCATCTATGACGAGTGCTGCCTAAAGCCGTGCACCTATGGAGAACTGACCAACTATTGTCGCCTCTGAGCGGGCCCAAATCAACCCAATTAACAAAAAAACACACACACACACATAAACTAACTTGGCTTGAATAATGTAATTCTGAAATTCGAAAGTTGTTTACTCGCCCTCAAATATGTATGTATGTATAGAAAAGGCGGACGGAATAGTATACTCGTATGCACACTTATGCAATTACAATGAATAATAAATAATATATTTATACTGCTGCATTATATCAGAATTGATTGCTAACAATTTGTTGCCTCACATTTAATGCCTCTGGGCGAAAGGTCCTTGCCTTGCTGCCTGCCTGCCCTCATTCCCATTTCAACGGCATTTATCACCTTTCTTTTTTTTTTTGTAAGGGCCACTCATTTTTCATATTGATGACGAGACGATGTAAAGAAAGTGCAGAATTTGATACGGATCTAGTCAGGCCCGTTCAATGGGTGACGACAATTGGGGAAAATGTTGTCAGTATGAAATTTCAAAATTAAAAAATAAAATTCTTAAGCTTCGCCCTGAATTTAATGAACATATAAGCCTCGTTTAAATTAACTTTAAAATGTCATAACTACAGTGCTTTTCATATTTATAACCCCATCCACTTTTAAACCACAAAAAAAAAACACACATTTTTCCCAAATGACTTACTATTCCCCAAAAATCTTGATAAATGGAATAGCTTCAATATTTGAATTATTTTCACTTAAAATTAACGATTTAATAAGGACCCATTTGCTGTATCAAAATTATAGCCAAATTTCATGTTGTGGTCAAAAAAATCCGTTACTGTGGGTTAATCATATGATATGATGCACTGTAGTTTCCATCAACGATATTTTAAAGATATTAAATTTTAGATTTCTAGACTTGACTTCTCAGACTAGTCTCCAAATCAACTAAGTTTAAGCCATTTGAAATTGAGGGTAAATGTAACCTGTTGCTTTTAGCCACAGCCAGAACACATTCTAGAAAGTCAAAAATTATATGATTTTTGCAAAGAATTTCTGAATCAAGAATACAGATCAACATTCGAAAATGTTTCTAAAAATGTGCTCTCAATCGAATAGTTTGAATTGTATATAACTTGGTGAAACAATTTTTTTCAAATTTGGCATGAAAAACATATGAATATGAATTGAATTCATATTGGATCTGAAGAATTGGATTCGTCAGGGGAATTCTTTTGTACTTGACTTGATTGGTTGATAAAAGTGTTAATGAAATTGTTGTTGTTGTTGTTTTCTTTCGATTTATTTGGCTTAGAAAATTTATATAACAATTGTAATTTTTTTTTTTTTTTGTTTGTTTCCCCATTTTTGGATTTACTATAAGATCTGCTTCTGCCAAAAGCTCTTCGAATTTTTGCTGAATAATTATTAAATAGATTTTATCTTGGTTAATTTAATACAATAAGATTAATGTTTAAAGATTAGAATAGACAAAAAAATCAATGCAAATCTATATAGAGAAGAATTCATTGTACAGGGTAGTTCCAGTTCGGTGCTCGGCGGTGGGATCCATCTGCTGACTATCACACACTCTCTCCCTTTCCCTTTCTCTCTCTTTCTCTTTCACTGGTTGTCTGGCGGTCTTTGTGGTTTTTTTTGCTAATTGTCCTCTTTACATGGATATGGAGCAGTATTCATTGAGATAGCTAACTGGACAGGATTGCTTGCAGCATCTATCCACAATACCCTCACGCCTCTGACGACGACGAAGAGCTGCCAATGAGCTGAGACTTTCCTGATAGTAGCGTCCCGTATTTAATGGATAGGGCAACAATTCTGATGAGGATGCCGACAATGATGAGCCGGATGATTCTTTTTCCTCAATAAATTGCAAAGGATCCAATGGGTCCAGATCACCACCCAGATTGGCTACAATTTCGGAATGGAGGTAATGATGTGGCTCAGGTTGCATATAAAACTCCGAAAATGAGAGAATGATCGAAATAACTTACATGAGCTACGCTTGCCCGGTATGATTGAATTGAATTCCCGGCATACCATGGACATCATTTCGTTTAGCCTGGCACTGCACAGGACCACATTCTCGTTGCTCAAAAAGCCATTCGAATTGGCATTGGCATTTGCGACAAGAGCAAGCACCGTACACAGACCGAGAAGCAGGAGAGTCAGCGATGAAAATGGAATTGCCTTGGTCATGGTTATGCTATGGTATATGTGTGCCTTTAGTTTATGGTTATGCCTGTTGCCTGTTGCCTGTTGCCTGCTGCCTGCTGCTTGTGCCTGGTAGTAGTTGGTCCTTGCCTCAACTGAATTGAAACTGTTGCTGTCTTTGACAATGGAGCTGGCTTATATACACCACAAGACTCAGAGAGAGTCCTTTACCGCCTGGAGGCTGTGGAGGCGGTAAAGGAGCAGCAGCAGGAGGAGCGTCTGGTTTTTGGTCTGACTTTGGCTTTGGCTCTGGGGGTCTGGGGCAAGTCAAACTAAATACATGTACGTACATCTCTACTCGTTGGTGTCAAATTGTGTTAGAGGTTATTGGGACAAGTTGAGTGCATTTTCAAGTAGCACTGACTGTGGACTCCTCCTCCTCCTCCTCCTCCTCCTTCTGCTCCTCATTCTCTCAGCTTGCTAAATTCGTTCAATGTCAACGTTCACTTTTTAGCTGACTTATGCAAATGCTTATCGAGCCAAAGGCAGAAGATGCTACAGGCGGACGGTAGGTAGCAGGTGCTTGGTTGGTTGAATGAATGGATGTTGGCCAATTAAACAATTTATGTGCAAAACAGGCGACAGGTAGGGTGGGGGGGGGGGGGTGTGGCCAAAAAGGCCTCGAGGTTAGAGGTACGCCGCGAATTTAAGCTAAGACCTTTCTGTTTTGCCCTTTTTGCATTTATGAATAACAAATGAGTCACTTTCACCCGTGTCCCCTGTCCCCTTACCCTTTACTCCTCCCTTCATCATCTACTTACCAATGCGCGCGTGGGCGACGTCTGGTAGCCAGGTTAAGGAGAACGTTAGGCAGGCGGTTAACAACCAGCTCAACTTAGTCATCATCTTGGTGCTAAATTTTTGGTATTTGTGTGTTGATTATCTTGACGATGATGATGATGATGATGATGATGATGATAACTTTTCACAAAGATGCTGACGAATTCTCTTTGCACTGTCTACTTTTATTCATTAGTCAAAGTTTGTGCTGCATAAATAAATAAGTGATTACGTATACGAGTAGTAAACGAATAAATATACATATATGTGAATACTGTGAATATTATTGAGTATACGAGAATAGAGAATAAATTGTATGTGTCTGTGTGTGTGTGTGTGTGTGTTTGTGTGTGTGTAGGTTTATTGCTGCTGCTGTTGCCGCTTTTGCTTTGTATCCTTATCATCCTTGTTATTCGGTGGCTGTAAACAATAAGCAGCCAATTCTGCATAACTGCAAGAATTACGACAACATTCATCATAAATGCCTCGTCCACCTTGTCGCCGCTGACGACGTGTCTTGATTAGGACCTCAGTGCCATAGAAATTTGATAGTAATGGACTTAGAGCGTATGGCGGTTCCGGTGTGGCCATTGGCATTGTATTATAACCGAATATGCAGACAACGTCCAAGGTATCGGATAGGGCTTGGCCACACAATTTTTGTGTGCCCACTTGATATTGATGGGATTGAACGGCCACTGTTAGATATATGATCACCATTAGGGGCAGCATGGCCAATAGCAATTGCAAGTGAAGGCGTGGCCTAGTGGCTAAGCGTCCTACTCCGCCGTTAAGTGGCCGTCGCCATGATGATGATGTTGAGCCATTAACTGATTTTGCTGTTGCACTGTTGTCCACCATTTTTGTGGATTTTATGTGAATGCGTTTAATAAACATCGAACATCTGCTATTTATACTAAAATCCATTCATTGCAGAGATTCAGAGACAAAGAGACAGAGATTCGTGGCGAGTTCATTGCACTTTTTTTTTTTTTTTTGTGCGCTGCTGCATAATTGGGCATAGTGAGGATGCTGGCCTAAACTCTTTATCTAAACATAGATTCAACATCATTATTAAGCCAACAACAACTCACACCCTTTTGCTCCTAACTATCTCTCTCCTCCCACCTCATCTTGTTAGTCTTGTTACGCTAAATGGCTATGACGGCTGTCGCCTGCGATTAGAAGGCATTGGCAGGGCTTCTCATTAGCATACAGGTGAAAAGTATGCTTCATTAAGTAATTGTTGCTGCAAAAGCTTAGGCGATATCTAAGGCTATATAGCTATCAATCGATATTATGGGGAGTCGATAGTTCTTTGGGCAAAATTTATTGCTCGACCGCAACAGTTGGTTGCCAACTTTGCCGCAGTCGGTTGCTCTCTATTAAAAGTTCACTTCGCATAAAGTCAATTCGGTTCAGTTTCTCTCTCTCTCTCTCTCTCTGTCTATCTCCCTCGTCATCAAGAAAAAAAAGGGATATAAAGTGGAATATTATCACAAAAATGGTGCTCGATATTAAAATGTGCCGCTTTGACAATGTCCCCTGGGGATTCCGACTTGTGGGTGGCTCTGACTATGAGTATCCCCTAACTGTGGTTAAGGTTAGTCACGAATCGAAACGGAATGCGTATTCGAATCGAATTGAAATTAAATGAAATTGAATCGAGTCAAAAAAACTGCTACCTTCTCACCTGTCAACCACATGATATCTCTCTCTCTCTCTCTCTCTGTGTGTGTGTGTGTGTGTAGGTGTATAGCCACCTGTACAGGAAAACTAATCACAGCAAACAAATGATGACAAAACAACAATGTTGTGTTTATTGTTTGGAAAATGTCAGTGTACAAACTTCTTAATAGAATTGAATTTGAAAATTTTCCTCATTTTCTACATATCTACATCAATTACGTAATAATGTTTGCATGTGTGTGTGTGCGTGTGTGAGTGTGTGTGCTCTCTGTGGATAGATGTATTTCTAGTGGCATTATTTCTGTTGGCAAAATTTTGTTAATTAAAGTAATTTTCATTAGACACGCTTTTCGAATGTTTATCTAATCGACAGTCCCCATGTATTTTTGTGCTAATGAGCCACATAATGCAACTGCAATAAATTTATTCAAATTTTAATTGTGTTTTTAGTTTATTTGCCACTGTCATTGTCGTTGTCGTTTTGTGTTATTCCCCTCTCTCCCCCCACCCCATTTGTTTCTCTCAGATATTTTTTATGCTGTCCTTTTTGTTGTTGTTGGTAATTCTCTTCTTGTGCAACATACATTAACAGCATTTTGTAGTTACAAACTCGTTGACAACAACCAAATTTGTAAATACATACAAAGTATGTACATACATACATATGTACATATGTATGTATATACCCAAGTACTTATATAGAGTACATTGTATATATATGTTTATATATATATGCAGATATCAACGGAAAATCGCAGCAAAGGCAAAAATTTTTAATTGGCAAACTGTAGTTGTATGTACAAAAACACACACACACACATACACACACACACACATACACACACACACAAACACACAAACACACGCACTCAACTATAACGAATACGTTCGAGGGTCGCCATTAAAACTGTGAAAGTTTTCTCAAAATGAAAGCATTTTGCAAAAAATCTTAATTCAATTTACTGAATAGTAATTGTAGTGGGATTTCAATAATTTTGACCCTTTACCTTCTAAAAGATTCACTGCATTATTTATTCTATTATCAATTAAAACGCAAATTGTTGTCATTTTATGTCTTAATATTTATCTATCTCTGTTTGGACGTAATTAATTTGGGAATAAATAAATTCATTTGGCATTCTTGGAGCCTTTTGAAGTATATAATTGGTTAAGCGAATCTTCAGAAATTTTAATGGAATTCTGCATACAATTTTTTGAGGAATGTGTGTGCAAATCTTTTGGGGAACTCAAAGATTTATTAACAATCAACCTATTTAGATGCTCAGTGGGCATTGAAGCGGACGGTGGGAGAGGGGGGGGGGGGGGGAGGAGCTTGGTATACGGTTTTGGTTTCGGTTTTTCTGTTTTGTTGACATTTGGCGCGTATTTTATTTTTATGCACAAAGCACGCGACTTTCTCTCTCTCTCTCTCTCTCTCTCTCTCTCTGTCTCTCTCTCTGTCTTTGTCTTTTGTGTAGCTAATAGTTGTATCTATTGTATTCGTAAAATGTAAATGTATCTGTATCTGTAAATGAATTGACATTTTACATATCTCTTTCTAATTCATTGTGCTAGGTCACTGAGAAGAGCATTGCGGATGAGGCCGGTCTACGGGTTGATGATGTTATTGTGCGTATCAATGACACGGCTGCCACTCCGCTGACCCACGATGAGGCTCATCGGCTGATTATGAATAGCGGCAGCGTCTTTTATTTCGGTGTCTATCGGTAAGCTAGTCCAAAAACAATTTATCACTGTGAATTTGCAATTTACATTTTACTTTACATTTTACGCAGCGAGAACGATGAGGAGACTGAGCAGAATGGGCTGAGCAGGGATGGCCTTAAGAAGTTTCCCGTGAGCGAGAGTTCATTGACCAAATCAGCAATGCTGCCGCCAACGGAAGCCATAAATGCCCGGACTCCGGAACAGGAGCCGGAGCCGGAGGCGGTACCGGTACCGGTGCCGATGCCGGTGTTGGAACGGGACCCAAAGCCAGTTGGATTGGTTGGGGAATGTCGCCGAGTCATGTCGGAAGTGCATTCGGAAGACAGCGGCAATGTGGATGTGGAAGCACCAACAGCAACTGGTCCCGGAGCAGACGGAGAAGCAGAAACTGAAGAAGAAGTTGGTGAAATGACACAAAGTGGCGCCTTGTATTTGCCCGATTTGCCCGATCGTCCGTGTTCGGCACTGTCAGAGCATGCGGAAATTAAGCTGGTGGAAGAGGAAATTGCTGCCGTGCTGTCCGGTGAAACGGAGGTGCTCAAGGAGCACAATGTCCTGGGGTGCGTTAAAGTGGACATTCGGTTATATGAATATGCCAAAGGCTAGCTAAGGCTTTAACTGCATCTATATCATAGCGTTAATTTCTATAGAATCTTCCCCAAGCCGGGCGTATGCATGTCCAGCGATGTGCTGCGCTCCCTCAACGAGGAGGTGACCAAAACCAAACTGGAGAAGGACAAAGAAAATCGCAAGTGGTCCACATTTCTGCAGCGACCCAATCGACCAGTGCCCAAGAGCAAACAGCAATTGGATGCCGAAAGGAGGGCGGCAAATGCCTACAAAGTTAAGATAGTTAAGTCAGTTCCACGCGACAAGTCGCCAATGGTGAGTGGGTCAACATACATACACATCTCTCTGTGTATGTGTATGTGTGTGTGTGTGTGTGTGTGTTTGAATGGACATGGAATTGGTCGCATGTGAAATTAATTTAAATGTTGCTGACAGCCGGAAGTCAAACCGACACCCACGCCAAAGGAAGCAACACCTCCTCCTTCTCCTTCACCCAAAGAGTCAACGCCAGCGCCGCAGCCAGTTGAAAATGTGAATGTGGAGGAGAAGGAGAAGGAGGAAGAGGTGGAGGAGGAGCCATTGCCAACGGACAGTGAGGTGCCAAATTTGGAACAATTGCCAGAAAATGGTCAAAGCGAGAACGACAACGATGAGGAGCAGTTAGAAAAGGCAGATGTGCCAAAGGACGAAGAGCTAGAAGAAGAGACAATAACAACAACAACAACAACAACGGGCACAGAGGTAAACGGAGAGCTGGCAACCGAGAAGGAGGCGGAGGCGGAGGCGGAGGAGGAGCAGGTTAAGTTGGCTGCTGCCACTCCACCCAAAACTGATGAAGAACTTGCTCTGGAAAAACAACTCGCCGATGTGCAAAAACAGCTGGCAGCACTCTCCTCCCTGCCATCGACCATACAATCCACGCTGGATGCGGTAACCAAACAACTAGCCGATTTACTGCCCACATTCAAGCTCCAGCAACAAAAAGAGCAGCAGCAGGAGCAGGAGCCACAAATCGATGAGGAGGGATCACCAGGAGCAGAAGCAGATGCAGGTGCAGGTCAGCAAATCTCTGGTGGAATGAAGAATGCAGGTGCAAAAAACTATGGCATCGGCTACAGTAATTAAATTTTTCTAATGGCGCATTTTGCGTATTTCTCTCTCCACTCTCTCTCTCTCTCTCTCTCTCTCGCACTCGCTGTCATCCTACTCTACCCTATGTAGCCATATCTATATCTGAGGCTGACAAGCCAGCGGAGCCATGTGAAAATAATGAGGATAAATGCGATGCCAATGACCTGGAAGTGGCGGAAATTTCGCGCTCAAATGGCGACAAACGCCAAGCGGCAGGGGACGGCAAAAAGGAGGAGCTTAGCGAGGAGCAGCAGAGCTTCAAGAAGCAAAAGGTAAGTGTCGAAAGTGAAGTGAAGGGGTGGGGGTGGGGGGCAATATACATATCCATTACAAAAATAGATTTATTATGTCCCAGTGTCAAGGACAAGGCACACACTTTGTAGTTATGTCTATGCTCGTTTTTTTTTTGTTTTTAAGAAGAAAATTATTAAAAGAAGCAGAACTAAAAGTTTAGCCAGCTTAAATGTGAAAACAGAAATGTCCTGCTGCACGCTCTAACAGACGCTGTTAACAAAGGATTATCGTTGCTCTAAGAGCCTTTTTTGTCATCATTAGGAAGAGCTTTTTAGAGCAACTCACAACTCACTCGGCTTACTTGTGTGGCTAACTTTGAAAATTTGCAATTAGTTTATTGCTTTGCTTAGCAATTTCACAATTATCGAGTATTAAGAAGAAGAAAATCCAAGCTTCGTTGCTGCCCCATCCCCACCCCCTAGAGTATGCAATAGACAAATGAAAAACACAAGTTTAAATTTTATCGACTTTAATGAATTGTCTATAAATTCGTAAGCTCAAGTTTTCTTTACTATTGCATACTTAAGGGGGGTCAGTTAATGTATTATTTATTAGCCAAGTTGAGTTCGGTTTTTAAAGTGTATTTAAATTTTCAGTGTTGTTTTCGCCTTTTGGTTGGCCATCGTTATTTAGTTAGAATTAGAAGCACTTTTTGGCCAGCTGCGTCTTCTCATCTCCTCTTAACGTAAATGGTTGTCGTCCTTTTTTTCTCTCTCTCTCTCTCTACTGTCTTGTCTGTCTGTCTGTCTGCCTGTCTGTCTGTCAGTGTCTGTCCACACAAATCAAATTAACTAAAATGCCATTTGGTTTTTGTCTTTTTCTACTTGCAGCATAATGTTCGCTTCCAAAACCTTTAGTTTAGTTTAGCTTTAATCGAGTTTAAATTTTTGACAAATTGCCGCCAAATTATTTTTTATTTTTTTTTTTGTTTTTGTACTGTAACTAACTGTTAGTTAGTTGTTAGTTAACAAAAGTTTGAATAAAGTTCTGTTCTCACTCTCTCTCTCTCTCTCTATCGCTCTCGTAGTGTGCGGTCGCAGCAGAAAAATGCAGAAACCAAAAGACAATTAGTAGGCACCACCAAGTAACAACCACTTGAACTCCTTTACATTTTCCCAACACCCAACACCAGGCTTTCGGTCTCGCTCTCTGTCTGTGTCTCTGTCTATATATTTTGCATCTCTGTCTCTGGTAGTGATTCTTGGCTCTATCGTCTCTTGTCCAATGCATCCTCTTTATATTCCCCCCAAAAAAAAAAAAAAAATCATCTAACTATTGCTGTTCCCTCTTTCGCTGCTTGCTATGCGATGCGATGCGATGCGATGACATGACGATGGTTGGTCATGCCAGAAACACGATGTCATTGAAGAGCTCGAGGAGCATTTGGTGCGCAACAAAAACCCAAAACGTTCAAAACGCGCCTTTGGCCCCCTAGTGCCATCATCTGAGCGTCCATTGGTATTGCCTGGCGGCAGGCGTTGGTATCGTCCCAAGGATGCCTACAATGATGAATTCATAGCCGAGACACTGAGTGCCCAGGCGGAGCTTATAACAGGCACCACATTGGGGTGGGTACTACTCTCTCTCTCTCCCTCTCTCTCTCTCTCTCTCTCTCTCTCTAAATTTACCAAAAAAAACAAACCGAAAAAGAAGAACTGAAAATTGTAATGTTTGGCCATGTTTGGCAATGTTTGGCAATGTTTGCCTTTGCCATTGCTCCAGACCCCCTTCTCTTGTGTGTCCATACGCCTTAACTCTCATATGCCATATACTCATCATACTGGTATTCATTTTCTCATCTCTTCCATGGCCACACACATTCGTTTACGCTTACATTGATGCAACCATAAATTTGCGCATTAGCAGCTGCCCATATGAGAGTCCATTGCTGGGCTACGATTCCAGGTACCAAAAAAAAAAAAAAAAATCATATACACAATGGCTTGGCTGCACTTTTCATTATCATTATCATGGGGAACCAGAGAGTTGAATGAATGTCTGTCTCTTTAACTTCTGTCTTCTGTCTGTCTATATCTATTTGGTTGCCATCTCTCACTCACTCTCGCTCACTCATTGTGTCTTTAGTTTTGGTCATTGCCTGAAGTTGATTTGACTATTTCTGTTCTTACCTCCCCCCTACACCCTACACCCTGTCTATGCTTTAGTCGTAGTCTCGTTTCTTGGCTCTTTATGCATGCCTTTTGCCTTATGGCTTTCGTTGCTCTCATTTCTTTTGTAGATTGCATTTTGGAATCGTTTGTTCAATGGCGAGCATATAACATGCCAACGTTTCAGGTAAGTTTCCGCTGCGTTGCGGATTCAACAGAGAGAGAGTGAAGCTGAGGATTGGAGTTGGAGTGCGACTCCATCTTAATGAGGCTAACAACTTCTCTGCTTGATATTGCTCTTGTTTCTGCACTCACTGTGTGTGTGTCTTTCGTTCTCTCTCTCTCTCTCTCTCGCTCGTGTGTGTGTGCGTGTGTGTGTGTGACTGTATTTGCCCGCCCTTGCCTTATACTTAACCGCTGTGCGTCCTTTTGCTGCTGCTGCTGCTGCTGCTCACGTCCATAGGGAGCTGCAGGGTCTCAGCCTGGCCATGCAAAAGTAAGTTGTCACATTGGATATTTCTTGTTTTTGGTTCATTGCATGTGTCGCTCCACAGGGAAAGCTAGCTGTTAACCCTCTACTCACCGCCCATCACCCATCACCCACTCTTCCTCCCCCCCGTACCTTGCTTACGTTACTTCCATTTTCCATTAGAAATCTCAATTTTAAGTTGCAATTTTCTTCTCTTCTCTTCTCTTCTCTCCCACACTACCACTACTATTCTGTCTCTCTGCCCCCGCTCCGCTTGTCACCTTTTACGTTTCGACAGGGTCAATTTTATGAAGTACCAGAAGCCGGAGCGTAAAATCGATCTAAATCGCAGCGAGGTATACAAATACCTCAATCCTCATTTGGATCGTGCACCCGTGCGTGGCATCGAAGTGCGTGCACCTTTGGTGGCAGCCGAATCTGATATACGCCAGTCACTGCAATCATCGTAGAAATGATAATATACATATGCCAATTCATATACAAACTGTATCTGTATTTGTAACCGATATATTTAAATTCTACTCATCTATTCTCGATTTACCATATAAGCAGCTCAACGAAAAAAAAAAAGAAATATATACATATAACCAAAACTTATTGATATTATGCTAAAAAGTAGAGAACTCAACTATATATACATATGCATATTGGTTGTGATATACATATATAAGTATTTATTTGTATGTGTGTGTGTGGGTATGTAAAAAGCCATTGTTAAGGGTCCTTGTGGATGCTTGACTGCTACTTTGCCATCTGAATTTTGCATTGTCAATGGGGGCGCCCTAATGCGATATTACATAATTTGTGTGCAACAAGGCGTATGTGTAATGTGTCGTGAATCGAAAGTCTTGCATATCCTCAGGCGTTGGCTGTTGCAATTTTCTTTTGCATAAACACGCGACGACAGAACTTGGTTCTGTTGCTTGGTGTGTGTGTGTGTGGGTCGGGTGGGTGTGGGTGTGGGTGGGTGGGGTGGATTGGTGTGGTTAAGATATGCGTGTATAAATGGGTAACTGTGTGTGCGACTGTTTGTGTGTCTGTGTGTGTGTGTTTCTGTGGGTGACAAGCTCTTGGAATTTGCATTTATTAAAGTAAATGAATTGGCTTGTAGCAAAATGAAGCCAAAATGACAAAATGGCATCACAATAAACTCGTATTCATATTTAGTTATGAGATACAAAAAAGCACAAAAATACACACACACACACACACACACACACACACATACGTTAACATTCACACTCCCACAGAGAATGACAAACACAAACAAGCACACACAAACACACACACAGACAAAAACAAAACAAAAAACATTTTTTAACACACTGCGAAATCACAAATTGTTGTCACGTTACGCCGGAACCGTGCTTGAGTAGTCAAGTTGAGGCAAAACGGCGGTCTGAGTTTGCCGGGGAGCTGAAGCAATGCGCAAAATTTTACTTGGCCAATCCCATTCCCAATTTCAATCCCATTTCCAATGTCAATGACAAAAACACTGTATTATGGGCCATTTCTCTCTCTCAGATCCTCATCGGATGCCGTTGCCGTTGCCGTTGCCGTTTATCGGATGGCGGCAATAAAAACGCGCCAACTTCACGATGCGTTATACGTTTTGCGGTTTTCGGTTTTCGGTTTTCACGTATTTGTTGGACCAACTACCGACGAGACCGATTCCGTTTTTATAAACCGTAACACGTCGTACACATCTGTTCACATCTGAAACGATGCGTTGCGATGCTAATGGGCGGGCGTCTCGTCTTGGACTGTCACAACATGCTGGCATGTTGACTTGATATTATCATTGCCATGTTCCCATGTTTCACCACATTTTGTTGCCATAGTCCTCATTTCGTATGGTGAGTCAAGTTGAGTTTCTCCCCGCCTCTTCCCCCCGTAGCTAGCGTATGAGTTTTGGGACAGCTTTCGAGTGTGACCCAAAGCTTGAGTCAATTTGAGCCATTTGAGTGAGTTTGAGAGTTTATTTCGCTTTCTCTCTGTCTCTGCCTGTGTGTGTGTATGTGTGTGTGTGTGTGTGTGTGTGTGTGAAGTCGAAATGGTATTAAAGGTGGTAAGCTGCAAAGTTGAAAATGAAATTACCATTTCTGCTACTTGTTGGCGCAAAGTTTGTGTTCTCTTTCATTTGTGGGGTGCTTAATTGCTAAGCCTTGTTAACATTATCATCATCTTAATAAATTCAAACAATTGCAAATGCAAAGAATTTGATATGCAAATTTCATCTTATTGGAATACATAATATTAAATGGGCAAGTAAAAAAAATATGCTTCACAAGTTTACTTAACATACAAACCTAATTCTCGATTATTTTATCATTTCCTTTTGGCAACAAGGCATGGTAACTTATTAATAAATTAATCTACACAAATGGAACTTTAAGAAGATAACAGTGACATTGACAATATATTAAAAATTATATTATATATCTTCGCGTCCACTTTGGTATTTTATGGACATTGTCAAGAAAATATGTATAATGCTGGCAACGTTATCCACAGAAGGTTATAGCTCTGAAACTCGCAAATCCTGCCGCAAGACTCGCGTAATAATGCCAATTTTTGTTTGCAAAATAGGACTTTTTTCCCAGCTGCCACGGACGGATAATTTTTGGAAAGGATATCAAAAAGTATTTAATGCAGATCGATAGTCCTGATACTGGAGGACTCAAAAATGCAAATGTCCTGGCGAAATCGGTAAGTATCCTGCAGAGATATTGCTTCGAGAAAGTTATCCCTTTTTTCGTTTTTAGCTCCAAAATCCAAAAATCCTGCCGCAGGACGAAAGGACATTGATGGCGTTAACGAACTCTATCGATTGGTATCCAAGAATGCAGAACAGGATTTTTTTTTTTTGAAAATGTCCTGTTTCTTGGCCGTATTTTTCAGGACCTACTAATGTCAGTCGACGGTGCATCTCCAGGACTTTAATCTGGCTAAAGGATATATCAATCGGCCTTCAAATAGCCGAGATATGCGCTTTTTTCTGTTCTTTTTACTTGTAATATTATTTTTGAGTCCTGGAATTGTGCAAAACGGTAAAACATCCTAAAAAAACCTTAATATCTCAGCTCCCCGCAAGACTATCGTAATGTGCTTCACACGGATTATAGTTCTTGAAGAGACTAGCTGATTGACACCAATTTTGTCCTGATCCTTTAAAGAACTCGAGAGATGTTCGCTATTTTTGTTTAAGCAAAAAAGTCCTTCGTTCTCAGCTTTTTAAAGGACCTTCTAGGATTTGATGATGACAGTTGATGCGGCTCAACAAGGACTTCGATCTGACCAAAGGAATAGGTAATCCTTCAAGGGACTTGCGAAATATTCACTGTTTTTATTTACGAAAAATTTCTTTTTTTCTCAGCCTTCTTAAGGACCTTCCAGGATCTGATGGTGTCAGTCGATGCGGTTCAACAAGGACTTTGATCTGACCAAAGGATAAGGTAATTCTCCAAAGGACTCTCGAGATATTAGCTGTTTTTCTCTAATAAAAAGGTCCTTTTTTCTTAGTTTTCTAAAAGACCTTCCAGGATCTGATGGTGTCAGATAATGCGGTTTAACAAGGACTTCGAACTGACTAAAGGACTCGGTAATCCTTCAAAGGACTTGCGAGATATTCACTCTTTTAATAAAAGAAAAATGTCCTTTTTTCTCAGCTTCCTAAAGGACTTTCCAGGATCTGATGGTGTCAGTCGATGCGGCTCAATAAGGACTTTGTTCGGACCAAAGGATAAAGTAATCCTCCAAAGGACTCTCGAGATATTCGCTGTTTTTGTTTAAGAAAAAAGGTCCCTTTTTCTCAGCTTCTTAAAGAACCTTACAGGATCTGATGATGTCAGTCGATGCAGCTCATCAAGGACTTCGACCTGACCAAAGTATAAGTTAATCCTCCAAAGGACTCTCGAGATATTCGTTGTTTTTGTTTTAGCTAAAATTTCCTTTTTTTCTGCTCCCAGAAGGACCTTCCAGGATCTGATGGTGTCAGTGAGATGCGACTCATCAAGGAAATCGATCTGACCAAAGCGCATCCCGATAGTCCTTCAAATGGCCGAGTTATAAGGACTTTTTTGGTTTTCTTTCGACAAAAAATTTTGTCAAAAATGAAGGATAATTTTTTGAAGGATAATGGAAATCCTTGAATGCAGATCGATAGAGTTGATCCTGGCGGTTCAGAAAATGTATGTCCTGGCGAAATCGGTAAGTATCCTGCAGAGATATTGCTTCGAGAAAGTAATCCGTTTTTGGTTTTTTAGGTCTCAAATCCGCAAATCCTGCCGCAGGACGAAAGGACATGGTTTTCTGAGATGTACTTGAAGAAGTCTACCGATTGGCATCAAAAAAAGTATGGGTCATCTAAGGATGCAGGACAGGATTTATTTGAAAAACGTCCTGTTTTTCGGTCATTTAAAGGACTTTCGAGGACCTTCTTGTGTCAGTCGACGGCGCATCACCAGGACTTCCATCCGGCCAAAGCATATCCCAATCGTCCTTTAAACGGCCGAGATATGAGCATTTTTCCGTTTTTCGACTTGTAAAATTTTTGCTAAGTCCTGGAAATGCCCAAAACGGAGCAAAAATCATAAGAAACCGCAAAATCCTTGATATCTCAGCTGTCCGCAGGACTATCGGGATATGCTTTACACAGATGATAGTCCTTGAAGAGACGAGTCGATTGACACTAATTTCGTCCTGATCTTTTAAAGGACTCACGAGATATTCGCTATTTTCGTTTAAGCAAAAAGTAATATATTTTTCGTTTTTAGCTCCAAAATCCACAAATCCTGCCGCAGGACGAAAGGACATGGTTTTCTGGGATGTACTTGAAGAAGTCTACCGATTGGCATCAAAAAAAGTATGGGTCATCTAAGGATGCAGGACAGGATTTATTTGAAAAACGTCCTGTTTTTCGGTCATTTAAAGGACTTTCCAGGACCTTCTTGTGTCAGTCGACGGCGCATCACCAGGACTTCCATCTGGCCAAAGCATATCCCAATCGTCCTTCAAATGGCCGAGATATGAGCATTTTTCCGTTTTTCGACTTGTAAAATTTTTGCCAAGTCCTGGAAATGCCCGAAACGAGGAAAAAATCGTGAGAAAACGCAAAATCCTTGATATCTCAGCTGTCCGCAGGACTATCGGGATATGCTTTACACAGATGATAGTCCTTGACGAGACGAGTCGATTGACACCAGTTTCGTCCTGATCCTTTAAAGGACTCGCGAGATATTCGCTATTTTCGTTTAATCAAAAATGTCCTTTTTTTTCAGCTCCCAGAAGGACCTTCCAGGATCTGATGGTGTCAGTCGATGCGGCTCATCGAGGAAATCGATCTGACCAAGGCGCATCCTGATAGTCCTTGAAATGGCCGAGTTATAAGGACTTTTATGGTTTTTTTTCGAAAACTTGGCCATTTTTGCGACTCACCCCCTTACAAAAATGAAGGATAATTTTTTGAAGGATAATGGAAATCCTTGAATGCAGATCGATAGAGTTGATCCTGGCGGTTCAGAAAATGTATGTCCTGGCGAAATCGGTCAATGTCCTGCGGAGATATGAGCAATTTTAGGTTAATTTTGTACGTTAATTTAAATTTTTTGAAAAATTTGTAGCATACTTTTAGTGAATTTTGTAATAAAGGAAATTTAACAGAAATTTTTTGCTGAGTCATTTGGGTTTGGTTGTTGTTGTAATTGGTGTTTTTGTTGTTGTAATTGTTGTTGTTGTTGTTGCGGTTGCTGTGGTGGTTGTTGTTGTTGCTGTTGTTGCTTAAAAATGCGAAAAAAATGCACCTGAAAAAATTGAAGTACCAGGCGAACAGAAATGCATAGCAGGTAGATAATTTCTTAAACACTCATATAAGTATGCAGCACTTTTTTACAAACTGGAAAAAATTTTAAACGAAACGGCCGGCGGTCGCTGCAACGGACAATTTCGCAACGGCTAGTTTTGAATTTGCGTCAGCCGTTAAATTCAAACTGGAAAAAATTTTAAATCATCCACCTACTAGTCACTTCTGTTGGCCTGGTGTTTTGCCTATTTTTCAGTACAAATTTGGGACTCTCGCGGGCTGAAAATCGGCCGGCCGTTTCGCTTAAAAATCCAGCTGAAACACCAGGCCAACAGAAGTGACTAGTAGGTGGATGATTTAAAATTTTTTCTAGTTTGAATTTAACGGCCAAGGCAAATTCAAAACTAGCCGTTGCGAAAATGTCCGTTGCAGCGACCGCCGGCCGTTTCGTTTAAAATTTTTTCCAGTTTGTAAAAAAAGTGCTGCATACTTATATGAGTGTTTAAGAAATTATCTACCTGCTATGCATTTCTGTTCGCCTGGTACTTCAATTTTTTCAGGTGCATTTTTTTCGCATTTTTAAGCAACAACAGCAACAACAACAACCACCACAGCAACCGCAACAACAACAACAACAATTACAACAACAAAAACACCAATTACAACAACAACCAAACCCAAATGACTCAGCAAAAAATTTCTGTTAAATTTCCTTTATTACAAAATTCACTAAAAGTATGCTACAAATTTTTCAAAAAATTTAAATTAACGTACAAAATTAACCTAAAATTGCTCATATCTCCGCAGGACATTGACCGATTTCGCCAGGACATACATTTTCTGAACCGCCAGGATCAACTCTATCGATCTGCATTCAAGGATTTCCATTATCCTTCAAAAAATTATCCTTCATTTTTGTAAGGGGGTGAGTCGCAAAAATGGCCAAGTTTTCGAAAAAAAACCATAAAAGTCCTTATAACTCGGCCATTTCAAGGACTATCAGGATGCGCCTTGGTCAGATCGATTTCCTCGATGAGCCGCATCGACTGACACCATCAGATCCTGGAAGGTCCTTCTGGGAGCTGAAAAAAAAGGACATTTTTGATTAAACGAAAATAGCGAATATCTCGCGAGTCCTTTAAAGGATCAGGACGAAACTGGTGTCAATCGACTCGTCTCGTCAAGGACTATCATCTGTGTAAAGCATATCCCGATAGTCCTGCGGACAGCTGAGATATCAAGGATTTTGCGTTTTCTTACGATTTTTTCCTCGTTTCGGGCATTTCCAGGACTTAGCAAAATTTTACAAGTCGCAAAACGGAAAAATGCTCATATCTCGGCCGTTTGAAGGACGATTAGGATATGCTTCGGCCAGATGGAAGTCCTGGTGATGCGCCGTCGACTGACACAAGAAAGTCCTGGAAAGTCCTTTAAATGACCGAAAAACAGCACGTTTTTCAAATAAATCCTGTCCTGCATCCTTACATGACCCATACTTTTTTTGATGCCAATCGGTAGACTTCTTCAAGTACATCCCAGAAAACCATGTCATTTCGTCCTGCGGCGGGATTTGTGGATCTTAGAGCTAAAAAACGAAAAATAGATTACTTTTTGCTTAAACGAAAATAGCGAATATCTCGCGAGTCCTTTAAAGGATCAGGACGAAATTAGTGTCAATCGACTCGTCTCTTCAAGGACTATCATCTGTGTAAAGCATATCCCGATAGTCCTGCGGACAGCTGAGATATCAAGGATTTTGCGGTTTCTTATGATTTTTGCTCCGTTTTGGGCATTTCCAGGACTTAGCAAAAATTTTACAAGTCGAAAAACGGAAAAATGCTCATATCTCGGCCGTTTAAAGGACGATTGGGATATGCTTTGGCCGGATGGAAGTCCTGGTGATGCGCCGTCGACTGACACAAGAAGGTCCTCGAAAGTCCTTTAAATGACCGAAAAACAGGACGTTTTTCAAATAAATCCTGTCCTGCATCCTTAGATGACCCATACTTTTTTTGATGCCAATCGGTAGACTTCTTCAAGTACATCTCAGAAAACCATGTCCTTTCGTCCTGCGGCAGGATTTGCGGATTTGAGACCTAAAAAACCAAAAACGGATTACTTTCTCGAAGCAATATCTCTGCAGGATACTTACCGATTTCGCCAGGACATACATTTTCTGAACCGCCAGGATCAACTCTATCGATCTGCATTCAAGGATTTCCATTATCCTTCAAAAAATTATCCTTCATTTTTGTAAGGGGTGAGTCGCAA
This sequence comes from Drosophila nebulosa, assembly GCA_024703675.1. Classification (NCBI taxonomy): domain Eukaryota; kingdom Metazoa; phylum Arthropoda; class Insecta; order Diptera; family Drosophilidae; genus Drosophila; species Drosophila nebulosa. The sequence goes on from JANFPS010000008.1 coordinate 1,682,302, forward strand.
AATGGCCAAGTTTGTCGAAAAAAAACCATAAAAGTCCTTATAACTCGGCCATTTCAAGGACTATCAGGATGCGCCTTGGTCAGATCGATTTCCTTGATGAGCCGCATCGACTGACACCATCAGATCCTGGAAGGTCCTTCTGGGAGCTGAAAAAAAAGGACATTTTTGCTTAAACGAAAATAGCGAATATCTCGCGAGTCCTTTAAAGGATCAGGACGAAACTTGTGTCAATCGACTCGTCTCGTCAAGGACTATCATCTGTGTAAAGCATATCCCGATAGTCCTGCGGACAGCTGAGATATCAAGGATTTTGCGTTTTCTCACGATTTTTTCCTCGTTTCGGGCATTTCCAGGACTTGGCAAAAATTTTACAAGTCGAAAAACGGAAAAATGCTCATATCTCGGCCATTTGAAGGACGATTGGGATATGCTTTGGCCAGATGGAAGTCCTGGTGATGCGCCGTCGACTGACACAAGAAGGTCCTGGAAAGTCCTTTAAATGACCGAAAAACAGGACGTTTTTCAAATAAATCCTGTCCTGCATCCTTAGATGACCCATACTTTTTTTGATGCCAATCGGTAGACTTCTTCAAGTACATCCCAGAAAACCATGTCCTTTCGTCCTGCGGCAGGATTTGTGGATTTTGGAGCTAAAAACGAAAAAAGGGATTACTTTCTCGAAGCGATATCTCTGCAGGATACTAACCGATTTCGCCAGGACATACATTTTCTGAACCGCCGGGATCATCTCGCAAACCATGACCCATACTTTTTTCGATACCAATCGATGGAGTTCAAGAACATCCTAAAACACCATGTCCTTTCGTCCTGCGGCAGGATTTGTGGATTTTAGACCTAAAAAACGAAAACAAGATTACTTTCTAGAAGCGATATATCTGCAGGATACTTACCGATTTCACCAGGACATGCACTTTCGGGTCCTCCAGCACCAACGATCTGCATTCAACGATTTCCAAAAATTATCCTTTTGTCCTTTGGTCATATTGAAGTGCTTGTAGAAGCGCATCGACTGCCATTATCAGATCCTGAAAGGTCTTTCAGGAAACTGGGAAAAAGGGGGCTTTTTCTTAGCCGAAAACAGCGAATATCACGCTGGCCCTTAGAAGGATCAGCAAATCCTTTCATATTTTGTAATTTATTTGAATTTGAATAAAACATACTAGACAACAACTACTTAAGAATAAGTACAAGTACATCCAAGTACATACAGGTTACAAAAAAAAAAATAATAATAATAATAATTATAATTATAGTAGTTTAGGCAATTTTCTCATCTTCAGTGCGCACTTCACGCACCTTTGCTGAGACGCACTAAGTAGTATATATACGATACATGTAAGTATATATATTTGTGATCGTGTGTGTGTGTGTGTGGGTGTGTATTGTTAGTATAAGTACAATGTGTATGTGTGTTGATTTCTACAATAGAAAGAAGGCAACACTTACAGCGGCTACGTCACAACGGAGCATTCACTTTAAAAGTGTGCGCTAACGTTAACATATTTGTTATAAACAAATTTTGTAGTTTTGTTTGGTTTCTTCTCTTTCAATCTTTTGCTAGATTTAGAGTTAAGAGGAGATAATTATACATATGTACATATGTATATATGTACATATATATATACATATATATTGGTTTTTGTTTTGTGTGTGTTTGACACTAATTATCACTACGCCAGTTGAAGCTAAATAGGTTTATAGGTAGGTAAGTATTTCTTTTTCCTTTTCTTTTTTGTTTTGTTTTAATTTTTCTACTTCTGCTCCTTTTTAGTTGCCATTGCAATTGCTCTTTTCTTGTCGATGAGACTAAACCGATTCTCGTTCTGCAATTATTGCTAATAATACATTGTGTGAAATCCAACTAATAAATAAATCTTGTCCCTCATCTTTCTATGCGTGTGTGTGTGTGTGTGTGTAGTTGTAGTTTTGTAGTTGATTTATGTGTTTCTACACTTTACTTTTAAGGCCAAAATGAAAGTCCTAACTCCTAACAAAGTAGAGTCTTTTACTTGTATGCATTTGCACATATAGTAGACAATTTTATATGCTATAGACATACAGGTATGCATGTATAAAATAGCATATATATATATATGTATTTGTGTTTGTGTGTGGTGTGTTGTAATAGTAATGATAATAGGTAGGTCTTTTAGCTAAAGTACTTTTAGTTGTTGGCAACAAGTTAGACTGTGTTGTTGGTAACCATTACAATTTGTTCAATTATTAATTTCTGCTGCTGCTGGGAAGACCCAGACAAAGCTTTAATTTTAAATTTTTTTTGTTATTATTTTTTTTTTTTTTTGCGCGCGCGTAGAATTCGAAAAAATATTTTTTACTTTGCTGAGCTGAGTCAGTTCTTTTGTGTTTTTTGCTTTTCTCATTTTTAGGTACAACGTTTTGCTTTTCCTTTTTAGCTCTAACACTCCTCTCTACTCCTCTTTTAGTTCCTCTTGAGGGGGACAAAAAAAAAAAAAACCAATATCTTTAATTTCAACCACAATTTTTTACAATCACAAAATGTGCAGGCTTCCCAAACAATAATTTGGGTATTCAGGTGTGTCTTGGTTGGTTATCGTTAAGCTACTTTCTTTGTATCCCTAAATACTAATTGCAGGTAGTTCGTTTACACCAGAATTATGTGGTTTCCTTTTCATTTCCTTTTTTTTTTTATGTTGTTATGCAACAAACTTTTTGCATTTAGTTTTCTTGTTGTCGTTATTGATAGTTAATGTTGTTGTTGTTGTTGTTGATGTGGTTATAGCCAGCTTTGAAAACAGCTGGGCTTTAATACTTTGTATCCTAAGACTAAATGGGTGCCAAAAGGATATACCAACTAGGCTGGTATGGTGGTTTGTTCATAGAAATCAGGCTCATCCTCATCGTTTTTCACCTCGCTACCGTCAAGCTAAATAATACAGATCCAAACATAAAATGATTATAGAAAAGCCATTCTATAATTGATGGAGTGAATTTATTCTTACCGCTTGCAACTCCTCCGGCTTATAGAGCGAATTCAAACGCTGGCGTATGGGCACCATCATGATCAGGAAAAAGGGGAACGCCAGAGAGAATTTCGATGACTTGACGGTCCAGAGCAAAACGAGACAGAGCACCTGAATGGTGGTAAAGAGATGCAACTTCCAAGGACGTACACGTTTCACATACGCAGTGGGCGGATAATGCTTGACAGGCATAAAGTACAAACGAATTCTACATGGATGGGATGGGATAAATTAAATTTGCTTTCAAAAGAGGAAAATAAAATAGTTTCATACCGTTCGAATAGCTGGACGCCGCTCATAGAGGCCACACCCATATAGAGAAAGACTCCAAAGAGCACTGCCATGGGTATGAGACGTAAAAGGGGCGCCATTAGCACCGACAGTCCAATCAAAACGCACACAAAGAAGCCAGATAGACGCTGCTCCTTAACATCGATGATTCGAGGTGACTCACCGGGTGCATGGGTGCTGCCAAAAGTAAAGAATAAACAATAATAATTAAGAAGCTTAAAGGGAAAGTTCGAAAGGGTTTGCGGGAGTGCTTACCGCGACATTATGGTAACCGATGACACATGGGTCACAGAGCGTACCGTGGCGGCGCAATGCCAAGGCATGCCAAACAATCCGCAGAGTGCGTTCAACAAACACAGCAATACAATATCCCAATGCAGACCCGAACCCTTCTTCAAGCCTCGATCCGGCTTATCCACTATCAACTCGGATATCTGCGATTCCATAAAGATCAGGATATACACCAATAGAGCAGGGACAACACAGGCAAAGGGCACCCACGATTGGGTGGCATTAAATCCAATGAACCAGCCGCGCCGTGAGGGATCACTGGGCGACAGGCCCTCGGGCACAACCAGTTTCTCCGTGTACACCGATGGCACCAAGTAGTCGAGCAGCACAAACATGGCGATCGAGAGGGGCACACCGAAATCTCCAAGAGCACGACGAGCATTGCGTCCCAGGAAATGAGAATTGCGGAAGAGCTTCAGATAGTAGGCCACCACAAATGTGGCCAGGGTCAGGATTGTGCAGAAGAGAGCTGTGTTCGGCTGATTAATGGGCAGCTTGGGCAGGGCCGGGGGCAGTGGCGCCGCCGCCGTGGCATTCAATTCGGTGACACTTATATTAAAATTGTTCGTGGCATTTTGATCGTGGTCCACAAGCGTTGGCGGTGGCAAGTTGTAGTCGGCCAAGAGCGGATTTAGCTTATAGATGGACACCAGTTTCATCATTGTCTCCACAATATAGATGAGCGTGATCAGAGCCGAGAAGATCTCCTGGGTGAAGCGTGTAAGCAGACGCACATACACACTACCCTCGAAGGCTGAGACGCAGAGGGCGATGATTATGAGCCACATGCCCACATAGACACGCAGCGATAGGAAATCGAAATTGTTCTCCGTGCAAAAGACCATCAGCGCCTCGTCAAAGAGTAGCAGGGGTCCAGTTGTTCCTATAATGACCAATGGCTGGCAGGAGAGGCAATGGAACACAATGCCCACCAGCGAGCATGAGATTAGGGTCTCCGAAATGCCAATCCAGCTGTCCGTCTTGGCGGAAACCAGACCACCAAAGGTAATGGCCGTCGATAGGCAAGCGAAGTACATGAAGATCGTAGCTGCCAGAGTCTCCGTGTTGAGGCCATCGAGTATGTCGCTCTTGTACATGGGCATGCGTCGCTTTAGGTCATTGCGTAACCCGCCCCACAGGCGGTGCGTTTTCTCCAGGGGACTGGGCTTCTTCTTCTTCCGACCATTGTCGTCGTCATCGTCGCCATCGCCGCCCGGACCACCGCCACCGCCGCCTCCGACTCCATCACCAATGGCGCCCAGCGATTGCTTCTCTAGTAGAGCCTTCTCCTCGTCCTTGCCTATTTTGATCATCTCGCTGTCGCGCTTCACTTGCAGCGCCTTTATTTTTCGCGTACGAATCCAATCCTTCTTAGCCTTCAGCTCCTCGAAGGGCAGCAGATCGTGGCGATCCCAGTTACCTGGCGGCAGGACAATTGAATCGTCCAGAAACTCATTGATGGCCGACAGCAAATCCTTGCGATCGTCCGCCCTATAGGCAATGCCATGGAAGTGCTCATTCGCCATCAGCGTGGAGATGGAGCGACCCACCTCATGATAGTCCAGGTCAAAGTTACGTGGCCCAAGCAGCACAAACATAAATCTAACAGGCACCGGCACCTCGGTCAGGGTCGGCATCAGCACACCCTCCGACAGGCGCACAAAGGCAATGGTCGGTTGCTCCAAGAACTCAACGGCGCCAACCTACAACGAAGTGGTAGACAATTAATTTTTGCGGGAAAGTGGGCCAAGCAATACCTACCAGGACCGTGGTGGCCTCGGCTCCGGCTGGTATACGCTTGAGTATGGTGTCATTCTGCAGTTTCTTCAGATCCTCCTGCGACGAGGAATACATGTCATCCTTCATGTCAATTTTCAGCTCATTGCTTCGCTTGCTGCCGCCAATCTCACTGGCGGGCATAATCTTGATCTTCTTGTCATCGGTGCCTCCGGACAGGTTCTGTGAATTAAGTCAAATTGAGTCAAAGTTCGTGGCAAAAGTCTCATCTAAATGTTTTTAAGATTAACAAGCGAAACATGCAGTTTTTTTTTCTTTTGGTTATTTATTTTTTTTTTTTTTTTGTGTTAAACAATTAAAAGGCGTGCATTTAGTTATTGGAACGTAATTTGCTTGAATTGTGCGGTCTAGGGCTGCTACATACGAGTAGAAATTGTTTTTTGGTTTTTTGTTTTTAGGTAAATTAACACAACACAATCACAATTGAGAACTTGCCAATGGAGGGAGGTGGAGAGCACATAAAAAGTGGTACTAAGAGGGAGGGGCTACGGAACGTGGCTAGTGGGTGGGCTAAAAAGAAACGACGCGACGTTCTAAGCGCATTTCGCAATTGGGCCGAACCAGAGAATGAAACCGTTGCAAATATGTATCCTTTAAATCCAATTTTAATTGCTTACTCACATTCACCTAAGGCTCTTGAGGCTCAACAAAACTAATAAACTAAATGTTCAAAACAAATAAAACGTAAAAAGTTTCAAAAAAGAAATCAGATCCGGCTTTGATTTAAAAAAAAAATAAATAAACTTAAACGCAAGATGTGAGTGACCTGATCAAATTCAACTTTTGTGAGAATATAAAATAATTTGTTTAAGATTTAAATCCAAAGTAATAAAACTTGTTCAATTGTCTGAAGTTTCTTTAAGTTGAGAGGTTAAATTTGTTATCCCTAGGAACTGTCTTTATCCTTACAATGTAGACATGCAAATGCAAAAAATGCAAAAAAGACTCTACAAAAAAAAAAGGAACTAATTTATCTATCCAACTGCTCATATAAATAGATTCAAAGGCCTTTCATGGACATAGTCTTTTTGGTCTACTTTCAAAATCCTTCAGTGTGGTCCAAACTGGTTGGTTCAAGAACTTAATAATTTAAAACTTGCTCTACTTGACTTCCTCTGTTTCAGGTTATAAATAAACGAGGAGAATTTGGCAATTGGTTAATTGATTGATTGAACTCTTTTTAAACTAACAAATTTAAATCTCTTTCGGATATCGGTTTCATTCCCTGGAGTTGGACATAAATAATAGGAGGAATGACAATTAAAGGGGGGCGGGCTTCAAAACACCCTTCATTACACCCAGATAGGACATTGTCGAGTGGCGTCGATGATCGATGGCTGCTGCAGTGGCTGCAGCTGCTGCCATATTGAGCATTGCTGCCGTTGGCGGAGCACTTGAGGTGACGCAGATGCTGCGTCTAGCCTTTCGTTGTTGCTGCTGTTGCATGTGTTGCTGATGTTGCTGTTGGACGAGCTGTGAGGTCTCGGCGCCCATCCAAAGTAACTTTATTTTGTATCGTTTTGTTTCGGTTTTTCGTTTTTGGTTTTTCGTTTTTTTGTTTTTTTTTTTTTGTATTGTGCGGCAACAGTGTAAATTATTTTGGTTATTCAAAAAATGAAACGGTAAATGATTAACGCACAAAAAAAAAACAAAAAAGATAAAGAGAAAGAAAGAGAATCGAAGAGATATATATATATAGAGAGAGAGCAGAGAGTTGAGAGATCGCGTAACGTTTGGACGACAAAGCAGCATTGTGAGAAATTACAATATCAAGTTTTCAGTATGTACAATTTGCCTTTACCGATTTGGGTATAAGTTGCTGTATGTCGCGCGAGAAGAATATGTCATGAAATGTAGCATCAATGTTGAAAATAGACAAAAGAGATAATGTTCACGAACAAAAAGGGTTAGCGGTTAGCCAAATAATTTTGTCACATTATACTGAAAGCCAATTATTTATAGCGAACAGGCACAATGACGAATGATCTTGATAACGATGACGATTATGATGGAGATGGAGATGAGTATCGGTCAATGGGTGTGGTTCATAAGTGGGTGGGGTAATGTTTTGTAGTTTTTTTGATTGGGGAATAAATTGTGAGTCGAATGATTGATTGAATTGCACAAACTGTAGAGTGTCTTTGGAGCGAGTGGGGATAGAGAGAGTAGGGGGATAGAACTTGGCTTACCTGAAGACTGGTATAGCTATTGTATTTGCGCTTTGTAAAGGGCAGGACTCCCTGATGCTCGTTGACATGACGATGGCGCAAGAGCAATGAGCGCATAACCGATGGCTTGTCATTGATATCGATCAGATCCTCGATAACCATCTGCAGAACAATTGGGTATTAGCTTCCATCTGGAGATGATCTGTTAAAGAGTTCATTCACCTGCTCCACCACGCGATAGGCCACTGCAGGCAGATCCTTTTCATTCAGATCCAATAGGACAACGCCCGTTTCCAAGCAGCGACGCAAATTGAGCAACGAATGGAATGAGAGAGAGGCAACATGTGGTTTGCCCCAGCGATCGGAGCCCTCCTCAACATCCTCCTCATATTTAATCCAGCGAGCAGTTTCCTTCCACTCTCGGTCTTCACCCACGCCAGTGAGTTCGTCCAATTGAACGAAGATCTACAACAGGGCAATTGCATTTAGAAAAAAAAAAAAAAAAAACCATCACAGAGAGAGAGAGAGATCACAACTCACCTCATGGGGACTATGATCGACTTCGGGCTTCTTGTTTAGGAACGGCGATATGGTTATCTGTGGCAATTCACGCAGCTTAGTCGAGGAGTGATGGATCTTATGACGTCTCATAGCACGCGGATCATCCGAACGATGTGATCGCAACTCATTGAGATCAGCTTCCTGCATGGGAAATGGGATGGGGTGGGGGAGGAGGGGCAAAAAAGTAATTTGATTAGCTAAAGAACTTGCGAAAGCTATGAACACAATAAAATCAAAAAAAAAAGGGCACTAAGGGCACGGCCTAGGATATATATGGTCAACCTGTGTAGCCGGTGTTTGGCCATTTGTCTACAGGTGGATCCGTGCATGGGGAGCAGCAAAAATTGTAATAAAGGATTTTTTGTGGATTTTAGTTAGCTATTCTACATATATATGTATGTCTTGGTATTGATTGCTTGGTTAGTTGTTGGGTAAAAAGCAAAAGAAAATAAAACAAAAATTCCCTACCTCCAATGCCGTGTCCTCAGGCTGCACAGAGATCCTACGCGCACCTGCATCACCATTTTCCTCGATTGGCTTTTTGGGTTCCACGCTGTCCTGATGTGAGAATTTACGTTGTCTATAATACTGATGGCGGCTGAAAGAATTAAACGATTAGAGAGATGATTCTTTTCATCTTTGTTATGTTATGGTCATCTAACTTACCTTTTTCTTCGTTTACGTTCGTGCGATTGATCCGTGGGTTGATCATCATAGCTCAGAGTGGGCGGGGTGATTACAATTTTCTTTTTGGCATCACCGAATTGTACATGCTTCTCATCCGCCGAATTATCCGAGTGATCACCGTGTCCAGCTCGCTCGGAAACTAATGGAAAATCTTCGGGTATATCATCATAGTTTTGTGCATTATTCAACGGTTCCGTTTGGCTTTCATATTCCGAATCCTCTTCAATGTTTAGGTCATTTGTGCGAACTGACAAACGAAAGAAAAAGAAAAAAAACATGAAAAAAATCCGTAAAATAAAGCATTTGATGGGAAGGAGGGGAGGTGTTGGGGTTTGGGGGATAACCTACTGCTATTCTTTTTGCGGGAACCGATTGGCTGCTGGTTACTATCCTGAAATGTGGTTACATCGAATTTATCTTTGCGCGCATTTGTGCCGGCAAAGACCTTTTCCATTTCCGAGTCCAACAGCACTTCATCGGGATCCTCATTGCCGGACTGCAAATAAATATAATAATAATAATAATAATAATAATAATGAAAACAACAGACAACAAGTAGATAACAAACACACACACACAAACAAATTGCACATTACTTGCTCAATTGTTTTCATGCGTTTTGGTCACGTTATGCTATGAGTCAAAACAACAAAATACTTTTCAATTAAGAATCTATAAAACAAAAAAAAAAAGAAAACAAAAGGAAAAAACTAAAAAAAAAAACCAAACCGTCAGTCAGTCATGTGACTAGCCAACGACCACTGTCGTTAGCCCACCCCCCCCCCCCCCCCCTCCCTCTTTCATATTTTTCTTGCAAGTTGTTGTTGTTGTTGTTGGGTGCTTTGACGCAGTCATTTCTAGGCAGGAAAAATATTCATCATGCCAAAGTGGTGTCAGTACATCCCAGCTACATACATATGTCGTCTTTGTCGTCTCTATCTGCTGCTCTCTGGCAGTCGTTTTAATGGCGTTATTGATAATTGTTTTTAATCGATCTCAATTGTCGGCCATAGAGTGACGAAGGCATTGATTGCGATTGCGCCCATGGTCCAGGTCCAGCTTCAGCTTCAGCTACAGCTACAGCTACAAGTCCATTAGTGGACCCATTGGTAGCCCGCATTACAATCTTCATGATTGGAATTGAAGAATTGGTGGCCTGTGAAATATATTTTCATGGAATTGTGAAGGGAGGGGGCAGAGAAATCAAAACACAGGAAAACAAGTAACTCAATTTACTTGTAATTGCCGATGATGGCTATCGTATTACAACAAAGAAATCATAGCAGAGAAATCAATTCCATCAATTTCTTTTGCTTTACTTTCTCAATATTCTCATGCGAGTGTATTTTTTTATACTTAAAAAAAGCTACAAAGAGAACAATTTGGACAAAAATGTTTCATAGAAATTTGATTAGCATTGAAAATAACTTTATTTTGGGGAGAATTTTATTTGCCCTATGTATTTTGATTTAAAGCACGTTTCGGTGTATTTATTGGCCTATTTTTAGACTGCTTTTGCCGTTTGGCTTGCTTCGTTTTTCGTTATGAAGAGAAGTACGGCAATGACATGAGACTCCAATTAGGATATAGAAATCGGGTTTATGTTTGTGTCCTAATCAACACATTTATGAAGATTAATAACGCTTTCATTGCGGCAAATTTCTGTCATAATTTAGTGTGCTTTGGGGGCCGAGCCGAGCCAGGCCGGGCCGGGCCGGGCTGGGCAGGGCTCTCTTGTATGTACGTGTAAATGTTGATGTTTTGCCAGATGTTAACATCAAAATCATATTAGAAGAGCAGAGCAACATCAATGTAAATGCAAATGAAATTAAGTTAATGCGAACTTGCCTTAAGCAGCAATAGGCGGGGGGGGCAGAGAAGGGGGGTGCGAACTGTGTCGTTTCTTTCGCTTCATATTTTATGCAAAGAATTCTCCCCTCTCTCTCTCTCTCTCTCTCTCTCTAATAACTTGATATATTAGCGAAGGTGAAGGTATCCTTGACAATTGTTTTGCCTTTAACCACATCGAGATAAACAAGGAAATGTGCAATGACGGTGCGGCAACGGGGATGGGTGGGGGTTTGGGTGGAAGGGTACGGGTACAAAACAAACAAAGCTACAGTTGGGTTTATAAATAGCAATTTAATAACGCTGAGAGCATGCACGTGGGAATGTCAATGTGTTTGCGACCAAAGGCAAGCACCTTTTGGCCAGGATACTCTATGCATATCTAGGTGGAGGGAGGGGTACCTCCATCCACTATCCACCCACTATCCTCTTTTGTCTATGTCCAGCTCTCTGATAAGTCAAAGCGTAACGCGCCATGTTACGTTAATTAATCGATAAACACCAGCGCCAAAGCACTGGGTTAGTCCAAAAACACTAATGATCATTATTCGTATTATTATTATGAAGTTGTTGCCATTACTGATTAACAGATACGCGACGCATTAAAAAAGCATTTTGTCATTGTGCCATTAGCCGCGCTTCCTTCCTCTCTCTCTCTCTCCCTCTTAAAAGGTTCCCATCATTATGACTCTGGGTACCTGCAGAAATATTTATGTGGAAGAGCTATTGCATGTTTGCCACCCACCAAACCAGAATACAAATATGAATACAGGTATAAAAACCATCACCCACAACCCCCTTCCTTCTCCCCTTCCCCCCACCATCCCACCACCCATTGATTGAACTACACTTATGCAGCATGTCAGCGGCGCTTATCAAAAAATAATCGATGGTGTCGTTGCCACCCACATAATTCGCTCCATTCCTTTGCAAGCCCCACACCACACCACACCACACCTCCACCCTCCCCCCTCCGCACTGTGCCGCTACTAACACGCTGTCTAAACTGTCAATTTTCGTTGTTGTTTGTTTAGCATTTTTATACCCTGTTGCCTGAAATAAGGGGACAAAGGGTAGTATATACATAAAAGAAGTCTACAAAATGTAAGCAGCAACAGGCAGCGAGCAAAAGGAAGCTATGGAATATCCAGAGAAAACATTTCCCCTACTTGATTGATCTGAATGATCCTATTGATGCCTATTTTTGTGTGACCTTTGGATGGGCCAGAGAATTTCTGAGATTTTCTTTACAGGGTATATTCTGGTCGTCTACCAACTTGTCTATAGGATATATATGTATATATTTTTCCAAATAAATGTGCGCTGCCACTGAAGCTTGTCATACGAAAATAAGTATATATATCTATATATACATTGAACGATCATATGATTAGAGCCATTAGCATAAGACGATGATGCAAGGAAATTGTATGTTATTGCGCGGTAAATTCTTGTGTTCTAAATATAGAAGAAACATCCTTGAATAAGTGTGTGTAAATAATATACCCTTTCTCCTACAAATATATAGAGATAGTATATATTTAAATGTTGTTTACAGCCAGCAAAGGTATTTCGGGCAAATTCATTTGATACTATATTAAATATTAATTGAAGTTGTTGTACGAACAATTACAATATAAAATTTGTATTGATAAAGTATTCATCATTAAATGATAAATAAAATATTAAGTACTCAAAATTAAGTATCTATTTTTGGACTTGAAATTAGTCAGACATTTGTCAAGTAATATAATCAATTAAACAAAAAACATTCGCTAATCCTCTGGGATCATCAAAAAAGTAATGTAGAGAAGGAGAAGCTTGTCATGACTAACAAAATGAAACTTTGTTGAATTTAATTTTGTCAAGCAATTCTCCTGTCTCTCTCTCTCTCTCTCTATTGTCTGCGGTGGCTGTAAACGAATGAGCCGCGGTGTACAAATTAGTGTAAGATTGGTAGTCATGCTACTCTTATGCTCGAAGAAGTTTGTCATTGTATGTGAGGTAAATGACAGTTGCCTGGTTGGTTGAATGTTTCTGATGTGTGTGTGTGTGTGTGTTTGTGTGTGTGTGTGTGTGTGTGTGTGTGTGTGGGTGTGTGTGTGAGCGGTGGTTTGACAACAAACAGGCCAAAAGCGGTGAACGTGAACGTTGCCAAGTGAGAAGCGGCACGTGACTTATAAGTGAGCTGTGTCTGGGTGTGTCTGTGTGTGTGTGTGTGTAGCATGTTTATGCGGTCGTGGTCTAAACAACTTTCTGTGGCAAGTTTCGCCTGCCTGTGCCTGTCAAGCAAAATTGAATCAAATTGTGGCAAACAAAGTTGTGCAGCAGATTTAAGTGTTTGCAACATGTGCCAACTAATGTTGAATGTTGCCCACAAGTTCGGAGGAGCAAATAAGTTTTTGCACTTCGTTTAACTTTTCATCACCTTTGCAGCGCATTAAAAGTTCGACTTCGACTTCCACTTTGGCTCTCTGACTTGCCACTTTGACTCTGAGTTGAACTAGCCCTTTCAATGGTTGGATCTCTCTCTTCCTCTCTCTCTCTCTCTTTCTTTCTGCCGGTTTATTTTTCTGTTTTTTTTTTCTCCTCTTATGCCTTTTGGGAAGGAAAGTGATTTGATTGTTGAGTTGGAGGGGAGGGAAGGGGAAATTGAATTCCATATTTTACACTTTTGTTTTTTAATTTTGTTTTGTGTTACATAATTCGAGAGGCTAAAAATTTTCCATAGCCTGTGCATAATTTGTTTCACTTTGGGATTTTGTTTGTTGTTTCTTTTTTTGTTTTTGTGTGTTGTCCATTTGTTTGCACAAATTAACGATGCTTCAGCTACGGTTTTTTTTTCTTCATCTGTGTATCTGTGTGTGTGTGTGTAAAATTAATGGGAATTCCGCTGCGGAAATGCTCGCACAAGCGAACCGCCGGTCCGGAGGACATACAGACGGATGGCACAGACACGTGCAAAGGTTAAACTGGTCAATGAAAAGGAGGCGTTGGGAATGTAATGTAATCGAGTGGTAGAAATCATGCTGACAATGCTCTGCTCGCTCTTTGTTCGCACAATGGCAAAGTGTTGCATACTTCAAGGTCATCGCTTGTGGCTGCCCTGGCCTGGGCTGGGCTGGGCTGGGCTGACTAAATGGGTTGGCTAAATGGATGCCTAGAGATGTGTTTCTATTGGTATGGAGAAGGCCAGTTTCTTTGGCTCTTGTTCTTGTAGTTAAAATTGTTTTCGCTCTCACACTCTCTCTTCGTCGCGTATTTCCTTTCGTCCTCGTTTATTCTTAATACCCAATGCCAATTTATTTCAATACATTTCACCGAAAGTATTTCATCTCCATTGTCCGATGGAAGATTCCTTAGGCACACACACACGCACACACACCCAGAGAAAGACGGCTACCCGCAACACACATTTACAGTTATAACCGCAAACCCACACGTGTGCATAAAAGATGCTTTTAAGGCTTTTGGGTATCCTCTCTCTTTACGCTGCGCTGCGGACCTTCTGTTGATGGGTGCCCCAAAATGTATGCAACATTTTTTGGACGAATTTCCATTACGAAGGCGCCCACACACACACACACACACACACACAGCTGCCAAACCAATTTTCTGGACTTTTCGCCTATAATTTTGTACAAAAATTTTTATATATCCGCATGTGTGTGTGTGTGTGTGTGTGTGGAAATTCGTTTGTCCGTGCATGTTTTTGTGTATGTGTGTGTGTGTGTGTTGTTGGGCCACATTTTTCAAGGTTGTATGCTCTTAAAAACTTTTCAGGTGTATGTTGGCGTGTGTGTGTGTGTGATTGTGTGTGTGTCTGTGTGTGTGTGAGTGTGATATAATTTTAAGGCTACTCTTATAGATCAAACTAAATTTACCTTGAACGCTTGAATTATTTTTCGCTACTAATATTGAATGTTCTTTCAATTTGATTTGATAACTTTAAAGCACGCAACGTGCTCGCACACTCTCACACACACACACATACAGACAAAGGCATGTGGCAAGTGGGAATATCTGGAACTTATGTGCCTGTTGCACTTTGACCCGCTTAAGTGTTAACAGTTCACTGGGTGATTACACAAAAAGCAATGAGAAAGTAGTAACAGTTGAAACATAAAACTAAGATACACTCGAGAGCTCAACAAGCAAGCACGCCGCAGCGTGGCGATTGAAGTGGGGAAAAGAATCAAATAACGCGCGACCCACGAGCGCGCCAACGTTCTATTAACGGGAAGAGCTTCCCATCAAATGGTTTTGGCCACTGTCTTTCTGTCATCTGCTTACTGGCCCGAATGCGGGCCCCAAATTGGAGCTCCTGCGCAGGCGCTCCAGAAAGCGCGCGTATAACTGTAGCATAGTTCACAGCTGCAGCACGTCGACGAGGCTGAGTCCTCAGCTGTTTTGTCCATGGCCATGGCGGCTGGTTGGAAGGGCTTTACTACGAAATACTGTTGCTGCTGCTGCTGACGTAAATCAAATGCACTTTTGAGTGGGTCCGAAAGCTCTGTCAAAGCTCTTGCCCCTCCCACCAGCAGCAGCACGCACCTACCTACCCGCATGGGATTTGCTGCTTCTCTTTGGCAAAAGGCCTGCACAAAATAGTGCATAATTAATGTTAAAGCTTAGTCGACGAGTCGACAGGACATATGTTTGCGTGTATTTGTATCTACACTTGGTTGGTTAGACGTGGGCGGGGTGTGGGCGTGTGTGTGTGTGTGTGTGAGAGACGTGGGAGGCTAGGCAAATTTCGCCTCGGTCGTCGGTCAAGGCCGAGCAAGGCCAACACTTGGTTGTTACGCTTTGTGGTTGCTGGCTGGTTGAGGGGGAAATGGGAGAGGCTAAAGCTTTCTAAAAAATAAAAAAAAAACAGAGAGGAACCACAAAAAGCTTGTTTGCTTATGCTTATGCATAAGAATAATTTTAAATGACATTAGGGCTCATTAGATGGCCAAGTAATTAACGATAACAGGTAGTTGTTGTTGCGACCCAAAAGGGGGGATGTGGCTGGAGATGAGTGTTTGGCTATGGTAATCAAATTGTATATGTTACTACTACTAATTGAAATGTCAACTATAAATCAGGGCATACTTAATGGCGCGAAAAGTGAATTTAGCTGCTGCTGCTGCTTACTTTCACCTGTTTAATAGATGTCAATGAATGAATGCTCGCTATGACAATTACACAATTTACTTTCTATTGCATTTTCAATGCCACTGCCACTGCCATTGCCAGGGCCAGGGCCAGGGCCAGGGGACAGGGAACAGGGAACTACCAGCTGGCAGCAGGCAGCAGGCAGCGGCAATTGCAGCCTTGACCACCAGCAATATTGATTTCCTGTTATTGTTCGCTTCATTTGAATGTCTCGTATGCTAGCTAGCTAGCTAGCTTCCTGCACCGTTATATTCAATTAGTTAGTTGCGTTGCGCGTTTTTTTGATTAGTTTTTGGTTGGAACATATCTAAAGCAGCGTTTACTGTGGTTAGCCTTCTCCCACCTTTGGGTTCGGGCTAACTGTACTGCGTGTGCGGCATTTGTGATTTCGACCCGCTTTGTGATGAATGAATGAATGCGTGATTAGGCGATCTAATGTCTACACACAGACGCACACACACATATATTTCAGAGTATACACATATATACATACATATATCTCTATTGAAAATGAAATTGAAACTGAGAAACAGGTTTCTAAATTGTGTCACTCACTGAATAACTGAATGACTGACTTGTTGACTGATTGACTGACTGACTGACTGGACTGACTGGACTGACTAACGTGCGGGCGGGCAGCTAACACACTCTCGGACAACCGGACAAAGTGCGGAAATGTATAGAAAAAACAAAAATTGCGATAGCTTTACAACAGCAACAAAATCAATAACAATTACTTGACATTACTTAAAGCCTTAATGCAACACAAAAAAAAAAACTTGCCAAAATGAATTTATAAAAAAAATATATATACATATATATGTATATATGTATACAAACTACTGCCAACAATAACAAAATAAATGGATATAGAGATACTTTTGAGTCAACGGCAAATTGTAAAATATAAAAATGATTTCGCATGGAAAACTACTGGCTGACAGGAAAAAAGTATTTTAAGATACTTTTGCGATTTCCACACAATTCAAACCATAAGCAAACAACTTTTCTCCACTTTGATAACTCGAGAAGCCAGCCCAACTTCTCAAGTGTCAAACATATGAAATAAAATATGACATATCGATTAACTTTCTGCCCTGAGTTGTGAAAAGTTCACAGAATTTGCATAAATTGGGGATGCCAGTAAAGTTTGATTGCCTCAATGATTGTTAAAGGGAAAAATATTAAATTTTAATACGATTTTAATCAACTACACCTCATTTGACAGTGTATATTTTTGCTCTCTTTTGTAATTTAAAGTGATTTTTAATTAATTATTGGTCAACCCAGAAATAGATTAAGAAATCGAATACTGGATATCAAAGTTTCCTTTAGTTTTACTAGATCTACAAACTTTGTTCTAAGAAATCATAGTCCAAAAAATTTGTCCTCTTAAAATAAAGAAATTTTCATTTAAATGCAACTACAAAAACGAATAACGAATGAAGCTAATTTGACCGATTTTCGGTACGACTTTTTGTTAGGTTTTTTTTTACACAATTTTTGCAAACTTTAATGACGACATTATTTGTCGAAATGTTGCTTTTTTTTTATGATGTTTCCGAGTTGGTTTTTTTCTACTTAAAATTGGAAAATAACTTGAAAAGTTAGAAAGATATGTTAACCCTTAAGTTTTCTCTCTATGAATCGCTTCATTTATGTGAAAACCTTAAGTAATGTTTCAATTATAATCAATATTAATTTCCTTTCATCAGATCGGGCTAAAAATACAACTCAAGTGTACAGTAAATGTATCTATCTATCTTCAGCATTGCTAAGCAATTAGGGTAATGGACAATAGATATAGATCGTTAGACGATAAAATTAATCAATTAATTCACTTATTTGCTAATATTAGTTGCAAGTATTTGCGTTTTGTTCGGTTACTACTCACCTTCTTTTTGGTGTTGAAGCCCAGGAATGATAATTTGCGGACATTGTTCTCCCTGCCGCTGGCCGAACTGAAGCTCATCTTGATGGGATGCAGCAACTGATGTTGCCAATTATCCTCCGGATATCCTTACAGTTGATTGTCTGTGTCTGCCTCTGTGTGTGTGTGTGTGTGTGTGTGTGTAGGTGGGTTTGTGTGCAAGTCTATTTAATAATCTGAAGGCGGCGAACTCGCATGGATTTGCGTGGACTGTAATGACGCGGCCACTGTGGGAGCTCCAAGAATCTCGGCATTCGGTGCAACCGCAATGGCTACCAAAACTAAACAAATTGAGAAAGAAACAAAAAAAACAAAAAATAAAATAAACACTTAGAACGCAATTTCATTAATAAACGGCCCTCAAGGAGGCCAATTGAAAGACAAAGAGACTGAGAGAAGAGGCAATAAAAACTAAGCGACGCGACTCAATTAAAGTCAAATGGTAGCAGCACGCACACCCATCCCAGCCCAGTACCAAGGAGTTGTCGGATGAGCGGAGGGGCCAAGGGAAGGGGGCTAGTGTGGCAAGGGATTGAGCACGCGACTTTCGTTGCCGGCTCGTGATCAATTTGCGTTATTTAAACACTGAATCTTTATGGGAATCAAAATGATTGCAGGGCATGAACGGTTTTGGAGAGGGTGCCATCAGCCGGGGGCAGGGAGGGAGGGGCGGCAGGGAGTATTGGAATGCGAATGATAACCATCATCAAGTGAGCTCTGAAACGGCGGCGGCAAACCTCTGATCGTCGTCATTCCTATGACTGCATATGGCATTGTTTATTAATTTCATAATAATTTTATTGAGCAAACACTGACAGCTGAATAAGTTAAACAAAACAACAAAAATAAAAAAAACAAGAAAAAAAAAATTGTGCCCAAATTAATGTTAATATTGATGTTACGAGTAGGATGATGAAGGAGAAGGGATGAGTGGGGGTGGTGGTGGGCGGCAGAAGAAGCCTTCTTTGGTGTATTTAATTTGGGGCGTTGAACCTAAAACGGCAGGCAATCAAACGAAAACGTAAACTGTTGCCTGTTTAATAGATGTGTGTGTGTGTGTGTGTGTGTGTGTATGTGTGAGTGTGTGTATGCATGTTGTCAGCTCTTCAATAATTCAATAGGCACCTTTTTAGTTGGTCACAGGACTACTTAAGTTTCACAAATTGAATTATCTACGCATTGGCCCCCCTCTACACGACGACAACGACGACGATTTGTATCCAATTTGAAGAAAAACTGCAGGTGCAAGTGTCCGATAATCACGCAATGTGCCCACAGGACAACCAAAAAAAAAAACAAACAAACAAACACACGACAACCACAACGACGAGGACGAGAACGACGACGATGACGATGACGAGGACGAGGATGACAACGAGGCGCGCTCAATGACAAACGAAAGCCATGTGAACCTGTTGCGGCTGCGAATGCGCTGATTTATGTGTGTGGCACTTCCTCAGAACGCAACGTTATGAAAGTGAAGTGAGCGCTATCGCTGTCGTCGTTGTATTCCCAGCGTCAGCGCCAATAGCAACGCCAACAGCAAAGCCAACGGCAACGCCAGCGTTACACGAGAGCCCGAGCCCAAGCCAAAGCCGAACGAAGTGGCGTAGTGTCGAATATCTTTATGGGTGTCGCTAATGGTATACATGGTATATCATAGTTGTCGTTATATATATCGGTTTCAAAAAAACACAGCAAAAAGCAATCCGACATGAGTCTCGTGCTTAGACGCTGGGCCCCCCCAATATGGCCCCCTCTATAATGGGCAAAAGCCAGCCAGACACAAAATATTTTCGCCAGTCGCTTTCATTATGTAAGAAAATGTGACTAGTCTTAGGGATAGACTAAAACACACACACCCGCACACCCATTCTGTGGGTGTGTGTGTGTGTGTGTGTGTGTGGGAACGACATGTGCCTTGGATATTGAGTTGCCTCGATTTAGTTTTCCTTTTTTGTTTTGTTTGTTTGCCCATCAACGATAAAAACTGATGTGTCTGTTTGACCATGGATTAAAGTTAAGTTCTTGCGCACACAAAACTTTGACTTTGGGGACCTTGATAATAAAATGTTGGCATTTGGGCGTAATATTAAGAATTTAACTATTGGGTTGGCCTTGATTATAAACCAACAAAAGGATCTTAACGTGTTGATAAATGGTTTTTCTTTTTTCTTTTTTTTTACTTTCAACCAAAATAAACTGCGACGAAAATCATAACAAAAATCGTAGAAGATTCCCCTAAGAGGCAAGTTGGACTGCAGATTTTTCTGGGGATAAAAAATTTGCAAAAATTTGGAGTTAAGTTGGAAAAATTAGAGGGGGGCAAAAGAGCCCTCCTTGCTTCTTTTCCACTTACTTAAAACTTTCATAGATCCTGCCCTCATAATTGTAGCAAGGAACCCAAAAAAAAGTAGCTGTCATTAAAAGAGTTTTTTTTTTTGATTAGAAAACAGGATATGCATAAATAAATGATAATACTTTTACTTAGTTAAACAAAATTCCAAAATGAATTCAAAGACCTTGAAATGGCAACTTAACAACTTATCAGCAAAATACTTAAAAGTTTTTTAACAACAGCGAAGCTTAAACTCTTAGAACCAAGAGAATTCTAAGTCATTTTTCATGATATACATACTATTCTGACAATATTAAAGCAAGTCTTTGACTGGAGTCAAATCTTATCCCCCACATTTGTGAGATATCGGGCGATCGCGTGACTAGTTGCGCTTGGCCAATTCGTTACGTTTAAATGCACCACAAGATACGTGATCGGAAGGGAAAAAACAAATAAATTTACACATTTTATGGCAAACACAGACCATGTTATCAAAATTAGAGACAACTTATAAATACAAAAATGTTCCCATAAAACGTAGGTGTTATATTTTAAACCCGTAAACGAATGACTGACGAAAAGAACGAGAGGACAGAATACGTTTCGAGAATGGGGCTGGGCGGGGGCAGTGATGGTGGGTGGGGTGGGGTGGGGAGGGGTTGGGGTTGTTAGGGCAACAACAAAACAAAAAATTAACGTGGTGATCAATTTTATGGGTTCATTAGCGCACGCTGGCGAAAACGACTTGAACATCGAAGCCAACGCCGATGCCGATGCCGACGCCAACGCCAACGACGACGACGACGTCGACGATCGATCGATCGATCGACGGTATGACTTAATTTTGATTTAAATAACTGTTTGTATATGAATATATAAGGTGGCAAAAGGTATTAAATATAAATTGTCTATGTCTTAGCCTTATCAAAGGCCTGTGCACCGGCCTGGCCTACACTGGACAATGTTAATTCATTACGGCCCCCACCCACCCACCTGCATTAGCCATCGAGATTCGATGGCTGATTTGATTTAGTTTTCAATTCATTAAAACAATTGACAGTAATGTATGGGGATTTATTTTAGTGTGTGTAGAACCATAAATTATCTAATTGTCTATTGTGTGTCGTGTTTAAAATTGATTTACAGACTGAGAGTGACAGAGAGAAACACACAGAGAGAGAGAGAGAGCGAGTGAGTGAGTGAGTGAGTGAGTGAGTGAGCGGGAGGACGACGATATGTCAATTATCTAGCCTAATACTGCCGGACGGATAAATGGATGATGATAAATGGTGTCGGCCAAATATAGCAATATAATTATATAACCGAATTCGTATACTCGAATTCCAGCTATCAGCTGAGAGAACTCAAGAGGTGGAACTAACACTCCTCGTCGACAACGTCGACAAGTCTCGTGCGCCTTTTTTATCAGACACACACAGAAATAAAAAATTTATATATGTACATATGTATGCATATACATACATATATAGAGAGGTGTATATATATCTGGATTTAGCCGGTTCCAGTTTGGCCTGTTCCAGTTTCTTTCATTTTTACTCTTTATGTGTTTTTGGAAATTTCAGTTTCAGTTGAGTAAGCCGACATCAGCTGCGTTATTGCAATTGCTGCTGCTGCTACTCCTGCTGCTGCTGATGGTGGCCAAAACGATTCAAAATGCATATTCACGTGCTGTGTCCCATGGTCAAGTTGATAACCGGTTTTGCATATTCAATTGCAACAGGCAACAGGCAGCAGCTGCAACTGCAACTGCATTTGCAACTGCAGTTGCTGTTGCCGCTGACATTGAACTTGAAATAAAGTCACTCAACAACTCTCCAGCAGGCAGGGAGAATGAAGGAGAAAAAGAGTGAGAAAGAGTAAAGAGAGAGGGGGGAAAGGAGAGACAGAGAGCAAGAAAAAGTGTTAAAGGGGGGTTATTGGACGTGCTTCCTGTACTGCTGCTGCTGCTGCTGCTGCTGTTGCTGCTGCTGCTGCTGGCCATAAACAGTAGCCAAATCAACCCACTTAAACATAAAAATGTCAGTTTAACAACACTTGAATTATTGTACACACTTCTAGAGTCTGAAACCTAAATTATCTGCTGCGGTCGAACGGCGGACGGCGGACGACGGAGGACGGATAACGTTAGGCGTAACTGACGACTGACGATTGGCGATTGACGATTGACGGACTAACGCCAGCAATTAGATGAAAGTGTGCCCATATATTATTATATATAAGTTTATAATGCAGTGCATTAAAATATTTGATAATTTGAAACGCATTGCTTGTCAAGTGGAAGTTATAAATTCAGCGATTATAATTTATGTCACAATTCTACATAGCTGAATATGAATGTTTCGAGCCAGACGGGGATCGTTGATTGTCAAACATTATCGTTTACCCCCCCAAAGGTAATTTTATACCCCAAATTGTATACCCTCTAATGGAAGTTGTTATTGTCAACTTATTAAGTATACGCCTATTGGTATCATTGGCTTGCCATTACATTACATATTTAGTTTTATAGTTGCCATAGTAGCATTAATAATTTTAATCGATGTTTAAAGTGAATGGTACGCGCAAGGGTATTTGTAGTTTCGTAGTAACCCCACCTCTCCACCTCTCTGGTACTGGTTTGCATTTCCACTTGACTGACAAAGTCGTCAACCTAACTAACTAACTAAACGAAGGATTTATGATCGACTATTTATACAGACATACATATGAATTCGGTTGTTTTATTGTGCACACACAAAGGTTCAAATAACAGAACACAGAACTGAGAGAGGGCAAAGAAATAACAATAAGCAAGCCATAATATTTAGAAACCTTTTTTTTTTTGTTTTTTTGTTTCAACGCTTCACTGATTTCTACTATTCGAGTGGAAAACGAAAAACCAATTTGAACTGCAAACAAAACTCTAATTAGACTACTGCCGTTCAAACATTAATGACTAACCGGCGGACAGACAAATTGACGAACCCATCGATCGTCCCCACAGTCTGACAGTAGTAGCCGACTAAAATAGTAAATACTACGCCCGGTCCGGTCCGCAGGTTTCTTGCCTCAGATAAGAAGACTTTGCACACATTATGATCAACAAATACAAAAATAATAATAATATTCGTCAACCGTTTTTTTTTTTGTTTTGTTTTCTTTTATAGGAAAAATACATACATATATATATTTCCATGGAAACTTTTCCTTCTAGTCGCTATCATAAAATAGATTCTGAGACTCGGACAATGACTAAGTCTGACTAATTTTAAACGATTAATTGATATATGTACATACGCTTGCACAATTGTTCTTCGGTATTAATCAAAAGACTTGTAATTCACCCGACAATTGCGGGAATCCTTCAACTTTAAGCAGAGAGAGAGAGAGCAGAGATAAGCGAATTCTCTAGAAACTCTTTCTTTCAGCTGGCAGAGAAATCTTTCTCAAGTTAAAGGAATAAGTTAACTCAATATTAAAGTGTCATTACGTTTAGCAAATAAATGCAAAGCATTTTGCGCCGATAAGGAAAAGCTATGTATGTATGTATTTAAGTAAATAGATTTTGAGACGAGACGAATGGAATAATTATACACACCGTGTATTGCAAATTACGTAGGTAACTTTAGGAAAATACAAAAATATTTAACCATTTTTTTTTTTGTTTTTGGAATGCTTTACTTTGATGGTCTCGTAAGAAATTGGAAATTGTTGTGAAATTATGAAAGAGTGCTCAATTAATGGGTACGGCCCTCTTAGGTGGGATTTGAGCTGTTTCTTAGGATTTACTAGCTTTGCTATTGGTTCTGATTACTTCTTGATGTGAACTAATTGCTTTGTCAATAAACAATCATACAGAAACAATGTACAAAATTCAATTGAAAAGATGAAGGAGGAGGGAGTCCGTCGCAACAATGGCAGTTCCATTGGCTAACACAGCTAACTTACTCATCATTTATTGTTATTACACACACACATACAAGGTTTACCCCGTTGCAAATTCTATGAACAGTGCACAGGAACAATAAACCTTACCTACTGTTAAAATAAAGTAAGAGCACCATCGCAAGTTGTTTAAACAAAAGTGCAGTTCAGCAACAACAACAACAACAACACACATACATACATAGTGTGGCAGCAACCACAATGAAAACAAACTTTAAGAGTCATGATACTTTTCGGTTAAATATCAGAACAACAACAATAACAGAAAACAGCAAAAAAAAAAAAAAGAAAAAAAAAAACAAAAAAAAATCGAAAAAGTACAAAAGTCAAGATAAACAAATTCTAGTTAACAATGTGTTGTGTGTTTATCGTTTATCGACTGGAGCAACTAAAAGGGACAGAACGGAGCGACAGTTACAGAAGGGGAAATCCAAATTATTGAGCCATTACTCACCAACCAAGTAAGCATTGAGAGGGGTGAAAACTGTTAGCCAGGGAAGGGGTAACTTGGTTGCACACACATCTACAAATATTTGCATGGCCAGGCCAGCAAGTGCAACTGCAACACCCACAGCACTCGCAGCACTGTCAATTCCCGTTGCCACCAAGAGATGGAGGCACCAAACACTGGGAATTTTGTGCACGCTGATAACCAGACAAGGCTCCGCCGAAAAGAGAATAGTTTTGGATACCCTTGCCGCAAAGATTACATTCGTTTTTGTAACTCAAATTGAGTCACTCGAAGCTAAACAAATTTCCTACGTTCTAGAGCAATTAGTTGGATGATATTTTTGGAAATTAGCCAAATTAACAAAGGATATTGGACGCAAGTCCCTTAGCAATGATCGGTTTAGAGTTCGCCTCCTGTTGGCAAAGGGTGTAGAAACCTCGGCAAGTTGTCGAGGCGACCCTCTGGTGTTTGGATTGTTCTTCTTGTTGTTGTTTGCAAAATTTGCATAAAAAGAAAGAAAAACTAAGCATACAGAAATAGAAAGAGTAAAGAACAACGAGTTGGTTGATGTTTGCCCATGGAGGGAAGCGCGAGGGGAGGGGGGGAATAAAAGTTGAAGAAGAAAGACAGTCGAAAACTGTGTTAACTTTGACTAGAGAAGAGGAGAGGAGAGGAGAGGACAGGAGAGGAGAAAAGAGAACTGAATAATAGAACCAGTTTTTGACACCGGCAAAAAGTCTTAAGAGTCACATGCTGCAGTTGTTTTGACTTGATTTATTTCCTTCAGCAATTAGAATTTTCAACTTTTGTTTTTTTGGTTTTTTTTTTTTGGTATGTTTTGTTTTGAGTTAAGTAAAAATTTCACGGTTTCTTTGACACTTGGCGGCAATGTTCGTTCACTTCCCTTGCCAAAAAGTCAATATATTCACAATATTTTTCGCACAAAAATAGCCAAGCAATAACATCCAACAGCAGACCCCACAGACCCAGCCAGACCCGAGACCCAACAGAAGAGACCGCAGACAGAAAGACAGATATGAGTATTATAATTGACACGTACTTCAAGTGCTCTCTCTCTCGCTCGCACTTTCTTACGTTATTTTTTGTTTTTTGTTTTTTGCTTTTTGCTTTTACCTTTTACTTGAGAGTATGACGTCGCAGCTTTACTATTGCTTGCCAAATCCAAAACCAAAACCAATTTCACTTGATGTTGAAAATTTTCCACTGTTCTTGAAGAAGACGTAAAGACGACGACGGCGACGGCGACGAAGTTGTCGATGATGACGATGATGATAAATGATAACGGAAGAAGCAGCAACTCCAGCGGTTCATTGATTAACCTAAGCAGCATAGGCCGATTTGTTTCAGCATGAATGCGCCAAAAAGGGTGGCCTTGTTCTTCTCTCTAAAGGGGCAAGGGCGACGGCGGTGACTGCGACGGCGACTGCGGCGGCTGCTGCGTCGATGGTATATAACAACAAACAGATCGCGGCGACGACGACGGCGGCGTCGGTACACAACTCCCCCGAAATAAAAGCGCAAGAGAGAGTGAGAGAGAGTGCAAAAGAATAGAACGCACGCCGATAAAATCAACAACAAAACCAAAGAAGAAGACGACAAAACACAGTATATATAGAGAGTCTAGGGACAATTGCGGGGGTGTTGTTGAGAGGGGTGCACGAAACGGGGAGTGATCGACGGCGGGAACAAGGCACAAGCAGGCACAAAATGGCAGCAACGGCAGAAAAAAAAAAAACAACAAAAAATAATAATAATAACAACAGCAACACTGGCAACGTCGTTTGTTGCGTGTAGACGACAACAACTAACAAATATATCTTCTCTTCTATAATTTTTTGTGTCTTTTTTTGTTTTATGTTTTATGTTTTTTTACGACTTTTGTCTTTCGCGATATTGGGATAGCGCTAACGCGTGCATGAACTTATGAGTGGGTCGGTTGGTCGGTCGGACGACGGGTCTCGGTCTCGTTCTCGTTCTCGGTTTCGGTCTCTAGCGCTGTGTACGCAGCAGCACGTTTCTTTTCAGACTGTTACTGTTCCTGTCGCCAGCACGTTTTTAAACAGAGCGAGAAAAAGAAAATACACGCAGCAGCAGCAGCAGCAGCAGCGCCCCAGACCCAGAGAGCCAACAGCCGTTTGAGAGTGGAATGGTGGAGAGTGAGAAAGAGAGAGAGTAAGAGAGCGGGTTAAACAACAACCAACAGCAACAACAACAACTGTTGCTGAGAGAGAACAACAGTTGATCGATTTCGACTGTCGCTCAAGCTGGTTATGCATGCATATGTATGTATGTCTGTTACATATGTTGCCCTGTGTGTGTGTGTGTGTTTAACTGGCAGGCGCAGGCTTCTTTAACCCTTGCGCATGCTATCCTAACTTTAACTTTGCATCCCCCCGCAACGATTGTCCTGCTTATCTATTTGTCTATTAATATCGATAAGCAGCGATTATTGATCTAAAAATAAACAATTGTCATATCATTAGCTTAGCGCACATATGTATTTAAATAGCAATTCACATAATGCAAATTAGTCCAGATCGAAGCTCTAATTGCTTGATTTGCATGGAAATTATTAATAACTGCATATATGTACGTACATATGTATGTATAAATTTCGGCCCAGAAGTGTTAAACGATTTCAAACTCTTTCTCTATCTATGTATGTATGTACATACATATGTATGTACATATGCTTAGCCGCACTCATACAAGTGGCCATAATTTTTACCAACGTCTACATGTCGAATAATTTTGATTGCGGGTTTATTCTTGAAAAAAAAATTTATGACAAATACGAGTAATTGCTTATAATAATGATTAAACGCAGTGGAAACAAAATATGAAATACTTGTGTACTCTATGAACTAGAGAGAGGTGTGTTCGAATCTCTAATATACTTGTATATTCCAGCATGTGGGCAGGGATATGGAAATGGGTGTGGATAGTGTATGACTGACTGATAAGAGCTGCAGAAAATTCCCAATGAATCCCATTAACGATATTATCTAGACATTTTCCCCTCCCACAGTCCTCCCACCCCCCTCTCTCTTGCTCTCTCTCTCTCTGTCCCTCTGACGTCAAAGTTCGATTAATTGTCTCTATTGATTTTATCAATTTCTATAGGCTTGCTAATCATTGGCAAACTGTTTGAAAATTGTGCGAAATATTTTCCGTTTTCTTTAACAATTCTATTTGACAGCTATTTTGATCGAAGAGTGTTAATTTCGATCTGTGATAATTGGCTAATTTGTAAGGGGAAAATTTATAAGTAAAAATATCAGACATACTACACAATGTTTTCCACTCCATACCATACCACGCCTCTTCAACATACAAATCATAAGACTTTGCTTTAATGCCAACTTGTTGGCGGAACAAACGAAAAACTCAAGCACTTATTTACACGATTAAATGTCGATTAATTGATAAGATGGTCGGGACGGTTGTGATGGTGTGAAAGAGACAGAAAAAAAATTGAGTAATACTCTTAAGATAGCATTGAGACAGAAAAAAAGTGATTAAAACATCATTTAACCTGATGGCAATTAAAGAAGAGTAAGGATATGTTTTTATTTGCCCATGGAGCAAAGCAATTACTTCTTGACTTAACTTTGTGAAATAATAACCGACCAACAAGGATCACTTAGATCCTTTTCGTTGGCCTTGCTTAAGTCCACCTTATTCTGTTTCTCAAACAAAAAGGACTCTCAATACGTTCGAATGAAGTTTGTTAAAATATTTAGCCCAAAAGTAGGTGAAAAACTTGAAAACAAACAAATAAAGGAACAGCCCAAAAGTATGCATACAATTTCAACAAATTTAAATTAGTAAAGAGCATTGCCAAAGGTGGTTAAAAAGACAGACGTGAACAATAATAAGAAAAAAGATTACACAAATTTAAGATGTTTTTCTGAGTCTAACTGATGTGCATGCTAGTATAGAAGTACCTGACTTCCAAATTGGTCTTAAACCCTTCAAATCAGACTGCACCGGCATGGCACACTGTTGGCGGCCTTGTGTTAGGTCATGATAAGCGAAGGCCAAGCAGCAAATAGAGCCGCAAGCGAAAGTCACTCCAAGTCGAGTCGCACGAGTGACTCACTCGTGTGAGTGAAAGCTTCGGTGGCATGGTGAAAAGCTCTTCGCCGTTTGTCGGCTGTCCCAAAATCATGCTCCTGTTGCTATTGTTTCCGTATTGTTTGGCAGGACTAGAACAACTATGTATGGCTAGATGCCACAACTTCATTTTATCATTTGATTTACCTGGCGAAACTTTTACAATGCTCACTTCCGTCGCCAAAATAGAATTTCTTTTCTAAGCGTTGCCTTTTGTGTGCCAGCCAGCAGCCAGTTGGCGAATTGTTGCTCTTTTACTTAAAGGACGACAATGGGGCGGCAAGGCGGGGCCAGGACGGTGTTGGGCGCAAGACTGGGGGTTAGGGGAACTATCTTCTTTTTCAATTTCCCCGCATGTTTAGCGTTCCTTCTTCAGATTCTGGCTTCTACTCCTGCTCTTACTGTTGGCTCCTTCTCCTTCCCCCGCTCCTATTGCTACTATTACATACCACCACAGCGAGCCCATATAAAACGGAAATGGAAGTTTTGTAAATGTTTTCTTTTGTGTGTTCTTTTTAAGCTTCAGGCACTAACACTAACCTAACGCGGCGCCTTTGAAAGATGAGGCGAGAGTAGAGAGCACTGGAGAATGGTGAATGGTGGATAGCTGACGGTAGATGGTAGATGGTAAATGGTGGTAGTTGGAGGAGGATGCCCACATGGCCAAGTCCTGCACTTTAGTTTTTGGCTTGCAAGTGTTCGTTCGTCTTTTTTTTATGGCACTTGACGCTATGCCAAGCCATTTGTTGGGTGGATCGGGGGTACGGTGGCGGGGTGGGGTGGCGTGGCGTGGTGGGGCCCCATCGTTTACAGCATTTTGTGTGTGGGGTTTCCTTTTTACACCTTGGCCGTGTCGTTAGTCGTTTTGGGTTTCATTCGGTTTGGCTTTCCGTTGATAAGAAAGTACTTTTTAATAGCCGTCCATAGGAGCTACATATACATATGTGTGTATGTATGTACATATGTATGTATATATGTATGTATGTATGTGTGGTTAAAGTTTTTCCCTTCTGCTTCTACTCTGGACACGCACAGAAACTTGCTAAACTGTTAAAAGTCGTAAAAACGTAAAAAGAAACCAAAAACAAAACCCCCCACCCCCCACAATAAGTCTCTCTTGAATGAAGCTTTTCTCGGGTTTTTTTTCTTTTGTTTTTGTTGTCTCCCCAATAGTAGTAGCTGCTGCTGCTGCTGCTCTCAAAGCTAACGGCAAGCTTTTGCACTGATATCGCCGCGATCGTGTGCTCGTGGGCGATTCTACATTACTAGCTGAAGGTATTCCATAAGGTGCTTTGCTCGTGTTCCATGCGTAACTCTAACAGTCAGTCAGTCAGGTCTTGACGCTTTCGGCTAGCTAACAATAATAGCAAATATGACGCGACTGACTCTTGTGACTGGAAAATGTTATTATAAAGATAAAAGCAATAAATAAATAAAAAAAAATATTATAGCCAAAATCAAGGTCATTTTGCATTGAAATAAATATATATGTATTACAACAAGCAACAAGTGGAAATTTCAAGTGAAATTTTTGTTTTATGAATGGTGTTAACAACAAACAAAAAAAACAACAACAACAACGCAAAAGGAAATAAACAAATAACTGAACAAGTGACTTGATGAGCTCTCGAAAATTAAAATTCAATTATACACTTCCCGCATATACATATGTACTTGTGTGTGTGTAGAAGCCTGATAAGATAAGAAACCAAAGGTAGGTAGAGGGCCAGCTGCTGCTGCTGCTGGTCTAGAAAATAAAAAATTTGCATGAAACTGATATTGTTTAGATGTATTACTCCAACAATGAGAACATATCTAAAGTTAGCTTTGACCATAAGCGTAGCGATAAGGGGAGAACCGAATTATGAGATAAATTCTCCAAAACCGTCAATATATAAGGTGAAAACAGCAATTTGACTTTGATGAAGAACTTACATACATATGTATATAACTGAGGGGGGGGGGGGGGGGGAGGGAGGGGGTCACGTCTATGTAGTTTAGCTTTATTTTTGATTTGCGCTTCAGTTGACTTGCAGCTACATTCATTTTCATTCCATTCCATTCAGTGTTATGCATATTAAATATCTAGGTACACTCTGCTCCCTTCCACCTCAATAGGAGTTCCAATATTGTTGCTGCTGCTGCTTGCCCAAGCTCTTGTTTTGCTGTACCAAATACCAAATGCCAACGAAGCCGCTTACAATCGTGGGCCGCCGCACAACATACAAACCCAATGTATGTATGTACATATAGACACAAATATATAGCATATATACATACATACATATGTATATAGAGTATACTATACACTTTCGGGTAGAGTATGTAGTAGGTATGTTTGTTGCGTTGCGTTTGGCAAAAGCCAATGAGCGTGGTAATTGTTTAAACAAGAACTACATACTGCGAAATGCCTTTGGGGCATAAAACAAATCGATTGCCATGGCAAATACTCCAGTTCATGTGGCACTGAGCGTATTCCAGTGTACACTCGGTCGGGCCAAAGTCACTTTAATGGCCAAAAATGTGTGCAAAAGTCGTCATATAATTAAAACTAATTTAATGGAAATCCACCATGACATATACTCGGGGCCATAACGAGGGAGAAGAAGAAGAAGGAGCAGTACAGTCGAATGGCTCGGTATGGCGGAATGGGCATGGGGATGGGAGGAAGTGAATTTTGTCTTGCCAATTGCGTAATTATTATGTGTGTATGTGTGTGTGTGTGTGTGTGTGTGTGTGTGTGTGTGTGTGTGTGTGTGTGTGTGTGTGTGTGTGTGTGTGTATGGCATATGGTCTGAGCTGGCGATGAGTTGTCTTTGTTTATATAAAGAATTTTTGAAGTACGCAAATTGACAAACAGCCAAACCAGGCAAACAACAAAACGCACAAAAGCAACAACAACCAAACGAAACGAAACGAAACGAACTGACAACAATTTCCAAATTATGCGGCATGATTACTAGCAAGCAAACGAGCAAACAGAGTCTTCTCTTCAAGCTGCCACGCTCGGCTGATGATGATGCCTTTAAACCAATTTAAATGTCGTCGTCTAAGACGTCAAAGCCATCATAATAAGTGCCCAGTTAATAAAGACGTTGAAATAATTAAACTGGTCAAGGTTATTTTGCGATGCATCAATGATGGCAAATTGCAGATTACATGTTGCATATATTGCACATTTCAAGTTGTTGCCCAAACGCCCCTTTAACCCATCACTGCCCCCACCCAGTCCCCACTCACTGCCTCAGTGTCTCTGCTTTTGTAGTTCGTGTGCAAGTTCAGCATACATAAATCCCACTCATAACTGCCAATTTGCCTATTAATTTATTCATGAACATGCAAATGAGCATGGCTCAAGTGTAGCTAATTCATAATTTTAACTACATTTTGCAGGAAGTGAAATTAAGTTGCCATTGTTAAAGATGTTCTGCAAATATTCTTGACTATTTTACCAGAGTACACAACGCACACATACATACGTATATATGTACATACGTAGGCAACATTATATATTAAGAAACCTTCAGGGATCAATTTTGAGATGACTACTTAATAATTTCATATGTGTGTGTGTGTGTGTGTGTGTATTCAAATCGTAGGTTTACATTGAGCTGCCTAATTATGGTTTTAACACATATTCCATTCACGCATTTTGAAAAAATTAAAATTTGCTTCGCCTAACAATCAAATTACAAGTATTTTTGTATTAATTTTAATTACAAAATTGCTCAACAATCAACGTGTTAAGAAGCAAATTTATAAACATTTGTTTCCACACTTATTGGCCAGATTATATAAAGAGGATTCGGCATTATCGCCTTTTTGATAAGGTTTAATTTGGTTTTCTTTTCTTATTTTGTGTTTTAATTTTAAAAGCGAAAAAAAAAAGAAGTTAATGACATTTTTAAAGCAAAAGAATTGAAACTGCTTCTACCAAGAAACGCAGAATGAATTTGTGTTTTCCTTGTAAGAAACGATATAAAATTTAGCTAAAAATCTTTCGATTTATTTGTGGCAGCGCATTCTATTGACGAAAAATACTTAAATAAAAGTTGAAATTTAAATTTACAATGAATTTTACTGTATAAAGAATTGATTGCAAAGACAAAGTTTCCTCATTCTCATTATAAAGAATTTCTAATGGTAAAATCAAATCAAGTTTTTTAAACTCCTATCGAATTTTATGGAAATACATACAGGTAGAATGCATTCTAGTGTAAATACCAGAAAGAAAATGAAGGAAGAAATTGAAAACACTCGCTTTAACTTTCATTGCTTTATATAATATGATTTAAAATGACTTAAGCGCCAATCATTCGTAAATTATCTACTCTTGGGCATTTGATTTAAATATTTCAATTTTGAATAAAAAAAAGTAAATCGATTTCAAATTGCAAAGCACTAATAATTTATGCATAGTCAATAGGTAAATCTGATCTAAGATCTAGTTTAAGTATTTAGATTACATTTGCCAGGACCTTTTAGAAATCAGTTTTTGCCTCAACTCAAATGCACAAACGCCTTATCTCCCCAGATACACATGCAGCACACATACATACATACATACATAAGTGCATACAAATGTGTATACTAGTTATATGTAAATATTTGAAGTTTCCCCTTGAATTGTGTCTGCTCGAGTATAAGCCATTTGTATGCATATATTCACAAAAATTCCCTCATCAACAGTTTTACAATTTTTCCTCCTTCTTCTTGTCCCACACATCACAAGGCATCGCTTCGCTTCGCATTGCATTGCATCGCATCGTTTATTTCTTTAATATAAATATATATTTGTCGATGGCTTGCAGCTTGGAATTGCGCATACGCCGCGTATGCTGCAATCTCTTGTTGCCACAACTACAGACAACACTTGCCATAGGTTTCAGCTTCTAGTTTGACTGCTATTAACATGCTCATTTCCCCATTTGCCAGTCTAAGGCTTCATGCCAACTTTGCCTTCCTCATTTCAATGGGAATGGGGGGGGGGGGGTGTGTGTGTGTGGGCGTTTTATGCGGGTGGGTGTGTGTGTATGTATATGTATATTAGACTGGTTTTTCAATGTAGGTGAACTTCCATTATAATTTAAGCCCTGAGACCTTATTAGGTCTAAAATTAAAAAATGAAATTACTCATACGCCATGTTGATGTTAAATTATCTCTTATCATTATTGATCCATATGTGCTTGTCCTCTTTACTTACGAGTCTATACGTATGTAAGTAGCTTGGACTGCCAATTAGTTTGATTAGATGCAACATGTCGTATTAGTTATATTATGATGCATTACGCAAGCAGCCAGCCAAACCGTTTAGATTTTATGAACAAGATGCACGGCGGTTTGAATTTGGATTTCAACTTAATATTCCATCTTAAGGCTACAAATATTTTTGGCTTTTAATGCAGCATAAATCCAGCCTAATGCACACATATACACATATGTCTATGTGTTTGTTTGTTAGTTGGTAAAGATTGCTGTTGCATGATTGTAAAAAATATCCAAAATTTATGACGACAAAACTCGTCGACGAAACTTTCAACGCCAGCTGCAAAGATTTGTTAAAATCAAAAAAAAAAAAAATAAAAAAAAAAAGACTCCTATAATAATAATTCTAGCGAAGATATCGGAAACTCACTAAAAAATGCTGGGCAGAAAAATACATTTTTTATATATGTATGCATGTACATACACACATATATTTTGTATATTTCTGCCCGCACACATATGTACATATGTATGAAAAGGGGTCGAAGAGAGATGGTGGGTGGGGGGATGAGGAATGAGGCGGCTTTCAATATTCGCACAGCTTTGAGCTTACTTTTTCCATTTCCCAGTGTCATTTTTGAAAAATTGATTTATGGCCAATAGTGTGTGTGGTCCTCATATCTGCCCCCCCCCCTCTCTCTTTTTGTGTGTGTGTGTGTGTGTGTTGGGGGGATAAGCGAGGGCGCTGCGGGGGTGTGGCACTGTTTGGTTGCGTCCTAGAATGGTCCCAAAAGAGCGGCACAAAAACCTATCAAGTGTCTCTGCCTGTTTGTCCGCCTCTCCGCTTACTCGTTGCCCCCCTCTCCCCGTCATTGCCGCCCTGTCACTGTCTTTGTGTTTGTATTTGGTCATACATTTTCGTTGAGGCTTTGGGCCATCCATGGCTATAGTCAAAGTTCCAGCTTCAGCAATATATAGATCAGTTTTTAACTATCATCCAAAAAAAACAAAAAAAAATAAATAACAGAAATAAAACAAAAACAACAAAAGACACTCTCCCCGCCGCCCTAACTGCCCCCCACCTATGTATACTACCACTAACCAAAAAAAAAACACCAAAAATTGTGAAAAACGCCAAAATTAAAATGAAAATAAAGAAAATACAAGTTAAAGCCGTTTAACGTCAAGCAATAAATTGCAAAATAAATTGTACACGAAAAATGTCTGTGCAAGCCAAAATGAGCCGTCAATTAAAACATATCAAACGCATATACGCAATACCAACAACAAACCGTTAAGAGAAGGGAATGGGAGGGGTGGGGGAGAGAAAGAGAGAGAGATAGATAGAGAGCAGGATGGAGGATGAGGTGGCTGAGGACGAGAAAATGTACCAACAACAATCGTTTACAAAAAGCAATTGCTCATTTTTGCACATTTCGTTCATTCGCTCGTTCGTCCGCTGGCTCATTCGTTGTTCGTTGTCGATGCAGAGCCGGCCGTCCCGGCCATTTGAGTCAAAACCAGACAGTTATGGTTTTTACTACAGTGCACAATAATTAAGCGTTGACTTGTTCAATTACCAAAATGCAATTGCTTTCAACCACGCAAATGTCCGGATGGAGCAAAGTTGCCTGCTGCCCGCCCGTTATTGTCTGTCTACATTTGCCCGGATTCTTCTTTCTCTGACCTGCCGCCTGTTGGCCGGCCCTCTGTTGCCACCTTAAGAGCACACTCGAAGAAATATCGATTTCAAATGCAAGACCACTTAATTATATGCGAAATGACCATTAATTTTAGATAACCACAAATCTAACCTTCTAACTTTGATTCATATCAAAATGTAATGCCGTATTAATCATTATTCGATGGGAAGTAGGTATAAGAAGAGAAGGGACTGGGAAATGTGACATTCTTATAAACCCCACCTTGACTTGTATTGAGAATTGGAACCAGAAATGTGTCAGGCCTGAAGTGATATCTTAAGATCTTAAGAGCAAAGCCCGTGAGAGTAGTAAATTTTAAAGATCATTTGACTTACCGCTTGGCCAAGTCTTCCTATGCATCAGTTTTGCTGTCATATTAAAGTAGACTTTATGGACTTGCTTGTTCTCTTGCCGTTGCAGTGCTTCCTACTATCAAGTAACCTGTAATAGAAAGTCAATCGATTAGATCTATGAATTATTTTAGTAAGAGTTTTAGTCAAAGTCTCCCCAAGTTTTCATGTTCAAAATACGAGCAGAGTTTGGTTTACATGATTGGCTCTTAAATTTTTTTTGACCCCTGACTCCTATCGAGTCACCGAACTCCTAACAAGTCTTTCGAGTCTTATTTTCTAATGTTAAAACTCTTTAGACAAAATACTTGCACCGAGTTTTCTCCAAGTGCTATTTTTGTGTTGCTGTTGGTTCATGTTGTTGCTCTTGGGGTAGCGTTGCTGGTGTTGGTGTTGGTGTTGCTGGTGCTGGTGTTGCTGCTGTTGTCAATTTGCATTAACAAAAGTGTGGCATGCAAAATTAACTTGGTCTTCTTATACCTACATCCTTTTCTTCTTGAAGGTGGCGGAAAGTTTTGCATTTGCCTTTTGTTTTTGTTGTTCTGGGCCGCCTTGTATTAAAACTGTCAGCAACTTTGGCCGCGTATTTTAATCATGGCCCGGGAAAACTTTGTCCTGACATCCACACAAAACTGTCAACTGTTGTTACTTATACTATATATGCATGCGGCTTGCTCATTCATTGCACTTTTTGTTTTGTTGTTTTAGTTTTTGGGCTCCTTTTTAGTCATATATACATATGTATGTATGTATGTATGTATGTATATAGTTATATGTGTATGGGATATGGAATACATATATATGGGTTAGTTTTTTTTCTTTTCTTTTGCCATCATAGAAATTCCATTTGGCGTATTATTTTAGGCCACAATTGAAATGCATGAGACGATGCTATTCTGGCCAAAAAATGTTGTAAGCGAGCAGCTGTTGCATGCCACATTGAAACGGCACTGGCATTGAGTTTGAATGGTGGGGGAATTGGGGCACTGGGAGCATTGGGCAATGGGCAATGGGCAATGAAAATGGAAATGGTTATGCTTATGCATGAGCAGCAGCGACAGCGGCGGCGGCAACATCCTCGCACGTCCTTTTGGCTGTCGTTATCTGGGGCCTGCATCTACAGCGATTAAGGCAGTTGCAATCGCTGTCGCAAGTTATTTATGCGCATAATTACTCGCTGTTCAATTTACATATGCGACCAATAGGATCTGAAGGATTTGCTCCTGTTCGCATACAAAGTGCGGCATTAAGGCAATGCCAACAATTTTCAACTTACAACTCGCAATTCCGTATTGCGAGCTGCCAACTTTCAGCACTGGCTCAAATATAACCTTAAGCACAACTCCAATTTGGTGCTTCCTTTCGACTTTCCACCTTTTCACCCATTTGCCTTTCTCTTTGGCTTTACCTTTGTCTTTGCCCTTGCCTTTGCCTTTGCCTTTGCCTCTGTCTCTGCCTTTGCCTCTGAGCTTATTAAATACAAGAGTAACAAGTGAAAAACTCTGAGAAAACAAACTGCAAAATTGCCTCATTATGTGAGAAAAATAAAAGCAGCAAATAAAAGTTGGCAGTTAACACAAAAGGGCCACGTAGCAATGATGACGTCGACGTCGTCCTCGCCCTAGCCCTCGCCCTAGCCTTCGCCGTCGCCCTCGCCCTCGACATCGTAGAGGGATCTGCCAGGAGGTATGTTGCATTGTGGGCGTGGCACTGAAATTTATGCAGCACAAAGCCGCGGCAAATGTGAGTAAGCCAAAACGACATAAGCAGGCATAAACAGAGCAGAGAAGCCAGATATATAAATAAAATACACATTAAACGAAAGGTGAAAATTTGTATGCCCTCAAAATTATTTTACAATATCTAAATTTCTATATATTTAATTTTGGATTAATAGAGTTTAAAGTAAAAAAGTTCGCCCTCTTAAGTAGAAAAATTCGATTCGAAAATGTTAAATTTGTGAACTTCTTAAGGATTTTAGATCAAGCTGGCTTTTGCAACTTTCTATTGCATACTTTAGGGGGCAAATATCCCTCATATCACCTTTTTGGATTTGTCACTGCAAAATATATGTCTGTATATAGATCCCATAAATTCTATATACTTAGATCCTTTTGAAGTATTCATAGAGAAAGTATTTGAAGTTTTTGGTAGAGCAAGATTAATTGAGTCCAGAAAACGTCTTGTCCTAAATTTTAGTTTCGCTTAAATTAAAGTCCATATATTGACTTAGTCCCCTGTCATTCGTTAGCCCCTCAACTCATATTGGCCTCAAAAGGGAGAAAATTTATCTCTTTCCACCTGTTTATACATTTATCAACTGCCTTAGAAGGGCACTGTGATAGATTTAGCCAACAGTTGGCTTATCTTGATCACTTTCATGGGCAAATCTATGAACTTTACTTATTAGAGTATGACCACATAAGGGGTAAACCATTGAGTGCATCTCCGACTCCTGGTGGGTGTAAATTTTGTTATGCGGCAAATGCGCCATAAAGCTAGGGAGTAGCACTAGGACCAGGAGCAGGACCAGCACCAGGACCAGATCCAGTCACTAACAAATGGCAACAGGACAGGCCCAGTCCCAGTCCCAGTCCCAGTTCAAGGCTCAGTCCCAGGCACAGGCACAGGCACAGGCACAAGCACTGGGAGAGGCATCAGCTAGAATGGCATATAGCTATAGCTGCTACTCCCAAAGGCTGCTTACATTTGCTTGAATATACATACATACATATATTTCTCTTTTGGTCTCTGTTCGCAGCAATGGAAGAGGAATGGGGGAGGATGAGCCAGTAAGCAAGAGTGAGTAAGGATTTTACCAGCAGCAAAAAAAAAAAAGTGAAAAAAAAACCAGAGAAATGAAGTTTAGCTTTGGCCCTGGAGTTGAGTTCAGTTCTGTCCGTGTGCATGAGCGCCCCTCTAATAAAATTTAATAAAAAACGTGCAGCAAAGCATAATGCAATGGCAAATTCAAAGGGGGAAAGAGTTAAAGCGGGGGTGTGCGGGTGCGTGTGCGTGTGTGTGTGCGTGTGTGTGTGGATGGATGGATGATGGGTGGTATCATTACCTGCACGCTAACCGCAAGGTAGCAAAGCTCTCAGCATATCAATATGCCAACAGCTAAATATGATAACTAACCCACACATTCACTCATTCGATTCGTTTTTCACTAATACAGACAAGCCGAGTGGATAAGTCCAGTGGATGAGAAGAAGCAGCGGGCACAGAGGAGGGGGAGGGAGGCAAAGTGTTGACACCGCAAGGCATTAGCTGTCAAGAACAATACGTGAACGTTGCGGCGGCATCAATTGAGAAGCAGCCAATGCAGAAGCAGCAGACGTCGCCGCAACCACGACGGCGACGACGGAGATGGGCAAGTGTGTCTCCCGGCAATCCCTATCCGCATCCACTGGAGGAGGAGACGCACATCATCAATCTGTGTTGACAATTGCACTGTCCCAGCAAGATTTGGTCCGGGCTCACAAAATCTGGCAACAGTTGACATCGAGTAATGAATATATAGCAACCGCAATAGCAACACCAACGCAAACACCAACAACAACAACAACAACAACAGATCCCACTGAGAAATCAGAGACATTTTACTACTACAATAACAACAACGAAACAGAGGCTCTGCGGCATATTAACTCCCTTTACAATGGTGATACTGCTGCCCATGCCCATGCCCATGCCCATATGGTCGTGGATACCATTGACAATCCGTTGACAAGCTACAATTGCAACAGCAACACCAACACCAACACCAACAACAAAGACACTGACAATGACTACTATTCCACTTGCCAAGAGTTTTTACTAGAGGAGCTTGTGGAGGCCATCAAAAGCGCTAAAGTTGAAATTGAAGCTGCAACAGAATCAGAAACAGAAACAGAAACTCTGCCGTCGGCATCGGAGCCGGAGCCGGAGCCAGAGCCAGAGCCGACTGTGAGCCAAAGAGTCATCCGTAGCGGCAGGCGAACAATCAGGCCGCAAATCCAATTGGAGCATCAGAACAATGCTTGGCTTCTAGCAAGCGCCAGCAATAGCGAATGGGAAGAGGAGGTAAGTCTAACAATTCGCAAATGATGATAAATGTGTATTGAATATGGTTCGCAATGATTGACCAACAAAAATGGCGAATGGTGTCCACTTGTGGCTCACTTCTCAATCAGCAAGTTGCATTTTTCCCTCCATCCAATTAAAGGAATGACTTCAACCACAATAGATTATTTCAATCTATCCCAAATATATCTATATATCAGAGCCATATATACATATAAGACAAAAGACAATTTTGAAAAACAAACAATATAAGAGCATTAAAAATTGTCTCCAAATTAGGCTTTTAAAATCTTTAAAAGTTTTTTTGAGATAAATTTTAGTATTTGGAATAGAAAGTGAAAGACACTTGCCTCGAAATTAACGTGTAAAAATTTTCAAAAATTGGGTAAAAAATGTTACTAAAATGGTAGTTTGGGGAAAGAAAGCTCTTGAAGTTCTTTATCCTGCATAAGCATGTCCCTAGAATCCCACCATGCTGAGCTCTCTGAATTGAATATTTGGCAACTTTTTTTCCATTAGTGGTCATAAACCAATAAAAAAAAAGGAAAATGTTTTTGTACTAGATTAAATATCCTTTGTGGCTTAAATTTTTGCATTTCAAAATTTATATGATAACTTTTGAGGATTCAGCTGACTAATGAAAACAAGAAAAAAAAGCATTTTGTTGGCCACAACTGCCACTTTGTGATTGAAGTTTCAATTGGGGCTTTTATCCTTATTTTCCCCTCGTTTCGATCCTGCCAAGCAATTGCAAAGCAAAGCCCTTTGCACTTTTGCACTTTTTAGGTGAAAGCAAACTACAACCTAAACCAAAGACTTGCCAACTTTTCTTCTGTTCTAAAACCACCACCAATCAAACAGTAGGTAAACGAAAACCAGATGTCGCCACTGAGAAAACAACCCCCAGTTTTTAGGCCACTATTCTGCTTAGATGGTTGACTGGTTGACTGGCTGGGTTGGTTGGTTGGTGGTCACTTGTTTTTGTGGTTCTGCGCATGATCGAACAACCGCGCTCCGGTCCACTGGCTAAGGGCCGAGGCATACTCATTCGGGGTCTGCCAGAATTTTCAGCTAGCCATACCGAATTTTCCGTGCACTGTTGTTTCACAAGTAAGAAATCCTGCAGTGGAGAAAGAAGCTACTGAAAATTTATCCAACAGAAATTGATTAACTGAATTATATAAAAAGACAACAAAAACCAGAAACTCAAATCACGAGAATTAGATACAAAAACTTTTGCATAGTTAAAGGCGCTGGAAAAATTGATGCACACACGGTAATAAGCAGCGAGAAAAATTGAACGGAAGTGCTTTTCCCTACGTACACACATACATACAAATACAACAATTTTCAAGGACCTTCAAGACACTTCGTGTGCGCTCCTGTCTCTGTGCCAGTGCGTGTACTTGTGTTGTGTGTATACCAGTGTGTGTGTTTGCGTGTGTGAGTGTGTAGTGGGTTCCTGCCTCAAGTGCAATTATAAATGGCGTAATTTGTGAACGGCAGCCGTGTCATGAACATTGCTGTTAGCGAGCACGAGTCCTGGCAATACTTTGACTTTGTGGCAACAATCAAAACGGCGCAGCAAGTGGAAATTTCAAGTAGAAAGCAGACGGAGACTCGCCGGGACAGCGAGCACCTCTGCCGACGACGCCGACGACGATCTGCAAAATGGATGAATGCGACAACCTCGTCGTCGTCACATTAAACGCACAACACGAGGGGCCATCAGACGATAGCACAGCAGCACAGCATCAGCATCAGCTTCAGCTTCACAACATAATCGATGATAACAACGGCGAGCTCTTAGACAAGGACACACAGGAATCACAACAGCAGCAGCAGAGCACAAAGACGGAAAGTAGATCCAGAACCAGAACCAGAGTTTCAACCGAATCGGAATCAATTACAAGAAGCGTAGAAACCGAAGAGGAGGACGCCGAAGTTGACGCGGAAGTCGAGGCTGTCATTATGGTAAAAATGCAAATCCTGCAAACTATATAACAAAAAAAAAAAAATAAAATGCAAATAGAAATAGAAATGTATCCTGTAGATAGCAAAAGGCATGACTCATAGCTACGTAGTTAGTTTTTTTCACCCACCTCTCTCTCTCTCTCTTCTTATCTGTGATTTGTCTATTGTCTGTTAGGTTTAGTCAAGCTTTTGTCAAGTGCCTTTCGCATCTGTGTTCCTGTGACCTGAATCTCATTTTCGCTTTCATCCTAAACGCTTTCTGCTTTCTAAATTTCCCCTCCTTTGTGTTTGTTTTCCTTTTTTTAGGGTCAGACAGAGAGCAAGAAGCATGGCGGCGGCGGTGGCAAGTCGAATCGTCGCAACCTCAATACAAATGGCAATCCTTTGGAATTGGCCGACCAACAGCAGCAACACTTGCATACCAAGGGAACGGCAATGTCCTTTGGTTTTCGTAAAAAACTCAATGGTACTCCCAAAAAGTTCAAGAAACTGCTCGACGGCAGCGGCAAGACAATAGATTCGGAACAGACCACGGAAACAAAGGACAACAATGGCAATGCAGGTGAGTGTAGAAAGAGAGCGATGTGTTTCTGAGCCCGTTAATTAGCTTCAATTTGACCAAAATTTAATAACAAACTGACATGCCACTAGCTATTACCTCCAATCTCCCCACCACCACCAACACCACTCCCATTCACTTTGAGAAAGTGGGCGCTGTCAGTGCAAAGACAAATCTAGCGACCGGAACGGTTGCGGGTGCGTCGAGCAAACGCTTTGGCTATCGCGGCCTGCCACGTCCTGCATCGACCGGCCTATCGGGACCCTCAGGCGATGACTCCGATGAGTCGGCAGCGAATGCCCAGAATAACAACAACAACAATTGCAACAGCAGCAGCAGCGGTGGAGCAACAACACCTGGAGGCACTGGCTCCGTGCTAGTAAGCAATTGTGAGTTCAACAAAATGTCTATTGATTACAAATACATACATACAGAGCAACTAATTATTTTACCTGCCAATTGCATACTTTAGGGGGAAAATTTATCTGATTTTACCCCGTAGATTCGTCACTTTCTACACGGTAAACCAAAGTCGACGTCCCAAATTTAATGTGTTTTTTTTTGTTGTTTTTTTTTCTGCCTATGCAGTGAAACGTCGCTCCAAGAGCGCACACGCCGGTCGATCCAATGATGGCGAGCCTAAAATAGCTCAGCCCAAAACTCTGACGTTCAATCTGAACCAGAACACAACCATCGAGTATCAGAGGCGGCAGTTCTTTGGAGAGATAGCGGACGAAGAGCTGTCGTCCACAATGCGTCCCCAGCAGCGATACAATTACAACAATTTGGCCAGCATGCATGCGAATGTGATGTAAGTGGAAAGGGCGAGCGGGCGGGCGGGCGGTCAGTGCGCCTTGAGTCTATAACCAAGTATAATTAATTAATGAGAATCTCTCATCTGTTCCATTTAGTGTACGACCCACGCCACGTGCTCCGCCAGCCAGTTATGCCAAGTTCACATTGCAAACGGTTAGTTTGCCGCGTCCCGAATATCCGGTGGCCATCAGTTTGACTGCCACCACACCGACAACGCCTAGCAGCAGTGTGCAATCACCGGTTCCGGCCCATTCGACGGGAGCCCGGGCCAAGGAGACTTCCTGCACCAGCAGCCAGTCACGTCAGCATCCCCTAACCTCCGTTCATGCCCAACCGCAGGCGCAACCGCAGCGCCATCTCGACCAGAAGAGTGTCAAACAGTTGACGAACAATTCCACGCGACGTGGCTTCTCCGGCAGTCGCGAGATTAGCGCCGACTCTGGCATAGCCAGCATGGACATGGCCATGGATAGTAGCTCGGGCAGCAGTTCCGTCAGCTCCAAGCGGAGTCGCAGCCGGCCGCGTAACCTGCAAATGGTCATGAGTGGCCGCCACACATTCGAGGTTAAGGATGTGGATGATCCGCCATCCAGTGAATCGAATTCATTTGTAGAGCCCTTGGCCTTGCCCAAACTGCCAACGGACAGCAGTCAGACCATTCCCTTGCCATTGGTTGGCCTAGTGCGCTCCAATACGGTCTTAAGCCGGGAGAGCTATGAGCGAAGGCAGGCCACTCCGGGTCAGGATCGCGCCGATCAGCAGCAGTCAAAAGTTCAGGGGCAACCTCCAACTCAGGCTAATGGTTCGGATGAAAGCGAAAGCGTTGATGAGGAGAAATTATATTTGGATTCATCAACCTCGGAGAAGAGTGCCAAACATCACAGTCAAACATCATCGGCGGCATCATCGTGGCGTTGCCAAGCGGGAGAATCTCTGGCAGCCAGGGATTGCAGCAGCATGAGCATAACCACCACAACGACTAGCACCAGTAGTGAGACTCAGGCTCCCGTTAAGGATAATGATAAAGAGGAAGATATGTCTCTGGGTCTCGATGATATTAGTCTAATTAATACGGATATGCAATTTAGCACAATTTGTGAGTGAATTTGAACGCAAAACAAAAATTGATCACTCAACTCAACTCGGTTGGCCTCTCTCTGTTCTTCTTTGCAGCTTCAATAACCGATCTTGCCCCCAAGCCCAGCTCCAGCTCCAGCTCCGGCGGTTTGTCCAATCAGGCTCCGGAACCCTTGCTCAACATGCACATTGTGGACAATCGGGAAGTGGCCGGGCCACGCAATTCCAACGAACGTCCACGTTCGTTCAACAATGCTCTGAATGAGTCCAAGTTCGCCGAGCTGGCCCTGGCCAGCAGCACTTGCCTCCTGCTGGACGATGAGACTTCACCCACAGACAGTCTGGTTAGCAGCACCGAGGAGTCCGAGGAGGCCACTGGCAAGCTCAAGAAGCACAGACTCAACGAAGAGTTGCAGCAGAAGGACATCGATATTGATATAGATGAAATCTCGCCAGTGCTCGAGTTAGAACTGGATCCGGGCAGTCACAGTCCCATCTCGCCGGGCACACCCACACATGCCTCCCACTCGCTTTCGCTGGGCTCGGATTGTGGCAACTTGATTGATGACGAGATTGCCGAT
The DNA here is from genome assembly GCA_024703675.1 of Drosophila nebulosa. Classification (NCBI taxonomy): domain Eukaryota; kingdom Metazoa; phylum Arthropoda; class Insecta; order Diptera; family Drosophilidae; genus Drosophila; species Drosophila nebulosa. The sequence goes on from JANFPS010000008.1 coordinate 1,727,260, forward strand.
CAGCCGGCTCTGATGTGCAACAGCGAGGCCCTGGAGGCAGGCAACACGGACACGCCCACACTAATGGAGACGCACACTGGTTCGTTGCGTTCGCTTAAGAGCCAATCGAAGGCACGCACAGCCCTCCAGCAGGCCATTGAGTTGAGCTTAAGGACTCCAGCTGCGGTCCGCAAGGCGGTCCTGGATCGTGCTGAATCTTTAGATACTCTCTCCCCGTGTGAATCCATCTGCTCGGATGATCTAATGATGGATTTTGATATGAATAGCAGTCTCGATTCCATTGATCGTACTGCCTCAGTGCGCAGTCGCAGTGGCTCGGATCTCCATAAAATTGGACGTGGAGGAGGCGTCGCCGAAATCGATGCCACTCAAGCTGAAACCGAGGCGGAACTTTTGTCCGAACTGGAGCGTAAAGGCAGTGATGTGATGAAGGAGCTCAATACATTACTCCGTAGCAGGATGCACCGCAGTGGGGCAAGGGAACGCATCAGGTGAGTTGGCTTATGACTAATCACATGCCACACACGGGTCGCTCGGTCGCTCGGTCGCTCGGTCGGTCGGTCGGTCGGGTGGTCGGTCATCCCATGTCATTAGATACACTAATTGAAATGAATTGGTTGCGCCAGGTCATTTGGGCGTTCTGCCAAAATGAGGTGGCCTGTTTTCCATCTTCTTGTGTTTTTTTTTTTTTTTTTTTTTGGAAAGTTTGCCTTTTGATTTGATTTCATTAAGTAGCTCGACACTTGGCATGCAGCCAGCAAATGAAGAAAATATATTAAGTGCAGCAGCAGCAGCACTCCAATAGCCTGTCCCAACTAGCGATCTTAATCTCAATCGGCTGCCATTTGAATGCGTTGCCCAATCCATCAGCAGCAGCCACTTGAATTTAACACCAGAAAGGCAATCCAAATGATTAATTAAATGGAAATAAATCCAGTTGAATATCTCTCCATCTTGTTGGTCTTGTATTTTTTCATTTTTCTCGCCCATTTATTTGGCTTCTCTAGGGTTAAACTCCCAAAATGCATTTTGGCCAGCTCAGCGTATCGGCATTGGCATGGCTATGACTGGCACATTCTGTGCCACATTCACTTTGGGGAGTGGAAATTGAAATTAGCCCAAAATTAGACAGACAACATTGGGGGCAGGTTGAAATTTAAAAGGTTGCCCATTGGCGTCTCCATTCATCTCTCTCTCTCTCTGTCTCTCTCTCTCTCTCTCTCTCTACCCATTGCCAATTTCAATTGCAATTGCCATTTCCATGCCTCTCTCCTCCTTACAACTGTCTCGATCTTTCAATGGTTATGTTTAGGCGCCTGCTACCACGCTCGAGACCGACCCTCACCGACTTCAATTCCAATTCCAATTCCCATTCCAATCTGAATCCCAATCCGATGGCAAACATTATGTATGTATGTTATTTGTGTGTGTGGGCCTGCATTCTGGGCAACGGCACTTGGCATTTGCGGCAACTGTCTGAGAGTCCCGAGACATGGTCTGAGCAGAGCTGAGCCTGGCCTAGCTTGGTTTGGCTTGGCTTGGCTTGGCTTGGCTTGACTTGGCCTGGCCAAATCGTGGTTGTTGTTAAGATAACATTTTGACTTTGGCCTGAGACTTGATGGCGAGTGCCGCATTCTTTTGTCATGGCAACTAACTAAATAACAGCAACAACAACCGGCAACGGCACGACCACGACATCGACATCAACCAACCAGCCAACCAGCCAAAGTCGTTTCTTGCCGTAACCAAAGTTGAAAAGTCTGTTGTGGCTGCGGCAAAATTTTTCCTTTCCTTTTTTTTTTTTTTTTTTTGTCTCATTTTGTTTGTCATTTTAATACCCCTTAGTTTATATTTATAGGTGAAATGTTACTTAAATATACTCTTAAAAACCCGAGCCCCCATTGCGGCTTAATGAGCTAAAGCCATTAAATAGGGTTTACGCATTTCTCTTAAATCGAGATGCAAAAGAAGCAGAATAAAAGTGGAAATAATCTCTTTTGCAATCTCTTAGACCTGATATTTGAGACTTGACTGGGGAGATCATTCTAATTTGTCTGTCACAGGGTATCTAAAGGTCGTTGCATTATTTAAAGATTTGAATTTTTTTATGGATTGCAAGGAAAAATCAATTGTCTGCCTATGTGAACCTGTTTCTCTGTTATGCTGGAAAAGCAACGATGCCGACAACAACAACAACAACAACGACGACGTCGAAGACGACGATGGCCAAAATAACTGCAAAATGCCGCTGGCCTCTTCAGTTTTAGTCTTCTGTTGTTGTTGTTGTTGTTGTTGCTGGATGCGCGCATGTGACTGGGCATTGGCTTTCGGTGAATGTCCACATAAATCTAAAAAAGGAAAAAATGGTTAAATGCACTCTAACGGTCCACGGCCTACGGCCTAAGCAAACAGCTGCACACACACACACACACACACACACACACAAAATCATTTAATCATTTCGATAAGCCATAACTCATATGCAAATAATCCACGACACATGAGAAAAAGAAACAGAAAACCAAACTCTTCAGAGGCCCACACACTTGTGTGATTTAGTTAACCTTGAGCCACCAGCCGGCTCACATACTCATTCATCCATTCATTCATACAAACAACACAGGCCATGAGTCACACGCGAATCCGCCGACTCAAGCCAAGCCAAGCCAAGCCAAGCCAAAGCCCGAACCCGCCGCCGCATCGGAATCGAGCCATGGCATCTCAAAATAATGCTGAGTAAGCTGTTGTCTTCACAATCTCAATTATTGCCTGGCTCAGCAGCAGCGGCAATTCACACCAGCAACTGCAACGGGCAACAGCCACAATAACCAAATTAAAGGTGCATTGTGATCGCCGTCTCCATTTCGGGAGTTAAATATATTATGGCCATAGGCCCATTGACCATTCAATGGATGCTTTCTTTTCTAACGGCCTTTGCCACACACAAAAAGACAGGCCAGCCAATTCCCCGACTCTAGACTCCCAACTCAAGACTAGCAACTGCCACTAACTTCCAAGTGGGAAGCATTCTTGCACTGCTTAACCATTTCTTTGGTTTGTTTTTTTTTTTATTATTATTATTTTTTGTTGTTTTGTCGGCAGTGAAACGTTTTGGTATTGAAACTTTGGTAACAATGCGGCGGCGCACAGTGACCTGAGATACCAAGAGATCTAAATGAAAATATTCAATGAAACAAGTGAACAATTCTATAATTTTAGTAAAGGTTGTAATTCCCAACAAGTTTTGGTTTTAAAGAAAAAATGGTTTGTGTTTGCTTGGTCGAAAGATTGACAAAAAAAAAAAACAATTTTAGTGGTTTTAGAAAGCGTTCTCCCAAAATTTAAGTTGGATTGAGAATATACTTGATTTAGAAACAATGTCATATGATCAGTGCTTATCATAACCCACCCAGCCAGCAGCTTAAAACATTGAACCAATTTTAACAATATTTTTAGGGTTTTTAAAAAAAAAAAACTTATTCGGTGGAATTTACCGAAATTTGTGTTCTATTTATAGAAAACTAAGAAAGAACCGTTTGGATATACAGACATTGTAATTAAGTAAATTATATCATTCTTAAGAAATGCCTTTTGGAGAAAATTGAAATTAAAAATTAAAATTGAGGAATTTCATGTTGATATCCTCGACTGGCCTGATCTGTTCTCCAGATCTTTTTGACCAAAACATGAAATTCGGCTATAATTTTGATACAGCAAATGGGTGCTTTTTTTCTTTGTTTTTACTCGTTTCTTTTTTTAAGAAATCGTTATTAAATTGTTAATTTTAAGTGAAAAAGTTGTTTTCCACTCATAATTCAAATATTGAGCTACTAATTTTTCAAGATTTTGATATTTGAATATGTCATTTGGAAAAAATGTTTAGCCAATGTATTTTTTTCGTTTAAAAATGGATTATAAATATGACAAGCACTGTATAAAAGAACTTCGTTTGATAATCAAAGTTTAAAAACTCTGAAATCAGAAATAGAAAGAAACTTTGTTAGGAATTTTACCAATGCCAACTAACTTGCTTTTAACATATTCTCATTATGTCTCTCATTTTTGGGTCATCTGGTATGGTATTATTGATGAGTATTGTAAAGGCCAATCTACCATCTGCTATTGGTTTAGGTTTACTAAATCGTTTAAAATCTTTCTCGAAAGTCTTTCTTTTCTTCAACATATAGATTCTTGTGCCATTTCGTTGCATAACTTGTTGTAGACCACTGTCACTGGGTTCCTCTATATTGTTCCAATGCCATAATGTACCATAGTTGGCGCTCGCTTTAAACTTCAACTTCGATTTTGGCTTCAGTATTAAACAAGATCTCAAAGCGTTCGGTTGTTGGTTGGCAGTTGGTGGGTTTTTTTTTTTGAAGTGCTTCGTCGTTGCGTTGTGTTGTTTGGGAACTTCGTGTGTAACGAAATCCTACAACTTTATGTATTAAATTTTGCGAAAAGAATATCAACTGATTCGATTGGGTTAATCAACGCGATTGACTGTATGTGTGTGCTTTAGAGTGTTGTGCAAGAGCCTTGTAAAATGCGCGTGGGAGTTGCCTAACCCAAGCCAAGTTAATTGCGTTGTTAAGAGCCAGTGACCGCAAGAGCTAAACCGACCTGCTGCTGCTGCTTCCTCCTCCTCCTCCTCCTCCTGCCGACGCCTCTATTGATACGCACTGTTGCCTTTTGTCATGCCATAGATACGCGCTCCAACGCCGCTCCAACGCCAGCAACAGCAACAGCAACAACAACAACTGCCAACGTTTATAATAAAGACACGCCGCAGGCACAAGTGTCAATGCTTTTTGTTGATTCCAACCATTCGAGGCATTCAAAGTAAGTAGTAGAAGAAGATGATGGACAATGCGTAATCTTGGTGGTGGTCAGACCAAAGAGAAGCAAAGAGAAGATAAAAAAAAAAAAAAAACAGAGCCCAACAGAGATTCCAACCAACAGACATTAACGAACTACCACAACCAAGTGGTAGGTGGTAGCTACATAGATAGGTAGCCGTGGTAGCTGAAGTGGGTGATGATTTCCGCTCTTGTCATTCAGCCCTTGCGTAATTTGATATATGCTGCATATACAGTGTATGCAAGTAGTAGAAGAAAGGCAGGGCGGACAGGTTAAGTTGAAAACGGTGTGGGGGGATGGGGTCAGAAACAATGACGGAAAGTGTGTCACATGCAAATGCAGTCAGCGTTTGGAAAAGCGTTTGGAATTTGATGCCATAAACGTAACAATTATTATGGCAGATAGCTTAAGATACACATATATATACATATATGTATATATATCCCCACCCTCGGCACCCTGCCCCCACAACCCCTTCTTCTTCTTCGTTCTCTCCTTTTATGGTGTTTGATGAAGCAAGTTCAGTTGCATTTCAGACGCTTTGACTGTGGGTTCGTACCACACTCCCGACTCTCGCGACTCGATCTATCTCTCTGGCATGCATAATTCAACAGAATGTTTGCCCGTCGTGTGTGAGGACAGGCGACTACAGAAATACCATCGAGTGCAAATACAGATACAGATAACTGCCTTAGCTGATGTTGTTGTTGTTGTTGCTGCTGCTGCTACCTACCTACCTATCTACCTGTCTGGCTCCAACAACTCCCTAACCTGAAGCCAGGGCCGGACTAAAATATGCCGGAATGGAAGTATCTATCAATGTAATGAAACTAACCATAAACAATCGAGCAAAAACATCATAAAAACGCCAAAAATAATGAAACAGTTTGCGTTTGCCTTTCGCAAAAATATGTTTGAATATTTTTCATAAGACAAATCTCAATTGTGATTAAAGTTTAATAACCACAATAAGCTTGACTTAATAGCATTTTGACATTTAAGATGATTACCCATAACTAGTAAATTTGAATTATTTCATGCAAATTTTCTTAGTGAGATATACGTATTATATACATATTCCGCTCCTGGCTTTACCACCATCTAACCCCCCCCCTTTAAATACGCTTGTTGCCCCAGCAACCATCGTTGATCATCATCCGCATACAAAACTCTGGTTCTGGCATGCAAGATAGATACACCGGATTCGGATTCTCACCAGATTTGTCTTGATGGGAAGAATCGTTTGCTTGCTTAAGTGTTTGTGTGTGCGTGTGAGTGTGTGTCTATGTGTGTGTGTGTGTGAGAAATGTTAAGTTTGCTTTATGGCCATTACCATTACGCGCCAGTTGTTGCCTGTTTTCGACTCCCTGCCTGGTGTCTCTAATGAAGCCTCTTCATGATGCCTTTCCATTTTCATTTCCATTTCCTATGACTCTCTATGCCCATGGCTCTATACCTACATCTATGTGGCTACTATGCCTATGTCTATGATTTTTTTTCTATGACAAATGACGTTTTGCCATACAAATTGATAAGTACCGTTAGCGGTAAAGTTCACTTCGAGTAGTGCATGTCAACGCCTCTGCCTCTGCCTCTGCCTCTGTCGCAGTCGCAGTGTCTACTTCTATCTCTATGCCAACTGAATGAATTGCCATGTGATTGTGCGATTGCTTGTCATTGTTGTCAGTTGTGGCGGTTTAAGTTAAATTTAACAGTTGCAACCGCAGCAACTGTTGCTGCTGCCGTTGGCATTGGCTCGTGTGTGTCTGTGTGTGTGTGTGTGTGTGTGTGTAGTTGTTGTTGTTACAAATGAGACTCAATTGTAAGTTAACTTTATGTCGCCTGAAGACCGACAACTCGACCACGCTCCAAGCACCGTAATACATAATTCCATTTGGTGCACTCTCCTCTTTGGGTTTTCTGTTGCAATGACAAGCGCAAATATCCGGGCGAGGCGGCAGCAGCAGCTATCAAAATGAAATTGTGCAAAGTACCACGTATTGTCTTGATTTTCAGCGGATCTCATTTTAGACCTCATTTCTACCTATGTAGTAAAAACAAAACATTTTTAAAAGTTGGCGTGCGAAAAATAAAATAACAAGGCAGAAAACAAACCAAAATCAAACTAAGCCAAACCAAAGCGTAGCGAAATTGCAAGAAAAAAAAAAAAGAAAAAAAAACCTTAACAAACAGGTGAATTGTAACGGGAAATTTGTATTGTTATGCTATTGTGTCTTATATGGAAATTGTTTCGTTTAATTATATGAATTGGTGCAACGTGTAGCGACGACGTTGCATACATTTGAATATTTTGCCATCCAATAGAAAATTCAAGTCGAAACTCCCTCAACTCTCTCAAAGGCAGAGTGTGTGTGTGTGTGTTTTTTTTCTTTCTTTTTACAACATTTCTGCAGATCTTTGAACAAACAATTTGATTGTAACATTAACTTGTTAACGTACATATCAACGAATTGATTTGTTTATGGCCTAGAAGCTAATTAGCTACTATATGGAAATTGCCTCTGCTCAACCAACTGAATTAAGTTGCAAGTATTAACTGGTAAATGCATAGTTCGAATAATTGGTTCAATTTCAAGAGATAAAAATGGAAAAATTTTGCATATTATTGTCATAAGTTAGTTTTCCGTACCAAAAAACAATTTTCTGCTTCTTATGGCAACCAATAGAAATCTATTTAATCTCTGTCTACATCAAATGATTTGGTTTTTTTTTTAACGATCGCCATGAAAAAGAAGGCACAAACTATGATTTGCACTTTCGACACTTAACGCTAGACCCAGTCCCCAGACACAGAGCCGTTCAGAATAATTAAATTCTTTTATTACAGTCTCAAGATATCATTAAATTTCGCCAGATATTCAAATTGCTTGGTAATTTCCTAGCACTTTTGCTCTCTTTCCCTCTCTCGCTCTCCCCCTCTCTCTCTCTCTCTCTCTCTAATTGGATGACTGTGAAAGTCGCAAAAATATGTTAAAAATTTTTAGCAATTTCAGTTTGGTTTTTTCTTTTTGTTTTTGGTTTATAAATTTTGTGTGCCAAATACCAAGAGACTGACTGAAAGTGACTCAATCTAGACAGACAGACAGACAGATGAACTACATGTGTAGTTCGTGTATCATTATAATAATGTGAATTAAAATAAAAACAAAATTCCATTAGCCTTTTGCTTGTCGGTGGATGATTTCAATATGTGATGAATAGCCGTATATAATCGAATTGAGAGTTTGTTGCTGTTTGTTGTTGTTGTTTGTTATTAGTTCGATGCTCGCTTTGTCTATTAACGATTTTCAACAGTTTGTATAAATTATGCCGTGAAATATTTGAAACATCAGCAAGCACACACAGACAGACACACACACATATATATATATATATATAGAGCCCAGTGTACCTCCAATATTTCACTCCATTACTCTCCCTAACAACTGTTAAGAGAGGGGGGGGGGGGGGGGGCTGCTTACTGCTGCTGCTGGTGGTGACTGCAACACGCAACAGTTGACTTTCACCAATCCCGAGTCGAGTCGAAAAGTATTTCCATAGTCTCCGCATAGATTTATTTATCCAACTGTTTTTTTTTTTTTTTGGTGGTTCGTGGGGCAGAGAGCTTCCCAAGCAGCAGCCAACAGCTTCGACATGCTGGGAGGAATCTCTTAATTGCGCTCATTGACAACAAACAGCCCCTCCCCATCGCCCTCCTTCACCTAGCCCATCTAGCCCAGGCAAACCAAGCCAGGTCAAGTTGGTGTCCCAATCAATTGCGTTTATGCGTTTCACTTTCATTCCAAAATAACAAAAAAAAAACAAGAGTTAAATATAGTAAATAATTAAGTTAAGAGGAAATGCCACCGCACCCCAAGGAAACATGCCAAACGAAATGTCTACAGAAGATGTAAAGTCTCCACTGGCAACTCAGCTGTTGCTGGTCTGCGCATGCCCCGATTGTGTCATGGCATATGTATTTTTTTTTTTTTTTTTTATTTTTGGTTCGATTTTAGTCAAATGACAGTCAGTCATCGGTAGTAAGATGTCCACAGCGGAAGGGAATGGGAGTGAGAGTGCAAATGAATTATCAAAATCATCGCCAATTAGCGTACGACGTGTACGCACCGATCTCAAGACCTCCGAGAATAGATTCCTTATAGGCCGACCAAGACCCCAGCGAACTCGTACTACCTCACCCATGGGCATTAAGCAGCAGAACCAGCAACAGCAACAACAACAGCAGCTCCAGCTGAGTTGTAGCCACCACCATCATCATCATTTGCATCATCATCATTTGCATTACCATCACCACTATGTTCCCCTTTTGGCCAGTAGTGCACCACAAGCGAATGATACATATCTAAGGTGGTGTGCTCTGTCACTGGCTGTCCAACAAATGATGACCAAATGATCTAATGGATTTCTCATATTTCTCTCTCTCTCTGTCTCTTTATTGGTTTGCAGCGCTCAATTGCCAGCACGAGCCACTCGACTGCTGAATCGATCTCGTCTACAGGATCAGCAATTGCAACACGGCAACGATTCGGACAATAGTCTACGTTCTACGCATAGCGGTGGAACAACGGCAACGGCAACTGCAACAGCTGCTCATAAACGTAACTCGGCCAATTCTCGGGCCTCGACAGCCTCGTCCACATCCAGTTTGCAGCGTCAGCAGCGTCAACGGCAGCCCACAAGTGGGCAGAAACGGCGTGAGGGTAGCGGAGCTGAGCTGCATAGCTCATCGGACGATCTCATGTTGTATGACAAGTCATTCAGGAATGCCATGATACAGGATGTACTTCAGTTTAAGAAGCAGCTGCTCCGACTGCGACGCATTCTACAAGAGGTACGCATAGGTTTCTAATTCCATCACATTCTATGATTTCATTTTGATGCGTTTTCTTTTGCACCTCACCACACACACACACACACACATACTCCACCTCCACTCCACCTAATTTCATCTCACTTCAATGGCACAACACTCCTTAGGAGCCTGATTTTGATTTGAATCGGGTAGGTGTTCATTTGGTTTTTCTTTCCATTACTTTTCATTACTTTAGTCGATTTTGAATGAAAATTTCCTTGAATCTCCACTACTTGCAGACGGAAACTTTGAATCCATTCGAAAATGATAATGTTCAGCTATTTGCCGCTTGCGGTTTGGATAGCAAACAATTGAATGACATCGATTTGGCCAGTCTGACATCATCCACCACGGAGGATCCGTTACAGGAATTATCGGATCTACGTAGACAGGTGGTTTACCTTCAGGTATTTGCACGTTTTTTGCATTTCGTTTGCTCGATTAGCTGGGAATTCAATATATAAATCTAATCTACATATATCATACGAACGATTCGTCAGCAGGCAGGACAAACAGAATATTATACATTCATATATATATATATAAAACGCATACTCTATCATATTATTGATTTGATATCCCAAAGATATTGCTGTTGTTTGCTACCTTTTTTGTAACTTTAAATAGTTTATCATTATCTTTCTCTCTCTCTCTCTCTCCCTGACTCTATCTATGTATATCTCTCGCTATGCTCATAAAACTTACATACAATTGATGTAGCATGTAAAATATATAAAAGATCTATCTATAATATTATACATATATGTATATTTAGTTTGTGTTGAACTTGATATTGATACACAAACTACATACAACATGGCACTCCTTTGACTTGCTATTAAGAAACTCAAAACACAATTGAACAAAACCAAAACCAAAAAGCAAATATAATACACAATTTTAGTTAGGTATGTGAAATCATTAGATGTTGTCTATAAGCCATGCTCTGAGCCATCCCATAAGCCATTCAAATCATCTGTAACAAAAACTGCATTGAATTTGTTTGCTGGGAAAGCATTTGAAAAGAACTCGAAACTCGAGAAAGAGCTTCATCGGGTGGAAACCCTTTTTGCTTCTGTCTTCTCATAAAGTTTCTTATGCAGATGGTTTTCCGATCGTTGCAAGACGTTGAAATAAATATTAAAGGGTTAAGATCATGGGTTGATCAATTAACAGATACAAAAGAAACAAATGTTTGCAAAATTTAACCATAATTGATAACTAATTGTAGTTTAATAGGTAAATTGCTTAGAAAATTTGTAAATAATTCAAGAAAATAAACGACTGAAGACGTTTTTTTGCCAACGATCATTTTGTTCATGGCCAATTGAGGTGAAGTTTTGGTTTCCAAAAAGAGTTAAATTTTTCAATGCAAAATGTATGAAATATGATGCCAAAGATTGAATGGTTTTTTTGTTTTTTTTTGGCAAACTCATGGCATGGCTTAAAAGTTTTGTGTTGAGTCAAGAGACGACGACAGGTACCTATATATATATATATATATATATACGTATATATAGTTATGTTTAATATGTTTAGCTTTTACCACTCTATGGCTTAGTTATGAGCATACACTTTTTGTATTATGTTTTTTGTCTGTATTGTATATTAGTGACCTTTATGGAAGGCTGCACAAGAGAGCTAATTGACATTTACTTTTCTGTCTTTTGTGTGTTTGTGTGTGTGTATATATCTATCGCAGGGTCAAGTCGATGATCGTGATCGGACCATACGCTTGCAGCGAGATCTCATTGAGCAACTGGAGGCCGAGAAGCGGCAACATCAACAACAACAACAGCAGCAACAACAACATGAGGCAAATGGCGACAATGTCGATACATTAAGTGCCGCCAACAAGGAGCTAAAGCTCATCAGCATGGCCACCCAAACGGAGCGGGTAAGCACACACACTTTCTATATCTTACTCAAATATTGGCATATGAATATAAATAAATTTAAATGTGTTTGTGTGTCTTGCACAACATTTTGACTAACCAAAAGCTATCGACAATTCCAATTCCACTTTCACAGACACGACCACTTGCCATTGGTGCGGAGGGTTTGTCCAGGTAGGCAAGCTTTCATGATTCGTTTTTGTATATAATTTTGATGTTTCTTTACGTTTTCGTTATTTTGGGGTGGTGAAGGGAGGAGGTTGGTTTGGGGGTATACATTTTCCATTGAACCGCAGCCGCATTAACAAAACTAATACAAAATAGCAACAGCTGCTGCTGCTGCTGCTGCCGCTTCATGCTCTGTTGGCTGTTGGCTCTCGACTCTTGAGAGTTGTTGGCATGCAAATCAGTTGGCCACTTTTTTTCACTCTTCTATTTCTTGACGCTAATGGCCGCAAATTGCAAACGGAGCAGCCTAATTAGAGCCCATTTCGGATTCTGCAGTAGCAACAAAGCAGCCGCATCTGCGATGCATCTTTTCATTTTGTAATTGTCGGCGGATCGGAGCGAGGGAAAGGAAAAGAGGGGAAAACAATAGACTGAGTTAGCCACTTAGCATACGATTTTTTACTATGATTAACAACGTTTTAAAATGCATTTATGTATCTTCTTCCTCGCCTCTCACACTCACTCACTCACACACACACACACCCACACAACATGCTGCCTCTGGCATTTAACCTCTGCCCTGCCTAATCTATTAACTAAATAGACTACAATTTGGGGAGCAACAGGTACTATTTTGTGATTTCATTTTAGCCATCATTGTGCTCTGTGCCATTAATTTAATATGTATACTACACTTAAGTTACAACTGCATTGAGAATTGTAATTCCTGCACGTAAATGATACTACATATGAGAGAAGCAAAAGAAATGTGAAATTTACAAGTAATGCGGCTTTAAATTGTATACGATACATACATTTAAACAAAAAAAAAAAAACTAGAGATATATATGTATTTACTAATCATAAATTTAGTATATGTATAAGAGACTATTAAGTATTGTTACTGGAAAAACTAAACACTGTTTGTCAATCATTTTAATTGCATGCGGCAATTAAATAGACTCCCAAGGTAAACAAAAACCAAACTAACCAAATTCACTGAGAAAAATATGTCCATAATCAACAAGAAACAATTAGACGGCCTACTCGCGTTTTTTCAACCATTTGGGGATTGCCAAACAAACCAAATCGAAAACGACAACAGAACCCCAACAAAAAAAAAAAAAAACAAAAAAAAACATATTTTTCTCAGTGTATACACAGCATGTCCTAACAAAATATAAATCTAATGCAAACTCATTTGAAATAAAACGCTTCTCTTCTATATATGTAGATAAATGCGAGTATATAGCAAGTACAAGTCCGACTAATACAGAATTCTCTTATCCACAGAAGTAAGCCCGAATATACCAGTTATACCACACACTTTCCGATGCTCCATTTGCACTGCAATGATTCAACAGTGGCAGCCACAACAATTATACGTCACCATCAGCAACAGCATCCCGTATGCCACAACAACAACAACAGCGGCAGCAGCAACAGCAACAGCAACGGGAACAGGGGCAACACGTGTCCGGCTTTAAGTCAAACACGTCGCCACACAATAATCTCCACCACGCTGACCAATTACAATCAACAATTGGCTGCGGCAGCCACTATACCAGGAACACCGCGACGCGCTTCCATTGGCTGGGATACAAGTAGCAGTTCCAGTTTCAATAACACTTGCAACACCAGCAACTCCAGCTCTATATCAACAGAGAATCCTCCTTCTATACCGCATCCAAATGCATATAAGCCAGTGCGTATAACATTGATCGGTGATCCGCTACCACAACCAAATGGCGTTAAAACGCGCTACACGAATGGCTGTCAGAGTGTTAAGGTGAAGAGCAGCAATGGGCATGGCCCATCTCCACATTATCAGCCGTTATATAACAGCAACAAGATGACAAACCCAACCGTAACTATAGTCTGATTTGGATACCAGTTTCTTCACACTCACACACGATCACAGACAAACACTCAAAAGGATTCCAATTATTGCATTGGTATTTCTTCTAAAGTTTTTGTGTTTTTTTTTTCTTCTCGCAAGTCTTCAAAGAGCAATGAAATAATTATGGAATAATAAAGTAGCAACAAAAAAAAAAAAAAGTAAATAACGAGTATACAAATATTTGTATTAGATTTTTTTTTTCCCCCTCTGTGGCTCTCGATATCAAAAACTTTGGTTAGACGGAGTCAACGTATACTCAATTCTACTTTTTAAGGCAATTCATAGAAAACTGAAAACGAAAACAAAACTGTGTAACATCAAGAGCCTCCCAAATATATGTATACATATTTATACCTACATATATAGTATATTCTTCTCTATGTACAATATGCGGCAAAATTAATTAAAAACAATATCTTTAATTATATATATATATACAACACCTTTAGTGGAATATTAAACAAACTTTTTGGGTAAATAAAACCCCAAATACATATGCAATTATCATTGTTAATTATGTTCGTTTAAGTTATCTTCAATTTTTTTTGTAGGTTTTTTTTTTGTTTTAGTCTTTTAAGTAGAGATTTTTTTTCTTTTGAATCTAATTTGATTGAAAATTCAACATTATGCAATAGCACAATAATCGTAAATTAATTATAATTATTCAATATTCAAAAAACTATATACTTATTGTATTGTATGTAAACAAACTCGCTAAGCCTATTAAAAAAAAAAAGTTATAGAAAGTACATGAAGAAGTCTGTGTTTGGTGAAATTGATATGAGGGGGGTTCCATTTCCCAATAAACAAATAAGTGAAAATGTGAGACAGAAATTCATAAATAACAAGATTGGTGACTTTCTTAGGTTTTTAGATAAAATTGGAAAAATTCTAATAAATTACAAAAGACTTAAGAGACCTGTAGACCTGTGCCTTTTCTGAGCCAACTTTAAATCCATCAAAAAGGTCAACATCTAGTCGAATGCTTTCTGCCTTTTGTTTACAGCTGACTGGGATTCACTTAGTGGCCCACTCAGCTGTATGGAAATTTATTCGATGACGTTCTATAAACCGGCTCTCGAGAGCAGAGAACATGATTTGCATTCGCATGCGAAACATCGACACAAACATTCACAGGTTCCCTGTGTATCCCTCCTCTCAGTTGTGATCGAACATTTGAGCAGGAATGTTGTCAAACTCAAAGTGGTTTTGGGCCATGGCTTTGTGGCTTATCTGTCGGTGCTTCCCGCGGTGCGCAGCTCAAGTCTGTATTCCCCGTGGCTGGCGCAACTATGAGTGCAGCGAATTGGCAAGCCTAGTGGATTTGGTCAATTCCGAAGGCTGGTCTTCCAATGAAAACTGGCATACACTGAGCATTCGAAATGAACTAACCGAACTGGTCATTGGGCCAGGTAAGTGTGCAGAAGAAGAAGAAGAAGTCATTTAGGGTGACTGGTTGTTTGACAATTTGTTTGCACCAGCTTATTCAAGTGATCAGCGATTGGACAGTCTAACAAATTTGGATTTGTCCGGGGTAAGACAGTTGAGACTCTTTGATGGGGGATTCTCAAGTCTTCCCCATTTGCGGTACCTAAACATCAGTCACTGTGGCCTCGAGCATCTACAGGGCACTTACTTTGGATTCAGCTCGGCCCTACAAATGCTCGATGCCAGCCACAATGGACTCAGAACGCTTACAAAGGATGTTGTTGGCAATTTGCACAAATTGATTTATGCAAATTTCACGCACAATTCCCTGACAGTTTGCGAGATCCCGCCCATGCCGGTGCTCTACCGCCTGGAACTGAGTCACAATCAATTAACTAATGTAAGCTTCGGCGTGTGCCCCCATTTGCAGCAGTTATTGCTCACCGACAATCAATTGTCTCAGGTGAGTGTAAGCCAATACAGACAAAGAAAAAGACAAAAACTACACCGTTAACTCAAAACGAACCGTACAGAAAGGTGGAAGTAAGAAATGAGTATTTTTGAAAACCTTAAATATGACTTGCAGTGTCAGTATTTGTTTATTTAGTTAACCGCAACGAGCCCTTTAGAGAGGCTTTATGCTGCAGCAAATTGCCAGTTAACCGAAACGAACTTTGCCTATAGCTAAGTTATGAATGTATGCAAATTATATTTGTTTTATTTTGCTATAGCACCGGCTTCAGGCTGAAATATCTCTGGGTGAAATTGCGAAAAAACGCAAAGACACAATGAAAAGCCTTCGAGTTTTGATTCAATAAATACTAATTAATATTGTTCATATAGGTTTTTGACATTTTTTTGCTATTATTTGCTACTGTGGCTGAATTTTTAGCGAAAAATATCACTTGATCACTTCACAAATTAAGAGCCGACTCAGTTCGTCTAATTGAACTCCCTTTTAATGTATAGCAGAAGATTAAAGCCATAGTCCCAGCAACATAGAAATAAGGATTTTAGCTGACTTACCTGGAATGTAATCCATTCGAACGATTGCAGCTTCTTAAACATTTTAAATTCTTCTTGACTTTCAGTTTACATGCCAGTAGAATTATATTCCTCACACTTAATTGAGACTAAATCTATGAGATAGATAATTTAATAATAGAAAAATATATATTAAATAATTATTTGAGGTGGCTTACCTGTCCCATTGAATCCAATTAGTCATTGGTTTTGTCTTTGATATTCAGTTTAGTTGCCGTCCTGGCAAAAAAATAGAAATAATAGAAAAATATATATTAAATAATTATTTAAAGTGGCTTACCTGTCCCATAGAATCCAATTAGTCATTGGTTTAGTCTTTGATATTCAGTTCAGTTGCTGTCCTGGCAAAGTTGTATTTAGAATTGGCCGCTTTGGGGCTGATTCAATTGCATACTGAGGATTTTTTGTCAATTTTCGGTTTTTGCTGACATGTATGTGTTTTGTTGGTTTTATTTACGTTCCAGTAGATCTACGATGTTGTAAAATAACATATTTACTTTAAAAAAGAATAGTTTTAAGGCGAAAAATAATTATCGCTTACCTGCGCGTAGAAGGTCACGTAGGCACTTACGCCACACAGCTGATCCTGCAGCTTCTTTTATACGCGTGCGCTGCGGACTCTCTTTTGCTTGTGCCATTTCGCGCCAAAAATCTACAGTGTCCGTGGTACTTTTTACTTTATGTTGTGTGTAGTAATCAGCGCAGGAATTTACGCCAACTCTGATCCAGCACCTTTTTATATTTTCGATTTGTTTTTATGTTTATATTCGCGAGAAAATATTGCCTGATGCTGCGTCCTTGCCCAATAAGAAAATGCGGGAAAACACAAGTGTTGATAAGCACACGGACGTGCAACTGGTATAAAAATATGTTAGTGTTGCACAACATTTGGCATAGCAGGATAGTAAATGTTAAATAGATGTTAATCGTTGGTAACATGCTGTTATAAGAAAATTAATGTTAACAGAGCTACTAACATTGGTGATGACACTAGTGCTGTCAACACTAGTGGTGGGTAGTTTTTACATTGGTATATTTAATACCACAATGTTTACATTTTGCAGTACTGATATACCAAAGATGGCCAACACTAGTTTGCTAAATCTTAAGTTATTTCATTTAACAATTTTTATGTTTCTAGTTGGATGTGAACACTTTCCATGGTCTACACGGACTGTTGGAACTGCAACTCAGCTACAATGAGCTAACATCCATTGCATCAGATACATTTAAGCCGCTAGCTCAGCTGCGACTATTGAACCTCTCGCACAACTCTCTGGATGCACTACGTCCCCAAGTATTTGGAGCCGCACAGGACTTCGCAATAAATCTGCATCATTTGGACTTGGCAGGAAACAGGATTCGTCTGCTGTTTGAGAATCAGTTTCGTGTATTGCCTCGGTTGCAGACACTAGACGTGTCCAAGAATAGCATAGCCAGTCTAAGTGCAGGACATTTTACGGGTCTAGGAACACTGCGAAAGTTGTATCTGCAATCCAATGATATTCTGGAAATCAAGCCCGGAACATTTGCAGCTCTCTCTAATCTGGATACATTGGATCTATCGCACAATGATCTGGAATTCTTCGATGAGCAGGCATTTGGAGGTAACACTTTGACACGTTTGCGAAAATTGAATCTTAATGCCAACAGCATAAAGTATTTGCATCCGTTGGCCTTCTCCTCATTGCCTTTTTTGGAATACTTGTCGCTGGGTCACAACGAACTTCAGTCGTTGGATGTCCGCATGTTTTTACCAATGCGACATCTTCAAAAGCTGCATTTGGGGCACAATTTGTTCGACGAAATCGGGCCCGATGTTTTGGAAAGTCTTAGCAATGTGATGGAGCTGCTTATCGATAACAACAAGTTAACCTTTCTGGCTAACGCAAACGATACGTTTCCCAATCTCAAGCGCATAGCCATTGAAGGTAATCCTTGGCAATGCGCCTGCTTCATTGAGCTGGAACGTTGGCTAGCTGCCAGACAAGTTATCTATCTCCGGGAGAATACAGGATATTACAAGGGCGAGAGACCCCTGTGCGTCATTACTGCTGTGGAGTACTGTGTCCAGAATTTACAGGTGGTGCGAAGACAGGGCATCGTCCATGAGTTCGAGGAAGAGCAGGATCAGACGCATCTGCCAACTGAAGATTTAAGTGACGAAGAAGACTGATTAACGAAACGTTAACGTGGTTTACAAATACATATAAGAGCCTTAAGGCCATTTTCTGATAAACAGTTCTGGGTTCATAAACATTAAAGACATTCACAATAAATTTAAACCAAAGTAGTATACCTTTTTCCTTGTGGGCAAGCTCTTGTTGTGCTCCTAAAAGATGCCACAATTATTGGTGATTGGTCAGCCTCAGGTTAGACTAAAGAGTTTACTACACACACACACATACAAACACACACACACGCAGACACATGATACGTAAAATAATCTCCTCCTGCATTATTCATTAATTAACTTAATTAACTTTGTAAAATTTGACAAAAAAAATAATATTCTTCGGACACAGAGTTTAAATATATTAGCTGGATTTTATCATCTTGAGGACATAATTATCGTATCTTGCGTCTCACAGTGGTTTTCATCTACAATATAACAACTAAAACTCGAGTCGTTTAGGCGGACTTAACGCGCAGAGCCAAGGCGCTCAAATCGGCAATGCATTTGTTAAGTGTCTCCTTCTCCTGCTGGGGCGAGATGCTAGACAGTACATTGGCCACAATCCAGTTGACCATGTGTTTCTGGCTAAGACGACGCTCAACGTGACGGCATTCCACCTGGTAGTCCAAGCGGCGCTTGACTTCCGTGTAGACATTCATGGCACGCTCACGGAAAGCAGCCTCCAATTGCAATGCAATGTTCTCCTTCTTGGCATCCATCAGCAGCAAAGCACCATCGGCACGCCACTGTTCCTTCTTCTCAGCTTCGATAGCATCAGCGAGAACTTTGAGCTCAGCCTCACGGCCCTCTTTCCATTCAGACTCGATTTTCTATAAATGATCAGAGGTAATTTTTAAAGCCCTCAATTGTTAAGATTTTTCTTAATTTTTTTTGTTACTTACATCGATTTCACCATCAGCCCAGCGGGCGGCAACAGGTCCAAGCTTCTTGACAGCAATAATGGCCATGATACCCAGCGACAGACCGCTGTAGTATTCGTGCTCCATTACGTAGATTTCCTTGGAGCACAGGTAGGTGATCAGACCCACACCGAATGTGTAGGGGCCGGTGACACCAGTCTTGTTGTAGAAGAACTGGAACCATTCCTCTGGAATGAAGCCCAGGCGCACCTTGCCGGGATGTTCGGGACGCTGGCGACGTTCAACGGCACCGCTGGGCGCAGCGGCGGCAGCAGCAGCTGAGCGGGAGGCGACCACGCTTAGTGGGCGCTGGGCTAGAAAAAACCAAAATTTGTAACAAAATGTTAATGGCAAATTAAACTCCTTGCTTCCTGCAAAAAATCTTTGCAAACACTTTGACGTTTTGCATTTGTGTTAGTGTGGGTGATTACATAAACCACGATGGCTGACATTGGCGGTGCCGTAACAATTTTCACGGGCACTATGCATTAGATATTAAATGAGCATGAATCTCTGATATATGGAATTGGACACTATTGGATGCTATTTGCCCTTTTATGGGACTTACCTGAGAGTAGGGCAGCTCTGGATAACATTTTTTCTATTGTTGGTGCGACAAAGTTTTGCTACAATTGATATTGCTCCGCTCCGAATTCGACAGTGACAGCTCAAGCCAGTGTGACCCTGATTTGAAGAGAAAACTACATGAAAAGGAAAATACCAAATTCTATTAAAATACCAACATTATGTTAAATTTCACAAAATTTAAAAATATTAAAAAAATATTTTTTAAACAATCAATTTATGACATTAAAATAAATCATAGTTAAGCAAAGAAAATATTCAAATCATTTAATTTCAATATGTTAGTTTAGTATTTTTTTAATCAACGGCTCGTTCGTTTTGGTCGTCTCTGGTCACACACAAATTTGGTTTCTACAATTCCACCAGTCAATCATTTTATTAAGTTAATTTAATTTCTAAATTTTGCTACAAATCATATAAAAAATGTATTGTTAATTGAATTAACTGAAACACCTGTCTGATAGAGAGAGATAGCGATGCGGATTTTGACCACCAAAAAATAGCAATAGTAGCATCAGCAGGAGCCATAGCATGCCAATCAAAAAAAGAAACCGAATGACTTGGAGGCCTTCCCGTTCCCATTCAGATTCAGATTCAGGTGGTTTCAAGCGAGACAGAGTCAGCAGAGCCAGAGGCGAACAAGTGGTTTAGTGAAGTTCTCAATTAAACTCAATTAAGCAGCGCACAGATCAAAAAAAAAAACCAACACCAAGAAACAAAACCAAACCAAAAACGCATTCGCCAAGAAAATAGTTTCGGACAAAATTCCGCGCCTAACGTGTTCCAGCGGAGGTGGCGGTGGTGGAGGGATTGGCGGCGGTTGTGGTTGTGCTGCTGGTGGTGGCGGCGGTGCAGGTGGTGCTGGAAGTGGTCCAATCCATGGACATAGGCATAATTGGTCTGATTGGCAAGACAGGCAGCAGCACAAGCAGCAGAAGCAGCGGCGGGGTCACTGGAGCACCCCCAATGACAATACGATGGCACAATTTACACTGTGAGTACGCCAAAAACGATAAGTGAGCTCTACGCTATGGTGATATGGGGGTGGGGGGGGGAGGAGTATTTAAATTTGGGTCAATTTACGCGGAGGGGGGAGGGAAGACAGTAGAGGAAACCAAAAGAATCAAATTTCCCCTTAAGCTCTTTGGGCTTTTGTTTATCTATTTGGTGGGAGCGGTGGCGGGACGTCGCGTAATATTATGCAAGTGAAATTGTCGCACGTCCGACTACGACACTCTCTTTCAGTGTTGAAGGAACTGACTGAAACATGAACTTGTCCAAAGAAGAATGATCCTCGTGAAATTGGTCATTCTATTATTTAGCTTATGTTTTTTTTTTCATATTAGAAAAATGTTAATCTAAAATATGTATATTAAACTGCTTGGCCAACTGGTCAATTGGTCCAAAGTTGGGCATGCCTGATTTTTGTTGGCCATTTTTTTGGTTTGAGAGTTGCGAGATTTCCTTGTGTCTGTCGAGTGTTTTTGCCCACTAATGCATAGATCATGAATATCTCAAAATTAACATTTTTGCTTGTGGTCTCTTTGCCAACGCCTCTGCCGATGTCTCGTCACTGCCCTGTGGCTATCGTCGTCGTCGTCGTCTTGTTGTCTGTCTTTGTTTTGCCCAATTAGCTACAATAAACACAGTTCGCCGCCCAGTAACAACGACAGCAAACGATTGGACTGTGAACATGTGCCTCTGTGTTCCGTTAATGATGTGCAGCTAAGATTTCTGGTGCCCGATGACCTGACCGAGGTGAGGGTAATTGCCATTAAACATTTTTAGTTTCTGAATTGATCTTTGCTCTCTTTCGCTTTCGGATGGACGCTAAATTGGATGGACGTTGCTTGCTGCTGCAGGTGCGACAGCTGTGCCAGGAATGGTTTCCCATCGATTATCCACTATCATGGTATGAGGATATTACCTCAAGTACGCGCTTCTTTGCGCTAGCCGCTGTATATAATCTGGCCATAATTGGTTTAATTGTTGCCGAAATCAAACCGTATCGAAATGTTAATAAGGAGGTAATAGCCAATATGAGTGATAGTGATGAATTGTACACCAGGCTGAGCGGTTTTCACATGCAGGATAAAGGCATATTGCCCGACTCGATGGGACGGCATGCAGACGTGGGTTATATTCTGTCGCTGGGCGTCCATAGATCGCATCGACGGAATGGTATTGGTTCGCTTCTGCTGGATGCCCTGATGAATCATTTGACGACAGTCGAACGGCATTCGGTTAAGGCCATTTTCCTGCACACACTGACCACAAATCAACCTGCCATATTTTTCTACGAGAAGAGAAGGTGAGCAGCAAGTTCTTTATATTTAATTTGGCATGTTCAAAGTCCATTAATTTGCGCGCTCGCCCATTTTGCAGATTCACGCTACACTCGTTCCTGCCCTATTACTACAACATCAGGGGCAAGGGCAAGGACGGCTTCACCTATGTGACCTATATTAATGGCGGCCATCCACCTTGGACCTTATTATATCCTTTTACAAAATGCTTTTACTGTTTCGCTTTGTTAATTTTAATTTTTATGGTTTCCTTGTACTTTTGGTTGCCCTCTTAACTCTCTGCCACACAGATCACATCAAGCACTATGCTTCCAAGGTGGGACAGACCAGCAGCCTCTGCGTGTGGATGGCATCGCGTGTCCAGTCGGTGGTCCGTTGGTTATACCACAAGCTCTTGACACGGTTCAATTTTATTGAATGAGCCAGCCAACTGGACAGGAGAATGGACAAGGCAACACATCAAACAAACAAACAAATACACACACACACACAGCAAAAAAAATTATCCTTCCGATTAATGCAAATTGTTTATGATAAGTGTTAGGGGCATTATATCAGTCTGTTGACCCACCCACACACACACAAACACACACAAAACTCCTCACACACATTCACTGTAAATGTTAGTCCACCATAAAATCATAAACTCATTTCGTTTTTTATACATAAAAAAAAAAACAAAAGAAAAAAAATAATGAAAGGAAGCAACAAAAACCATAAGTCGAAAGTTGTAAAAAAAAAAAACAAACAAAAAATAATTTTATACCTGTATTATTACGTTTTAAAAACATATATTTTCTGTTCACACTGCTGTAAATAATCGTCCGAAGTTTTCATCTTCGCTCTTTTGTATTGTTTTTAAATGCTGTGGCTTCAGTGATTTTTAATATGTCTTCTCCCAATTGTTTTTCCCCCATCTACCATCTATATATATGTATATCTATATGTATATAGTCTGTATGTTTCCCTAAAATTTCATTATTTCTACGCACAAGACAAGTTTAGAGAGAACACAAGAAAGAATAATAATAATAATAATAACGAAAAAAAAAAACACAAAAAACAAACGATGCTCATGCTTTAACGCTTAATTTATATGCACGCAAATAGCTCTGAACTGAATGATCAACCAGAAACAGGCAAGCACACATAGAAATATATATATATATATACATATATATCTGTGTGTTTGCCTAACAAAAGGCATAAAGATTTAAAAAAGGAAAACCTCTGTTTGCTATTTCTATAGTATTTTGTAAAAGTATTTTATAAATGCAAAAAAAAAAAAACAAAAAACAAAACAAAAAAGCAAAAACAAACTTGTTTGGCAGCTAATTCATATTATTTTAGACACAATTTATTTAGCAAATTGTAATATTTTTTAAAATAAAAACAACTTGTAAAGTTATAAATGCCATTACTTTCTTTCTCTAGGCTAGAACTGACTAAAACTGGGCCAACGATGGCTAATTGACTATATTGAATCTTATTAGGTTTTAAAATTTGCCCTAAGAGATATGGCTATAACTGTCCGATTGGGCCAGCTTTGACAAATGTTTTGCCCCCAGCAGCTACGCAAGAAACTTCAATACGGAACACTAGTTTGCATTGGAACGGACGGACAGACAGATGGACCGATTACCGACTGGCCAAAGGTATAAAAAAAAAAGGAAAACCAAAATTTAAATTTTCACTTACTCAATTGTGTTCATGTCCCTTGGGTTCCACAATTAAGACCATAATCCACTTAGCCACTATCTCACATTCATTCACTAAAGTTATCTCTGGCAATTATTTTATGTTATAGCAATTCGATCTGGCCAAATCCGACGAAAGTGCTGCGCGTGCATCAAAGAGAAGCCTAAATAAGAAGTTTTTTAATAAAATATAGTTTAAAAGAACTGAGAACTACTTTGCATAGAAACAAACAGACAAACAGACAGACGAACACATATAAATGGGATGCTTTACGATAACCAATGTCCACCAGATATATAATCTGGAATGTATAAACTATATTATTAATAATAATTTGGTTATCATTTAAGCTCTTTGTTTATTTCAAGTGTACAAAAGAATTACCAGCGGAATTAAAAGCGTCGAGCCTGGCCAACAGCTTGAGAGGTACTGGGAGCTGTGGTCGCTGGTTTCGTTGGATCCTCCAGCACACGCACCATCATGGAAGATTTGGGCCCCGTGCACCAGGTAATGCCATGCTCGTCGATTACAAATGTCTCCAGAGTGACTTGAAAGTGTCCGCCACTGGAAATGGGCAGCAGAAAACTGCCGGAAAGGAAATCCCGCTGTGGCTTCACAATCTGATTGAGGGTCACCGTATCGCTAGTCGGTGGCTTCATGTCTGTGGTACTGGATCGCGGAGGCGGCGTGATCAGCTGCGATGTGAGGCTCAGCTGGACAGTGTCGACGAGTCGGAAGTGCTTTTGCTGTTTGCTAAAATGCTGCAGAACTCCTTCCACTTTAATTACCAAATTGCTGCCCGACTGCACATTGACCGGCTCAGTGGAGCTGCGTGGCTGCGGACTAACCGATAGCTTGATTTGTGTGGACTGTAGGATTTGGAAGAAATAGCGCGGCAGACACAGAGGCGTCTTGGTGATTATCTCTATTTGGGCTATTATCACTTCCAGATGACGATTGCTGATTGTCTTGGGCATCTCCTGGGGAAGATTCTTTTGCATTTGCTCCATGCGCTGGCAGCTGGCGGCAAAATATCGCGTCTCTGGATGATTCCCTGTGGTTAAAAAGACGGGTGGCTCTGGTGGCGTGGCATAGCAAATCGATTCAATGATGTGTGCAAAGAAGGCACACTGAAACTCGGACACCTCAAGGAACTCCAAGGTCACATGATCG
The DNA here is from genome assembly GCA_024703675.1 of Drosophila nebulosa. Classification (NCBI taxonomy): domain Eukaryota; kingdom Metazoa; phylum Arthropoda; class Insecta; order Diptera; family Drosophilidae; genus Drosophila; species Drosophila nebulosa. The sequence continues at coordinate 1,752,283 of JANFPS010000008.1, forward strand.
GCGTCAAAAGAGGACTTATAGAGACGGGCATAGGTCTCCTCGCAGGCCTTGACAGCCTTCACCAGCTTGCGCAGTTGATTGGTCACATGTCCGAATTTTTGCAAGTAATCCCTTGAATTTTGGGCTAGACTGCCCGCAATGGCGGGCGGTGGCACAATGACTTGGGCATTTTTCACGGTCACCGCCAGATGCAGGGTCTGCAGATATTGGGCCCTAATCTTGAGAAATTCCAGCTGGAATGTGCAAGGATGCTGGGGCGAGGAGCAGGCCCGCATGCTGGCCAATGCCTGCTGGTAGAGATTACTGGCCGCCTCCAGGCGCCGCATCAACGGAATCAACGGCTGTGGCGCTTCCTTGGGAGCATAGTTGTCCCTCATGTGCTTGTACTCCAGCCCATAGTTGAGTATACACTCGGCCTGGGAGATCTGTGACAGAGCCACCAGGAAATAGTGCATATGATCGCTGATCACAATCTGTGAGATCTTCGTGTAGATGTGGGCAGCCACATAATGATGGCCATAGCGACTCGCCGTCCGCGCAATCCTGTATAGGGTCCAGCAATTGAGACGGCTCAGGCACTTCTCAAAGCAATTAACCACCTTCTGGGGCAGATAGCAGCCCATGGTGGTCTGCAGTACCAAAGCACTGAGGATCTCCACGGTGCGCAGTTGTTGCTCACCGGCCGTCTCCATGTCGATTAGTTTGTTAAGCTTGCAGAGAATCAAGGGCAAACGCGAGAGCATAGGATTCACCTTGCTGGGCGCCGGTTCATCCGTATCCATAGCTTCGGGCACATTTAAGCCCTCCGATGTGGCGAAGGCATATTTACGTAATTGAAAATGCTCACAGAGTCCGACGAGTGCCTCGCATATGAGTTCCGCATTAGCCGGCGGATATTGAACATTGTCGCCCAGGGTGTTGGTCACCATCTCAATAAAGTCCGATCCGAATTCGGCATTGGCCTGCGTGATTCTGATGCCATAGGCCAGCACGCGTCGCAGGTCGCGCGTGCATTCCGCTCGCCGGGCTGTACACAGGAGCAGACCCTCCATATGCAGATTCACCATGTGCAGAATGTCGTCCACATTGATGACCTGGCTATCCCGACGCTTCAGGCCAAAGGCCGCCAAGGCCGATAGCACCGCCATGGCCTGTGTGGCGGTCGTATAGTCGTCCAGCTTGCTGATGCACTCCAGACACACCCGCAACAAAGCGGCACGATGCTCCCTCAGCAGCTGCTGACAGGTGAGCGGACACTCGCTGAGCTTCAGCAAGATGGAAAGGAAAAGGAACTGCTCCTGGGCATTGGTGCAGGCATCGAACTTGACAATTAGCTCCCCAATAGCCGGCTTCGGCCAGGCGTGAACGCTCTGTTTGCCCGCCAGCTCGTTAAAAGAGCGGAGCACCTGTATTCGCACTGGTGTACGCAGATCTTGCATAAAGTTGAGTAGCACTTCCAACTGGCCGGGCACACCCACCAAGGTGCGGGCGGACAACTGGGTAAGTGTATCAATGATGGCTACCACAAAACTTTGCGCTGGATACTTTGGCAACAGATCCAGACAGAGTTTGCTCACCAGGGCCGCAGTATTGGCATCGTGATGCATGTGTCGCAGTACGGGAATGAGCAGAAGCTTCATGGGCACGGGCACTTGCAGCGACTCAATCATATCCGAGATCTTAGCGCACATGCTGATGGCAAAGGAGCTCGATTGGGCGGCAAAGCAACTGCTGGCATAGATGGCAGCCTCCACTTCGACGGTGTCGTGGCTATCCAGAGCTCGACGTATGGCATGATGGACCTGTTGCTTCTCGGGAATAACACGAGAGACGGCGCCAAGGGTGCGTAATAGCAGGGCGCGAGCCACCGGATCATTTGAGTGCATTACCATAAAAATGCGACGCACAAAGTTGTCAATATTGAGAATCTTGTCCAGGTGATTCTCGCTCTGCTGGCAAACACGCAGCACCCAAAAGCGCAGCAGATTTGAACCGCTGACAAAAAACTCGGCCAACTTAATGAATGACGAATTGATAAGGATCGGAAATGGATACTTCTCGAAAAGGCGTGGAAAGCGTACTATTGCCTCACACTGTATCCCCTGTTTGGCGCTCCGCAGACCCTTATCCAGCTCCATGAGCACCGCATTGGAATCGTGCTCATTTTCATTGAGGAAGGATTCGTTAAATGTGCTAACGCGGGTGCCAGTTAGGTGGGACATTTTTGCTAGGTCCTTTTGTCCAGGTTTTAAAATATTTTAAATGGTTTCAGTAAATCACGAAAAAAAATAAAACAGTAAACATCACAACCGGCAGTGTAACAGTGTAACCGTTTCCGCAAGAAATACCAAATTGTTTGTAACATTTTTCTGTACTGTTGATTGTCTGTTAACATTTTAGCATTTTGCAAGTTGGCAGTTCCAATGTTCAGTGCTTGTGAAATTGCGTTATTTGTTTAAATTATGTTTGTTTTAGTTAAAGGTTTGTTCATGGTTTGTTAGTTTTTATAAATTAATTTAATGTTGATTGTGTACTTCCTCCTCCATACAGATGGACAAAGGTTTGCCTTGTTACCGGGCAAGAAATTCTACACAGTGGGACGACTTTCCACTGATCTTATTTTGAAAGACGATCTCAGTATAAGCCGCACTCATGTTCGGTTGCACCTTAGCCAATCCGGAACGGATGAGGAGTTGAAAATAGAGGATCTTGGCTCCACATATGGCACATTTCTAGATGGAGGCATTGCCAAGAATAAAAAAATCGAGGCCAAGGTGCTAATGCCGCTTAAAGTCGGCTCATCGGTGCGCTTCGGTGTCACGACCAGTGTGTGGCAAGTAACCCAGTTAAGCCTAGTGACGGCCACATCGTCGCTAACGCTTTCCCAAGTTCAGGAGCTGGAGCAATCGCTTAAGCCTTTGGGCGGATCTGTCGTTCAAAACTGGACAAATCAATGCACCTACTTGACCATGAATGAGGCTTCCGTCACTTTGAAGCTTCTGCACGCTCTCCTAGATAACACGACTATTGTTACATCTGCTTACTGGCGTGATCTGCTCCAAGCTGCTCGACGCATCCATGTGACCGCTCCTGATGGATGGCCCCAGCCGAAGGACTATCAGCCAACCAATATTGATGTCAAGTGGCGTCCTGAGAGAACTAAACTGTTCGAGGGCAAAACATTTGTCTTTATGAATCGCAAACACGTTGAGATGTATGGTCGGGTGGTCCAGAAGGCGGGCGGTTCCTGCAAAGACCTCAACTCCGGTGTGCGCAAAACATTCCTAACCAAAAAGGATGTCATTGTCATCCAATATGTGCCATCAACGCAATCCCAGGCCACAGAGACTATTAATAGTATTCAAGGTAAATCATGAAATTCAGTTCAGTTCATTTAACTGAGCATTTTTTGTCATTCCAGAAATCTTGGAGCAGGCCGATTTGCGTATAATCCAAGAGTATGAAATCGGCATGGCATTGATCAATTGTTCCACGAAGGAATTTTGCAATCCAGCTCAACGTCTAGTCTTTGACTCAATGCCCACAACGGAATCAATGACCTCATCTCTCGCTGCCAACTCATCGATCATTGTCCCAAATACCGAGCAGGTCCCCCAGGGTTCTAAAGATAAAGCGTCAGTCGAAGTAGTAATCTCGGATTCCGATGACGATGCTCGAAAATCAGAAGTAAAGTCACAGCCAAAACGATTGACGAGAAACGCAACCAGTAGTCAAAGTCAACACCAGGTTGTGCGTAAACGTAATCAGGCACAGTTTCTTGATTCATCGGACGACGACGATGAGGAGGAGCCACCCAAACAGACGAGAAAACGAAAGAACTCTGATAATTGTGCCATTTCGATGAGTTTGTCTGATGAGGATCAAAACGTAGGCAAGGTCAAGAAACTAAAATCAAATAATATTCTGCTTGTGGATTCCTCGGATGATGATGAAGACGGTGAGAAAAAGAAGTCTGTGTCCATACCTCAAAAAACACTTAAAACCAAAGCCAAGGAGCCAGCTTTAGAAGAAAATTTAGTGAAAAAACGAAAGATTGCCACTACCGTGGCTCGACGTTCCCCTCGTTCCCTCAAGATGACAACGAAACAGCCAGAAAAACAGCTCATCTTAACTGCAGCAGAAGAGCCCCTTGAAAGCCATAGCGACGAGGAGAATCTTTTTCAATTTAAGACCACAAAAACCACTGTAAAGCCAGTGGAGGAGCCACCAGTTGCTGCTCCCCGCATTAGTGTACGCAATTTTCTGGAAAAGTCTCAGAATCGTCAAATTGTCGTCGAATCCGATCGTCCCCAAACGGAATCGCGCAAGCGTCTCCGCTTGGAGCTTTTAAATGAGAGCGACAGTGGCAACGAGGAAAACTTATTCGACTTTGGTGATAACAAAAAGAAGCAAAAGCGAAGCATCAGCAATAACAACCAAGCAAGCAATGCAAGCGAAGAGGATTCCCATGATGATGGTCTCTTCAATTTTCAATCTGCTGCCAGATCAGATCAAAGGGACGACCAGGACTCCATATGCACCGAACCATTTGTGCCCAACGCCAAGGAAGAGCTTAAGAAATCAAAGTATGTGGTGCCGCAGCCACAGCAAAAGTCGCGTCTAGTTAATGTCAGTGGCTGGTTATCGTGTGGCGGGCCACACAATAAACTCAAGTCCGAGCCGAATGAAAGCCTGTCGACACATCCAACAGATGCTTCACTGCAAGTAAAGCACGAAATTGAATTGGATATAAAACAGGAAGAAGATGGCGGCAATGATGTTGCCACCATTAAGTGGCTGGCGTCGATTAAGGATAATATTCAGGTGCAAATGTGTAGCTTGGGTATAAGCTCACGTTCCCATGATGCAGTGGATGCCACTGCCAACAATGAGAATTTTGCAACCGTCGACAATTACCATGGACGCAAGAACTTTAAAAAATTTGTCAGGGTGAGTGGAAACGAGTGAGAAAGCAGCAGTTGGTGCTCTTTCTTTAGAGGATGTGGTATATATAATCTATTAATAATCTATTTTCCCCCCTAGAAAACCAATCGGCATCCGCACCAGCGTATTTTGGAAATGAAGCGTCTCCAGTTAGCCGATGGCATGGTGGCGAGCATCTAAACGTTCCTTTCAATTTTTTGTTATTATATTTTGCTGCTAATAAACTTACGGAAAATGGTTAAAGCCTTTGTGTTCTCCTTAGCTTGAAGTTTGTTTTGGAATAGCGTGCGAGCAGTCAGCCATTCGTTCTTGGATATGCTCTTGGTCACACATGTAACAGGTACTGGGCTCTGGTTGCGGGCTTTGGATTCTCGAGCAATAAATCGTTTGACATCTTCGATTGTGGCCAATGAATTTACATTGAATTCCGATTGATGATTGGGTTTCCGTGCCTCAGCCTTGCGTTCAATCACAGTGCCCACATCAGCTTTGACTTCCTGTTTGGCCTTCTCCACCTTGGTGACCAACGGCGGAGGTTTGAGCAATACAGCTGAGGCGGGTGAAACAACTGATTGATCGTCCTGTTTCAGCTTTACTGTGCTCACTTTTAATTGCGCGGGAAGGTCACAATTTTCGGGAAGAAATCTATGCCTTTCCACCAGGGGGAATTTCGAGACTTGTGGCCGTAATTTGTTGTAAAGGCTGGCACATTTATTACTCTGCAGAGAGCTAAGTCTGTTTACTTTGGCCACGGCTGCCATGAGCATTGTGAGATATTCCATAAAGAAATTGTTGCGCAGCATTTGGGTAAAATAATTGGCAGCCGCTAGACAGCAGTCTCGTATGCGCTGCTGCAGATGATAAAAGGCTAGCAGGCGTACCAAAATATACTCGAAACTGCTGCGAGTGGGCATGTCTCCGGCCGAATCGCCATCACAGATGTCGGGCAGGCCGCTGCGAAAATGTTCCAGTTCACGGGGTAAATCCAAGCGCAGTAGACGGCACAGGGCGGCATTTAGTTTGCACACATCCCGAAATCCGGGCATATTGCGAAACGAATTCTTTCGACGGGCCATCAGCCGGCCAATCATGGCGGACGTCTCATCAAACTCTGTTGCATCGGGCGCAGTCAACTGTTGCAGGTACCTGTTGATGGCCACAAAGATATGCTTGGCTGGGGGGGGTCGTATAGAAGAACTATAAGAACTATGTTCAAATATTTTGATTGCTGGACTTACCAAACTTTGTATCATTCACTTGTATGTTTACCAGCGGGGGCCTCTTCAATTCAAAATTATTCCAAAAACTCAAATTTGCGCTCTCACATGCCATGCTGAACCAATTTAATAAGAGATGTGCAACATTCTCCTCACTTGTCACAGCTGTTTGGTCGTGTCACGCAATCAATCCTGAAAATTATTGTAGTCAGCTATAGCGTTGCCAGATGTATTTAAAGAGTTGCAGTTAATTTAAAAGAGTGTCATAAATTACAAAACCAAAACCTTTTGTCCCCATAAAAACAATTCAATATCTTGAAATAAAACTTTTTTCTCACATTTGCATACCCCTCATTATTGGCTTGCCCACCATATGTATTCATACATTTATATAAATATATATATTAAAACTGAGCATTTAATTAAAAGATAAGCAAACATCTCTTGATTTACGTATGTATGTCATATACACATAGATACTGACTTTAATTTAACCGCCTATCAACTTCCATTTAAGTTCTAATTAGCAATAAATTTATAGATAACACATGATAGTTAAGTCAATTTTCATTAAATATAAAAAGTTCATTAATAAAACTTCTTTTCATATAATTTTGCTATAGCAAATATATAGGCAAATAAAATATAAATAATCAACTGAATGGGATATTTAAGTAAGAATGTATTTAAATGTGCATTAATAATTTGCGTATGATTGATTAACAAATATTAAAGTCTCTGCAAATCCCTAAAATTTCAGGGTATGAACAATTTGAAAGGGTCTATTTGTACGATTCAAGGTACCAATAACATTGTAGTCTTCATTGGCTAAGCGGCATAATTGCAGTTGGTTGCACTCGGCGCTACCAAAATCGTAATCGCCCCAACGCTCCAGAATCTCTCTTGCATCAAAATTGTCTGGTATTCTCTTTTTCAAATCTTTGTTATAACGAGTTTTTAACAAATTGAAAATGAGAGCGGCTTTATATTTTCTGCGGATCATATTGAGGCCATTGAAATGTGAACAACAGTTTTTAGAAAACTGCTCCAAGTAAGGCGACTCAACGAGTGCCGAAACCTTTCTGGCGTATTGCGGTTCACCTGAGGATACCTTTAAGCCTTTGATTCGCATATCAAAGGATTTATCCAATTCATTCCAAAACTTTGCACAATTTTGCAACTCTTTGACCACTCTTGGCTCGTCATCGTTATTGATAACATAGGAACATATTGTTATATGTAAACGATTGTCCCATTGAAATAAAGCTTCATCAATGCCTTGTAGTTCGGCTCCTAGTACACTTTTCTAAATAATACGCAAATAGTAAGGCCATATAACCATGATTCATAATTACATCAGATGTACCTTGAAGTCCAAAAATCGTTGTTTCAATTCGCCACTATTTAGGGGAATCACCAGAATGTGAGTGGCCCTGAAATAGCGTCGTGTCCGATGTAATATCTCATTTATCTTACGTTCTGCGACACATATATTATCGCGTTCATTGCTTTTAATAAGCCAATTGTTAGCAGTATCGTTGGTAAACGGTATCTGGATTTCTGCGTTGCTTACTTCACAAATGTGTCTTAGTGTTGCCCCTTGTTTTCCAATCATATGTCCATTAAATATTCTGCAACGCAATAAAAGTGTAATCTGGGATAATTTACTTTGATGTTATTTGAATTCTTCTACTTCGGTATATATAAAAGTAATTTGTATCCACCATCGGGCATCTCTTCAATCTGATCTTTGTGCACTGCATCATCTGTTGATTCCTGACGCCAGTCCAAATTCATTTTGGAAAACTCGAATTTCTTTTTGCCTTTAACAAATGCACTCTGGGCTTTAGTGTTGCCATATGTCAGTCTGTGCTGCCATATCTATAATATATACTTTGATGAGGCGCAAATTTTCGAAAAATTTATCTTGTCCACTGATAAAAACCAAATTTCGACAGAATCAGTTTTGTAAAATATATATGTATGTATAAGCATTATCTCGCCAATAAAAGAAAGGAAATTAGTCAACACAAAAAAAAAAAACAGACAAGAATTCGTTGACCTAAAGTGACGTTCTTCCGGCAAATAAAATGTCGAATCATATCTAATGGTCATTAACTCTTATAAATAAAAAATTCCTTTGGAATTCATTAACTGAACTTGTTTCAGTTATCTTTCAAGATTAGATGCAGTCTATAATTAAAATCAATGGTGGAAAATATACAATATCTTTGGATGGCCGACGACGATTTGGTTTGGAATAATAAGTATAACGAATTAGAGACAATATCACTTAAGTGTCATGAGTTTATTTAAAAATTTCTTGTTATACAACTTTTCTATAGTTGCAGACTATAGACTTTAACATCCCATTTCCAGAACCAAGTATCGTAGCCTATAATAGTGAAAGCAATATTGTTTTTTCCAAGACCTCCGTCGGTAACGAAGCATTCGCTTGTGGTAGATGACTGAATTAGCTCGATCCTTACATAGGTCACTACCTTTCCCTCCTCACTATAGCGAACATTGAGCGTAGGTATACTTGGCTCTCCAAAATACAAGAGCTCGGAAACGGTTTGATACCCAAGATTATCATCTAAAAAAAAAAAATTTAAGAAATCCTCTAGTTTCGTTTAATGCGTTCGAAATATTACTGGTTATGCGGGCCCCCAAAGTCCAATGGAGCTCATAGGCATCAAGGGCACGGCTAACACCATTGGTCTTAGTTGTTTTCTCAGGGTTCAATCGGATGGCATTTGGGTTTTCCTCCAAAAATTTGGCCGCTTCCGAAGGGCTTATGAATGTCACCGAATAGTTCTTTTGAGGAACTACGGCAGTCTGTATGAGCGCCACACAAGCGGTAAGTAACAACAATGTTTTCCGCAACATGACGAAACGGTTTTTGATTGAAATCGTCAATCCGTTTGCCTTTTTATAGGCACGCACTTATCTCTAATAAACGACTTTCGCTGTCCGCCAGGAAAGGAGAGTTTTTATGGGTCAATGGGTATTATAAAAATAGTCAAGATATATAAGTTTTCGGCATAAACAAGTCTAAGTTATAAATTTTATTTTCCCATGTTTTTTCAATAAAATATTACTTAATATTTTCGTTAGACAGACAGGCTATATCTTTAGATATACAAAATTCTTGTGCGTTTAGTTTTATAATATCCTAGCCACGTATTCTTTTAAATATCGAATGTAACCGCTTGTGGTTATAATACTTGGAGAGTCTAAATTTCTAAAATTGCGCCAAAGAAAAAATATATTTTGATTATTTAAATTTAAGTGAAACGAAAATAAAATTAAGCAGTCTGGCAGCGCTCGTTTTTCTGGTAATGTTGTCTAAATATATCGTTAAGTAACACGTACAGTGTTACCGTAACAACTTTACACTTTAAAATTTTGCAACACTAAATTTCTAAGCAGTCAAAGTAAATAATTACCATTATTTTTTCAGTGCACATTTTTTTTGCCTTAACGTTTTTTCGGTGTTATTTTGGATTTCGAGGTGAGCGGACGTGTGCCGAGGCAACAAAAATTAATAAAAATTATATATTTGACCTACACTATTTTCAGTGGTTCTCGCGGGGGGGCAAGTGACGAGCGTGTGTGTGTCTGGCAACTGATTAGATAGCAATCAACCCAATAGGAGGAATAGGAAATTGGTCAGTCAAATTATGCTAGTCGCTAACACAATCAGGAATACAGCAAGGCTAGCACTTCGTGGAAGTGGCTACCTGCGGCACCTGCGTTCAGCACCCACAAATCTTACGCGCACTTTCTCACTGGGCATAGCGGTGAGGCAACAGCAAGATGTGTATGTAGCCCCGCCCTCTGTTATGATGAAATTAGACAACCACAACCAAACTGACCGTCTATTTGTCTATTTGCAGGGTTAACGTAACCTTTGTGCGCGCCAATGGGGATAAAATCAAGACATCTGGAAAGGTAGGAGACTCTTTGCTAGATGTGGTGGTGAACAACAATGTGGATCTGGATGGATTCGGTGCCTGTGAGGGCACACTGACCTGCTCTACTTGCCATCTGATATTTAAGACAAACGACTACGAAAAGCTGCCCGATAAGCCTGGCGACGAGGAACTGGATATGTTGGATTTGGCCTACGAATTGACAGATACCTCGCGTCTGGGCTGTCAAATAACGCTATCCAAAGATATGGATGGTCTGGAAGTGCACGTTCCAGCCACCATAAACGATGCACGAGCTGCGTAGAGGCCCAATTGGGACTGTAGTTGTTAAATTTTTTGTTGCTTTTTTAAGTGCTATTTCAGTTTAAATTGTAGATAACGTATTGCATAGATTATTTTCAATCAATGTTCAATGAAAAACCTTTTTGTAATGTATTTGTCCAACTGAAGGACGCAAAACAAGCTCAGGCAACACGGTCAAAGTAAAGTTTTTGCATAGATCAATTGTTAAACATTTTAAGCTCAAAGGGAACTACAAAACAAATGCATATAAAGAATATGTTAATATGTGTACCTAAATAAATTTACATATATTTTCGTAAATATTTCGAATTTTTGGGCCGGCATAAAGAAACAACAACACACTAAGAAATCTTCTAGAATCTCACTCTTTGTTGGTTTTTTATATTAATTTAAGGCCCGAGAACTTTAGTAGGCAATCTTCAGCAAATCGAGGCAAAGCCTATATGTGCCACTTTTAAGGTCCTATTAAAACGTTTTTATAATTTATAAAATATGTCCTGGCACTTTGGTAATTTCACATGTTCATTGCGAATTTCATATTTGTTTGATCAATTTTCAAGCGCATATCAACAAACACACTTGAAAACTGATAAAGGTAAATTTCTGATTGTGAGTGTGTGTGTGTGTGGATTTTTTTTTTTTTTTGTTGTTTTTATTATTTCGCAGCTATCAAATAAAGTAATAAATAAATAATTTAATATATACATTTGCTATATTAACTTATCGTAAACGATTTTCTGCTTTTCCAATTTCTGTTGCATATAACATTTTATCTGTAAATCTTGTTATATTAAATTTTATTCTTCTTTTTTTGTTTTTTTTTTCTTTTCTTTTCTTTTTATACTTTTGTTTAATTTTTAGAAGCTTTAAATTATGATTAAATGTATAACTGAAACTTAACAAGTCTGACAATGGGGGGCGGGAGAGGGGGAAAAAAATTACGCCACAATTCCGTTTATTTCGTTAGTCGCTAAAGAAAAAGTAGATAATAACCAACTTTCCAATCAGCAGAAATAACAAACAAAAAAAAAAAAAAAAACAAAAAAAAAACACATACGCTCATTTAGATAATAGAAGTTCAATAAATAACCGACAAATAGAAATAAATAAATAGTTAAGCAGAAGCTTATTGGGATAGGTGCTGGTAGAATTGTTGAGTGGTGTTGAGGTGATTCGAGGAGGAGGAGCAGGTTGGAGATGGAGGATGAGTGCACATAAAACTGATTTGGTTTTCTGTTCACGCCGTTCGCCGTTCGCCGTTCGTCGTCCCTCTTAGTCGTAGTCGATGCTGAAATGATGATGATGATTCGATTCTAGATAGTGTTTAGTTGACATAGGCCATGCCGGCTCCCTTGCGATCAAAGTGACGCACGCGCACAAAGAGGAAGGCGGCGACTAGAGAGGCGACTGCCAGAACAAGTAATAGCATCACCAGGCCACCGACAAAGCTCGGCACCGACATACAAATGGTCTCGGCATCTGCGGAACGTGCCGACTGAATTACCACCGTCTCATTGCTGGCATTGCTGTTGAGCGCAAAGTTGACATCACCTGGCGCCACCACCTGGATAATCCGGCTGGTGTTCACATCCGTCATTTCCTGGGCATTGCGTTTGTAAATGCGCTGTGGCTTCACCACAATGTCAATGGTGTCACGGCGCCGGCGCACTCCGCGCAAATCATCCAGTCCCTCAACCGAACGTGGTCGTCCACCCAGGGAGACAAGATTGCCGCCAGCACTAAGATCATCCTTACGCTTCACGGTGCTGTATTGACCCGGTTGACCGGGCAGTGGTGGTGGTGGCAGACCCAACTCGTTGCTATTGCCCTGAGCCTGTTGCGGGCTCTGAGAGCTGGCTGGTCCGGATGGTGCTCCAGATGCCGAATCAGCTGTGGGCACGGCAGATGAGGTCTGAGCTTGGGGAGAGGGCACCACATCTGGTTGATTCTCAGAATAGGCTCCAGTGGCATCGGATGCAGGATGACGTGGATCGGGATAAGCTGCTGGTGGCAGACCACCTCCTCCCAGGGCAAAGTCGTTGCGTTCGTAGGCCTCTGGTGGACCGTATTCCTCTGACAGGCCATTGCCGCCCAATTGGGGAAGACCGTATTCACCGCCTGGCAATCCAGGACCGCACTTGGGCTCGGGACAATTGTAGCGGCACACCTGGATCACGCACTGGAAGTGCACATTCATCGAGTCGGGGAACTTGAAGGCCTGGAAGTAAGCAAAACTGACCACCGAAGCGGAGGGACCGAAATTCTTGATCTTTTGGAATTTGCTCATAATCTTGGGACGCACAACACAACCGTTCTGATCCACCAGCTGGATGGGGGCACGTTTACCATCATGGGCCACACAATTGCGTACCAGCATATCGAATTTGTTCTCATCATCCTTAATGGCCAGCACCATGGTCATGGTTTGTCCAATTTTCACAATGCCCGACACCTCGGAGGCCCATGGTCCCTTGCCCACTTGAATCTGCATCCAGCATTGAAGGTTGTCGCCCAGGAAATTGGCCGTTACCGCATGCAGCATGTCCACCTGGAAGGGTCTGAAGGTGACTGCCTTCTCATAGAAATCATACCAGGTGCAGCGCAATTTGCGAGCCTGATCCCACACCTCCTGCACATAAGGATCATATTGAATGATAATTGTGTTCTCAACATAGCTGCCCGACGGCGTGGGTGCTCCATAGCCGGCGGCATTGTGATTGGCCGAGCTGGTCATGCCGCAACTGTTTAGGAAAATTTCAAATGTGGCGCTCAGGTGACCGGTGCCGGGCTTTAAATGCACACAGTGTGGATCGCTATAGAAGCCCTTGGAGAAGATCATGCCATAGAAGGGACGATCGAACTCAATGTTTACCCGCATGTGTGTCTTCTCGCATTGCACCTGCAGATGCTTGATCTGTGGACTGTCATTGGTGGTGGCCAGCGGCCAGGCCTCCTCGGACAGATCGTTGGTGGCGCCAGTGCTCAAGGGTCCTTGCGGGGCACCATAGATGGGCGCTGGTGGGCCATAGCCGGCTCTGTGTTCCAATGGCAAGGCAGCTGACTCAATGTGTGAGGCATCGCCATGTACCGAAAGATGCTGCAAATAAACATTGCATAATTGAGATTAAAAAAAAAAAAAAAAAAACTCTTCAAGAATTGCATTTTCCGACTGTCTTTTGCCTACATAGAGAGGGCAACATTTCCCTGCCACTCCAATTGAACTGCCATGGAATTCAAATAAAATTTACAAATTTCTAACATCATCAAATCTAATGGATCATAAAAAAACTAAAAAAAATTGTCGTTATCCAGTTTATGGTTGAGCTCCTTGGATTGCGGAAAGTTTTGCATTGAGGCTTAAGTTTGGTTGGCTGGCTGGCTGGCTGGTTAATTGTTTAACTACCGATTTCTTCTTTGATATCTTCTCTTTCTGTGTGTGTGTGTGTGTTTTTTCGGGGGGGTGGGGCCTTTTGTCATTTAATTTTTATATGCTTACATACATATATAATACGATTGCATAATCGTAATCAAAATTAGTTGTCGACATTTGGAAAGAAGCGCGTCGCGAAGCGTTAAAAATTGCTCCAGACTTAAAGGCTTAAAAATGATTTTGAAATTAAATCGTTGCCAGACCGAGAAAAAGACGAAGCACGTTTCAACAACAAATTGAAAGCATGACAGAGCTTTACAGATTGCATAAGACCCCCCGCCCACCATTAAACCCATCACAGGGCCATGTGTAGGTAGCTTTCTTTTCTCTCTCCCTCTCTCTCTTTTGTGTTGTCTTTTCTTATTCCCGTTTCACATTTGGTTCATAATTTTATGGCTTTTTGGCTGCACACGGGAAGCGGATGTATTCTCCAAAACTAAAGGCAAAGACCCAACAAAAATCGAAAGTTAAAACCCAGCATACGATGACGATGACGTTGTGGTTTGGGTTTGGGTTATTTTTTTTTTTTGTATCTCTTGTCCACGCATTGGAATTGTCGTGAGATGATTTTGAAAGTGAAATGACCAAAAAAAAAAAGCCAACAAAAACAAATAAAGCAAATGCTGCGTTTGCTTGTGATTTTCTTTTGGGACATATTCTCTTTGATGATAGAGATATCAATTTTGTTGATTTTCGATCGCTTAGCATTGGGGGTAATTTATCTTTTTCTTTCTCTATCTGTGTGTGTGTGTGTGTGTGTGTGTTGCTCTGGCATTTCACTCGCCGCCGCTTAAAGAAAACTGGCAATAAATAAATAATAAAGCAATCTCTGTGAATTAATGTGCTATATAAACAAGAAAGTCAAAACTGGTACAAATCAGAGCATAACTGCAATTTCTTCGCTGCTAGCACCCAGACAGACAGACATTGAGACAGCACACACACACACACACACACATACACACGCCAAGCCAAGACGACTTGGATGATGATGATGCCAGTTAGCCAGTTTAAGTTGAAGTTTTTCTTTGACTTGATTGCATCTCTTACACACACGTACATAGTAGGATAGATAGTTTTTTCTATCAGGTAGACTCACTCGGTGATTGATGCGCTTTAAATAGCCCAACTTATGTATGTATGTTGTTGCGAAAACACAAAATGAACATTTTGTTTTAGCCATGCTTATCAATCGAAAGCGTGCTCAAAAATTCCCAAAGAAAATCAAGCGAAATTTATGGCCATTTGTGTGTGTGTGTGTGTGTGTGTGTGGATTTTTGATTGACAGTTATTGAGTTTTTGGCCACTGAATGAATATAACTTGAAAATGTTGGCGCTTTCCTTTTAACCATGGCAGCAGCAGCAGCAGCAGCTCTGTTTAAGTCGTGGCTCGTATTGTATCTCTCTAATTACAATGATTAACAAAGTGCCGTTTCAATGCCACTTGTTGCATTTTTCCTCCACCTTTCCCCCACCTTAAACTTTTCTTCTTTCTTTCTCTTCCTCTCTCTCTCTCTGCATGAAGCTTGTAAGTCTATACCGCTACAATCCAATCCTCAAAGCATCTCATCTCAACCATCTCCTCATCTCGCATCATCTCATCTCGCATTCACCATGGTTTTCGAAACAAAAGAGAAAAAAAAAAGAAGAAGAATATCGATTCACTGATTTGCATTCGAATTGATATTGATAAAACGGTAGTCGATTGAGTCGAAAGTGAACAGATCCGCTATTGCTTGGGCTTGGGCTTGAGCTTGGGTCTGGGTCTGGGTTTGGGTCTGAGTTTTGGTTTGCATATGAAATCAATCTCGGATTTGGAATCTCTATTATAAAGTGGGCCAATTCAGTGACTAACTGTAATTTTTGTATATTGTATTTGTATTTTTTGGCGCTGCCTAATTGAAATTATGCACAAAATCACAACACAATTTATCAAACTTACCTTTGTGTTGAATATCAAACATAGAACTATGGCCAATAGGCAACTGCTTGGCTTCAAGTGTCCCATTTTCTATATATATATATATATATATGTCTGGATTTGTTTTTGTTGATGTATTGGTGTAACCAAAAATACAATATTATATATTAATGGTTCTTCTTCTTCGTCGTCGTCGTCGTTGTTGTTTTGTTGCTTTCTTCTCTCTCTCTCTCTTTCTCTCTCTTTTGCTGTCTCTTTCAATCTGCAAAGAAAAGAAAGGGGAACAAGGGTAAACAATAATGCAGACACTTTGAGGCCGTTAAAGTTTTTGCATGCTAAAGATGCTTAAGAAGCAACTTCATACAGGGTCCAAAACAAAAAACAAAAAAAAAACGCAAAAAAAAACACAAATTGGGGCTAAATACTTGGCATATTTTAGCTTGGCCTCAAAATATTACGCATACGACACGTTAGGCTGATGAGTTTATAAAGTAAAAATTTGTCAATTCAATTATATCCGGCTTTGCTTATTGTTTTTTTTTTTTTGTTGTTGTTAGAATTTCATCATTTATGTTGTTTTATTTATTATATAATGCCTGAGCATCTCTTATGCAAAAGTCATAAAAATGGCACCCTGTATTAATAGCCTCATCATTTTTATTTGCCAGTAAAAACGAGAGAAAAAAAAAACGAAATAAGCACTGAAAACAAAATTAATAGCCGCAATTGCCATTTGTCTATGTTCATAAATGACTGATCAAAATGACCCTCACAAGTAAACACACACACACAGAAAGACAGGCACCCACATACATATACAACTGCAAGTTGCATTTGAAAACTTGCGCGCGCACTTTAAATCAAACAGGAACCACTTTCTATTTTCACTATAACAGTATTCCGATCAACATTGCATCTAACTCCGACGACTCCAACTCTAACTTCGACTCCAACTCCAACTCCAACGCCAACGCCAACGCCAATGCTGCTTTTCCACACAGTGGCTGCACTTTATGGGCAAACCATTAGTTTTGTGTGTGTGTGTGTTTTTTTTTTTTTTGGTTTTCTTTTCCTTCACTTGTGTGTCGTATCGTGTCGAGTCGTGTCGAGGGGTCTTACTTTTTACAGTTGCTTAACAGAGCGGCCTAACATACAGCGAGTCCATCCACTCGACGCTTTTGTATTATTCTCTTTTCCGTTTGTTGCGCCTGCGTCTGCGTGCCGATAGAGACTGAGACTGACAGCTTTCACACAGCTCCAACTCCAGCTCCATAGCTCCATGGCTTCATGGCTGCACGGCTCCATGGCTCCGACTTTGATTCCGAGTCGGTTGGTCTCGGGTCTGATTCAAGCTGCTGCTGCTGCTGCGCTGCTTTTGGAAAAGTAAGTGGCAGCGACGCTGACGTCAAAGTCAACGTCGAACGCATTTCACTTGCCGCACACATTTAGCTAGCTGGCTTCAAGAGAGGTTTATCTCCCTGTCTCTCTCTTTTTCTCTCTCCTCTTCTCTGCTGCTGCTTCTTCTTCTTCATAAACATCAACATCATATTTTTCGGTTGCCTTTGGTGAATGGGTTTTGTTGTTGTCTGCTGCTGCTGCTGCTAGCAGTTTTACTTTTACAGAGCGTTTTGTTGCACTAGACAACCTGTGGACCTGGTCTGGGACCCTCACCCTCTCTCTTCTTTTCTCTCTCTCTCTGTCTCTCTCTCTCTCTCTTTAACTTGCTCCTTCTCCAGGTCTATGGGATATAAAAGACACATGTAAATGGCTTTTTAACAAGCCTTGGCCATAAATTCGTTGGGGAGAAGAAACTGAAACCGGCTTTGGCCAATGTTGAGCAAGTGTACCATTAACCCACTGAGACAGTAACGGACACAAAACTGGCTGCCAAATCGGGAGCCGAGTTGTGGGGAGCGCTAAATGAAGAACTCTGTAAACGCTAAAAAAAAGAGAGAGTGTACACGAGGGGGAGAAGTGGAGAGGGTAGCAAAGGCGAAGTAGGTTTGGAGAGTGAAGCTCCAATGCTTTTTGACCCTAAAGTCGTTGCCTCCTATCTCTGCTGCTACCGCTGCCAACGGATGGCATTACGCAACCCAAAAGAACTTCCATGAATGAGATAAACTTATTTTTGTAGTAGCGTCTTTTTTTTTTTTTTGGGAGTTTTTGTTTTCTTTCTTTGATTATGTGTGGGTTGTTGTTGTTGCTGCTGTTGTTGTTGTTATTGCTCAGTTAACGGTCTTTCGTTGAGAGATTTTTCCACATTTGCATAAACCAAACGAATTTCTCAAAAAACAAAAAAAGAAACACAAAACTTGGCAATTGCTAATTAGCAAAAGAAACAGCGAAATTTCGGTTTTCATACCCTGTAGACGACAGCACAATCAAGTGAAAGGGTTACAATACGATCTGTTGTTCAATTTACATGGAAAAGAAAAATACTTTAAATACTTATTTCATTTCAAACAATTCATTTTCTTATGCTCTGTCCCCCAAATTTTGGACTCTCGCAGATAGATTAGAAACAATTAGCCTTTTATCAACGAGGGGGTAAGGTAAGGAGATGCAGTAAGATTGCAGTATCCTTAATATAGGGTATAATATAATCGATGTAAGCAATTCTATATATATTTTATTTCTAATTGTTGGCACCCAAACAAATTCCCTTATCAAGCGACTTCAATCGCTAACAAAGAAGACAACAAATCTTCTGAAACTGATGGAGCTTGTTTAATGTTTATTGTGGTGATGGTTGGTAGTAGTAGTTAATGTTGTTGTTGTTGTTGCTGTTATGTGTAACTGGCAAATGGAATTGTTATTGTTGTTGCTTGGCCAGTGAAAGTTTTTTGTTTTTTTCTGCGTTTATTTTTGTTGTTGTTGTCTTTCTTTCTTTTGAACTTCTCAGCGAGGTAAACTCGGGGATCGTCTCGTCTTGTCGTGTCTCTAAGAGATTTTGTGCATATAAGGGCATTCCTGACGTCTTCGTCTTGTATATTATATTTGCCTTTGTTTTCTTTTTTAATTAACACGATAAAAATTATATAGACAAACAAGTGTGTGGAGAGAAGAAGAAATTGTCTCTCCCTCTCAGTGTGTGTGTGTTTTTTAATGCAAACAAAAGGTGCAAACTTGTTTAGCCATCAACTTTTGTTTTCAGCATAATTAGTTTATAAATAATTTGGCCTACTAAGGTTTTTGCCATTTGATTTGTTGAATAATGTGAAAAAGTTGTGAGTGAAAATGTAATGAAAAGTTGATTGTTTGTTTTGCTTGACAATCCCACTGCCAATTGATTGAATGACAATGATACGTTACATTGGATAGATAGATAGATAGATAGATAGACCCCAACTAGTCGGAAACTAGGTGAACCACTGCACTTCAACTCCAATACCATCATCAACTCAGCTTGCTCTCTGTTTTGTTCTAATTCTTGATAATTTGTGATCAGACATTAAAGCCTCAGTTGCTTCTGTTGCTACTTCATTTAGTCTTTATCGAGTTCTTTCTTTATGTTCATCAGTGAGCCGGATATTGGTACGAATTGTGTGTGTGTGTGTGTGTGTGAAGTTTCTAATAACGAGGAGGAGGCCAAAAGGATATTTGCATGGCAATCAAAAGAAAAAGAAAAAACAAACAAACATGCATTTTCTCTTACGCTCTCTGTGTGTACATCTAATTTAGTGAGTGAAAATAGTTGAATTGCCTATTATTAATTCTTTATTAAGGAAACATATCCAAAAATTACTAAGATTTCAACTGATTAGATATCTGTGTTCTCAATTTAAATTGCATCTGCAGCGTCGTTATGAACTGTAAAATTGTTAAAATTCTTAATAAAACAAAAGCTAGTTTTATGGCCCCCTTTTTGTAAAATCGAAAGCAAAAAATGTGCCCAATTTTGGCCAAACAAATATATGCAATTATTTTCATTTGCATTTCAGTTTTGAATTTAATTTAAAATTTATCTAGTTATAGCTGGGAAATGTTTTATTACCGGCAAAATTTATGTTTATTTATTGATTCATTGTTTGGCTGTCAAATGACCGTTAATGAAATGCAGTTAGTGTAACATTAACTAATTGTTTTTAAGCCTTTATTTCTCGTTTTGGCCAAGAGAAGTGGCAGCAGCAGCAGCATCAACATGGTTAAATCTATTAATTTAATTGAACGCTTTCACAAATCCCCACCC
The DNA here is from genome assembly GCA_024703675.1 of Drosophila nebulosa. Taxonomy (NCBI): domain Eukaryota; kingdom Metazoa; phylum Arthropoda; class Insecta; order Diptera; family Drosophilidae; genus Drosophila; species Drosophila nebulosa. Next base: position 1,772,222 of record JANFPS010000008.1, read on the forward strand.
ATAGTGTATACCGCACCCGCACCCGTACCCCACAACTCTGCCCCCTTCCCACCGAAATAGCCTAAACATTTGTTTTTGCCAGCTGCAGCCCAAAACTTTAATTGAGTAGCTGACAAATTTTTTTTTTTTTTTTTTGCGTATGACATACATAGATTGAGAGATTGCGAGGTGGAGAGATGGAGAGATGGAAATGTAAATGTAAACGGGGGAATACACAAATACAGCTAGAGGGGCGTGCCACCTAAAAGGCAAACAATGAACTAGACATTTCGGTTTTTTTTTTTTCTTTTTTCCGTTTCTTATTTGAGGTGTTGGAATTTTTTGTTTGTTTGTCAGTCAATCGATTCGCTGTTGCTTGGTGAGTGAGTAAAAGTTTCACTGCCATTGCAGAGAGAGAGAGAGAGATGCTGTCTCTCTCTCTTTCTCTGTGTGTGTGTGTGTGTGTTTGTGTTAAGTTGCGGTGCCTGCTTTTAATATCGTTTCGAAAATGTAACGGTGCTATACAACAACAACAACAGCAGCAGCGGCAGCCCGTTTCCACTCAATTTGATGTCATTTTGTGGTTGTTGCCTGCAAATGATCGATATTATTTGCCATTGTGGCATAGAAATTGAAGTAAACTAAAAATTCCTCATTCCCCCTACCACCCCATCACCACCAACCGCATCATCGCCTCTTCATAGACAACGCCACCATTTACCATGCGTAATTAACTACACATATCTCGATCGCTGGATCGCTGGATCGCTTCACCATCATCATCCATCGTTCGGATGCTGTGAAAGTGAAATTTGTTCGCACTCTCAAAAAAACAACAAAAAAAAAAACAGAAGCAAGCGAAAAGAAAACGCAAACAACAAGAAAATAATAATAAAAAAAATACAAAAAAAATAAGATCAACAAAAAACAAAATGTTAACACAACCGGCCAAGGTTTTGCTTGAGTGTAGGGTCAAATTTATGTTTCATTTCATTTTCATGATTATTAGGTAACACACATCTTGTGTTCTTCTTCTTTTTCTTCTTGTTCATTATCTTCTGATTCGCTTGCAGTTGAATTTCATTTGAAAAGATTGTCAAGCCAAACAAAAGACTTAGGCAACAAACTTGCCCCTATGGTGCGATACCCGCTTAAGAGTTAGTCCCCCCCTCACCCCCCACCACCCAATCACTTGTCACCACCATGTTGTGCGGCGGATACTTTTCTCGCCAGGGCATTATGTAAAATAGAGCAGACAATTAATTTTCTATGCTCCACTTTGGTTGTTGTCGTTGTCGTCGACGCGACAATTAAAAAGTGATAACGCTGCGGTGAAGGGGGCTAGCGGGGATAGGGGTGCCATAGCGCAGCCAACTTGCCGCCTCTGCTTGTCCAATGAAAGTAAATGGTTGCATGCATATACATACATACATATGTATATGTGGCGCCGCCAGGGGCGGTATCGTCGGCATTCCATTCACTCACTCACTCACTCTTTTGTTTGCTTCTCGTTTTTTTTTTTTGTGAAATTTTTCGCATGTGCGTAGAGGCGAATGATAACGCATTTATCTTAAAAGTAGGGAAAGTGAAACTAAAATTAGGCTTTCAAATATATACATATATACATATATATATATGTAGATATATATATATATATGTATATGTGTATAGGGGCTCTTTGCAGACTTGACGATAATGAAGCCAAAAGTTAAGCAAGTTAAAGTTTTCGATCCTATTCTACCTTCTTCATGAGAAACAATTTTCAACACTGAAAACTACCGTTAGCCAGGATCAGATAAAGCGGGGGTTGGTGGGTCAGGGAAGGGAGGGGGTTAAAGCGATTGAGCGAGAAAGAGAACAAGAAATGAGACAATTAACATAATTTACAACTTCCCCCTTTGTTAATGCAGTTGCCATTTTACTTTCCATTTCGTTTAACGGTAAAACTGACAAAAGCCAACAACAACATAGCGAATTTCGCTTTGGACCAATTGCAACAAAGGCAACGGCGCAACGGCAACACGGATCGTCAGCAAAGAAAAGTCATGACATGGGCATGGACTGGACATGACCATGCATTTAGAGAACCGGTTATCATCATCATCATCATCATCATCGTCATCGTCATCGACCAAGTCCAAGTCGGAGACCCAATGAAAGTAAAAACTCAAGGGCTTGCACTTTCTGTGCCCATGTGCATGCGGTGAAAGAAGAGACGATCAAAAGAGAGTAAGCAAAGAAAGGTGGGAAGATGGGAAGGCAGGCAATCAGCAAAAGCAACAATGCTAGATGGAGGGGCTGGCTGGCTGCGAGGCCACAGGCAGCCATGGCCGTATCCTCGACAACTTGCAACGCATCGTTAGCTGAAAAAAAAAAAAGAAAAAAAAACCCCAAGCCGGTTGCATTTTGCTCTGAAATAATTAGTGACCCAATTTCGTGGCTGTCGCCACAGAGCCGCATGTTCCGCTTGCCTGAGCCCCAGCCCGAGCTCGAGCCTCAGCCGCACTCCAAGTTAAAGTTGGCGTCGGTGTTGTTGTTGGAGTCGAAGTTGGAGACGCTTGCAATTTGCTTGGCTTGACTTGGGTTGCAGTTATTCCGTTGGTGTTGGCGTATTTTGTGGCATGCATGCAAAGAAAGTGGTTTTCATTTCTTTTCAACAGCGCTCTGCCTCACTTTTTGCAAGTGGACTGTGGCAGTTAACTTACTCTATACAGATGCATTTATAACTGCAGATACAGATACATATATGTGTAGAGTCAGCAAACCATTTCGTTTGTCTGTCTGTCTGTCTGTCTGCCTGTCCTGCTGGCCAAGTGGAATGACTCTCGCGTCGTTTGCCTAATACAGCTTAATCAAAATAATACCAAAAAAAAATCTCCAACTGCCACCCATTGATTTGCATGATTTTCAATGATTTTTTCCCCCCCTCTTATTCGTTTTGATTGGGACCACCCCCCCCGGCCCTCGCCCCCAGTCCCACCACATAGTATATATAAATGTATATTGCTTGAAGTGGTGGCAAGTTCATTGGAAAACATTAGAAAACCAAATGAGTTTTTGTGGTATCCCCAAAAATGTTGAAGCCAATTAGCGATAAAATGATTCGATATTGGTAACAGACGAAAGTGAATAAAAAGTTTTATTATTGTTTGTGAAAGGGGCAAAGATTTTCATTAAACAATTTCAATATTGAATTTATAGACAAATGTTTTGATTTGCAGTAATTTTTCGGTGTGGACCTAAACCAAGTTAATTCATGGTTTTTTTTTTTGTTTTTTTTTTTAAATCCTAAACTTTCATTAGGAAAAATGTATTGTTGATATTTTTGAAGAAAACTTTATCTTTATGTAGACATTCTGGTAATGAAAGTTGTCATGTTGCTTTGGTCGTTTTTTTTGCTTTGTTAACATTTTCACGCTGCCATGAAAAACTGCGTGAAAATTGCTTAGGTGGCGAGACAATTGCCGTTAATTTTTAAAATTGTCGCCAAGGCAGCCCGAAAGACAGCAGCAGCAGCAGCAGCAGCAGCACAGTCTGCAGTCAACAGACTGCAATCTCCTTTAGTCTTCAGATTTCAGTCTCAGCGCAAAAGCTTGCCACTGCCACAAACCAGTAATTATAGAGCTGCATTTGCCAGCAACATGTGGCGCAGCTTCTTTCACTATGAGAATGTATGTGTATGTATGAGAGTCTGTGTATGTGTTTGTGTGTGTGTGGAATCAATTAAAAGTATTGCTAGGCACTATGTTTGGGCAGATGACAAGTGCCAAGCAGCACATTGAGGCAACCCACTTGGCATTGCACGCGTGCTACGAAAGTATTCACCAATTGGTGTGAGTATTTCTCTGTGTGTGTGTGTGTGTGTGTGTGTGTGTGTGTGTGTGTGAGCAAAGCGAAATTGTTTTCATGTGGAGGCAAAGTGGAGCAGTTTTTGAACAAAGCAATTCGCAAGATTAATCAAACACATCAGCAGCAACAACACATATGTACATATGTATGTATGTATGGAGTATGGAAAACTCTTAGCCAACGACTTGGACTGGCGCATAAGCCACACACACCATCGGCTATAACTATGACTGCGACTGCGACTGCGACTGAGACTGAGACGAGGACTGCTGCATCAGTTGAATGAGAAGCGGCACAAGGCAATTTCAGACTTTCATTCGCGCGAAACGCGATGAAAATTTCACCAGCAGCAACAGCAACTACATATATCAACTACTCTACTACTACTACTACTACACTCAGATGAGAACAAGGTGCCGGCAACAACAACTAAGTATTATAGTATCTATGAGTTTTCCAAATCTTCTGCTACTTCATCTTCATCTTCTCTACATTTGCGGGTGGCAGCCGACCAAACGCCAGCTTTACTTATGCAAATTAAACTAATGAACAAAAATTCATCTTTCTTTTTATTTCGTGTCTGCTGTTGATTTTTCTTCTCTTCCTTTGTTGTTGTTGTTGTTTCACGCCTCAGCGGCTACTTACAACACCTTTTCGTACTGTAGCAACAACAACAACAGCAACAGCAACTATAGATACTTAAATTATATCTCTTTTATTATTTTTAATCATAATTTCCGCATAGTGCACGACGACGAAAGTTTTTTCCATTTTGTTTGTTGGCTGATTTTCGGTTTTCGAATCGCCTCTCGGCTTTCTATGACTTGCCATAGTTTTGTTTTTTATGCTCTGCTCTTCCAATAAATAGGTAAAACACCATCTTTTGCTTTTCTTTAAGCCAAAAACACTTTGCAACGGTTTTGTAAGCAAATGGAACTACCAGTTATTGTATCTATCTCAAATAGTTTTTAGTTATTTTAACATGTGATTAGACATTTTGAGTACTTTATGCTTGAGTCAAGTAGTAATCTGTGGTCATTATTCACTCAGTTTCAAGTGTGATATTGGCTAAAATATTCTTTACTCTGATCGTAACTTTCCATCTAATGGGCTCTAGATAAAATCCCTAAGCTTACAAGTTCTTAAATGAGACAACTCATTTGGAAACAACTTTTTTAACTTTCAATTTAAATAACCCTTTATGTTTAACTAATTTTGTCATACTCAAAATGCTCTTTAAATGGTTTTTCAACCTTAGATCGATCATCTAGGACAGTTTCCACCAACAAAAAAAAACATCTCAAACTATTTTTGAGTTTTTTTTTTTTGCTTACCTTCAATTTGGTTTAATCCTTTAATTGTGTTTTTTTTTTGTATTTTCGCTCAGTTTGTTTTTTGTTTTGGTTTTGGTTTTTCGTTCTTCTTCGTCTTCTTCTTTTGCCTGCGATAATCCTTGGAAATTTTGTTTTCTTTGCACGAAAAAAAAAATTGATAATGGCACAGCGTCGGCGATCACAAGCCTTGGCTTTATTTTGTATAGAATTTTCTGTTTGCGATCTGTTCAATAATTGCACAAAAAAATGTAATCCTCAAAACAAAATTATGGTTTTTGGTCGCTCTTCTTGTTTGTTTTGCGTTTGACAAAAAATTGCACAATGCGCGAAATCGAACGCGTTAGCGAAATGTTTCGGAACAGATCAGGACGCTAGTCTGGAAACACACACAAAAAATCACTCGATTTCGATTCGACTGGTGCTGCTGCTGCCGGAGGAGGAGGAGGAGAAGGCACACTGTGCAGACAACACAAGACCAACTCGTCGCACACAACGTTGAAATGAAAATGCGGCCCGGCAGTATCGGTAACCAAGATTTTATATCGCGTGAAAGTTTTGACCCCTTTCTTGTTGTCTTGGCTTGCTTGCTGCTGCTGCTGTTGCTGCTTGCTGCGCTCGAGCGCTGCCTGAGAGAGAGACATATCCACTGAGACCCATTGAGAGATGAGAGCTCTCTCTCTCTCTCTTCCTTTCCCTCTCCATCTCTCTCTCTCTCTCTCGCTCTCTCTCTATCTCTCTGTCTCTGTTGTTGTAAAATGCAAAATATGCCGTTTTCGAGTAGATTTTTCGTTCGAGTTTGGTACCTCGGCTTCTTCGACTTGCTGTGGCAACTTTTCATTTCAGATCGCTTTCTGTGGGCCTTTTGTTTTTTGGCAAACCCATTCCAAGTCAAGGTAACTGGTGACGTAGAAGCCGGAGTCGAAGTCGAAGCCAAAGTCTTAGTTGAATGCGTGGCTCTGCCAACTGAACGATTGCCTAATTTTTATTGTTATTCACCAAGGGACGACGACAACAATGACGACGTCGGCTGATTCACCTAACGGCATTTTTGGCAGCCGACAGCTGGTCGCATTGCTTATTATTCTGGTCAATGCATTGGAAAATTAAATTATGACTTTTGCCTCTCTTTTTTTTTGCGGGATTATGCAATCGATTTAATAATGATATAATGATGCACAATTATTTATCATGTTAACGGCATATTTCGGGGCTTGACACACAATTTCTTAATTAGGCCCAAAAAACAACAACAACGAACAAAATATTAACAGAATGACCTTTGTGTGTGTGTGTGTGTGTGTGGGGCGTAGAGCGTAAATAATTTAAATTAGTTAATTAAATCAACTTTTGTTTATCAGCAGCAGCAGCAACAACCGTTTAATGGCAAAAATAACTCAAATAAATTCCAATTTCATATTGTTTAAACGAACCAACAAGTTCGTTGCCTAAGTCTTTTGTTTTGCCTTCACCTTAAAAATGAAATTGAGAAAATTCCTCATTTTGATAAATCAGTTACTAAAATCTTATGAATATCGAGAAACAGTTTTAAGCCTGCCAATTGCCAACAAAATTTTGAAAACAATCACAAAATTTGTAGACCTTTTTGAATTAGTCTACAGATGTGTTTGAGATTACAAGATATATAGAATAATGCTCAGTCTAGTTATCAATTTGTTATACCTCTCTGCTTACTTAGGTTAACTTTTTTTGGCAATTTCATTCATTCTTGGCTGCAATTCTATTACAAAATAAAAAGTTTTTCTCAGAGGAACTTTTTCTTTGATTGTTCCTATGTGAGCTATATGATATAGCGATCTAATCCTGGCGAAAAGTTGTGAACCACAACAATGCAACATTAGAAAAGTTAAAAAAAGTTTTCGACCGATCCTACATACATATATGTTATACATGTTATAGTAGTAGTAGAACTTAACCTGCTTAAATACCAATACTCAGGTCCGTATTTTTAAAACTGAAAGCGTGAGAGATTTAGAAACAGACAGACAGACGGACATAGGTATATCGACTCGTCTTTTCGTGCTGCTTAAGAATATAGTATATACATCTGCTTTGAACAGTCGTTACAAATATCTGACAAATTTTATAATATATATTTTATATAGATTTCCAGCCTTGTGGCTAAATAAAGAGATTAAATCTTAAATAACAGATTCATCTGCTACACAATTTAAACACTTTCTTATCGATTAAATGACAGGCATAGACAAGGGTGGACGACATCGGATTGGCCACTTTAATTCAGATTTTCTCAACTTCCAAAATGATTTTTTTCGCTCAGTAGAGAAAACCATCTCAGTTTTTAGTACTTTTCTTTGAGATGAATTGGATCAGACATTTGACTTCAAAAATTGCCAATAATTTGATGAACCCCTTAAAAAAGTTGTGGGTCAATTTTCGAAGCCAAATAAAAATGTAATTTTTGCTCTTAAGTCTTAAATCTATTTTAATTCGGTACTTACCCTAGCTAAGAGGAGATTGGAAGGCAGCATTATACCGATCATTAAAGCTATTATATTTCAATATTGAATAGCCTGTAAAAAAAACAAAATGCTCAATTATTGCAAGTATTGATGATTAATTTAAGTAATTTATACAAAATGATCAAAGTTTAAAATCAATTAATTCAATTTTCTATTACTAAAACAAGTTCGTATTGCCCTCAGCCATTTGCATTGCATAATTGAAAAGCAAAAACGTAAATAATAATAACAACAACAACGTAATCAACAACTTTGTGCCAATTTTCCTGGCAAATAGTTTCAAATAATTTTTGGCCAACTTTCAGCTCTAATGTGTCATGTGCCACTCTCTTATTGTGTACAAAGATAATTTTCGATGATGAAATTACGAAAAAATGTTGACGAACTTTTTTTTTTTTTTCTTATTTTTGGGCATTAGGCACGGCAAAGCATATAACGAGAAATGACCAAAAAAAAAAAATGAAATGCAAAAATCTCTAACTATGTCAATTTCAACCCCATGCCAAGAAAGTTAATCGTAATGGTAATCCATGAACTTTCCATTTGTCCAATACGCATCACATCTTGGCTAGCCAAGCGATGATCATAATGATGATCATGACGAGACCCAGAAGATGATGAAGAACGGAGGACGCAGACACACCCGCAAATCGAAAGAAATCGAAAGTTCCGCTTTTGAGTTATTGTTATTCGAGGTTTCAATTTCATTTGGGCATAGGCACTCACTCCATCGCCCTCGCCATCTCCATGTAAGTGTGTATGTGTGTGTACCTAGATCCGGTGTGATTCACACGCAGCTCGCATGGCAAAGGCAAATACAACAATCCCCCATGACGTTGGTCCTCATGTTAAAATGGAATTGGGTCAGGGACGTGCTCGGCATGTTAATGATATTAAACTTATGTTTTTGGTGACGCATTTGATTACATTTTGATGGGGTGACAGGAGGCAGGAGGGAGGTGAATGTAGCACACACGATTATAGTAATGTGGGTTGTTATTTATTTCTACAGAAAAGTTTAGGTAGAATTTGTAAGTTGGGTAAGGCAATGGTTGAAATGTGACGAAATACATTTTGTTAACCAAGATCTTGAAATTTCCAAAAAAAAAAAAAAAAAAAAAAGAAAAGGGAAATGAAATTATTTTGAAATGTCGAGAATCACAAAACCTGAGAGGGGAACCAGAGAACTCTTGCTTATACATGAGCAAGGCTGCAATTAGAAGGCTAAGGGCTAGGGGAACTCTATCACGAAAGGCCACCCACAAATATCTAGTTTTAAAATGAACTTTTGCTTTTCAATTTGAAGGTGAAATTAGACAAGAGAGTCTAAACATTTAGTTTAAAATGTTAAGCAATTATTTCTTTGCTAATTTTAATGAGAACTTGTCAACTTGTCGACTGTCTTTTGCATACTTTCCCTTAAAAATATTGAAAAACTAAAATAAAAAAAAATAACCAAAGAAAGGCTTTAAGCTAAAGCCGTTGCTATATAGATAAGTTTGTGTATTTGATCAAACGAATGTTATTCATATGTTTACAACCAAAGACTGACGATCATAAAAATACTATCTAGTTTTCATTCAGTCAGTTTGGCAGTTTGGCTGGTGTCTTGAAAGACAGAAGAAACAAACTGAGAGAGAAAAAAAAAAAGAAAAACCAGTTATGTGACAAAGTTTTGCACAAAAACAGCTCGGTGCAGTTATAACGGTGCACAATTTGGGCTCTTATTGTTTATTAACAACAATAATAATGATAATATGAAGTGGCCGCCCCCCCATCGCCCCTCCTTATGCGCCCAGGAACCCAGCGCCCGGTACCCGCCAGTACCCAAATGTTGTTCGATGTCAATCATTATGCAAGTCCCACTATGGTACGGTCAACGAGCTCTCGCGGCACCCTTTACTTTACTTTCCATTTCTTTTGTGACTCTGCTGGAGACACACACACACACACACACACACACTCAAACACATACATTTCCATTTCACCTTTATCCATTCCATTGGCATTGCCCAGCCCTAACTCATATATATTTTTATTAAAGACAATGAACCTAAGTGTGAGAGAGAGAGAGAGAGAGAGGGGGAAAAGGTGGCCGGAGTACAAGTGCAGGGCACATTGAGGGCAGAAGCTTTGACAGACAGTATATGACTATTATTTCATTTTTCCCGCTGTTCAAGCGAAATTACTCTCGACCACTGTCTGCCTGATGAATGAGTTGTTGAGTGCTAAAGCTGCTGCTGCACTGCGAGGAAAGCTCATTAAACACAAATACAAATTGCCAACAATCATTACTATAACTAAGGTTCATCCATCAGGCATACGGAGAAGGTCTTAGCCCTAACCCTGGCTAGCTAAAGCATCTCTTACTTCGACCATATCGACTGCAATTGTTTAAACTAACTAATTAAAGAAAAAAACCAATTTGCTCTTTTTTGTCCTATTCCCTTTTAAGTTTTTTTATTTGTAAATGCAAGGACAAGAACTTGATCTATTTTGAAATTAGATTTTGCTTTCGAAAAATAAAAAGTTATTTTTTCCACAAAAACAATATATTTTTATTCTCTAGGACCATAAAGACAATAGTTATTTGGGCATAAGTGAAAATTCCCAATGCAGTTGTCTTTTAGCTTGGCCAAATGCAATTAAATAAACAAAACAAACTTTAAATCTCAATCCAGGGTAAAAACTCTCACCTCTCTATCCTTCTCATAAATAAACCTATATTTCTATATTTTTTCTATGATTTTTCTTCCATTTTAGGGTTTAGACTCAGCCTGACAAATATTTACCAAGTTAAAAAAAAAAAAATTTGCATTTTAAACAAATCACAAATATTTGAAATAAAAGTTAAAAAAAAAAAAACTTCCAAATTTTTGCATTACGTAATTTATGGACAGCCTCTTTGGCTTCTATTCGAAATGAAGCAGAACCATGAAAAGTCTTTCATTGTGAAGTGAGATTTAGATGCGATTTTCATTTTACGATTCTGATTAGGATTTACGGGGTTATCTTTCTCGCTGTGTAGTTGTGTGTGTGTGTGGGGGGGGGGGGGGGGGGGAACTTGGGCAATTGATTTTGAGTTAGGGTTTCGGTTTCGTTTGCCTGATGGCTGCGCCCTTTTGTCATACTTTTTGTTGAGATTGTGGTTGGTCTTTGTTGTGTTTTGGATTTTTTTGTTGTCTTGAAGCTGCATAAACGGCGGTTAATTATTATTTTATGCATATGACAAGCGAGCAAGCGTGGCCGAGGCCTGAGTCATGCGCCATATATCACTTTCACTCGCCAAAAATCTCCAGCTCCTAACAGTGAGCAACACGGCAAGAAATCTCAATCAAGCGACACAACACCAAAATGGTAAAAAAAAAAAAAGAAAGAAAAATAATAAATAAATAAGAAAAGGCAAAGAAACCAAATAAAAGGCAGACAGACAGCCAAAGGCGTGTCTGGGGCAAAGGAATAGCAACAACACATGCCACATTTATAGGCTGCTGCTGCAACAGTGTCCCAATTCGCATTGGTATTTATCACAATTAAGAGTCTCTTTGATTAAATATTGCACATAAGTGCATACTTTAAATTTTAAACATTGTTGAAAGGTCTTTAAGCGATTGCATAAGAGCCAAATGCATTGAGCCGAAAGTGGTAAGAGTTACTAAAAATAGCTTGGCCTGGCCAAAAGGCTCAGACAATTTTGACGATCATCGATCAAGCATTGTTTGCTCTGATTAAAATCCAATTTCCATATACCAAAACTTTTCGATATCCAACAATGCAAACAATATTCATTTAACACATTTCGTAAAGACCTTTAGAAATTACAATGTATAAATGTTGGGGGGAATGGGGGAAGGGGTGGGGGGGGAAGTAAAGCTTTGCTCTGTGTATCCACAACGATTTTCACTTTCATTTGGACCTAAAAAGAGAGATAAAACTTTGTCCATGCGCTGCGTATGCAAATTAGGTAGCTAAAAACGAGGCGCAGAAATACCGTAAATGACCAAAAGCAAAATCTCTGCTACAGATATGAGAAAAGATGCCCGAACAGCAGCAGCAGCGGCAGCAGCAGCAACTACCACACATACGCAGCAACAGCAGCAGGCCGACAAAACAGTTAACAGTTTTTTCTTTTTGGCAAATGAAAGAGAAATTGTGCGGCTCGTCGTTGTCGGCTCGCCGGGCCGACAAAAGTTTTATATGCTAATTGGTGCGCAAGCTAAACTTAAAGATACATAAAAATATTTTCAAAAATTATAGTCTGTGCGAGCATAATGGATCTGTCATTAGCTCAAGAGATAATCAAAGGATCTCGTTTGATAATCTAACCAACTAGCTAGTTGCCAGCTAGTTTTAGTTTAAGTCTCACAAAACGAATTTATTAATTATCAAAGATATTGCCATCATTAAAGGCGAACTAAACAAATATTAAGGAATTCTCCTAAATAAATGTTATTATTAGATATTAATTTCTAATATCTTTCCGTGAGTAACTAATTTTCCTAGGCGGAGAACTTTCAATTCACATTTTGATATATCTGAAAATTTGTCTTTTTTATCCCGTAAATATATAATATAATATTTGAAAATGTATATGTAAAATTTTAAGGAATAATTAAATCGTCGAATCTTCTCAGTTTTCTGTTTAAAAAATCCCTCTAGATGTAACTTTTATAACATTTCTCGAAAGTTTTAAAACCCCAAGAATTTCTCCTAGGAAAATGTTAATAGTTAAGCATTAAAAGTGAAATTATTTATAAGTTAAAAGCTCAAAACATTATTTTTAAGTTGCATAACGTTTTTTTTGTTGTTGTTTCGTTTTAAAGAGCATATGAAAGTCGTTGATCAGTTGTGCTATATTTTCATATCTATAGGAATATATTTAACATATTTATTTGAATTATTTCTGTTGTCTTTTTTGCAAAAGTTGAAATAAAAATATTCAGCATATATTCAGGGCTTTAGCTTTCTATGAAATCTTTCTTTTCTGATATTTGGTAACAAACAATGCTCGTATTAGGCATTTATGATTTTGTTACGATTGCGCAATCATTGGGCATTTCTTCCAAGTCTAAATTTATACATTAATGCATAAATCAATGTCAAATCCAATTCGATTATGTATGCATAGAGTATGTGATCTCAGAATGCCACTTGGATGTTGAAAGTGAAAAGATTGTGGAATTTGACACCCATTAAAACCGTTCGATTCGATTCGATTCAAATCGATCTTTGTATTTGTATTAGATTTCGCGCTTTTGCTTTTTAGTTGAAGTCACGCCAAGTTAAAAAAAAAAAATAAAAATAAAAATAAAAATATGGTTAATTGAATATTAAAGCCTGAAATGATGCCTAATGATACTCGTAGAGTTTTCTTTAGACATTTTTAATTGCATTTTAATGCTTCATATAAGTTATAGATACACATATTGGACTCTCATATGTACGTCTTATGAGTCCAACTCTTTGGATCTTGTTAAGCGTAATCATTAGGCAACGGCAAACGGCAACGGAAACAGCGGCAGTGGCAGCAGCTCCAGCAAGGGGGCAAGGGGCGTAGGTACCGGGTTACTTAATGACCCCAAGCCAAAAACTTTTAAGCTGAAAACTGTGAAAGAGAAAGAGATGCGGAGAAAGCATCTCAGGCAGACAAAATCAAACCAACTGCAACAATTCGCTAACCCAACGAGCGGCAACAGCAACAACAACAACAACAACAATAACAGGGAGAACAGGTGAAATATTTATACTAGGTGTACATATGTAAGTGAGTGTGCGAGTGTATCTTTCCCTGTGTGTGTGTAGATATGTAAATGTGTCTGGGCGATTACTTTCGATTGTGCTGTTAAAAGGTTGATGTGAACGGAGATGGAGATGGAGTTGTTGTGGATGTGGATGCAGCGCCTCAGTCGAAATTAAATACGCACTGACGAGCTGACGCGCTGACGAGAGGCGCATGGCGCACAGCTAGCCGCAGCTGATGAATGAGTTGCATTAAACTTCTTCACGGTATTTGATTTAACTGGATTTTGCATTTGAATAACTATGAAAATTAAATAAAAAAAATTTTCTTGACTTTTCGCTTTCGAATATGTTTGTAAATAGGTACAACAGATGGCTACAACATTTGACTAATGCCAATTGACTTCAACTAATTCGGACTTTTTTTTTGTACTCAAATTTTTTATAATGACAAAGGTCGCGTTCAATTTCATAACCTTTGACAGTTCAAATAGTCCGCCTTAGTTTAACAGTGTGACCAGTGTGACACAAATCTAGTCAGCTGAGTTTGCGCATCGCCGCGTTTTCCAACACTATTTGCGCCAAAAGTGCATTTGCGTTTCGATTGTGTGCGTGTTCAACCAAAAATTTACATAGTTTGCTCTTTTTGTTTTCTTTATTCTTTTATTATTCTCAACTGCAACTGGAGCTGGTGACCCAAAAGTATGAGTGAAATTGTTGCAGAAACTGCAGCCACAGCTGAAAATGATGAGCCACAAGATGATTCAATGGAAAAACTGCAACTCGACGAGGAAGACGAAAACAACATTTCGGCTGAAGATTTGCTTGGTGGCAAGAGTTTGATGATGTCCGACAGCGAAGGTGAAGATGAGGTGTCCAAGGGTAGAGAACAGAACACCGACAATGGTGAAAACGAGGGGCAGGCTGAGGGGAATCTACCATCCCAACCCAACAAGGTCATCGACTCTGACAGTGAGGATGAGGAGGTCAAGCCAAAAGCCAAGAAGAAAATATCGGCTCTCATAGATTCTGACAGTGAGGTAGAGCAGGAGGAGATTGTGGAGCAACAGGCGGACAAGCAGAAAAAGAAAATATCAGCTCTTATCGACACAGATAGTGAAGAGGAGAAGAAGGAGGAGGAGGAGGCACCGCATGAGCAACCACAAAAAGAAATCAAAAAACAGAAGCGGAACAAAAAACTCACCAAGATATTGAACAGTGATGATGAGGAGGAGGATGATGATGACAATAGATCTCAGATGGAGAGTGGGTCACGGGACAAGCTGAAAGCCTTGGTTGACTCTGAATCAGAGTCGGAACAAAGCAATGCTGAGGAAATTGCAGAAGATCAGGAAAAGTCATCAGATTTGCCCAGCGAGAAACCTAAGAAAGCCAAAGTCATGCGGGTGAGTAAATCCCCAGCAATCTCCGAAATGAAATTGACATTTAATCTTATACCATACCATAGGCATCCGCTAAGAAGGCTCTAGACGGGATGCAGGCCATACAAAGTGAGCAACAGCGCTTGCATCGCGAGGCTCACATAAGTGTGCCATATCATCAGCCCAAGCCAAGGACCCTCAAGGAGTTTCTAAATCGTCGCACCATAAATATGCCTCTGGCCACGGCCATGGCCGGTGGCAGTCCCATGCCCAATAAACAGCCGCGAAAATCATTAGCACTTCGCATGACCAGCGATGAGCTGGCGGCTTATGCGTAAATATTTTGTTGATGCTTAAAAAAAAATAAAAAAAAACATTTAACATTGATTATATGCAGGAAACTCATGGATGAGCGAGCCAAGGAGGCAACTGAGTTTTTTAAATCTGAATCAGAGAACGAAGAGGAGGACCAGATGCAGTTGAAGAGTGAAGAGCCAGTGATCCTTAAAGACAAATCAGGTAAAAGTGATGAGGTTGGAGCAAGTGACCACGGAGCCTTTGAAGCAGCCAAGGAGCCAATCGTTGAAGAAGAAAAAGTAATAGAGGAGAAGGAGGAGGTGTTGCCGCCCATTGAACAAGTTATAATTTCACCAAGCAAAGCATTGCTTATCACTGAAGTTGTTGAGTTGCCCAAGCTGGATTTGAGCACACTTAACATAACTCCTCCCTCCAAGCCGGCAACGCCAAAGATTAGCGAGGCTATCAAACGCTTAAAGTTGGAGAAAAGCACCGATGTGAGTCCATCACTGAAGGGTGATGCCAACATGGTCATTGATCTGGAAACGGGAGATATGTTTGCCAAGAAGCCTTCTGGCGTCGATGACTTGCTGCAACGTTTGATAAAAACGCGCGAAGCGAAGAAACAAAAAACGACGGAAACAGTCAAGTAAGTGGATGAGCCCTTAAATGCCTCTGGCCAGGTTTTTACACAAATTGTCTTTCTTCCTTAGCATACTATCTACGGAGCATGGCAAGGTGGAGCTATCCAAAGTCAACATACATCTGCACGAAGAGGAACCTGTCAATAAAGAACATAAACCGGGAGCAGCCTACATTAAGATGCAGGAGCAATTGAAGTCACTGATCACTAAGAAACGCTTAGAAGACTTACGCAAGAAAAAGGCCGAAGAATTGGAGGAAGCTGACGAGCATGATGAGGAGGAAGATGGCGAAGAAGACATGGATGTGGATGAGGAATACGAGCCAGAGGAAAAGGCGAAACAAACGGAAATTGCCATTAACGAAGATGAGGAAATCGTAGATGAACCTGAAGCAGAGGAAAAACATTACGAAGCAGACTCAGATGTGGATGAGGAAAAGGCAGAAGCAGAAGCAAGTAGTTGTAGCAGTAGCAGCAGTGAAAGTGAAAATGAGGAAACCCAGACAGTTAAAAAGAAGAATCGCATTATACGACCTTTTCAAGATGACAATTCTGACGATGATGATCTCCTGCAGACACCAAAACCTAATACCACATTAGCTCCAATGACTGCCACACAGTTGCAGTTGTCTGCTCACAAACTGTTTGATGCAGAGGTCCAGCGCACGGCCAGTGATGAGGAGAACGAATTGCTTGATCTATGCTCGGGACAATTCCCTCGTTCCCAAATGGCCGCCCCGAAGGAGGTTCCCCTAATCAGTCAGATACCCATGACACAATTTAGGGCCAGCAGTGAAGCACCAGATGAGCTGGAGGGTCTCTGTTCAGGTACCTTTGCAACACAGCAGCCAGAGAAAGAACAAGAAGTGGTACAGCATTCAGAATTACCCCTGCCAGAAGTTAATAAGATCTTGTCTAGCGACGAAGAGCCCAAGGAAGGCGAATCAGAGAAACCGCGACAAAAGAAACTTACAAAAAAGCGACAAAAAACTAAGGCTAAATTGGGTTTCTCTGATGACGAAGATAGCGAGTCGGACGATGAAGATTACGAAGAGGATCCTGAAATTGTTGAGCAGATTGAGGAAGTGCCGGAGACATTTGTTGACTACGATTCCGAGGAGAATGAAGTCGTGGTGGAAATGACTAAAAAAGATCGTAAACTACGTGCTGCAAATTTTGTGGATAAAGAAGCTGAACTCTCGGAATCGGAATGGGGTTCTGCCGATGAGGATGAGAAGAATATGGACAACTACGATATCGAACTTGGCGATGAGGATGAGTTTGATCGCGAGAAGTTACGCAACGAGTTGGAGCAAATTCATGCGTAAGTAGAGCGACACATTTAAATGATTTTTTTTCTAAGAAATTATACGATTTTTCAGACGTAAAATGCTTGACCAGGATATACGAGAGGTACGTAAGATTAAGGAGATGCTCATCGAAGATGATGAGGGCGCAGTCCGACAGCGTCAGTTTCGCTGGAGGAATGCCGAGAGTGGATTTAGTCTGGAGGATCAGCGCAATCTAGAAAATGGTGTCAACAATGATGGCAGCGGTGACGAAGAGAATGAGCATCTATGGCGCAAAATACGTTTCGAGCGTGAACAATTGCTCTTGGAGAAGGGTTTGAAGGGAATAGATGCTTTGCCCACTCCTCTCTCCCCTGCTCTTAACAACACCAGCACCACCGGCAGTGTCGGCGTACGCAAATTAAATATTATCACAGCCAAAAAGAAAACAGTGGAAACTGTAAAGAAAAATTCCCCTTTTCTAATTACAAAAAGTGTGACCACCAGTTTGCAACAGAAACAACAAACCAAGGCTGTACGTGGCTCTTTCCTTGTCCGGGATAAGGAAACTCTTAATAAATTGGCAGGCCTCACCAAGGGAGCGAGTGGCTCAGATGTCGATGGAGCAGCGGGCACTGTTTCCGTGAATATATCCAAGGCCAAAAATTTTGTGTTTGCCACATTGACTGAAGAAGAGCATGAGGTAGGAAGTTTATTAATAATTTCCATCTTTATCAATTGTATAACTAACTTTTTGAACTTTTTCTAAATCGTTTCAGCATCAGAAGCGTAAAGCAGCCGATTTGCTCAATAGCAGTAGCGAAACAGGCATTAATTTTATGAAAAAACCGCGCCTGGAACCGCGAAGGGAGAAGTGCCTTATCGATCAGCTACTATAGTCTAATTTACTCTTAAGTAATTCTAAAATATAATGAAATAGTAATTAAGTTCAATTAAATTAAATACAATCCGCAGATTCCGAAATCAGTTTTAAATAAAAGGTGTCTTTTTTATTTTCAAATGTAAAACAAGCAGGTCAAACTTGATAAAATTTGGCAAGGACGTTTGGATGTAAAGCAGACTAAGATCTGTTAAGTTTTCTAGGGCAGATCCGGCTGATCCTACTGGCTGCAGTATATATTGAAGATTGCATACAAAATTTCAGCTTTCCAGTTATCCGGTTTGGGAAGAGTTTGTGTCGATCCAGACGGACGAACGGACAGACGTTTGGACACACAGGCAGACAAACGGCCACACGGACGGACATACAAAGGGACACACGGACGGACAAATAGATGGATGAACCGACGGACGGATAAACAGACATGGCTCTATGGACTTATTACGGGGGTATAACAATATGTATTTGTTAATTAATATGTGAATAAATCTTTAAACATTTTTCAAATAGAAAGAGAAAAAAGAATATAAGGTGTCAAGAGTAAGAATATGAGGTGCTTACATACTGGCATTTTTACATCGGAAATATTAAAATTATGTGATATACGAAGTCGATAAACACTAAGTTTCAAATTACGTTTTTTATTTGAGTTTCACCATTTGCTATTCTTGTAATTTATATAAAACTTGTTCACATATTAAGCGTTCGTATAAACTTCACAATAATGCGTACGTGCTCTCGTTCCGCCTCTAATGCCCATCTCTAATTGACCCTTGCATCGATATGTATCGATATTAAATCGTAAGAATTATCAAACTATCGCAAATTCAACGGGCGCCTAACAGCTTTTCCTCCGCACACACAACGAAAGAAGCTAGCAAAAAGTTATTGAATAATTTTAATTTAGAGTACAACCACTAATTATAGTCACGCCTTATTTATCAAAAGTAATATAAGCCTTAGCTAACAGTTAACAGTGCAATATCGTGTATATGTTTATATAAGAAGTCAGCAATATGACGAACACGCTACAGTAAGTGGGAATATCTATGGAGGAGCAAAACCAACTGTTCCAACGATGATGAGGGGTGCGGTGGCGGTAGCGGTGGCCGTGTGGGGTCGGGCGGCAAGTGTGTGACGTTCGCATAGTTTTTTATTAAAAAAAACCAAAATGAAAAAACACAAAAATACAACAACAAAAAGCACCATGTGCTCCCGTTGTGTTTTGTGTTGCCATGTATGTATGTGAATGTCTGTGTACATATATGGTACATACATATATATACCTAATTGCCGAAAATTTACGGCGGCATGTGAAAATCGTGTGCAGAAGCTTTAGCTTATGTTTATTTGTGGGCACTGTGTGCGTCCCTCTGTCTCTGTCTCTTTCACTCTCCTTATAAATGCGCGCGTGCTTATGTTATTGTTGTTGTCATTGTTGATGTTGCTATTGTTGTTGTTGTTACTGTTGTTGTTGTCGTTATCTATTTGAACTAGCATTTTTTTTGCTGTTGCTGTTGCTGACCTGTTTGACATCGGGCCAAGAATGAATGGAAGTAAAGTAATCTCGTGTGTGTGTGTGACTTTGTGTGTATTTTTGGCGTACTTGCTACTTAAAACGAAATTGAAAATATGCGGCTGATAAGCAGAGTAAATTCTTGCCAAACAAACACTAACAGAACAACAACAATACCAATACCAACTCACAAATAGCAACAACATGTGGCATAAACAAGTGTACACTAATGTCCAATTTATTTGGCATAGTGATTCTCATTTCGCTTACAGGTCATATCTCATCTACGACTTATAGCAAACAAAATAGTGAGTTCATCTAGTTTTAACTAGAATCGTATGGATATATGGAAACCAATAATTAAGTGGAATGCTCCAGTAAGGTTCAAATTTCAGTTTTAATTGGAATATTAAATAGTGGAACAGATGATTCATTTCAATACTTCAACTACATTTAAGTTCTCGCATTGTCCAGGTCCCTTTTTCTTAGCAATTTACACAGATAGGTGATTATCCTTATTATCCTTACCTTGCTTTCTTTTTTTCTTTGTTCTTTCAATTGATTCAAAATTTGTTTGATTTTCATTCTGCGCAGTGTATGTAAATCCAATTTATGTTGGCTCTCTTTATGCCGACATCTTGTTTAGATCGAAAACTCGTATCATGAACTTATTTAAAAACAATATTTTCGATCTTCATGGGCAAATTACTGTTGTTGTGATCAACAGGTTATATAATTTGTTAATTGTTTACAGGGCTAACAACCTGTCGATCCAATAACATATGTATGTCTAGTGTTGGAAAAAGGTTTTTCTTCAACCTGTTGCATCCTTTCAAACCGTTTGGAAAGATGATCGATATTCTCCACAATATGTTACTTGACATGTATGACAGATGATTTCTCTGATTTTCTATGAACATATAGACAGACCTTTACTATTTTTACGACACAAGTGTACAATGGATTTGACTTGGGCGGGCTATCATTGCGGTTCATCGCCAACTGATAATTGTGTTTCAGCTGAGAGTTGTTGGGTCGTCGTTATGTGTAGTTCTGGCTGGTCATTGTTGATTTTGATGTGAATCGCTAATTGAAGGCGTTAGTAGAGACAAGCCCTTGTCGTCGAGCGGAGGCAGCAGCACACAATATGAGCACAGGCAATAGCAATGTTAGGTTGTTGGGCGGTTAACAAGGAAATTTGAAATGAAATTGTTAAAACCAAAATTTCCGTATTTGCAGAGAAGGTATCCTGGTCGGTTGCGGCAATCCGCTGCTGGACATTTCCGCCATTGTGCCCATGGAATTTCTAGAAAGATATCAAATGAACGAGGATGATGCCATTCTGGCTGAGGAGCGACATATGCCCATTTATCGTGAGTTAGTCGATGGCTATCATGCGGAATTTCTAGCGGGCGGTTCGGTGCAGAATTCTTTACGTATCGCTCAATGGATATTGGGTCAACCCAGAGTCGCCGTTTTCTTTGGCTGTGTGGGGGAGGATGACTATGCCCAGAGATTGAAGGAGAAGGCCCGTGCAGCTGGCCTAGATGTCCATTATCAGGTGAATCGGGAGCAGCCAACGGGCACATGTGCCGTATTGATAACAGGCACACATCGTTCACTATGCGCCAATTTGGCGGCAGCCAATCATTTTACCATCGATCATCTGGAACAGCCAGCGAATAAGGCTCTAGTGGAGAATGCCAAATACTACTATATATCGGTATGTAAAATGCATTCAAATCAATGACTATACAATATATAATAGATGCGGCAGAGCAGCAGGCAACGATCGGCAGTAATCTTTGAAATACAAGTGCGTCTATTATATGGCTGATGTATATAGTCATTGATGGAGATGGCTAACAATCCAACCACCATTTACCCTCTTCACTTTCCTTTCATATTGCGTTCTTTTCGATATCATCATCGCAGGGCTTCTTTCTCACTGTGAATCCGCCGAGTATAATGCATGTGGCTGCCACCGCTCATGCAAAGCAGCGGCCGTTCCTAATGAACCTCAGCGCACCATTTATATCGCAATTTTACATGGCACCGCTTATGGCCGCTATGCCCTATGTGGATATCATATTTGGCAATGAGGCGGAGGCTCATGCCTTTGCCACTGCCCAGGGCTGGCCAACGGATGATCTGCGCGAGATTGGCAAACGTTTGGTGGCTCTGGAGAAATTAAATCCGAGCCGTCCACGCATTGCCATCCTAACGCAGGGCTGTGATCCGGTGTTGCTCATTCAAAACGAATCGATTGAAGAGTTCCCGGTTACACCTTTGGCGGTGCATGAGATTGTAGATACTAATGGCGCTGGGGATGCATTTGTTGGTGGCTTCCTATCGCAATTTGTTCAGGGCAAATCCCTGGATGTGTGCATACGATGTGGCAACTATGCGGCTGCTCATATTATTCAAAATCCTGGCTGCACTTATTCCGGTTCACCGCAATTTGTCGAATAGAGCGAGCAAGGAGTTAACAGTGGGTGACAGACAGAGAAAGTGAGAGCGAGAGAGAGTAACGGAGCAACGGATGGAACACAGGCACACACAAACACACACACTACACACACAAACACACACACTACACACACACCACACAGACTCACACACACACACACACACTCTAATACTAACATAGAGGCGCAGTTAGAGGTTTTTGCATATTAAGTTAATAATTTTCTACATAGAGATTTTGATTAAGACAATTTTTTGTTAATGCTGATTATTTGATTGTACATAAAAAAAACACACACACACACATAAAAACAAACACCCACACATGTACACACACTTATATATACACTAACAAAATCATATATAGATAGAGCAATATTCGAATTTAAACTGATAATAAAACAAAAAGAAAAAAAGACAAAAAGTAACAGAAAAAAAAAAAAAATTATGAAAACAAAAGAAGCTACGAGAGACATCACATGGCAACATATTTTGCACAATTTTAAAAATAATTTGTTTTACTTCTTATTATTTTTTTTTTTTTGAAGGGGGAAAACATTCAAATTGAGTTTAATTTTCAGCGGGGACAAAAGTGATCAATGACACAAAAAGCAAACTGAGTGCACTTTATATAGAAATTAATTGTAAATTTTTTAAAGATTAGACTTGGATTTTGAGATTTACTTTAACTGAAGAATCAAAAATTACCATTGAAAATATGTTAATCCCAGAGAAAATAATTGACATTTTAAGAACTAAAAAATAAAATAAAGACTTTTTCTAAAACAAACAATATCTTTCATTCATAAAAATTAGTTACTAAGCAAATGAGAAGTACGTTATCTCGCATTATCTAAAGACACGATTGTGTGTATTTATTGCAACTCATGCGAACAAAGTCTTTATTGATGCCCAGAAATTAAATATCGATCCGGAATTCCTGTCGGCTTATGTCTGAGTTAAACTGAATAAGTAACACTCGATCTGAAATTCCTATTTAATTGAAATACCATGACATTATTGTTGTCATAACTCCGATCAAAGGGTAATATTTGAAGTTCTTATCTAGCGATAAGAATCATTGTTGTTAAAGCTCTCATCTGATTAGATTCGAGTAGTTTTATGGCTAGAGTTCGATTTCGACACCTAAAGATATGTAATAACTTATTTTTTTTTTTATGATTCAAGTATGTATATGTAAATTGTATATATGTATATAGAGCATGTTGTACATTGTGAATTATAAAATTTTCTGAATTGCTTACGTTAGGCGGCTTTGTTGGATTTGTGTATCTGACTGATTTTTGGAAGAAGACTCCACGGGGTCCATGGGGGCCACGGAGGCCACGGGGGCCACGGGCTATTCAATTAGATAGCCCTTGATGAAGGGCAGACCCGTTGGCACTCGCTTCTGATAGCGCACATAGTCCGATTGAAAGAAATTAAGCAGAGAATACTCCTCAACATAAATGCGATCGTGAAAGAACAGCCAACTGACTAAAGCATATAGGCAGACACAAATCGGATTCATTAAGACAATTTGTGTGCCAATTGACCACCAGAACCAGCCAACATACGACGGATGGCGACTGTATGCATAAATGCCATGTGTAATCAGTTTATGATCCGACTGCTTCTCATCTTGAACCTGCAAATAAACATAAATATCATTTCCTTTAGTCTTTAATAAGTTACACTCAATTTGTTCAAGTTATCTTCAATTAGCGAAATCACAATTGGTGTAGTAGTAAATAGTAAAATGCGAAAACGATGATGAGGCAATAAAAATCTCAAGTGTATTGAAACTTCGCACGAATTTAGCAAGGTGTCAGTATAGATAAGGTAGGTACTACTCAAACTACATATTTCTGCTTTACAATGTTCATAGTCTTCATTATGTCTGATTCATGGCCTTTTTTCAATTAAACTCGGGTAAGGTTTAACAGGTTTCGGAGGGAAAAGAGAAGAATTATTCATTATATCAACAAAATCTCTTTGTAACGAAATGATTTCATTATGCTAACAAAAAAAAAAATGTTATTTACAAGATTTGTTTGTGATGAAATGATTTCAAGATCTGTTTGTGATGAAATGCTTTTAAAGGTCTCGAATGACTAAATAATGGAGTAAGGTTTGCTTACAAATGATTTACTTAAATGCTAATTAAAACTGCCCTACTATTTGTGTCACGTCTCTATATTTATGATTGTGTCACAATAGAGATCCAAATATTATCTCAAAGTGTCAAATGCGCCTCTTCCAAATTCCGATTACGGTTGAGTCAGTCATGTACGTGCAGTTTATCGTATCTATTTGGGTCATAACAGTCGGATAATTGTTGTCACGTAGATTAGATGTATGACAAATTTAGTTAGTCTCAACATACAAGCCAAAAGGTTAATTCATTTTCCTAACTTTTCGAACGATGAATAAACCGAAAGTTATTTAATTTTATAAACACTTTGGTCACATATTGTAATTTTGATATTTTGTGGTTACCCACCAAATGTGTAAAGCTTCGTCCGGCTGTGATAATTGCCGTTTTTCGTATCAGTTCGCCGATGATGCATATTGCCACGCCCACTAGCCATATATAGGCATAACGCTTGAATTCGGGCAGAAAGAATAATTCTAATACAAATTCAATCCAACTGGCTGCTGCCGCCAATCCATAATGCACTGAGTGATTGAGCATAAAACTATCCATTGACAAAGTGCGCGGATTTGCCCAGGCAATGACCAGAAATTCGGAATAATGAAAGAAGGCCATAAAGCAGCCATAGACACCGAATTGCTGCCAAGGTTGTGGGGCAAAACAAATGACTAGAATGCAGACAGCCTCGGCAAAGCCCAAAAAGGAGGCACGTATGGCCACCTAAAAAAAAATAGTGAGTGAGTCATGATTATATCTATTTCCATATATTCAGATCTTACGCACCTGATAATCTGTGTTCCTAAGTAGAAATCGTATAATCATATTTATTAAAGCATAATAGAGAACTGGACCCCAGAGGACGGCACCCCAAACATTTGGCACAATGCCATAGTAAATCTGTAGCACTGATGGCACGAGGATCAGTAGGGATGTGGCCAGGAAACAGTTAAGACTGAGGCGACCCTCATAACAAAGGGCATAGCCGTTGCCGCTGCTGTTTGTGGATGACGCCGTTGGGGGGCGTTGATTGTTTGCACACATTACAACTAAATCACAAGGATATTTGTGCTGCTATTGGCTGCGATAGCTTGGAAAATTTAATTTTTTACAACATTTGTGTGCCTTAAAAACCCGGAAAACTGTAAATAAAAACAGCTACCGGCTAATATCGATAAATTGGTCAGCTGAAGATATTGCTAATATCGATATAAGCGTATCGATAGCTTAAAAACACACTACAATTGCAATAGCAGTTGCATTTGTCATGTCCACAAAAAAGAGAAGCAAAACGACAATGGATCTGGTCAAAATAGAGCCAGAGGAAATCCATTTAGACGATTCGGCTCTAGATACAGATGACTTATATACGGATGCTGTAAAGAAGGACGAAGATGAAGCGGACGATGTGGATGACGATGAACTCACATCCGAGTTGGAACACGATGAAGTCACTTTGGGAACAAGACACTTTAAGGGTATGTTGTCCTTTGTAGAGAAGTTGTGTTGAATTCATATCTTTCTTAATTTCAGACGATCTCGAATTTGTAATAGAGCAAATTCGAAACAACGTTTACACCTTGTCGCCTCGACGCAAGGGAAGAAGTTTTATATGGAGCATATTATCTGAGATCATAAAGGATGATGATGACATACTAAAAGGATATTTATATTGCCGCACATGTAAAAATGTTATTAAATATTCGCCCAAAAAATCTTCCAATTTAAGCCGCCATAAATGCTGTCAATCCCTTAGAGACTCAATATGTCAAAAGGGGTTCTCTTCCCAGGACAAAGAAGCCGCTATCGATTCCTGCATGGCCTGGATTAGTGAAGATGGCCAAGAAGTGTCCGCCATCCATGGCTCTGGATTTATCAAACTGGCCAAATTTTTCCATTATATTGGAGCCAAATACGGCAAAGATGTGGATATCGAACGCCTGCTTCCTGAAGCAACAATGCTTTCCCATACAACGCTCAAATTGGCTGAAGAGAAGAAACTGCAAATCAAGGACGAAATCGCCGACATTGTGGACTGTGGCAGAGCTTCTGCTTCGATTGAAATATGGGCGGATAACTATGAACCCAGAAATCTAATGGCAGTTACATTGCATTATGAAAAGGATTTAAGACTAGTCAACATTATTTTGGGAATGGAATCTCTGGACTTGGAGCACTCAACTGCTGCATATATTTTCAGCAAGTTAAAAACATTGTTTAGTGAGTTTGGCGTAAGCAATATGAAGGCTATAAAGTTTGTAACGGACAGAGGATCAAATATTGTCAAAGCCTTGGAGAACAACATTCGTTTAAACTGCAGCAGCCATTTGTTCACAAATGTCTTAGAAGACTCTTTCAAGGAGGTTCCCGAGCTAATAGAACTTCACGAGATGTGTACGCAAATTGTGAAATATTTAAAAACAGCCAACTTGGATCGCCAGTGGCTAACTTCTGTGGAAAATGAACCTCCCTCGCATTGGAATTACAATTTCACAATGTTTAAATTTTTAATTGACAATTGCTTGGATATTAACAAGATAATCAAGGAAAACGATGCAAGTAAACGGTTATCACAGAATGCTATTTCAATGCTTAAGCAGCTAATTGATTTGTGTGATAACTTTGAAATTATATTTAAGAAATTGCAAATTGCCAACTCGCCCTCCATGTGTTTCGTTATCCCATCCGTTCAAAAAGTCAAGCACTTGTGTGTGCCCAAGGAAACAGATTTAAATACCATTCTATTATTAAAGGGAAAAATCATTGATAATGTTGATAAAACTTGGCTTTCAAACCTGAGTTTATGGCAAAAAGCGGCGTATTTTCTATATCCACCAGCATTAAGAATGCAACCAAGCAATCTATGTGACATTAAAAGTTTTTGCTCTTCCCAAATTTCCAATCAAAATCAAGGTACACCAACAGTTGACCCGACTAGTCCACATTCAGATTCGCAATCTTCCTGTGCTGGACGAAGTTCTTCAACAGCAGCGGAATCTGTGTTTTTCTTTTTCCCCCAATTGGTTAAAAAAAATGCAATGAATATTGAAAAAACATCTGCAGAGGAAATGGATAGATATTGTAAAGAAAATGTTAAAATAACTAAAGACTTTGATGTATTTAAATGGTGGAAGTCAAAGGAAACTGAATATCCACATTTAACTAAATTTGCGTTGAGAATTCATTCAATTCCCGCTAGTAATACAGCAGACAATGTAATACCAGATATAAGAAAAAAAATTGGTCCAAAATTTGTGGGTGGCACGTTATTTTTGCATTCGTACTTTAAAAATTTTGAAAATTAAATAGCCTAAGGTCCATACGTATTTAGGTATAATGTGACATCTATTATAGTTTTATGTAAATGTAAACGAAATATACTTTAATTATTTAAAGATATTTAAACACGTATGTTAAGTGGCGCGTAGTTTCAATTTTATTTATTCCCTAGTTGCTATCGATAACTATCGAATCAAAAGTTATCAATTTTAAGACAGCTGCTGCTGTCTATCGATAACACAATGCTACATTCTATCGTCATAACAAAAAACCAAACTATAGAAAACATATTAGGAATGGATCAAGTTAAAATAGAGCCAGAAGATGTTCAGTTAGAGAGTGCCCCCCTCTATGTGGTTGACTTGTACATGGATATTGTGAAGGAGGACACTGAATTATCCCAGGTCGAAGATAACAAAGAGGATGTGGCCAACGAAATCAAACCAGAGCTA